>OY754968.1:42383745-43025399 GCA_963576475.1 Molanna angustata
TCCAATCCTGGTTTATATTTTGGAATTTGGGTTTCACTTATCATTAGCTTTAAATCTCAGTTACACAGCAGTTTTCTGCTTTTTTTAGATGGTGTATCTCGTCATTCCAATCCTGGTTTATATTTTGGAATTTGGGTTTCTCTTATAATTAGTTTTAAATCTCGGTAACAGCAGTTTTTTTTGCTTTTTTTGGAAGGTGGTTCTCTCCATTCTAATCCTGTTTTATATTTTGGAAAATAGGTTTCACTTATCATTCAACCATCATCCCAAGTATTTAGATGAGTGGTGGCAGTGTGCAGAGGTTAGTAATCCAGTAGTTGCAAGTCCGTTCACTTATAGTACAAGCATTTATGCTTAGTTTAGGGAATGTATGAGGATGTACATGTATTTGTTACAAACACATAGTAGATCTTTTAAAAAATAAATTAAAACTATGTGTTCTACAAACAGTCATGAAAGAGGCTTATATTATTATAGGCTTATGTTTTGAAATTTTTGAGTTTTGTATAGTTTCATATCAATTGACAGCCATAGACATCACATTCCTTGTGCCAACTCAGTAACTCAGACACAGTTCACTGTGCTGGCTCGTTGTGTTTACTCAAATTTGCACCATGACGCAACTAAATGGTAAGCGCTTTTAACTGCGTTGGCTCGCTGAATTCTCTCAGCGAGTCAGTGACACAATCACACAACACATTTCCAAACAACTCAAGTGACTCTGGTAGCTCACTGCGTCGCGCCGTTTCATTGAGCTAATAATAAAAGTTAAATATTTTTTTTATTAATACATAGAACCAACACTTTATAATAATATTAATAAAGGTATATTTAATTACAAATTATGTCATAAACCTTTTTAAGGGTCTTTTTAGTAGGTACAATTTGTTGGGTTAAATATTAAGTAATTGCTGAAGGGAGAAAAAATAATTCAAATATGTAGGTATTGTATATAAGTAAGGTTTGTTTAGGTATTGTATATAAGTAAGGTTTATTTAGGTATTGTATATAAGTAAGGTTTATTTAGGTTTTCATTATATTTCACTCACTTACAAATATTACTACTTTTATGATTCTATTTTTCATTCCTTCTTTAATTTAAAAACTCTCACTGCGCTTTGCTTCAACCCATTTTGAATAAGTGTGTTAACACAACTGACACAGTGAACTGAGTTGACTCAATTGCATGGTGTACCTATCACAAAGTATTTTAACGGGGGTGGCTCGCCTTCTCACCAGTCGCGTCAGTATAATCACTTCCGTAGACGAGGAGTTAGAACGCCCAGCTAATGGTCATGCAGTGATGTTATATGTTAGTATAGCGACAGCAGTTGTCCAGGTCCAGGCAGGGTCAGTCAACAGTAGTATCCAATCAGCAGGTCCAATCCAATGTCAAAATCAATCCAGGTGAAGTGCAGGCAAGGTCAAAAGGTTACGTTCAGAGAGATAAAGGAAAAAGCATTCGTCGAGGCAGAGAAGACAGTTAGATTTTATTTGTTCAAAAAATGACACACATTTATAAATAGAAAACAAACGAGTGGGCGATTAGAACACGCATTTACGAATTCAAAAATAAAATTATTAAATAAAATCCATTTAAACTAAAATTTTATCTCATTATATATATTTTTTTTTCAGAAATGGCGGAAGACCTAGATGTGGAAGCGATGCTGGAGGCTCCATATAGAAAAAATGTTAGTATTGATCCCATCATATTTGTCTTAACTCTGTTTGATCTTGTCGTGTCTTGCTCATGTCTTCTTCTTTATCACTCCCTCGCACACCCCCCGCCCCTGTCTGTCGGCAGAACATTACAATATTTGGCCGTCATCTTTAAAACAATCATTTCGAGGCGCTTCTTTAGTTTTTTTATCACAATATTTTTAACTTCATTATTTATATCTAATTTTTTGTTTTATTCTTACTATTTTATTGCGTAACTATTACATCAACAAATTGACAATTTGGATACGCAAAGCAAAGTTCTGTAATGATTCAGATAAAACTTTTAATCGTTTCAACATGGTGGAAACACAGTTTTTAATTGTGTTTTCTGTCTGGGTCTGTGAGACGATATATATCACAAGTCTCCAGAATGTGGCAACTTGTTATTGGGTGCTTAAACATAATGAGGTGCAATTTCAAAAACAAGCCAGTCAAAAATCACAAAATTTATTTAAAAGCACAAAGACATTTTTACTATAACTGATTTGTGACTCATGAACATGTTTACATTTATTTTTATAAAAAAACATTCACATTTTGTGATCACATGTTTTTTTTATCAATCTGAACTATCAAATGTACAGATAAAAATTCTGTATACACAACATAACAATTCAATGACTATTTTTATTGATAAAAAAAATCTTTCAATATTTTGAATAATTGGTGATGTCTTTAATCTTCCTTTGATTGTAAAGGCCCTCGAAATGATAGCCAAACATGTTGTCTCTCTAAATATAAATATTTGTTACATAAATAAAATGACATTTGGTATCGTTTCTTTGTATTTATAGAACTTTGTGCAATTATTCGAGGTTGCTTCATCTACCACGGGCTGAAGGAGAGGTACTGATCATTAAACAATATTTTCATTTTTTATTCATATATTTCTACTTAATTCTCGTTTCAACACAAGACATTTCTTTGAAATGATAATTATATTTTGTATATAGAACGTCGACGGACAGTTTTTGGCGAAACTTAACTACAAATTAGAAATTTATCTTTATTATTCACTTAAATAACAATATCATATTACAGAATATTTAGATAATGGGAAAGTAAAGTTGATCTTGAAGCACCAGAAAATATTAAATTAAATGGAATTTTTGAAATGAAAATTAGTAATGGGTCAGATATTTAAATTTAGGAAGAGTAATGAAAATGTTAAAAAAAAACACAAGTGGTTATTATAGGTAGCGTGGTTACAGCTAGACTTATTTTTTGTTACAAATATTCACCTTTAAAGCTCAATCATTGCTCAATTTAAATCTTATTTTGATAACATTTGTGTACAAGAAAAAATAAGTTATCAAACAAGCAGCCATTGTTTATCAAAATATTCCTGTAAATTCATTTTTGAAGAAGAAAAACATCCTCACAGTTCCTTACAATTTGCACACTTAGATGAGCAATATAAAATAAATGGAAGATTTTATCAATCATTCATTATGTACAAATGTTACCAACTCAAAATGATACACAATGACGTATTGAATACATGTGTGAATATATTTATTCATTTAAGGTTGTTTGATATACATATCTTCAATTATGTTAAATTTACTACCTTTTTTAAGTTATTATAATGTTAGCTTTTTTGGACTGCCATAAATTAAAACTTTTATCATGTGCCAAATGTAACACTTGTTTTTCTCATTGGATTGTTATGGGTTTAATTTTTTTGAAAATATAATTTTAATGAAAACTACTTGGAGACTGAAAATGTTTTTTTTTAACTCTATTGTTAGGATTTGTTCACACGAATGTTCATCTCATGTCATCAAAAAAAACTTTCAGCCAATTTTCAAAATGACATTTTTATCACCATTAATCTTCTAAGCCATTGATTATTTTCCGATAACGATTCAATGTAGAACTTTGATGTTTGTGTGTGTAAGAGAGGTAGATAGAATAGAGGCAGTCCAAATTAGGATAATTGATGATGATGTTGTAAGGAAAGAAACATTGGACGGGTGTAGCTGACATGGTAACGTTTCTGTTCAGGCGGTGTGAAGCTGTTTGGGACACCCGATGATGGGACTCTTCTACTTCTACCGTGCATCGGTCTGTGATGATGAAGGATCTTATACTTACCTTCGTTCATCTCGCATTACATTATAACTATTTATCTTCTTACTCCTTCTCTAACTCCTTTCTCCTTTTACACTTTATTTTGTCTCAGCATACTTTTATAAAGGTGATTATTTTTATTGATTTAAGAAAAACAAAAGTATATACTAGATGTTGTCTTTAAATGAGATTTTAAAAAAATGTGTTAAAAACCTGACTGATGTAATTTTGGAAATTCAAGATGACTTTAAGAAATGTTATTGTAGGCCCAGTATTAAAGATCGACTGAAAAGAAGATTTAAATTATTGGTAATTAAATAGTTTTGTTTCCGTATTTCAGTGTAAAATAGAATTGTCAGTAATAACTAATCAGTTTGATGGAACACAAGGTGTATTTTGAAATATTTAATTTAATAGTAGATAATGTTATACAGTTCTGGTTTGATGTGATTTGTCTGCTGATACTTCTAAATGAAACTTCACAGTAAATTGTCATATTCAACATTAAATTTATTTCACCTCTATGATTAAAACTGCGACTTCATGATATTGACCAAAGCCAGTTGTGTTAGGTTTTAATTAAATAAGTGAAACAAAAACTATTGCATTTTATTTCAATTTGGTTTTTACAAGTGCTAATTAATTTAAGTTAAAATTTATTTTAAAAATGTGTCATTACATTTTTTAATTCAGTATACTATTATCCCATATTTGATTGATTTTCATCATATATTTGAAATAAATTCTGTTAATTTTTGATGGGTTTTGTTACTGTAGGCATATACTTAAAGGTTATCAAATGAAGCAAAAAGCATTATTTTATTTTTATCATAACATATAGCTGATGGATGTATCTTTTGCAGAAGTAATGGCGTCGCTGTGTCCCTCTATCTCTCACTATCTTGTCAGGTGTTGTTATAGGTAAGTGTTGTCCCGTCTCCGCAGTCCCCCAGTCTCCACCAGTCCAGTCCCCATCCACAATCCCCGATATTCTTGTAATAAACAGTACAGTTTGTTGTTAGCGATTCAACGGATTCGACGAGCGGCAAGCGCCCCAACCTAACCTCCTTTGTTGACTACTGAGCGCGTCTTGCACCCATTCTCACCTTGCAATGTGTTTTCATTTTAAATTGGCTATGCAACAGATATCACACATACTTAATCAATATCTAGATTGATTGTATAATTGTCAGTTTTGTATTTTATTTATTTTATTCTATATCATACCATTTACATATGCGTCATCAAAAATAGATAACTGCTCCCCAACTAGGTATACCATTCTAGGGCTGGCAGTTTATCAATTTGTTTTGATTGATTACATTGTTTATTAATTGTAGATTAATCAAGAATCATAAAAAATTGTAGGACAAAACTTTCATAAGCATGGACTTCGATGACAATTGATTTTTATGTATAAGTTAATTTTCATTGGTGATTCAATTCTTATTGTTGTAACATGTAATTTGATAATCTGTATACATTTCATAAATAATGCAAATATATTTGTACTAAAGACAAATGAAATAGATGGAGACAGGATTTCAATATTCTAGTTTGTCCATTTTGTATGTTACTTAATTTAGTTAGCCACCAAACTAACTGAATTCTTAAAAATTTTGATTTATCTTTTAATAACTTTTACTTGTAGTATGTACATATTAAACTACTCAATATTTGAGAGTTGAAATGTGTTGTCATGTGGATATATTAATGTTCTGTACTCTATATTAAAAAACAACTGTGCATGGATATCTGTTGTGTGCCTTCTTAAAAAAGCATTAAAGAAAATGTAGTGGTATAGATGGATGGTCTGTTTCACCATTTGACTTTAAATGTATTAAACACAATGTGAGTTGAGATACGGGTGATTGGCGGCCGCCAGTCAGTTGTTGAATATATAAATTAGTAAAGTTTAGTATATAACTAATATATTTTGAATTCTGTTGCTGTGTCTTGTGTGCCGGGTGGTTCTACTTTGCCTGCTTTGTGTGACAGGATGATCACTACATCTCCTCCAAGCACCGATCGGACAAACACTCCACGGACAAGCACAAGCACCCTTTGGAACGGAGCAAGGACTCTGGAAACAAGAGATCTGGGTGAGTTGGACATCATATTTTTATTATATTGCTATCGATGAAGCCTGCATCAGATATTGAAATAGTATCACTATGCATATTAGTAGACCTGAAATCTGTACACATTGTTCAGATTTTAGCGGGACATGGTATGCTAAATTAATATAATAAACTGTATGTAGTTGTGTTATTATTTATTTTCACATACTCATAAGTTTAATTTACAACGTAATTTTAGCCATTTAAATTACATTTAAATGTTGGTTATGTTTCTGCCATAAGTTTGATGTTTCATTGAGGGTTTATTTTTTTAAAAGCCTTTTTAATTTTTTCAAAGCTCTAATTAAAATGTTTCATTTTATAGTCAAAACTCCCTATGCAAGTGGTGAGTTTATTGCCATATGGCAATTCCTTCCAACTAATCAGTGTTTCCAGCCCAAAAAAACAATATGACTAAGGCTCTGTTTCTGGAACAAAGATTAAAGTAAAAGTATAGTTAAAATACTTTTATTTCATAAAATTGTTCAATACTGTTGGTTGCTTCATTGAAATCTAATACCGTCAAACGGCACAATTTTGAACAATTTTATAAAATCAAATTATTTTAAGTATACTTTTACTGATATTTTTGTTGAAACAACCCAGCCTAAGAGGATTGTGTAATAGAACTACGTATTATATTCAATAAAGAAACCAAGATTAAAAATAATATTGTAATATATTGAAAGAAAGAACATCATTATAAAGATGATGTTATGTTCCCAACTTTTATAGGTTGTTGCTGTACATATACATTACTTTGAGTTAGTAACTCTGTCGAACAGCAGGTCATTATAATTGTTTAAGTTGGTAAACATTTTTGAAGATTGCCAAGACTTGTTGAAAAAAAAAATGCTTTCATTGTCCGAGCTCAGACAGAATATCTGGCCCAGGCAACCAAATATCCTAACACTTTATATTTCCAAGTTTAATGACAACTACATTCAGAATGCTTTCGTGTACCGTGCTTGCACTATGTGGGTACAATGCTTTATTTAATACACTCGACATCTCTGCGAGCTCTTTAGGTGTGTTTTGATCTTTTCTAGTACTTTGATTTAATCAGCTGTTTTATTTTAGTGTTTTTTATGCACTGGAAAATTAATGTATTGTACATTTTTGCAATCATTATCCTACTGAATAATGCATGGAGTTTTTACTGGTCCACTAATAAATGAAACGATACACATTGTTTTATAACATTGTGTATTTGTAGATAAATATATACAGTGAAACCCGGATTTTACGTCCCCTTATTTTACGTTTTCCCGCCAATTGCGTGTTAAGTTTTAGGTCCCGGTATATTTTAATACATTTAATACCCGCTTTTACGTTTTTTTTCCCGCGATTTACGTCGGAAATATTCAAAATATGTGAGTTACGCGCGTTTGACAATGAGTCGGCGCAGTAAAAACACTAGCGACGTGACTTTAGAATGGCGTACGGTGATTGGTTTATTTCCGAAATTGTGATTGGTCGAAGTTCAAGACGCAACGTGGTGATTGGTTAATTTCCGAAATTGTGATTGGTCGGAGTACATATGGGGTGGGTATAGGCGACATCTTTAATCATCTGTCATTTTGCTTTCAGTGCTTTCGCATATTCGTCATTCGTATTCGTTTCAGTGGTTAACAGTCTGTTCTTTTCTTATTTACAGTATAATCGTTATAAAGTGAAAAAAAATGTCTCAACAAAGAAAAGCTTTGTCGGTGCATGAGAAAAGGAATATTCTCGAAAAAGTTGATAAACATGTGGGTTCACGCGTTTCGCTGGCCCGTGATTTAGGGATTCCTATTACTACTTTAGCGTCAATCATTAAAAATCGAGAATCGATTGAGAAAAGCGCCATTCAATGTGAACCCATGGCGAAAAAACGTATGTATGTATATAAGATCGTCGAAATACGAGAAAATAGAGGAGATTTTGAAAGAATGGTTTGTCAGTGCGCGAGCCAGCAATATTCCCGTCGGCGGTTCGATTATTCGTGAAAAGGCGCTGCACATCACGAATCGTCTTAATATTGAAGGGTTTACTGCATCAAATGGGTGGATAGATGGTTTTAAAAAGAGGCATAATGTGGTCTACAGGTCAGTTTGCGGGGAATCACGCAGTGGTAGTGTTGATTTAGATATCGCCCAAGATTGGAAGCAAACGTATTAGTGATGTTCAAGACGAGACCTTTAGGTCAATATATAATATTGAAAGAGAGTTGCAAAAAAAGAATAAAATGCAACAAACGAATATTAATGACTTTTTTAATAAAAAATAAAATTTTAATGTTTATGTTCACACTATGTGAACAATCTGTTTTTACTTTTATAATAAATTAATAAATAAAACATTGTTTTTTCAATATCCCCCCCATGTGTTCACACTATGTACGTGCACTATCTGTATTAAATAAAATGTGTTTTTTTGATACCCCCTATTTACATTTTCCCTCCAATTAAGTTTTTTTTTTACAGACCCTTAAAAAACGTTAAATGGGGGTTTCACTGTATTTTCTTGTGCATAGATTAGATTCATTGTATAAACATATCAACTAATTGTGTGTGTATATATATATGTCAGTCGCAGCAGATCCAGAGATAGAGATCGTGAGAGAAGCAGGAGCAGACGGCGAGATGACAGAGACAAGGATAGGGACCGAGAGAGGGAGAGGGAGAGGGAAGATAAACCCAAGGACAGAGATAGGGAGCGTGACAGAGGAGAAAGAGATGACAGAGAATATAAAGGAAAAGATAGAGAAAACAAGGATGGGGATAGAAGAAGGAGACATCGCAGTAGATCAAGGTGAGAGAGATATTTTATTTCATCCATGTTGTATAGATATTTTTATTTCAAAGTTGTCCAATACATCAAAATTCAACATTTACGTTGGCTTGGACACGTTTGTAGAATGGAGGATTGAGGAGGATCAAAGAAAGTATTTGACACCTGTCCTGAATGAAGAAGAAGCAGAGGGAGACCTAGGATGAGATGGCTGGACAACATCGAGGGAGACATTAGAGCGATCGGACAGACAAATTGGAGGAGACTTGCTGCCGACAGGGCGGAATGGAGGCAGTTTTCAATGGAGACAGAGCCGGCAATTGTCATCTATGGCTACATTCCACCGTTCTAAGTAACTCAGGTCTGGGAGTGTACCCTGTATTGAGTTAATATAGAACTTCAGCATCTCAAACGACCATCCATATATGATCTATTTCCATCCCAGTGCTGGAGGAATACAAAATTTCCCCAAAGACAACCAACCATTTTGAACTTACATGAAGTTCTTATTTGTTGTTTACATCTTGTGCAACAAAGTCTTTTGTTAGCTCTTTTTCTGTCCTGTTTCTTGCACTGCTGGTATTTAAGTGACACATATTTGCCACCAAAATATGCATCTCTGTGACCCCACCAAACTTTGAGCCCCGTATCCCTTATCTACAACAAATTCCGGAAGGATCATGTGACAAAGTGTTTATATTGTGGTTAATTGTACAAAAATGTTGTTTTTAATTATCCATTATTATTTATTTAGGTCTCGTGAATTTAGAGGTCGTGGAACTGGGTCCCTTCCCGTAGTAATCCCTCCAGTACTGGAGGAGCTGGCTCCAGAGGAGAGAGATGCGAGAACAGTGTTCTGTATGCAGCTGTCACAGAGGATCCGCGCCAGAGACCTGGAGGAATTCTTCTCAGCCGTGGGAAAGGTCAGAGATGTGAGACTGATAACGTGTAACAAGACACGGAGGTTCAAGGGAATCGCCTACATTGAATTTAAGGATACTGAAAGTGTACCTTTGGTAAGACACCATTACACATAATTAATATAATATGTATTATTATTCATGTTGTGAATTTTGGCATTTATTTTATTTGTTCAAGGTTACGGCAGATTTTTTTATACAAAACCAAGATTGTAACACCAATTACTAAGGTACGGTCTTACAAAAAATAAAACAAGGAAAATCATATATGTGGCATTCTCAATATTTTCCTCCAATTGAGTTGTTTCACATTTCACTAATATTAATGAATATATTTAGGCTAATAAATGAATGGGTTGGAATTATTATCTGTAAAATATTAGGTGAAAATTGTGAGGTTCATTTGCATCCTGAATAATGACATCATTTTGATGTCACTAGTTGTTTTTTCTATGGTTATTGATTCTTCCCCCATGTTATGGCTATAAATCAGAGTTTTTGAGAGTGTATGAAACAATCATTTTATTTCATTTTTTTGGGGTAGCTATTTATTTTTGCTTTTACATAATATTCTTTGTATATAATTATTTATTGTTTACAGCAATAAAATATGTAAAACTAGCTTATTGATTAGTGTCTAGCACAACAAAGCAAAATTTGCCCTTGAAGTAATATGTTTTTGAGAAGCCTATTTCTATATAAACAGATATTTCTTTAGTTTGTAGATAGATGAAATATATATATTTTTATTCAATGTCATTGCCCCCAAGTCAAATTGAAAACGCTGTTCGTTATCGCCAAGCGCTAATTTTTTTTTGTATGGGATTTGACGTTTGTTGTTTGTTATTGTAGAAAAAATTTCTACAACAAACGTCAAATCACATACAAAAAAAAATAGCGCTTGGCGATAACGAACAGCGTTTTCAATTTGACTCAGGGCCATTATATAATAATGATGTTCGCATATGCTAGTAGACCCAAACTACAAATATTGTTTCTTTGGGGGGATTCAAATATGCTAAATTAAAATTATTTTAATATTAATCGGTGAAGATATTTACTATCTATACCATAACTATTTAAATTGGACATTTTAATCCGTATGAAAATTTAATTTTTTCGGCATAAAATGGTTTATATTCTTAAATTACTTTTTCATTTGATGTCCTAATGATATTTTTTCAGGCATTGGGTTTAACGGGTCAAAAGTTGCTGGGGATACCCATCATAGTGCAGCATACGCAGGCTGAGAAAAACAGAATGGGCAACTCTCTGCCAAACTTGGCCCCCAAGAATAACACAGGCCCTACCAGACTGTACGTGGGATCGCTACACTTTAACATCACAGAGGACATGCTCAGGGGAATATTTGAACCTTTTGGAAAGATAGACAACATTCAACTTATAACTGACCCAGAATCAGGAAAATCTAAGGGATATGGATTTTTGACTGTGAGTTAAACATTTATTTATAGGAAACTAATGTAAATTATTTTGAAACTATTTTGCTTTTGGTATTGAAGCTTTTGACTTATTTCTATTGGCAGATTGGCTTAATATAGTAATAAAGTTGGGCAGCAGTAATCTTCATAATAGTCTTTGTGATAAAGCTGTGAAAAATAAATAAATAAATGTATACTCGAATTGTTGATATTGTTATATAAAGTTAAAATTGAATAATAGAATAGTAATAAACTTGTGCATGTCCAAATATCCATTTGTCAGCTTGTTTAGGATCTCAGGGTTTAAAGGGTTAAAACAAGTCTCTCAAGTATATAAAAAAAACAGGTTTTTGCAGTAATTAATAGTCAGTTATTATGTTTACTTGTTTAAATAATATTGAAATAATATTTGAAACAGTTATTAAATAACGTCTTAAAATATTTCAGTTCCACCATGCAGCTGATGCGAAGAAGGCCCTGGAACAACTGAATGGTTTTGAACTAGCCGGACGCCCCATGAAAGTTGGTAATGTAACAGAGAGGTTAGAAGCAGGGGCAACTCACCACCGCTTTGATACAGACGACATGGACAGAGCTGGAATTGATCTTGGTGCTACAGGACGATTGCAGCTCATGTTCAAATTGGCTGAAGGGACTGGATTCCAGGTATGTTGTATTTAATAAGAATACATTAATCTTGTTTGAATTCATTGTATGAATTATGCTTATTAGTCATTATTGTGAGGTACATACAAATTACAAATTTATTTTAACAAAAAATAATCCTTGTCATTGCTATGATCACTCATCTTAAGTAAAGTTATCGCTAAATATCTAGAAGAATCATGTGTGTACGCAGAACATATCATTTGGGTTTTTGTTTGGTTGGTTTGATCATGTGAGTGTGTAAACCGGCCCTCTCCAGGGGGGCAAGTCTGGTCCAACCGGCGAAATCAAAACCCTCACGATTACCCATATCATGGATATAATTTTTATATGGAGTTCTATAATATCTTTAGATGTCATAGAACTACATATGATAATTATATCCATGACATGGGTAATCGTGAGGGTTTTGATTTCGCCGGTTGTACCAAACATGCCCCCCAGGCCGAACAATCACAAGATGTTTGACAATAACTATGTTTTATGCTTAAGTTTTTACTTGAGACTTCATGTTGCTTGATTTTGTTGGGAAGAGTACTCCTTTTGGAATAAGTCTGCTTTGGTGCACTTTGTAGTGCAGTATGAAATAAAAGTGAAATTTTGGATTGTTCTTTTTATATTTCATATTTTTATAGGTGTATGTTAATGTGTTCCAGGTACCTCCAGCAGCTGCATCCATGTTGATGGGAGCTGGACTAAGCAATCCACAGCCTCAAGTATGTCCACCAATAGCCACACAATGCTTCATGCTTAACAATATGTTTGATCCTGCCACGTATGTATCTCCTATCAGATCTATTTATAGTCCTTATTATAAGTGTCGCCAAATAACTTTATTTTTTAACAGAGAAGGGGGCACGTAAACCAACGAAGCAAAAAGACACAAATTTGCGATCTGCGCAACCGGAAGCTCGTTCAAGATATTTGGCGATAATTATACTATTTTTTAATCAATATTTTTATTTTAAATTTACTTCAGAGACATGTATACACTCTGAGATATATTCAATATTTGGTTACAAAGTAAGCAGCTACTACTAATTAACAGAGACATGTATACACTGAGATATATTCAATATTTGGTTACAAAGTAAGCAGCTACTACTAATTAACAGAGACATGTATACACTCTGAGATATATTCAATATTTGGTTACAAAGTAAGCAGCTACTACTAATTAACAGAGACATGTATACACTCTGAGATATATTCAATATTTGGTTACAAAGTAAGCAGCTACTACTAATTAACAGAGACATGTATACACTCTGAGATATATTCAATATTTGATTACAAAGTAAGCAGCTACTACTAATTAACAGAGACATGTATACACTCTGAGATATATTCAATATTTGGTTACAAAGTAAGCAGCTACTACTAATTAACAAATACTGATAAATTTATTTATGTAAAAATCACCAGAATTTTGAATATGTTGATTATTAATTACTTTTTTTCCCATTAGGGAGACCAACCCCAACTGGGACAGTGAGATCCGTGATGATGTCATAGACGAATGCAACAAACACGGTGGTGTTTTGCATGTTTATGTAGATAAAGCATCACCGCAGGGGAATGTCTATGTCAAGTGTCCGGCTATCGCCACAGCTGTTGCTTCAGTCAACTCACTTCACGGCAGATGGTTCGCAGGGAGAGTTATCACAGCAGCTTATGTTCCCCTTGTCAACTACCATTCCTTATTCCCCGATGCTATGACATCACTCTCCCTCCTGATTCCCAACAGAAGAGCGTGATAAGACCACTAAAGGGGGAAGAATATGTTACCCATGTTTATAATTATTTATGTTATAACTTTTCATTAATTGCACAGCACAATGTGTTATTATATTAATGTATTTCGAGGGAAGCAACTGAGATTGATTACATATCGCCTTTAGCGACTCAGTTTTCTCCGGGGTCACAATTTTTGATTACTGAGTGATTTTTAGTTTTTTTTTTATTTTAGCTTCTCTAAAGTGTAACGGTTTGTTGCCCACAAAGCAAAAATAACTCAAATCTATTCTTAACATATTTTATTATTTATAATGAAAGCACCCTCGATTAAAAAAAATACTACCTAATTAATAATCCATTAAGTATTTTTGCTATTGGCGAGAATGAGAAGTCTAATAATAATTTGGTGCATAATTTACTTATTAGGTGGATAAATGAAATAAGTACATTAGTTGTAATGTATGAATGTTTTGTTATCTTTTTTTGGTGAGGTTGTTTTGTAAATATTTAATTTTAAGTTTGGAATTTTGCCAAAAAATGTAATATATTTTCATAAAAAAATAAAGGATGCAAGTACTGTACTGTTTAATGTCTTATCACATGACAATGTTTCTCTTTATGTTAATTAATTTAAAACCGGAAGTTTTATCTGTTGTGATGTGTAGAATATGTGTAATCATGAGAAATAGTAGAGATGTAATAAAATTACAAATTGATAAGTTTTTCATACAGCTTTATACCATTTCATTACTATTAGTAGATATTTGTCAGATAATTATACCCTCATGGTCAGATATCTATGTCAACATCAAAATATACATACCTACCTAAGGGTCGTATTACATGAGTTATTTAAGAATAATGTAAGTTAAAGTTGAGGTCCCGTAAATGGTATTCTAGCAGTATAGGACCTTACCTTTTTCTTAGATTATTCTCAACTAACTCTTGCAATACGACCCTAAGTAATTATTTTTCAAACATTCTGTGTGTAAATTGCTTTTGAAGGAATCCTCTGCATTTACTTTCTTCATTCCTTCAATTTCATGGTGATTTTATCACCTACACAAAACTATTAATATTTAAAGTAATATAAATATGTTTATTCCTTGTATTTTATACAAAATAAAATATTGTGTTGAGGTTTTTAACAGAGTGAAAAATTACACAAAATATGAAATTAATATTTGTATATAAAGAATACACAATTGAAAAATACTTTATGCTTGTTTTATTTCATTGATGATTGTCTGTTTATATTTCTCTATTGGGACAACTAAATTAAACAATAAATATACATGACCATATTTTCATTTATAAAATATGTATCTTTATTTACCTATCCCAATTAAACTGTACATGTCAAAACTTTTGGTTCATTACTTTGGTGTATTTTAAAGATTGCAAACTGAAAGGATAGAGAATGTGGCTAGATTCTGTGCATCTGAATCAACCATGGATTTTCAAAAAAGGAGGTATTTTCGTCCTTTGGAAACATACTGAGAATAATCTTACTAGGATTAGGTAATGTAATTATACATGTGAGTATGTAGTATTTTAGCAAAAATATTTACATCAAAAGAACGCTTTGAGACGCATGGGCAGTGCAGTAGGAAAATTTGAGTATTCATAAAAGAATGTCCTATTAAGCAAATTACTTGTGCTATAGGTGAATGAAATCGGTCAGTGCTCTAACCGCTCTGACACCACCGACTTAGGTATGTAGTTGCATAAACCATCCCCTTTCCCGTCAATAACTATAACACGTGAAATCTATTCGCTCCTTCGCTTGAAATAATATTTTAGATATCTATATACATAGTTACTAGTTGCATGTAACACATGAGATCCAACTGTCGATGGTGATAGTATAGTTGAAGAATACATACCAAACTATTAGCCGTTAAATCCAAATTATTGGATATTTTAAGATTTTTTATTTCTTTACAGAACATGTATTTCAAGTAAGGATAGTGTGTAAGTCAGTCCTTTTTTCCTACCCTGAATATGTAAACAGCTTGATCATTGTATGAAACTATGTACCTAACTAAAGGTTTTTGAGGTATATGGAAAAATGCAATAAAAGTTCAAATATTGATAACCACTAATGGAATAAAAATTTAGAGTGAAAAAAATTGTAGGCCTATAACCAATACCTACCAAGTAGGTATTGCTATAACTTTCTATATTTTCTGAAATTTTGGGCTCTGTGCATTAAGCGGATCAAAAGTTAGAAGGGGGGGAAGACACACTAAATGTTCTACTCCGAATCGTTCATCCATATAAATAACTAGTATTGGCACCAACACGTCCTGATAAAGCCGAGAAGGCATACGGTGTCTGATAGGATGTGAGACGTTCGGAACAGTAAGACTAGCGTCAGTCTCGGATCGAGGAAAAGAAAGAACCTAGGTTCATTCACCTGAGAACGCGGTCTTCTACTCCTTGACCAATCTGCTGGAGGGGGCGTCCAACAGACCACACCAGGCGTAGCTGTCTGGCTGCTATGAGTCGTGACGTCCTCGGTGTTGGTCCCGATCAGAAGACAAGAGGTCGAGAACAGTTTTTTCCACGCGGTACATAGCCCCTACTTTGGTGCTGGTCAACGTTTCCTCAATCGCCGACGTCCATCGTCAAGGATTGTCAGAGAAATAAAATTAAACAAATGTCAATACAATAAAAGAACCTTCGAGAGACGTGCAGCCATGGGCGATCGATTGAAAATAGTAAAATAATGTTACTTTTATTTTGAATCACTTTGTGTTAGCATAAAGAAAGTGTGGAGAGACAGAACGCGCAACATCATCGCCAGTGTAACATAAGCATCAAGCGTTCGGCCCCCGCGCCTCATTGCTCGGGCCGATCATTATTTCCCTGCCGTCTGTATTAAAACATTACTAAAAAATATATTTTGACATTGTGAAAAATCTTTTGGTTTGAGAACAAAATCTCAATATTATAAAATACATATTTTTTATAATAGCAACATATTTATGGTGACGTTTGTGCGACGTGTAGCAGTTTTTAGCTTTTTCTGACTTTTGGTAGTCTGGATGCCGTATACGTGTGATTTTTTGACTATAGTAAAGAGAACGGTTTTGTGATTTGCAATTTATCTAAAATGGTAAGTCAATAAATGAAGTTTATTTTTATAAAAATGTGCACTAACGCTTGATTTTCAATATTCTCAGTAATTTGTTTCTTTAAAATTCGAGATTTATATTTATTCTATAAAATAAACTTGCTTCTACAATTTTCGAATTTATTCTCAGTTTTGTATAAAAAAAATCTTCGTGTTATAAATATAATAGAAAATGTAGTACATTAATTGAGTATTGTTTTATAAAAAAAATATATTACTTATTGATAAAAAATTAAATTTGGTACCTACCCAAGTAATTTTTTTTTTAAATTTATTTATCTTTTAGTTTTAATTTATATAGTTAATTATACATGCATTACACTAATCAGTTATTAAAATCGGGCCTAGGGTATTTATACTTATTTTAGGGAATAATGTCTTTGATTTTGGACGTATCTGCTTGTTATGATAATTCACAAAGCCAAAAGTTGCTCAAATACTGTATAACTTATTCTCAGTACTTTCTTCATGTGTCCTGTCGGATCCTCCCAACGTTGACGATCACTTGGGAATAACTCTCCCTGTCTTGTGTGGTGCGTTTCACACGCCTCATACCAGTCGATTCCCGATTTTTTGGAGCAAGGATAGCTGTTTCCTGTCGACCCCTCTACAGCCTTCAATCACTTTATGATTAACTGAAGGATTGAGTATTTCTTTCCTCTCATTTTGTGACCAAAATACACAAAGTCTTCCAGTGCTTGACTATTGTGAACAACTGTCTGTCAGTATTAGATTTATACAAGACTTTAACTTACACAATTATATTATTCCGTGTCTTGACCTATATCTGTCTTCGTGGCTTAGATCTCTGGAATTCATGGTGAAGGAATTTGAATTTAATGTTTTTTCATTACCTTTAGAATATTGTTCACGTGGTCATGCCAATGTTTTCATGGCCTCCCTCTACCTCTCATTCTTTCTCTTGCGGCACTATACATTTTCTTTGTCAGTCTTTCATTCAATCTTTCCATGTGGCCAAACTGTCGCAATGTGATTACTTTCATCCTGTTGTGCATCTTACATCTTTTTTCAAGTTACTTCTTTTTGTGCCACATCAGTTTCCCCTGACATTTGCGATCATCCCGATCCCCATCTGCCGGAGTCTGGGACAACTTCAAGTTACACTCAGCCTTTATTTCTGTTCCTTATATCTTTTTTTTGCATAGCTACCTCATTTCTATGTGGTTTTTATACGTTTTTGCCATGTTACATGAATTTGTCAGTCAGTATTACAATTGTTTTAGTAAATTATGATGAATCCATGTAAACAAATTATGTAATTGTGAATAATTTATTTTGTAGAATTCCATTTATTATTTAAATAAAAAAATAAAACTGTATGTTTTAGATTCTACGTATAGAAATTGCCTAATGGCAATAAGCCCGCCAGTGTACAATTATATTTGTTTATATTATGTACAAGAAGATGTATAAATAAATAAATAAATAAATAAATATATTGTTTATTGGTCAATAGCTATTTCGCCTTGTTAGGGCATCTTCTGCATAGTCTTGAAGATATCTCCCCAACAAGGCAAAATAGCTATCGACCAATATACAATATACGATTCTACATAATATACGTAGAATCTAAAACATATTGTTTTATTTGTTAATTTAAATCAAACTAATTATATTTTAATTCATGTTTTGTTTATATGTCAGCCTTCATGGCTCACGTGGTTAGGTATCTGACTGCTGATCCAAAGGTCCCGGGTTCGATTCCTGGTGGATTCACAGTTTTTAATTATGTTTTTAGTCTGGATCTGAGCGACGATTAATATCATAAGTCTCCAGAATGTGGCAACTTGTCAAATTAATATTTGACATAGTGCCTGTTAGTTTTCCAAGAAGAAGCAATTTAAATTTCTTTTCTTAGACATTTTACTTAACTTCAAACTCATTATTTGCCCTAGATCATATCCCCAGTAAATTAAAGCAATGTAATTTTTTTTGTATGTATCCCTTGGTTAGTCCATTATGATGTAAGATATTGTTAAATGTTTACAGCCGGTTTCTCCAAGTGCCACATCAGTGGGTGCCGGTGGCACAAGATCCCCCAGCAAGGCAGGAGCACCAAGGGTTCCCTCAGGAGCCGGTACTGTTAGACAAAGAAAACCAACTGCCACCACTTCAGCTCGCAATCGTAATACCGGCACATCATCAGGAGGCATGTGGAGATTTTATACTGATGACTCTCCAGGAATCAAAGTGTGAGTATTATAAGTTTTCGACCGTTCAAATCCGGGCGAGGCACGCACCTCTGGATTTTCAAAAATCTATGTGTGGATTTATATCACTAGCTATGTGTAGCCCTGATCCAATTTGTCTGGTTCCCCTTTCTAAGGGTTACGAAGGTCAGATGGCAGTCGCTTTAATGTAATAACCAGACTCGCCAATTCCAGGATCATGGTCAAAGCGTACCCCGATAGAAATGGGACAAAAGCGCTAAGCAGTAAGAAAAAGAATATTTGAAAGATTAGGAAATTTATTCATACCAAGATGAGGCAGCAGCCTATTTAACCTGTACAATTTCATCATTGATACATTTTAATTGTAGATATTTTTAAGTTCAGATAAGAATATCATCATTGCATCATAAATTGATTTTTGCATTAAGAAATTGGCGATTAGTGAATGTTCAATTTTGATGAATGTTAGACAAATATATCTGGATGTAAGATGTACACAAGAGACGTCCCAGTTGAGTTTTATCCAAGATCTGCCGTTGCAAAAGGAACAATAAAAAGATCACAAAATGGTTGCAGTGCAAAATATCTATATTCAGTGTATGAAGGCATTTTTGACATTCGGGCTCTAATGAAGTTTCATAATTATTAACAGCCAGGTGTGGTTGGAGGAATGCAGCACTTTATTAATTAGGCATTTACAATGAAGTACAGCATTTATTCCCCCACACTAAGTTGCCAATAATAATTACAGAACTTCATGATATGCCAAAATGGCCGTTATATGTTGCTCCGAGTAGAATATCCAAATATTGAATTCCAAAACTACATTATATATTTAAATATTTATTTATTTATTTACATATTTCAGTACAGTACATTTCATAATGATAATTTTACTATCTCACTAAGCTGAACGCTTGTTCTGAGGTAGTACTTTTTAAGCATTTAGACAAAGGTTAAATGTTAAGGGTATATTATTAAGATTACATAATGAAGAAAAAATATTTATACTGGATTTGTAAGATAATTTAAATGTTCAATATATATGTGTGCAAATTTAACTTAAAATGTGTGTTAGTGCTGTTTCCGATCCCTGTCTGCCTTTATTCATAAGACAAAGTGTTACCTGACACTATATAAAACAATTTGTTGTTATTCTACATTGCTTATAGATATTTCATCCTATGTATATGGACATTATCGAGACTATGAAGGTACGAGTTTCTGATATACATCAACAGAGGTGGAGCTTACAATTTTTTTTTACATCAATAACACTTTAAGCTCCATCCCATTAATGTATTTGATAATATTCTCATAGGAGGAAATAGCTATTGGGTTGAATCAATTTTTTCATTTTGATAGAATCAAACCAAATAAATCGATATTATCTTTTAACTTGAAACTGGCCGTAACCCATTTATTAGGAGTCATCTCGCCAAAAAAAAAAAACAAATAAATGATGACGCAATAACCAACAAAATTTATAAGAGCATGTGTTGATTGAATTTTTTTTTCGTTTTGCAGTGGTCCAGTTCCCGTTCTTGTAATGTCATTGGTGTTCATCGCTTCTGTCTTCATGCTTCACATCTGGGGAAAGTACACCAGAGCTTAGGAAGTTAATATATCGTTTATATCATGGACACAAATTGCGATACTGTGCGGTTATATTATTAAATCAAGACATAAATTCTCAATCTTAAAATAATTATACTTGTAGGTAAACAGTGAATTGTTTCAAAGTGTGTTTAATCCTTACAGTGGAGGAATGATTAATGTTTAACTTGTCTCTTCCTATAAGTCGTTCCACTGCACGTTTCTTCACCTATCCCGTACTGTTCCCTTCCATCCATCGCAAGTGAACAGATTGTTATAATCTATTCTCTAGCATTTATATTCATGTGTAATCATTCCAATGATGTCACGAAAGTTGTTCTTTATATTATATATTATTTAATTTAATTATAATGTGAGAATTGATCAATACGACGAGGAATGTCTTTTTGTATTGAATATTTATATTAAAAAAAAATTATTACAATTATTTTGTTTTTATTTTAAAAATATTTGTACTCTGCAACAAACACAATTTATTTACGAATTACACTGATCACACAACATATTCCTTACACCAAATGCCAATTATTTCTAACTAAGCATTAGTGTTTTCAGCCCAGAGAAGCAAATTTTGAACAAATTTTCAGGACGTCGTATAGATAGATGTTAAAAAAGAAACCAAAAAAATTGATTTTGAAATTAAATCTGCGCAACAGAATTATTCTAACAGATCATTACATAAATGTCTGAGACTTAATATCGATGTTTTGAGAACAAAAGTTTATTAAATATTACTTAATTAAATTACTTAATAGATCAAAATAAAATGCAACAAACGCAGCGATCAAGCTTTCAATTGGAAATAATTCACCCATCCAGATACTTGACATATCAAAAGATTAGTATTTGAGAATGTCGTTATACTACATATCAACCCTAATGATTCTTGATTAGTAATGTTCAAAAAATCTGTGAGTATTCATTATTAACAAATTTTGCATTTTTATTATTAATATTTTCGATACTTAAATCTAAAATTACGGCTTAATGATTTTGGAATAATGCCAGTGGCTGACATAATGAATGGTAATATTATTATTTTACGAGAATGCCAAAGTCTTTCAATCTTGTTACCTAAAGCGGTGTATTTTCTAATTTTTCATTGAATGATTTTCTTTTGTAATAATGCCAGTGGCTGACATAATGAATGGTAATATTATTATTTTACGAGAATGCCAAAGTCTTTCAATCTTGTTACCTAAAGCGGTGTATTTTCTAATTTTTCATTAAATGATTTTTTTTTTTCATTAAATGATTTTCTTTTGTATTTTTTTTTGCCTAACTATGAACAGCTCGCTGGTGGACCTATTTCTTCTGAACCTTGATATTCTTCTATAATATTTTACGCATAGGGTTCAATCCTGTTCTTCAATATGGTGGTAAATACTTCATACTTAGCAGGGAGATGCATCTCTGATTTCACACCTCGAGTTGTCTCCTTTTTTGTGTATAGAACATAAAACACTCACCTGCCAGATATTTGTAAAATAGCATTTGCAGGTGTTCGCTGCCATATTTGAGTAGTTCAGAGGCAATGTCTACTCCTGGTGATTTATTGTTCTTCAGGTTTATAATTGCTACCTTTGTCTCCGCTAGCCTTGGTGAGTTTAAAAGGTCTGTTATTAGATATACGGCTTCGGGAGGTAGTGACCACCATGTAATGATCTGAATCGCAATTTGCTCCCCTGTAGCATCTTGTAGAGCATGTGGTCAATCTGGTTATGATGTCTACCATTGGGAGATGTCCAGCAATTTGCTCCCCTGTAGCTTCTTGTAGAGGATGCGGTCAATCTGGTTATGATGTCTACCATTGGGAGATGTCCAGCAATTTGCTCCCCTGTAGCTTCTTGTAGAGGATGCGGTCAATCTGGTTATGATGTCTACCATTGGGAGATGTCCAGCAATTTGCTCCCCTGTAGCTTCTTGTAGAGGATGCAGTCAATCTGGTTATGATGTCTACCATTGGGAGATGTCCAGCAATTTGCTCCCCTGTAGCTTCTTGTAGAGGATGCGGTCAATCTGGTTATGATGTCTACCATTGGGAGATGTCCAGGTCCACTTGTGTATAACCTTTCTAGGGAATTGTGTGAATGATATCACCATATACCTGGATGCTGTAAAATCAATTTGTTTCCCAGTGATGTGTTGATAAACTGCTTCCTTACCTATTTTGGCATTGATGTCACCAATAACAATCTTTTGATGTCATTAGAAGGTATAGCATTGAACATCTGTTCTAGTTTCTGGCAGAAGGTATCTTTAACGATGTCGTCCTTTTCATCTGTCTCTGTGTGTATATTTATCAGTGATACATTATATGAAACTGTGGTCACACATTCTCTCGTTGATTGGCTTGAAACCTCAAACCATACCTTAAACCATGACTTCTTAAATTAGTACCAATTTTGAATGACTTTATAGTGAGTTTTTCCTTGTGAAAGCTGTTAATTTGGAAGATATATTTATTTAATCAGGATAAAATCATTCATATGCGTTCTTAGCTGGTCATCTATCGAATGGACTACAAACCAATATCTGTTATCATTTTTACTGAAAAATAGATAACTGTCATGTCCCCAGCAACCTATCCAAAGCTTCGGGTATTTGGACCACAGATGATGATATTCTCAATTGAAAAATAATCAATAATATTATTGTTTCAACACTACAAATCTATACAGATTGTAGGAAACCAGGTGTTTCTTAATGTTCAATTTATAAATGTTTCTTTTAGAACATTATACGTCCTAAAAGAAACATTGCTAAATTTAAATAAATTCTCTTAAACTAATCTACAGTCGGATTATATAGGTAATATATTTTTCTTATTAATTCAAATTCTAAACATTGTTCAATGTTTTATAATACATCAGCACATACTGGGAAATATTTAATCTGTGCAAAATTTTATATCATGACCTACTTGATGTATGAAATCACAACATAGTCTATATAATAAATCATAGTTGAATATTTACATTGAAAGGAAATGGGCGAAATCAAAATTGGGTTCAACTAGGTACATAACGCACATCTGATACAAAAATGCTACAAGTCAAATAAATAATATCACTAATCTCTTCATTCAGTTCTTCAGGCTCATTTTATCAAAACACTGGTCTTTTACACCATCATTTTTATCTTTGTGTATCATTTCTTCAATATGCCTAAACACACTCAGGTTGCTCACATTTAGTCTAAGCAACGTTCCCTCTAATTTTTCAATTGTGTGTGCGGATCTTCGACGCATCTGTGTAGTGGCGGTGCGAAAAATTTACACCCCCCCCCATAAACACATACAAATTTTCATTAAAATGTATATTTGTAGGGCATTTATTGATCACAGTGATTTTATATAATAACAACACTAACAAAGATAATTTTTGAAATAAATAAAAAAGTTAAATAAAATCTGGCAATGGTAACTTTCTTATATAATATTGACTGTGCGGAGGGTAAAACATGTGTGCGGAGACATTTTAGTAGGTGTTCGCGCGCACACGCGAACATTGATTCTAAAGTGCTAAAATTTCAGCTGTGAAAAAATAACCACTAAGTGAAAAATCCCTGTATTTATTTTTGTTAAGTTTTCTCAATGTACATTTTATTGAGATGATACACTTGTTAATCCAATGTGCGATAGATACACCATTGACTGTCAAATAGAGTTTATTTAAAATTGGGACAAGGACATAGTTAATACACTGGCTAAATTATTTTGCATCAGCTGTTGTGTTGTTCATAATATAATACTTTACACTACCGAGCGTCCTTTGAACTTTGAATAATTTTATTTATAATGAATAATTTTGTTTAAACCACGAATGAATTATTATGATTCATTTTGTTTAAACCATGAATGAATTACTATCATTAATTTTGTTTAACCTTTTCTGTGCTATGCGTATGCCAAACAAAGTAACACCTCAGTGCGGCGCAATTTTCGGACAAAATTAAAATCATCATATCTCAATAACTACTCACCTGAGATACTTGAAACCTTAGAGGAGAATATTCATTTTTAGCTGTATATTTAATTGATTTTTTCAATATTCCAGCTTACAAAGACATGACAGCAAAAAATATCACAGGTAAAAAAAGATATGGGAAAGTATAGGTATAGTGAAAAAAAAACAGCTTAAAATTTATGAATTATCAAGTATTTCTTCCAAAACAAGCACAGTTTTCTACAATTGCTTAGTGCTTTATACGTGTGTATGAAGTTTATCTGTAAGCGCTAAGACCAATGCGCCACTGCACCGTGACTTTATCAACTTATATGGTATAATATAGCCATAAAAACATTGGTTCTTATAAATAATACTGTAATAACTCAACAGGCTCTGAGTACTTTTTCGGAACATTCATAAAAGCAAAATTCATTCATAATAGCAAAAAATGTTCAATATATTTTGTCTATCAACTAGTAAGATTTTAAAAGTTGGCAACACAAAAAAAATCGAAGTTACTCTCAAAAACACATGAACTATAAAAAAATGAGTTATTTTGAAATATTAATCAACATTAAAGACACAAATAAAATTATAACAAAATACTTTGCTTTTATAATAATAAATATTTTTCTAAACGGGCGCACAATATCTACGAACTTGGAGGGGTTACTGATATGGGTTGTAAGCAACATGGGCAAAAGTAAACACTCTACTGCCATCTACCAAATTATTTTTACAATTACATTTATTTAAATAAATGGTTCGATTACATGTTGTAATTATTATATTTCAGATATGTCGATAAAATTTCTGCAGCGAGTTAAAGTGAAGCATTGTCCATCCCGATTACCTATATTTTACCTATCGTGGTCCGCACTAGTGTAGCAAATGATTCATCACAAATTACTATGATTCATTTTGTTTAAACCATGATTAAGTTATTTGATACAGCCAGTTTTGAAGCAACATCATTTTTCATCGGTCCTGAGAAATAAGTACTCATTTTGAAATGACTCTTTCGCAGTATAAAATAGATAAAATAGTATTAGATAGGTTGATAGATTGGTGGTTGACTGGTAGAAATTGCCTGCGGGCAATAAGTCCGCCACGTTGTTTTATTCAATAAAAGTTTTTAATTATTATTATTATTAATTAGATAGATATGACGTATTAGAACTAAAATACAATGAAGTTAATTGAATGAATAAATAAATAACTTTGTATTTTTCCACAATATTTTTTTTTTATACTAACGATCGAACGTTAAAAATTTCAAACCAAACCAAAAAAAAAAAAAATTTTTGGATCTTGATAATGCCAAGTCACCTTGGCGAAAACGTTCAATCATTAGTATAAAAAAAATATTGTGGAAAAATACAAAGTTATTTATTTATTCATTTAAAATGGATTTCCACTCTGTAAACACAAAAACCCTAGAAGTTAATTGATTTTGTGATTAATGCAAACCTATACAATCTTTTAGTGTCTCACAAATGAATTATGTATAGTAAAAAAACAAATTTCTCGTTAAATATTTATTCAGTACAATCTGATTTTGTATAAAATATATTCAAATAAATGACATGTGTCGTGTAAATAACACAACACATGTAGGTATTTGAATTGTTTCAAACCACAACAAGGTCAGAAAATATTTTTGTATTATTTACACTAATAAACATAATAATTATTTTTCATATATAAAAATATAAATTATCACTAAGTGTAACAGAAAATACCTTAGAAATTTTATTAATTCTATGATACATCTGAGTAAACTTAAACATAACAAAAAAAAAAATATTGATCAATACAAATAAGAATCACATGTATCAAGTTTAAACAAATAATAGGTTTTTTAAAAGAATTATCACCAAGTCTATATATATATAATATTTATGTAAATTGACATAAGCATATTTTTGTTCCTCTTTCTCTCCCTCTTATCTTTCGTATGTAGGTATATACTTTCTAAACCATCAACATTAGCTATTGACCCCGTAAAAAAACATTTGAATAGTGAAAACTAAATGTATGCATTAAATATAACTATTGACAAAAACAAGACTACATTTTCTGAATTCAAACACTTTCATTTATTTTATTTTACAAACATAAATAAATCCTGTTTATTAGTATAGTAGATGCATTAAATATAAATACATTAACTTGGATAGAAAGAATGTAATTTTCGTAGCCAATTACTTGATATCATTCTACTCTTATTGCTTTACCAGAAGCTCATTTATACACTTTTGAATTGTCGCCAAACCATAAAAAAAATATCTTGCCCACAATATCTCTTGATTCAATCTTACATTTCTTTATTGGTTAGCCTGTCTCACTATTGTCAATAAATTATAGCGAGGATGACTACAGTATTGTTAACAGTGAGAGATCTGCTGGTTTTGTTAAACAAGTAAAGTCCCAAAAACCAAGATATGTGATTATTTATTTTATTTTCTTCATTTCTTATGCAATAATAATGATCATAATAAATAAACTAAAGTTGTAAATTAATTTTATGTTGGTTTAACTGATGATTTCAGCAACCCAATCCTCCGCAGGTAACGAACAATAAACGGAGTCGCTGTCAGTGTGATACCGATCCGGACTGGAGCAAACACTTTATGAACTGCATATGCCACAACAAATGTACCTGCGTTCACAGTTACCTTCTTTGTAAAGGCGTTATCTTCCAACCCAAAGTATTCCAGCCACGCAACCAAATCTATTCCACTGTAACAAAAAAAATTTACTAAAATTAATTTTCAAAAAAATATACATGCAATATGACAAAATGAAATGTTATTATTTGATGGTGACATCTATGGCCGCAATATAAATACTGTGGCTATACTGGATAGTTTACACCTTTGATCAATAGGTGATAGTGATTATTTTCAAAAAGAATACTATACCATCATGCCATTCCCTATTTGGGGTAGGCAGAGAGAACCGAACACCAGATTCCTCTATCTTGACATACATTTCTCCCTTCATTCACGTCAATGTATCATCTCATACACTCTCTTTTAACTTCTAACGTCTCTATCCTTCAAAATTCCATTTATGTGATTGTCTTGGTTACAATATCTCTTTTAACTATACATTTTCGTCCAATATCCTCATTTCATATTCTATGATACATCGTTTTACCACACATTTGTCTTAGTGACCTCATTTCAATTGCATTAATTTTACTTTCATGCGTCTTCTGCCATGTTCAAAAAGAATGATATATAAAATTACAATGTGTACAGCTTAAAAAGATAAGATTGACAATTGATGAATAGAATTATGTGTATTCAAGATGATATATATATTTTCTATGGATAATAATTATATGATTAAAATTAACTCGCTACTATTGGATATAACAATATGCACAAATCCTATAATATGGTATTCACATCTTTATTCTACTGGAATAGTTTGCACAAAATATTCTGTATAAAAGACAGTAAAAAATAAAATAATTATAAATCAATGCAGTCATGTCACAAAACAAAGAAGATAATATTATGATGGACAAACCTACTGACTAGAAGGTAACATCCCCCAAGTGATGCGAGTGATATTGCGACATGAAATACAATTACAGTAGATCCATAAGCTGCCACTGCTCTTTTCAATTGTTCCTTTCTACTTATGGGAGTTACTTTATCTTCTATAGTTTCTTGCTCAACTGTTTTTGAAGGCTTTCCCACATCACTCGCAAATCTTTTGATGAATCTACTTTCGGAGACATTGCATAAAGATATAATATTAGAATTCATTAGAGGTAAATGTAGATTAGTATATGAATATGGTACACCGGTATGTAGATGACGTATTATACCTGTTTTGAGGGAAGAGGAATGGATATTACGGCTGTATGTGTTGCGCAGGTTGAGATAATGAGACGTATGTTGATAGTCTGAGACATATTTGTACCCCTGGCCCCACTGAGAGCCCGGCATGCTCAAGATGCTCCCCTGGCCTCCGAACGGACTGGGTACGTTGCTCTGCATCGAGGAGGATAGATTGACAGCGCCCCTGCAGTCGTATGGACCAATGTGTGGATCAGAATCCACGGTTATGTCGATTGTCGGAAACCTTTCGATGACTTCTTGATCGTTGGACGATATGACAGACCCGCAAATTTCTCTGGATCGGAGAGGCGAGAAACGGCCAACTTCAGATGCGTTAACATCTTGATAGTTGTCAGGAAGCTTCAATGCTGCAGCCGAAGGATAAGATTGGGCGGCTGTCATGTGGATTTCATTGCAAGTAGATATCTTGGATCCTGAAACAAAATGATAATCATATTTAAAATAAATATATATAATAGGTCATGGATAATGTAAACTAGTGGGATGTCGCCATTACTAACTTTCCGCTAAAGAATATACAATTTTGAATAAAAGTTTAGTAAAGGTTTTCACAATAGAATTTTTTTTTTGATTCATTATAATTACACTTATTACATTAGAAATAAACATGAAACAATAATTTATTTCAAAATACAACAATGTATAATTTTTGAATTGAAATATTTTTGAAATTAAATTATTGATTGTATTTTGATAAAACTTGTAAGATATTTTTTCAAATAAAATCACACGACTTAATCTTTATTATTTGCAATGAAAAGTTAAACAAAGTTAGTAAATATATTTTTTAAATTTGAATAAATTTGAATTACTTTATTACAAAAAAAATCTAATATATTTGAATTTATTTTCAAGACTACACAAAAAAGTGTAAATTCTGTGGCTTTGATGATAATCTTCCCCAAAAAAATAACCCGTTTTTTTTAATATTACATAATTTTGTATAAAATCAGAAAAAAATCGAATAAAATAAAAATTTCTAAAAACAATGATCAGGTTCCAAATAATTCACCCATCTATGACAAAGGTTCAGTATGGGTTCTTTTGTTACCGTTTAACTTTAATGATCACTGAATATTTATATTTTAAAAAATTCTACACATATTTGGATCAACCATTAATTGGTAATTAATTTATCAATATTATTTATTACAATTTAATTTAAATAAAATTAAAGAGGTGCTTAAAATGGAAATTTAAAAAAAATATATAAATTTAAAAACATTTTTGGTTTCATTAGTGATGTATAATTTTTACAGTAGGTATAATGTCACTACTCTTATGCACTTAACAAATAATTTATTAATACCTGTTTCAAATGATCCTGGTGTATTTTTGAAAGACGAAAATCTTCTGAGCACAGCACTTGATATCATACTTGGTGATAAAATTTTATTCATGTTGCAAGCCATCTTGTAACACAGCCTATTGAACAAATATTACTTGGAAAATAATGTATACACTACAAGTTGACTTTGTATCACCTGCGAATGAATTATTGTAAATTATAGTTGTCGACGATGTACACAAGTGAACCACACGGCGAATCGTTTACATATGATTCATATGAATGCATCTGATGTCTAAAACTAACGATGCGTCCTGTAAAATAAAATTATAATGACATAGCTCTACACATAATTAAAGTTGATCATTTCATTTCAGTACTCTACCCTACAAACGTTCGCGGTCAGTAGCCACGAACACTGCTCGTGGTTAACCCAATAAACCACGTAAGAATAAAATATAATACATTATTTTACCTGCAAACAGTAAGAAAATATATTATATAAATTTATTTTCCAACAGATTAACTAATGAAAATAAATAAACCTCTTTACCTGCAAACAGTAACAAAATAATAATTAGTTAAATTTAATCTTAAATAATTAAAATGTTTTGTACCAATAACAACCTTGACATTTGAAGAAAACATTAAATTTTGACAGATAGCATAAACAATATTTTTTTTTTGACTTTTGTAATAAATGTTGCTTGTAACAATCAAAATCTGTCATTAATAAATGCTTATGGTCAGTACTTAATATTAAGTAATATGTGTAAACACAATAAAAATGCGCCATTTTCGAATCATATATTACCTTCATTTTCTAATTCCCAATTAAAAAGTTTTTAAATTTTTAATTTCAGTATTAATTATTAACCTTTTTTTGTATTCCACATAATTTATAATTTGTTTTTTTTTATTTTAATGAAATTAAGATGCATGATTTTGTAAAAAAAACTTGACTCTGGCCATTGTTCCTCCATTTGAGGTTACAAGTGTCATTTAAAAAATAATAAATTCTTCGAATTTTACGTTTTTAACTACGAAAACGTTTAATGTTTTTTTATACAAAACATAGTTTTGCAAATAATAATATATTATGTACATAAATGAAGAATTTTCATCAACTGAGAGGACATAAAAATATGATAAGTATTAAGATTTTTTTATAAAATTCTAGGGTTCCGTTTACTTTTTATCAAAAATGATGATTTCAAACCTCGTGGAATATCGTCTAGTATTAAAATAACAGAGAAAATATTTTTTTCAAGTATAACCTATATCAATTTTTCAAATAGATGCGTTTCATAACGACTTGCGATAGTGTATCGCATTAAAAAATAATTTGAAATATGTTATTGCATTCACTATTGATAATATTGGTCCTTTTTATATTTTCTAATTGTACAAATTTAATGTAGATTTTGTAATACTTCAGATAGTTTTTTTTTAATTCTTGCTTCCATTTTCATAAAAAAATAAAAATAATGGATATAATCATACACGATTCTTTGTCTTTGTGGGTTAAGTTGCAACAAAAAATAAATACAGATGTTCATCATCTTTGATTTTCGTAATAAATCGTTTTAATATTTAAACAATATTTTTATCTATTACTTTTTACGAGTAAATATATTGGGATTAAACATAAAGATTTGTAAATTGACTAACACATATCTCAATAGAGACGGAGTAGGAATATTATTTTTTGTATAAAAATAATATGCGAACTGTTGGATTACGGAATCACACAATTCCCTGCACAAAGTACAGGACACATTTTCATAATACGCTATAGGTACATAATAAAGATGTCAAAAAAACAGTGTGCACGATATCTGTTCACTGTTGAAAAATTTAGGTAAATTAATATGTTTATAAATGGCGAAACAATAATATTGTAATGCAGGGGAAAACTTCAAGTTTTTTTTTAGATAATTTGCTATATACATAGATCGTCATAGGATCGAAGAAAGGTTCGTTTTATTAAATCATTTACAAAATAATCTCATTGATCAAATTAAATATTCCATATTGAATTATGTAAGCAACATTGTACGCGAATCCATTGCTAGCAATGAATGGTTCTTTGCAAACTGGATGATCTTGAAAATCTCCATTTTACATTGTACGAGTAGGTATTCATCGGAATAAATACTTGTATATTACCTACTTATTACACTTCGAACCTGATCAAAATATAATAAAATATTGATAGGTTTTTGTTAATTTTTAATATATTGATACAACGATTTATTGAAACCCATTAGATTTAATATTCCATCTCTCTTCTCCATTGTTTCATTAGGTAATCTCTGTCAATAACATCCTAGGTTCATTTTCATCTATGTTCTATTATCATCTTCATCAAAAATCTAATTTTAACAATACACATATTATTGGTCTATTGTAGATTTCTTGCTTCGAAGAGTGAAAGTGTTCTTTGACTCTTGAACTAAAAATCCAAGAAGATGCTCGTAGAGAGCGGAATTTGTCGATGGTTTAAGTGAAAAAATAAATAAGTAGGTATAGTAAATTTTAGTATTATTCAATTATAATATTAATTCAAAAACTGCAATTCAAATTCACACAAGTTGCTATGGCTGGTTTCATGATTATACTCAACATTGAAGTCATTCGTTGCATCCTTCAGTAAACTATACAAAAGGTTATATAACATTAGCATATCAACAGTGCATTGCTTTATTGACCTTAGTTATAGGACCAATCTAACAATTTATACAAAGTAATCATGAGTACCTAATTTAATATTTAAACTAGAAACGTAATGTCAAATGCATTCAGAATGTTGAAGGTTCCATCAGATAAAATACTGAACGGCGCGGCCGCGGGTTATATTTTATATTACATATACCTATTATAGAACTCCATAAGATAATTATATCCATGATATGGATTTTCACGAGGGTTTTGACTCCACCGTTTGGCGGGACTTGCCCCCTGGTTTTAAATATTTTTTACTTGTTTGAATGAGTAGGTATATTTAAGAAATGCTTACTACCTTTATTGAATAAAAATGCACAACATAAAAATACTTTCAAAAACAATTGAAATTTTTAAATAAATAAAATTATATTTTGGTAATTTCACGTAGTCTTCAATCCTCTGTGTATAAAGTATAACAAAATATCTAATAAATATTTTAAGAAACGTAGATAAGCGATTAGAAGTAAAATATTTCAGATAATAGAATTCATTTTATATAGAACCGTTAACCATTAATCTTTGACATGTGTTTCTTGACAAGACAAATAGAAAATTTGAAAAAATGGTAACAATATATAATATTTTAGAAATCTTTTTGTCCATAAAAATTAGTACCTATAATTTTCGCCAAACATCTTCAAAGAGCTTCCGGTTGCGCAGAGCGCAAATTTGTGTCTTTTTGCTTCGTTGGTTTACGTGCAAAGTGCAAATCGCCCCTCTTCTCGGCTAAAAGTTCAAGATGTTTGGCTTCATCTATATACGATTAAAATATACTACATAATATACCTAGGTATATTAAGTTATTATATCCATGATAATTATATCCATGATATAGGTTATCATGAGGGTTTTGATTCCAACGTTTGACGGGACTTGTCCCCAGAATTCCGTTTCACAAATCTTTACTAGGTATCGATTTTTTGAACAGAGATTTGTGTTTTTCTCGGGATACGATTGTGGGTATATTTAAATTATTCATAATATCAACATGAAGTCGATTGAATTTTTGGATTTTTTTGCAAGTATGTACATGCAATAAATAAGCAGCGATTTGAATTCCGTGTACTTACCTACATATATTATTGGTGTTCTCAGATTAACGTGAAAAATATTGCATTCTCTATTTGTAAGATCAAATTTTTCGCGAGTCAAAATATTTCCTCGCGTCAGACTTAATTTACGAATCGTTTTTAATACTAGTTGCATGTAACACATGAGATCCAACTGTCGTTGGCGATAATATTTATAATTGAAGAATACGTACCATACTATAAATACTTAAACACAATTTAATAAATATTTTAAGATATTTTATTTTCTATAGATATACCTAAAACATGTAGGTATGTATGTCAAGATAAGATAGTATGGACGTCAGTCTGTTTTTCCTACCCAGAATATGAAAACAGCATGATTGTTTGTATGTATATGTTTGTGTGTTTGGAGATGTATTTATCTATAACTATTGAGTCCCCGTAGATAATTGTGTAGTGTATGACTGCCTTATAAATTGTATGAAACGATGTATTCACTTAATTCATTTTTTATAAAAATTAAAAAAAAAATTGAGATGTACTACTACAATGTTCATATTTATTATACAAAATTAAATTATCTTGTTGGATTACTTCGTTTTTTTCGATATTTTTAAAAACTTTGGAAATGTGATCCAGACTGAAAAAACAATTAAAAACTGTGTCTCCACCGGGAATCGAATCCGGGATCTTTGTATCAGCAGTCAGATACCTAACCAACTGAGCCACGAATAAGGCCGACATGATATGGGTAAACATGGATGATTTTGATTCCGTCGGTTGACCAGACTTGTCCCCGCATACAAATCTCGCGTATCTTGGCTCGATACTTTGTCGATATGCTAAGAGAAATAAATTCTCTTAAACAAATCGACAGATGGATTAGTCAGAACTGACCTTGAAATACATTACTAACACGTGTAGTAACATAACTACCTGTACCTATGTATGTATTAGAGTTGTTACATGACTATGTATATTAGAGTATAGTGCGCATAATTTTATCATTTGCAGACATTGTATGTTTGTCCTTTGGTACCTATATTATTCACAGTTCTTCATTATTTAATAATATTACAAGATTGCGTCAACATTACCCCGTATTCAGTAAGTATTGAAATTGAAACTAAAATAAGACTGTACTTTTATTAATAATTATGAAAATAATGAAATTTTCATCATTTTCGTAATTATTCAAAATACGTCTAATTCAGTAACTTTTTCAGAACGTTCCGGACAATATAGGTACGTTCCTATTCTATTTATTCCATGTTGATATTTTATAACGCTGAAATAAGATCGTAAATCGAAAATCTGCAATTTAAGTACGGTCTTATTTTAGTTTCAATAGTTACTGAATACGGGGTAGGTACTATAATATTCATTATAGATTTTTCTTTCTTTTTTCTATATCACCACCCTCGCTAATCCTCCCATCTCTAACCGATTTACGAGTACGATATCTTCCTTATCACATTATCGTAATTTTCTTTATTGACACAACATACGACAACAGGGCAACATACGTAGGTACACTCAAAAAATGTAGTTGTTAAAAATAAACGATTTACTGCTAAAAATAACCAACCAACTTTGTTATTATAGTACCTGCAAAGTTCGTTGCTAAAAATTGCCAAGTAAACAATCTGCTAATTTTAACCGAGTAGCTTTGTTAACAATCTGTCAAAATTAATCTAATAACTTGGTTAACCACGGACAACTTTGTATAATCAACCAAGTAACCTGTCAAAACTTAACCTACTAACTTTGTAATATTAGCCAAGTAACTGTCAAATTCAACCAACCTAGTTGGCTAATTTTTATCAACTTACTCAGTAACCTGAACTAATTCATTCAGTATCCACAACAAACAACTTGGCTAATTTCAATCTACTATTCGGTAATCTGAACTAATTCATTCAGTATCCACAGCAAACAACTTGGTTACATTTAATCAACTACTCAGTAATCTGAACTAATTCATTCAGTATCCACAGCAAACAACTTGGTTAGATTTAATCTACTACTCGGTTAAAAATAATATGTAGGTATACCTACATATTATTTTTCAATGTTATACAATGTTATTTTTAATACTTATTTATCATGAGAAAAAATACGAGGCAAGTCTGGTCAACCGGTGAAATCAACATCACGGTGTTAGAGAACTCCACAAGATAATATTATATTCATGTTTACCCATATCATTGATATAATTATCATATGGAGTTCTATAACATCTTAAGATATTATAGAACTTCATAAGATCATGTGGGGAGAGCGGGTTCGGATCGAGTGGTGAGGATGGCAGCGGATGGGGAGATAACAAATGGCAGACCCCCTGTAAGATCACCCAAACGATGGAAGGATAGCTGGACGTCCACTTCACAAGAGCAGGCTCCGAGAATAACAGGACACAGTCCTAACTAAAGCAGAAGAAGAAGATAATTACATAATACATATATCCATGATATGGGTGAAAATGGATGGTTTTGATTTCGCCGGTTGACCAGACTTGCCCCCCAGATTTACATAGAGGATTTAGGTGGCTGTAGTTTCGAACGTCCTATCGGAAAAAATAAAATATTTTGAAAATGTATTTTTTAATGCTTTTTGAACCGATTTTGATTTTATTCTCGGTACACCGATACATACCATAACGTCGTGTCCCTAATGTGGGTAGACTGACAGAACCGAACGCCATTATTTGTCTATCCTGGCACGCACCCATCACCTGATGAACATTCACACATTAATTTGTCTGTTGTTCAAGCTTCTTACATGATCGAGTCATCCTTTTCTTGGATGTCCCCAATCTCTTATTACATTCTTGTCCGCTTTGTATTATATTTTCTTCGTCAGGCGTTCTACATTCATTGTCTTTCTACTTTCATCAAATAAATAAATAAATAAAAATACATACATACGATCACGTCATGTCCTTCATGGGGTAGGCAGAGGGAACCGAACATCACATTTTTCTATCTTGACATACCTATATTCATTTTGAAGTCTGTTTTTTTATACGAAAGATTATCAATATATACATAAATGCAAAAACAACAAATCGATATGTTTTACTGAAATAAAATAAAATAAAAATATAAATATATCTTGACATACCTATATTCATTTTGAAGTCTGTTTTTTTATACGAAAGATTATCAATATATATGTAAATGCAAAAACAACAAATCGATATGTTTTACTGAAATAAAATAAAATAAAAATATAAAAAATACCTCAGTGAAAAAAATATTTTATATCCGACATTTTTCTTTCGTTCTGTTTAAATGTTTTTGTTATTGCAATGTTTTTGAACATCTGTGACCTAATTTAATGTTAGAAAAAACACGAAGTCAATGTCCTCGGTTTATATATCTACATATTATACAAAAAATAATTATGGCAATTAATTTTTGATTGAACTAAATATTTCGATATGAAAGTATGTGAAGTAGATATATAATTTGTGAAGTTTGTTTTATAAAATATATTCATATATTTTTTTTATATGTGGAATGTGGATTAATTTAAAAAAATAAATAAGAAATCCTACAAAAAAAAGTCGCAACACAATTGATATTTTTTTAGAAATGACTAATTAGTTAGACAAATTAATTTATTTAGATTGGATTAGGAATTAATAACACTTTATTATGTCAATGACGAAGAAATGTTGAATTCTGACACGTATTTCACATAATATAAGTCGACACCATATGTTTCATATTTGAGTTAACCATTTTTTTTATCTACCGAGAAAACAGTTTTGATTCCTTTTAAAAATATTTTGATTCTCAGTTTTTTGGTACTGCCTCCATGACCAGCCAGCTGGTTAAAAATTATTTGACCAACACCAATTTAGTTATTTTATTTTAATATTTTGGTTACTTTTTTTAATATATAATGCAACTGGCTCACGCCAGTCGCAATTATAACTACAAACAAACCTAACCAACCTATTTTTACCAAACTTTTGTAGGTTAGGTTTAAAAAATCGGTGTACATCCTAGGATATCCTGGCACTAGCGTCTACGATCCGCATTTACCATTCCGCATTCTGTTTCCGGTTGGTTCTCTGATTGGTTGAGATCTCGTAGTATGGAGTCAAATGAGCTGTGAAATTTTATATTAAATGCGAAAAATTAAATAAAAATAGTAATTTTAATTTACAATAATTTATAATTCAATTTATAAAGCAACTCGCTCACGCGAGTCGCTGTTATTATTATAAACAAACTTAAACCTAACCTAATAATGCAGAAAAGAAGAGCTGGTACTAGACGCTACTTATCCTGGCTGGTCAGGGAGGCAGTACTCAGTTTTTTTTAACGAAAACTTAGTAGATGGTAGATATCTATTATATAATTTATCATTTTTACCTCAGTGACCAAAAAAGGAACTGCATTTAAGGTCCAAAATCGGAAAATTCTGAAAAGTTTCTTGTCACTATGTCTGTGCTCGATAGTTGGAAAATACAATGAAATACTTATTTAAAATTAAATTGAAGCTATTAACCTCATAACAACAATGCAAGGAAAAGTGTTTTTTATTGTGACAATTATCTTACAAACACACAACAAAGTTCGGCGCTCGTTTGCATGTAATGTCTGTAACAAGTATTTCTCAAGTATGTCTATAAAAGTAATAATAATAAACACTTCCTTGCACACGAGGGCCTATACGGCCCCCTGTGCCTGTCATATTGCGCATGCGCGGAGATTTTATCGGTACAATTTTTGGCGCAGTTTTATTAAATTGATACGGTATGTTGGTAAATGAAAATCCACTTCAACATAAAAAAATAATAAGTAAGTAATATTAAAAATCATACAATTACGTAAATAATATGTTAAGAAATATAATTTATTTGAAAAATGTGATCAAATGCGAATATACAATAAACTTACAAATGACAAAGGTATTGATAACATTTTCCTGCAATCAATTTCCATTCAATATATAAAGCAACTCGCTCACGCGAGTCGCTATTATTATTAAAAACTAACGGAACCTAACCAAAAATTAATAAATGGGATTTACGTACACATCATACTATTATTTCGCTGTCGTAAAATTTCCCCTTGATTTATCTGTCGCTAGTATTTGAATAGACAACATTGGCGCAGGCGCAATATAACAAGGCACGGGGGGCCGTATAGGCCCTCGTTCCTTGCACCCTGCGCAAGCGGCGAGTTTATTGCCATATGGCAATTTCTTCCAACTAACCAGTGTTTCTAGTCCAGAGAAACAACATTAGCGCGAGAAATTAATTTAAATAAATTTTTCTCCTCTGCTGGGAATTGTACCCAGCAGTGGAGAAATAGTATGTTTGTTTGTTGTTTTTTGCTTTCATTAGATCATTATTTGTGTATTTTCTTTTGTGTGTTCATTTTATTACTATACTAACTTGTTTTTTTTTGCTGTCTATTTATTTATTCTTTATCTTTTTTGTTCTTCCTCTGTTTTTTTTATTTCTATACTTATATTGTTTGTTTTATTTTATTGTTATTTTTTATATGATTTTAATGCACATATCTTTTACTCTGGTTAAACTAATTTTTGTAAATGCTCATATGAGCGTTGAACTTGTAAGTAAATAAATAAACAATAACTCTTCTAGTTTGCCAATGTCAGGTAAAGTAACTTTTCTATAATTTACGATGAAAGGATTTTATTTTTTTTAATAAAATTTGCTATGAGGCACTTGTTTAGAATGGTGTTTTCACTATTTTCTATTATCATCGTTTTTGGGTGTTCCCAAAGAGCCGGGTAATTTCATATACATACAACATCTCACATGGTTCTGCAACGATGTTCTCCTGCACACCTTCCAAATGTTGCTTTAAGGTGAGACGGGTCTGGTGTGTGGGGGGATACAAGCATTATATGAAAATACACATAATTTGTCGCTGGTTACCCCACATTGTGGGTTTTGCTGTAATGGTATGAATGTATATTTTTTCATATATTAATTGTATACACCGAGTATAATCAGCTTTGAAAAACTGAGGATTCATTTATAGAAGGTAGACTATTAGTGTCGTATTTATTTTGTATAATATTGTACATTCAGCTGTTGCGTATGTGGTGTGTATTTAAATAATTAAATAAAATATATAAATGATTCTTGTTATGCAGACAAACTTTGCTATTAGTAACTGTATGCATTTAATTTGTATTTATATGTTCTTGTAAGGCCCTTTGAATTCGTTCGTTTTCCCGATCTTCTTGTTCGCCTTTGCCCTATTTACTTGGGGTCGGCTCTCTTAGTGCTCATCCTCCAAGGCCTTCTGTCCTCAGGACGAAGCCTTGCCTCCTTGGGATCACTTGTGGACATCTACGTGATCAATGGTCTAACCGGTATTTTGGGATGAACAGAACTACACAGTTCAAAAACATTCCCTATGTAGAGGGGTAGGAGACTGCGAAATTCTGTTAATTTTGGTTTTCTGGGCCCCACATCTATGTCTATCGTTCTTTTTTTTAATTATGTAAAAATACAGTCTTAATTACAAGTTAAATGATATCAAATTAAGTAAGTCGATGCAGTCTATTTTATTCTTTATCAATTAATGAATGTAAGTATAACATACATATTAGCTAACGTCCTTCGATTTTCTAAAGGCATTAATTTATGTTGTGCAGAAAGGCGATAGTTATCGAATGATCATTTACATCTATAAGTACTTAAATTGTTTCAAAAATTTGTTTTTTAAACTTTTTATCCAAGTTATATATTTTATCATATAGTCTCATGTGTCCATACCATCTCAATCTGGGGGGCAAGTCTGGTCCGATCGGCGAAATCAAAACCCTCACGATTACCCATATCATGGATATAATTAATATATGGAGTTCTATAATATCTTTAGATGTCATAGAACTTCATATGATAATTGTATCCATGATATGGGTAATCACTGGGATTTTGATTTCGCCGATCGGACCAGACTTGTCACCCAGTTCTCGGTCAGTTCAATGCTGATTGGCGCGACTTTGAAACTGCCACGGATATGGAAGTTCTTCACCATGTCCAACCTTGTAATACCACAAGCCCGTCTCGTAGCATTCTTGTCTCGTTGGGATGAAGAGTCTGAAAATGGTTGATCTTTAATGCCCAGCGCTCAATTTTTTTTTTTAATTTATTAACAAAAACAATACAAGGTTCACATATAAATCATAATTTAAAAAGGTATACAATTTCCATCATATAATTCATAATAACCCTCTTTAATTGAGATAAAATCTCGTGTTAAAAGAGGGGAGTATCTATTTAATATTGTTACATTTACCAAAACATTGTACATCTACTAAAAATATGAAGCTACACAAAACAAGAATGAAATAACAAAAAATAAATAAATAAATCAGTACAATTTTTTTATTTTATTTTTAAATATATTATAATTTTTTTCGAGTCTAAGTCTCAAAGGGAGTTCATTAAACCACTTAGTACCTTTATACTTAAAGAAATGTTGTGAGGCAGTTGTACGTAAAAGAGGAATAGTAATACATCCTTGTGAATTTATTCTGCTGCTTAAAGAAAATAACAATTGGTTTGAATTTGTAAGAATATCTTTATGAATTTGGAACAATGAGATTTTTTTGTAGATATTTTCAACAGTTGAAACTTTAAATTCTTGAAATAAATTAATAGTTGGATAATCAAATCTCTTTTTTAATATAATTTTAATAATGATTCTTTGAAAAACTTCTAAAGGCACTAAAGTGGTTTTAAAAGCTCCCCCCCAACATATAATGCCATATTGTAAGATGGATTGAAATAATGAAAAATATATTGTTTTAAGCAAGTTTGTTTGAAGTATATTTCTTAGTCTCAGAAAAATAAAAATTAGCTTTTTAAGGCGTTCAATAGTAGTAGTTATATGTAATTTCCATTTCATACTGCTTTCAATAATAATGCCTAGGTATCGGATGTTATTTTTAGTGGATAATTTAATACACGCTGAGTTACAAGATATGGAGTTGTTGAAACAGGAATTGTCAATATGAATTTTAATATTAAGGTCTTCTGGGATGTATTTATCATTTAGTGCAAATGGGATAATACACGTTTCATCTGTATTCAATGAAAGTACATTACAATCGAACCAAGACTTCAAAACACTTATATCTGATTCAGCTGAGGCAATTAATGGGTAGGTCATTCTTGGTCTGACCATCGTTTTATTTACCTGACCGGATTTTTATCGGAATTTTGTCACACAATACACCAGAGACAGACCTCCTTATACAGCCAAGCAAAGAGACCTATCGGATAGCGCAATGTAATCGTCGATTCCACCCTTTGCAGAAAGTATTGTGCCGAGGTACTTGATAGATTCGACTTGATTCGACTGTGGGCACGTTTGTTCTGAATCTGCAGAGACCTATCGCGATATTACATACAAACTTATAGTTATTAAACAAAATTTCAATCATTAGTCTAAAAATGCGTGCTAAAATTATTTATTATTTAGTGTAAGTAAATATTGAATAAAAAAAATAAAATATACAAATACGTTGTTATGACATTTCATTTTCAACCTTTCTTCTTTGGTCAAGAAAAATATTTTGATAGGTAATATATGACATTCCATTCTTAAATATACTAGTGGTATTTTGTACTACATCTTTTTAGATAAAAAAAATCATAATATATGCTTACTATTAATCTTGTTTAGAAACGTACATTATTATGATTACCTACGCGTAAAAAAAATGGAAAAAACAGTAAAATGTTATTATTGCCCCTAAGTCAGCCGGAAAGGAATGATGTTTTTTACTTAGTATATAATACAAAATCGTTCATTTTTTTCAAAATATCAAATAAATCAAGCTGGAAATAGTTTTAACACGCATTGTCACCGGGAATACACAAATTCTGAAAGTTTCAGAGCTCCAACTGGACGGAAAATATGTCAAAAATTGATATATTTAACAATTTTTTTAAAAATTGAATTTAGTGACGAAATCGCTTCATACATTTTGTATGGCAGTCGCCTATACACAATATGTAAGAAGACTTAATAGTTTGATACTTCATCTCCAAACATACATACCATCATGCTATTTTCATATTCTGGGTAGGAAAAAAGGAACTTCCTCCATACTATCCTATCTTGACATACATACCTACATAATCCAACTGTCGATTTGTTCAGGAGAACTTAGTTCTCTTAACATATCGACAATGTTTCAAGCCAGAATACGCGAGAAATGTATGGAGAGGTCTACTTTTTTCACGGTTTTTCCAACTTTGAAGTCAAAAAACACCAACTTAGAGGCTTCGCAGCATATATGTTCCATACACGGATTTACTCAGAATTCGGAGTAGAACATTTCGTGTGTCTGTGTGTCTGTGTGTGTGTGTCTGTGTGGGTGTCCCCCCCCCCTTATAACTTTTGATCCGCTCAATTTACAGAGCCCAAAATTTCAGAATATATAAAAAGTTACAGACCTACAAAACTTTTATACTCGGAATTTTGAATTTTTGTTTCAGTCAGGGGTTATCAACTTTTGAATTTTTATTTTATTTTTCCCTATATCTCAGAAACCATAAAAGCTAGAATGCTTAAAATTGGTATAAACATAGACAAATACAAAATCTCAAATTAGTTTTTTTCAAAAAAATTCCAGGGTTTCTCAAACATTTTTTATTAAGAAAAATATTTTTTTTATGATAAAATTATGAGTTTAACTGCCTATATTTCCAAAACCTATACAATTATCGAAAAAAGCCGAAACACCCCAACTAGATAATTTAATTTTCTATAAAAAATATTAGCATTGTAGTAGAAGATCTCAATTTTTTTTTAACATTTTTTTTAAAAATTGAATTTAGTGACGACATCGCTTCATACATTTTGTATGGTAGTCGCCTATACACAATATGTAAGAAGACTTAATAGTTTGATACTTCATCTCCAAACATACATACCATCATGCTATTTTCATATTCTGGGTAGGAAAAAAGGAACTTCCTCCAATATGCAAAATTCTAGGACACAGACGTGTGAATTTAAAAAAAAAGATGATTGAAAAGAACATTATATTATATTCCCAATTATTTTCAACAATAATAATTGGAATTCCGTCGTTTCAAGAACGTTTTGTACCATCCCCAATGTATAACAATAATATTATGTATCTAGTGGTATTAAGTCCCGCAGATAGGTTTGCCTATAAAAACGTCATATAATTAACAAAAGAGACTGCTGAGGTGAATCAACTGATCTACTCGAATAATGGGAGGGTAGTGTCCCTTGCACGAGCCGCCTCTGTGCTGTAATTGACTTTCACAGGTCCGACGGAAGGAAACGTATGTAGATAAATCATAAAAAGGGTGACTAACCCCCACTTTCACCAAGGTTCCTAAGCGCTAAAATCAGTTTTTTGATGCACTTAGCGTAAAATTTCGTTTCACCAAACAATCTTACTACCATTAAGTGACGCCGGCGACTCAACTCTTAAGTGACGGTCTATTGTGGATTAAGTCATTCATCAACGTATTTTGTAACTAAAATGATTACATTTTAGCACTTATTGTTAGTTGTTTTGTGTCATAAGTGTTATATTTTATGTTATATTTGATTTGTCTATATTATCCAGATATAAAATTGATTTTTATTTAAAACAGCATAACTGATGTCAACGAAAACAATAATGGCGATATGCACAATAACACAGGTAGCTGGGGTAGAATGGGTAGAATAGCAGGTATGCGATATGTTTGTAAACATGGTATCAGGTATACAGCGCTCGCGGCCATTCACGACACTAATGCGAATATACCTACTGATGAGATCAAAGTATTACTTTTTTTTATACAATTTCAAAAATATGTAAAAATTGTGAAATACACACTGAATAATATTTGATTGTTATTAAAATAAAGGAAACAAGATTAATTATGTGTTCTTGATTTTTAAATATTTCTATATAATTTAACTTGAGTTCGTATTCCTTTACACCGGAAATTTAAGGAGAGTTGAGCCTAGGGCTCAATTAAGAATGTTGGTTTTTAGTTGGTGAAATGCAAATTCACTGAGTTATGCACTCAAGGATTTGAGCTCCGAGCAGGTAGTTAGTTGATGATCCATTTGATATTCCTTGGTGAACACGGCCATTAATGTCTGTGGTCTGATTCACTGCATATGGTTGATGAATTTTTTAATTCCAGAACATCGACAAAAGTTAAAAAGTACTAGCTGGCTTCGCACCCTTCTCTCGGTACAACGACTCCTCGACTCGAGAAATGAGTAGTTTTAGTAAGAGATTTTTACTAATTTTTTTTTCGAAAAAATCATCATTGGCGCTACAGCCCTGAGTGGGCCATGGCCTCCTACAGAATCCTTCTCCAACCGTCCCTATAGTCTGCCACTCTCCTCCAGTTTGTTATTCCGATCGCCCTTATGTCGTCTTCTGCGTCATCCAGCCATCTTAGCTTGGCCCTGCCTCTACTTCTTCTCCTTCTCCTCTGATCGTTTTTGGGGATACGATCATCATTCATCCGGTTCTCGAAAAAATACTGATTTGTAAATCAGAATTCAGATTGAAAAATCAAAAATAAAAATAAATCTAGTTTAAAAATCAATTTTTATTTTCATGACCTATTTTTACTATTACTTAAATCGCGCCTTTTTTCTTTGATCCTGGTAATCTGGTTTGATATTTGCAGAGGGTTCAATGTTTGAAAAGTTAAGTTAATGTGAAATTTCAATGATTATGTTAAATGTTTTGTTTTCAAATGGGTATGCGGAATATGAAAACCACTTTTTTTGAATATTTAATAAATGAAATTTCGTATTTATAATATTATTTTTTATTTCATTAGTAAAACATTACATCAATTGTAGTATAGTTTCCGGCAAATCTCTGGAGAGTTTCGTGGTATTTCGTTATACATCGTTTTTATCGGTTTATTTTTAATTTAATTTAAGATCAATAACCTAGATTTTAATCTTTTTCTAACATTTCAAACTAAAACAAAGCGCTCTTGAGGTGAGTTCTCAAGAGAACGTCGCTATATAAATTATCCAACCATATTTGTATCAGAATATTATTGTTTAAAATAAAGGATTAGAATCATACTAAAAGAACAACAACAACTACATTGATGCGAAAACTTAATTCACAATCAAATGTAGGAATAAAATTATTTTGTCATAAATTGAATATCTTTACTTCAAGTAAAACGCCTAAAATATTATTTTCATTCAACGCCTGTTAAATACAATTTGTATATCATATTTTCAATGAAAGTAGGTTTTGTCGATATATCATTAGGTGGCATCTTAATTCCGTCAAGATTAGATAGATGGCTAAATTTATTAAATTCATATTTTGCAACTCTAATGAGATGTTGTAACATCTATACAAATACATTATTGATTTAACTTTAAATGAAACAACCATAATATATTCCAATAGAAAACATTACCTACTTGCCTTTATACATACCTACATACCATCAGACCCAGGGCCGGATAAACGTGTTTTTGCGCCCGTAGCAATATATTTGAAACCGCCCCCCCCCCATTTAAAAAAAAAAATCACTAGACAGAACAGGAGGGAGATCGCGATTCCACTTCCACGCCGGTGACGCTATAGGACCCATTGGTCCTATTCACCCCCGGACGCGGCCGCATCGTCGGACAATACAAAATATCCACCATCCATCGGGTTCAACCACTGCCCCCGAGAATCCAACCTCACACGTCAGGGCCTCCGATTGGTCTCAAAATCGGCCGCTATGTACACTCCGTTTCAAGTCGGAGGGGCTAGTCCCCGACCCCTCGGTCCTCGTGTTGGCGTCCGAAGGTTCCGCGGGCTAACACCGGGGGCATCCGACGCAATCATCACCTGTCAGATATGACGTCAATTTGTCAACACAGGATGTCTGACCCGACGTCTGCGCCAGCGGTGTGCCCGAACCACACAACAACATTCGCCACAGATTGACGAGTCACTGCCGAGCGAGACTAAAGGCGTTCGTCCTGCTCTTCTCTAAGTACAGAATTGACGAGGGCACAACAGCGTCGGCCGCCCACCCCCGCCTTTACTGCCTAGGCCCACCACCAGACAGAACAGAGAGAAAGCAACAATAATATACGAATGATTGAAAGAGATAGTTATCTAGAATGTGTTGAAATTTCCGGGTACAGAGAACCGAGCGCCATACCTGCGGATTTTTGATTTATATTTTGACATTTTAGGATTTTAAGCGCCCTTTTTAAGACTACCGCCCTGACTTCTTGTTCCTGATTGTTCCCTGATTTGTCCGGCCCTGATCAGGCCATATCTCTTACGGGACAAGCAGAAAGAATCGAGCACCATACTTCTGTTTTTACATAAGGTAATTCACCCTGCAAAGAATGCTTTGTGCACAATTTAATAAAGAAAAGCTATCTTTCTTTACTTATAACTTACTTCTTTACCTTGCATTCTCTCATTATGTTTTCATTTTTTATTCATATATCGTTCTATTGCATACCGTTTTTAATGATCTCATTTCTATAGCATTTATTTTAGTTTTATGCATATTTAGCCATATCATTGTTTCACTAGCATACATCAAAGAAGACACTACAATTATATTATGTACGGCAATCTTGACTTTGTTTGAGATGCTTGGATCGGACATTACTGGTCTAAGTGTTCCGTTAATTCTATTACCTGCCATAACTCTTCTTTCAATATCATTATCAGGGCTTTCATTCCCTTGAAACATATAACCACACTGGTTAGTTAGAAGAAATTGCCAAATGGCAATAAACTCGCCACCTGCGCAGGGTGCAAGGAAGTGTTTATTATTATAAATATATCTCTACCTGTTCTAGGCATTCATTCTCTACTTTTATAATACATGTAGTTATACTTTCAGTTTTTTCTAATACCAATATCTTAAGATTTACTCACATTCATTCTCAGTCCCTTCTGCAGTCATCCTTCATACACTTTAATTTACTTGCCTTTATTTATTTAATTTTGCTTCTCGGGCAACTAACAGGTAGTAGTCAAATATTAATTTAACACGCACCCAATAACAAGTTGCCACATTCTGGAGACTTACGATATTAATCGCCTCACAGATCCAGACTGAAAACACAATTATAAACTGTGTCTTCACCGGGAATCGAACCCGGGACCTTTGGATCAGCAGTCAGATACCCAACCAATTGAGCCACGAAGGCCGACAAAATAATATAATATAAAAGTTAATATAAAATTACTGAGATAACTAAACCATGTATCGTTAAATAACAAATGAAATTTATATAGGTATATAACTAATATTCCAGAAACGCACTGGTTACTTTTTGAATATTATTTGATTGTTGAAATGCTTCTGTCTAAGATGGGTCGATGGCAGAGCGGTTAGCGCGCTGGGCTAGTAATCCAGTGGTCGCGAGTTCGAATCCTGCCTCGACCGATTTCGTTCACCTATAGCACAAGCATTTATTTGCTTATTTTAGGGAACGTAGGAAGATGTATATGTACTTATATTCATTTTTTTCTAAAAAAAAAATATAGATTTTCCTGTGATAGCTTGTACACCATCGGATCATTGGATGAATTTCAAGTAGATGATTTTTAATAAATTATTGTGTGAGATGTCAAAAAAGTAAATAAATTAAAATCTAGAAAACTTCTCGGATGTTCTATGAATAAATTCCAAAAACTTCATCATAGTCAAATGAACGGTTTAGGAGTGCATAAACCATTGATATACCAGCATTATTTTTTAATTTGTTACAATTTTTTTCCACTTTCCGTGATATGGAAAAGAACAAATTTATTTGTACCAGAATTATTATATATTTATTAATTTCTACATGCACAGATTACCTAAAAATCTTGGCTTTAGTATAACATAAACCTAATTTGTTTAATATTAATGCATTTCTTGCAAGCCTTATCACAATAATGATAGTGCATTGATTATTAAATTAAATCAATAGAATTAAAACGAAGAACCTTTATGTATATTTAGCTAATAATATGGAGTTCCATCAACAATTGTTGATCGACAAATCAAACCTAGTTAATACAATAGTTAATCTTTATATATATAATTCTTCTGTACGTGTGTATGTCACTGAACACTTCCTAAACGGCTGAACCAATTTTAATGAAATTTTTTGTGTGTGTTTGTGTGAGTTCCTGAATGGTTTAGATTTACAAAATGGAATTTTAAACATTTATATAATAAAAGTAAAATAGAAAATATGATTTTTGTTAACTATAAATTATAGATGGCGCTAATGTCAAATTAGCAATGTTTATTTTTTTCCATCTAACAACACTAAAGAAATCTGACCACCTATGCTGTATTGCATTTATATACGAAATGACAATCAATCTAACCTCACAGTGTTTAGCGGCTCATCGAACAAGAAAATATAAGTTTGCTCAGCGAATAATAACATCCATATGATTTTAAAAAGTATATGTTACATATACTTTTTTGTTTCACAATAGTTCGGCAGGACAACGTCTATCGGGTCCGCTAGTATGTAATAAAATGTATAAATATGATTATTCTCAATTAAAGAGCAAACAATAAAAAAAAAAAAAAAATAGGATTGATGAATAAAAAGATTTAAGTATATTACACAATTTTATTAACTTAAAAATGACATGATGAAATGACTGTACAAATTCTTAATAGTTCTAATAATATCTATTTAAATGTAGAAAAAAATACATCGTCACATTCAACGGACAAAAAATCCTTAGAACATAAACAAATTTAAATTTTGAGATATTTCGAGAAGAAATATGTATATAAAATAATATCAATATAATATATACCTGATAATAAATATGTACATAGAATAAAATAACTAAAGAAAGAGCATTACTATAAATTAAAGTAACAACATTCTAATATAAATAAAACTTTACAGTTGAAGATAAAAATGTATTAGATATATGTATTGTTAAAAAAATAAATTATTGAATCTAGGTATTGAATTCCGGGAAGTCTCAACCTGAGATTGGTCCATCTCGATCTCGAGACATAGATTGAGACATTAGAGACATGACTGTGTATCACGGAAAATCACTTTAAAAAGGAGTTTTAACTCTTTGAATCAACTGGTAAAATAGATTATAACTGCTGTAGATGTATACAATATCAAAGTGTAGAAACTCTTTTAGTTTAACTATGCTTAATTAAAAAAAAATATGTGTCAAATTATGAGTTTCTATAAATTTCTGAAAATATCAAATATGTCTCAAGAGTCTCAGGATATTTTGCTCGAGACTTAAAACCTTGAGACTTTACAAACCATAATTGTAATTAATGATTGATTAATGAACATACACCATGCACACATAAAGCAACTAATACATATATGAGTAGGTACCTACACTACATGATTTGTTGATACCCACAAAATTACCAAAAAAAAAAATGTGAAACATTTTAAGACAATGCCCCCAAGTCAAATTGAAAATGCTGTTCGTTATCGCCAAGCGCTAATTTTTTTTTGTATGGGATTTGACGTTTGTTGTTTGTTACTGTAGAAAAAATTTCTACAACAAACGTCAAATCACATACAAAAAAAAACTAGCGCTTAGCGATAACGAACAGCGTTTTCAATTTGACTCAGGGCCAATATGTGAATGAATTATTTTGATTTGAATACAGAATTTAAATAACATAAACTTGCTGATAAAGTGTATGTGTTTTAAAATATACAAATATTGGTTATGAATGATACTACATACAAAATTGGCACATTATTAATCAATATTTCAACCTCAGATAAACCCTGAGGATTTTCGATGGTTGACTATGTATAATATTTAAAATGTTATTATATAGGTATATAAAAAAAAAGTGTTTTAATTAACATTATTGGTCAATGGAAAAGTATTGTCCTGGGAACATTCTATTATGTACAGCATTACAATATTAAATTACCTAAAGTGATCAGATAATTATACCTAGTGATACGATGAATACATATTTTTTTGTTTTAAATTACAATAAATGTGATGTACGTTTTAATATATCTCAAAGACAAGTAATAATACTTAATTTTTTTCTTTTAAAAACGACTCATTTTTATAAAATCAAACGACTCCAACTATATTTCTAATTTTAAATCATTATTGAAATACCTCAACTTTTTCGTTCCCAATTAATTGATTATATTTCAGTACATGCTTATTTCAATTATGATCAAAAATGAAGAAATAGAATTTAAATAAAAACATTAGACAACGATTTGCACAATCAATATATATTGCCAATAAATATATATGAAAATGAAAATTAACACTGCGCTTATATCTTGTTAAATCATGGAGTATGTTTTGTTGTAAAAGAACAAAAAAAAAAACAATGAAACTAATACTTTAAAATAATATCAACATCATATTACTTGATGAATATGATTTTGTTTTTTTAAATCACTTCTATAAACTAAAATAGCCATTTGTTCATTAAAAGAATAATTAGTTTTCAAAAATATATCACTGATAGTCTCTATGAATTTAAAAAAATATGTACTTAAAATAAAAAGTAAAGCACAATTTAGTTATGTCCATATTTTATTTATAAATGTAGGTGGTTAAAAAAAATATAATTAATACAAACATGATAAATGGATAATAATAAAATGGGAAAAAATACAATAAAAAATATCATTCGATAATTTATTTTCAAAATATATAAAAAAAAATTACAGCAGGTATAGAATACATAAAAAAGGATTCAGTAATTATAAAAAGTATGCTTATGTATAATTATATAAAAAAAATATATTTAATCTACTTAGGGATAATAAATTACAAATACAATAATTGGTGTTCTGTACAGTGAATAAAATCATTAATAAAGAATTTATAATATAGCCTATAAAATATTACATTAACATACATACATACATGATCCAATTAAATAATACAATATTAATTTTTGATTAACTATACAAACAATTGTAAAATGTCACGTAAAATTGGTAATATTTGATCTGATAATCATAATGCCTATTAAGTAATACATATTTATTATGAATTGGTTAAAAATATGTTATACAATTGACAATTTACAAAGCTCGACAATTGAGATTTTAATGGACGTATCTTCTGATCCGACTCGATCAGTAAATTGAAATATATAACATGATAAATTCACTATGACAATAATTAGGTATACCTACATATTAAATAGTTACAACAAGCAAGACAGTAATAACTGAACTATCTAACCTTTTATTTTAAGACAAGATCATTAAAAATGTGCTCTTGCTTAAATGTAGGCTCATCTATGGAATAATGCAAACTAAAGTAATATATATTTATTGATGGTGTTAAGAATATGAGCTAAAGGGGTAATATACGCTACTAGCATCTGGCCGGAGTAGGATTAAGTAGTGGAAATTGGGAAATACGCAAGCGCATGTGGCGGGCGAAGTCAACTGGTCTTTTCCCCCACCAGGCGACCCGAACGGTCGAGCGCTGCTAACTGCGGCTCGGCCGGCGGCGGGCTATCTTCTGCTGACTCGTCTGGTCGAGGTGTTGCGCCTCGTCTTCTCAATTTTTGTTCGCGAAATTCGCGTAGTCGTAATTAATCTTAATTAGTTTTTCAATGCTTTGTACATATAATAAGTTTGTGTTAAAATATATCTCTCTGTAAGTTACTCATCTTTTAATATATTGAAATACCCACTGCTCTTATAATAACTGTTAATATTGTGCACTTCTATGCTATAGGATTACTACCGGTAACGTATAGTATATTGAGGGACGGTTCGTCCATATTACACGTGTGGATAAATCGTGAAACAGGTACACGTCGATTGGTTCGATCCCAATCCAAACGTGCGAAAGGTTCATTCGTCAGGCGGTTCGATTCTGCCCAAACGAATAAAGTGGAACAGGGCTTCAAACCCTCTATGTCTTTCCACGAGAACCATACCTCCAAGGCCTCCCAAACAAGGTAATCAAATACCCATGGAGCCATATACATCAGCACTCCCATACGCACAAAAATGTACTGCAATATTCACAAGAATCTACGAACGGCTTTTATTATTTACACTGGCTGCACATTCTTTGGTTAGGTTAGGTTAGGTTTATTTATAATAATAATATAGACGCAGTCGCGTATAAGTCAAAATTATTCCATATATAAAGGGCCTATATATAATAATATATAAGCGCCTAATATATATATATATAAGGCGCTATTATTATAAACAAACCTAACCTAACCTAAGAATGTAATATTCGATATTGTGATCATTTTTGAAATATGACTACATGACAGCTGTCAGATCGGTGTTTGATTATGATTATGGTTTGTGTTCTTTTGGTCTGTGATTAATATATACATAATTTAAGTTGGTGGACTTTTCCATAATTATGTACACAAACAAACCATTACATCGAAAGACTCAACCAAGTATTAGTTGTCTATAAGCCTTATTGAAAATTTGGTACCCACGTACCCACCAAATGAATATGTCTCTTGAAGTTTGAAGTTCATAGAAAAGGTACTATTATAATCAACAGTTAATTTTTGTGTGCATGCGTATTACCACTACTAAATTCTACTCCGACCAGACGCTAGTATATATGCTCTTACCATAAATTGCTTGTATGCCCATAGACAAAATGCTTGCATTTGAAAAAGAAATCTCATAATAAATGAGTATCAACTCCTGAAAATAATTAATCTAACTTACATAAAATTTGGCATTTTTCTACAGAAATCTTTTTAATCATATATATAGCTACATAAATATAGGTATCAAGGTACATCTATTTGAGGAATTTTTTAAATTATTAAAATACTATTTTTTAAAAATAATCAAATATAATTATTAAAATAATCACCGTTGTTTGACTGTGGATATATAAAATAGTTGCCTTTTTTAAAAAAAATAGATGGATAGGTACATATTATTGACAAATGATTTGATATTGTGTATTGGTGAATTTAGTAAAAAAACATTGCCAACAATGTGAAATGGTGACATTTATTTGGTCATTATAATTCCTGCAATAATCTTAAATTTGTAGTGTTGGTTGAATTATGTACATACATACCATCACGCCATGTCCCTTGAGGGGTAGGCAGAGAGAACCGAACGCCACATTTTCCTATCCTGGCACGCATCCCTCGCTTCGTCCACATTCATGCATCGTCTCATACATGCTCGTCTATTGCTCACACTTCTAACATTTCCGTCTTTCAAAATTTCGTTCACATGGTCGTGCCATCCCTTTCTTGGGCGTCCCCGACCTCTCAATCCATTCCTTTCCGCTCTGTATATTTTCTTCGTCAGGCGCTCCTCATTCATTCTCCCCATGTGACCAAACCATCTCAATGTGTTCACTTTCATTCTAGTAATGACATCTTTCTTCATCTTACATTCTTTCCTTATGTCTTCATTTCTTACCCGGTCATACATCGTTCTATTACAAATCCTTCTTAACGATCTCATTTCAACTGCATTTATTCTACTTTCATGCGTCTTCTGCCATGTCCAGGTTTCACTTGCATACGTCAAGGTTGGCACTACGACGGCGTTATGAATGGCAACTTTGGCATCCTTTGATATGTTGCGATCATTCATAATTGGTCTTAGTGCTCCATTCACTCTGTTTCCTGCCATAACTCTTCTTTCGATCTCTTTATCGAGTCGTCCATTCCGTTGAAATATGCTTCCCAAGTACACATATTCGTCGACTTGCTCGAGCCATTCGTTCTCTACTCTTATTTTACACGCTGTTCTGCTTTCACTCTTTTCAAAGACCATTGTCTTTGATTTGCTGGCATTCATCCTAAGTCCATTCTCTATACATCCTTCATATACCAGACTTACAAGATACTGTAACTCTTCCATACTTTCTGCTAATAGAACTTTATCGTCTGCATACATCAAATCTCGCACCATTACAGTACTCAATTTCAGACCCTTGCTTTCATCCTTAAGGGCTCTAATGCAGAAATCAATGTACAAGTTAAAGAGCCATGGAGATAGCACGCACCCTTGTCTAACGCCATTATTTATAGAGAACCACGTTGTCAAATTATGTACTTATGTGAAACGATTTTTGTTTTAAAATGTCATATTATGTGACAAATGAATGAATAAACAAACTGTCACATAGAAAATATTCATAAATATCAATAGAAAACTGCAAATGAGGGAATACTTTAATATAATATTTAAATGATTTTGTAATACTAATAAATATGTTGTGATTTGTCTTAAACTCTGAAAATCTGAAACTTCAGGGTGACATCTTTCCATATGTATTTTACACAGATCATTTAAGTGACTAAAGATTGTGGTAAAGCCGGCCTGACACCAGGTAATATTACAACTCATATTTCAACTCATTGGAATATGAACTGAAAAAATGACATTATGCCTGACACAATATCATTTAAATGACTTAATGTTATCACTCTAAAAACATTATATTGAAATTACATATCAATATTAGAGCAATAATCTCTTGACTGTCAAATAATTTGCATTTTTGATTGCATTAATGATTCTCCCTTGTTTTTTTATTACATTTTGAGTTTGATTACCTGTTTAGAAATATTATTGAATTTGTATGAATTGTTCGTTAACTGAATTCAATTTGACTTTGATAACTTTACGATTGTTATAATATTGCCATAGAATAATAATAGTATAGAATACACCTTAGCCTACAGTAAATGCGACTAATTTGGTCAAGATTTTGCTACGAGCATTCAGTAATCATTTGGCCGTCTGCGTGATACGTTCTCCAAATAGGGAATTTTTTAACTGCTTGCAAAATTATTTACGCAGTCATAACGAGTAGTACTATATACGAAAAATGTCTACCAGCAGAGTCATACATATATTGACACGAGCCAGCCAATAAAATGGCTTCACTTTTTCAGCGAGGTATTGTATGGGAATGAGTATTCTAAAGTTTTATTATTATTCTATGAATATTGCATGAATTTGATTATATATTATATTCAATTATGAAAATATCAATTGCATGTTATTTTAATATGTATAATTTCACTATACAGGAGGAAAAAAATCAAGGAGTTTTCAACATTTTTAACATATAATACGAAAAAAACTTTACAAAATATTATGACATAAATAATGATTCCTTCCTTTGTATGACGAATGACAATGTAGTAGATAGCTAAGTATACACAAAATAAACAAACATTATAAACCAAAAGAGATACACACTTTCAGTTCATATGATTTCAAAAATTACTGCAAACACTACTTTTCAACTCATATTCCACATGAGTTGGAATATTACCTCGTGTCAGGCGGGCTTTATCAGTATAAAAGTAAAATATTGCACAATTTCTGTATATAGGTACTACATTTCTGCATTTACCACTACTGAAATTTTATTAAGTTACTATTTAAAATTTGCGTGCCATTAAAGATGCTGAAAAAATGCCATATTTTTAAAATTACGTATCAAAATTACAAATGACTAAAATCAGGCTAAAAAATGATAGCCAGAAACACATTCCATATTGGTCGTTGTCCAAATAATTTGTTCAGCCTTATCAAAATAATCTTAAACAATATATTAGCACTTTTTGATAATATAACAAAAATATTCAATCTCAAAATAGGCCACAACAATGTGTCGCCATTTTCAAAACCATCAATTGCATAAAAGTAAGAAATGCAAAACCACTACGTATACAATATTTGAATGCAACATCATTTTGTCTCTAAAAGATAGAAATATTTAAAAATTACTCTGTTCCAAAATTTTTAAAATTATAAAATATTAAAAATAAAAAAATTAATTACTCATTCCACTTCTATTCTAAGACCACAACCGGTTTCGTACTAAGCCCATTTTTGAGTAGTTACAACGGAGAAGTTAAGAAAGAATTTATACAAATATTCTTTGTACATAAATACTTTATTAACTTCTCCATTGTTACTACTAAAAATGTGCTAATCACAAAACTGGTTGTAGTGTTCTTAAAATAAATGGTGGAATAATTAAAAGTTAAGTTTTTTACTTTTGATATATATTTTTGTAATATTATTTTTTTTCAGATGGTTTTTCATCACAAACTATCGATTGATCAATATTATGTAAAATACTTTTCAATTTTAGATATATATGTATAAATTATAAATTATATTTGAAACAATGCAGTGGTCTGACATTTCTAACTTCCTTATGTTTTTAGTATAAAAACTATTCATTGTTCAAACATCTTTTGATTTCGTTTGTTTACATTTCAACTTAAATGGAAACAAACCATTTCGTCAGTACATTTAATATCATGATTCAATAATATTTATATATACAATTTTATTAAGTCCATTTTGTCTAGATGACAATATAAAAATTTGTTAAACTTAGTTTTCGAGTAATTTCTTAGCACCGTGATCGAAACTCGATCAGCTACTTGAACATTTTTATCACGCACATTAATTTTGAATCACAAACACAGTTTTTTACGTGGTTTCACTACAATTTTAAAGAATGATAAATGTACTTTAAAACATTTGACTAATATCTTATAATATTTATAAATAAATTATCAGTCCAATTAACGAGGAATAACTTGGAAGGATAACAAAGGAGAGCGCAAAATACATGTTCATTAGCTTTGATTGGTTGGTTTTAAGGATTGATAACAAAAATTAAATGATTTTTTAATATCAATAATTACAACACTCAGAATTTAACTATTAAATACATCAATTGTAGACTGAATATACATTTCTAATGAGATGATTTATAAATCGTAAATCATTTTGAATTATTTGTTTGATTTTTATTGCTTTTCGGGTAACTAACCGGTACTATGTCAAATATTAATCAAACACACACAATTGTAAAGTTGTCACTTATGGAGACTTATGATACCTATCTATCATCTCACAAACTGAAAACAAAATTAAAAACTATGTCTCCATCGGAAATCGAACCCGGGACCTTTGGCTCAGCAGTCAGATATCTAACCAACTGTGTTTATTTAAAAAAATATTTTGTCCTAATTCTCTTTTATACAGTGTTAGTATGAAGTTAAACGACGAACTGATTTTTTTTTTAATTCATAAATACAGATATTAATCAAATATAATATTCAAAAATATCAAATGAAATTTTAAAATTGTCCGTGTTTTTAGTGTTTAAAAAGTCACAAAACTTTGGTCGTCGAAATGATAAAAATGACAAATATTTATCACACGTACGACTCAACGCGTCTTCCCTGTATCCTGTCGAAGAACTGCCTCCAGGAGACGATTGTCTTCCCGGACCATATCCAGAAGCTGGACGTGATGCCGACTATCATCGCCATGAGATACTTGATCATGAAGATTGCGAAGATGGGTTTGTTGGGCGGCGTTTTCGCCCTCTCTCCCACCGGGCATGGGATGCTGTAGAGGCTGCGGGAGCACATCTCCCTGTGCCAGGTGACCATCCACCCTCCGAGGTTGGCCTGCTCGTAGAAGAGGCAGGCCAGGACCACTAGGGCGGGCACCGTGTAGAGGACGCTGAAGACGCCGATGCGGATCATCAGCTTCTCCAGCTTGTCGGTCTTGGTGCCGTCGTGCTTCATCACGGTCCTGATGCGGAACAGAGAGACGAAGCCGGCCATTAGGAAGACTGTGCCCAGAGCGAGGTAGACGCAGAGGGGAGCGAGGACGAAGCCACGGAGGGCCTCGGCATCCCAAAGACCTACATAGCACACTCCAGACAAGATGTCACCTGAAAAAGACAAATAATAAATCTTAATATTTGACTAGATAATATGCATTCATTTGGAATTTTAAAATATTTACGAGATGGGGAGTTTTAGGGCTAATCATGTCACAATATTTATATATTTGTCTTAATCTTAAAAAACGGATAAATGAGCATTATCAGTACTCATGAAGTTGATTAAGATTAGATTCAGACATTAAAAATATTTTAGATTAAAATTACTTATTTTAATTTTTATCATATAGAAAAAAATACAAAATAAATGTGTGTCCAGATAGAAAAAAAATGTGGCGTTCGGTTCTCTCTGCTTTTTTAACATCTCAAAAGAGACGATTTCGTAGATGACAATGGTGTTTCAGCTTATTCTAAAGTGAAAATATTTTGATGAATAAAATATAGAAAAAAATTGGATTGAAAAGGGCCAACGTTGCGCTAGTGCATAAAGTGGTCACGTAAACCAACCGATCGAAAGTCTTGTAATTTCCAGGTTCTCCTATAATATTACAACTTCGTCTCTATTGAGATGTTAAAAATTGACATTGACTCATTGACTCCCGACAGGTAAAAGAAATCCAATGTTTGCGTATATTATGCAACTATAAAAATATTCGATTTACAATAATTAAACTACTGAATAAATATGAGTTGAAATTAAGTCATAATCGACAAAATTAACTTAAAAAAAGCTGAATTGTGTATAATCGGCGTGGTGGTAATAATTTATATTTGTGATTGATAAAAACAGGGAAAGTAATGTGTTAGTCACAACAGACGCTTGAGAGATTTGGTAACGAAGTTCGTCTGACTATGTCTATGCAATAATCAATTAAAATACTTTATAAAAATGTAACTATCGTAATTGTTTGCTAAAATTTAATTTATGGTTGATATTATATAGTTGAAAAAAAAAACTATAAGACGTTAAAAATAATTATACTAGATCACAAGTTCTCAAATTTATGTGAACAATGCTCGCACAAAAAAAATAATATCTTTATTTATTAAAAGTAAAGTTAGAATTTATAAGACCTGTGTACGACCCATAATGACGTATGGAATCGAATGTAGGGCTGACACATCCATGACGAAGAGTACACTAAGAGTGTCAGAAATGAGAACTCTTCGAGCAATAGCCGGTCTCACGCTTAGAGACAGAATAAGAAACACGAGAGTCAGAGAGATCTGCGAGGTTGAGGATGTCGTCAGATGGGGTCGGCAAAGAAGGAGATTCTGGTATTTTTTTTTTTTTTTTAACATGTCTACGTAGGGGACGCCAGCTATTAGGATTTGGGTCCATTTTACTCTTCCGAAGAAGCGCACTACGTAGCGTTGGGAGGGGTTTGCAATCTAGAAATGAGTTTATTAATTCGGATTTTAAAAAGACCCGGGTTGTACGAAGATGGAAACACAGAATTCGGAAGATCGTTCCACAGTCGGGCTGCTGTATTAATAAAGGAGTTCGAGAAGCGACTTGTTCGTATATGTTGAAGGTCCACTGTGAATGGATGCTGCGATTGAGTGAAGCGAGTGATTCTGTTGCGAGTGGGTGGAGGAGGGACCAAAGATGCAAGTTCTTCTGAGCAATTCCCGTGGTAGTATCTATAGAATAAACTTAAAATACCGACTCTGCGTCTGTGTTCTAGTGATTGCAATCCATCAGTCAGTGATGGATCATCAATCAGACGTATAGCACGCCTTTGGACAGCGTCGAGGGTATTCAGTAGGTATTGGGGGGCGCCACTCCAGAGGTGACTGCCATATTCAATAATTGGACGTATTTGCGCTTTGTAGAGTATACAGATCTGGGTCTTAGTAAAATATCTGCGCGCTCTATATAGTACGCTCAATTTTTTGGAGGCGAGTTTCACCTTAGCTTCGATGGAGCCCTTGTAGTGTAATTGGTTCGTTATAGATACTCCAAGCAGGTCGATAGAGCTGCTGTTAGGTAGGGTGCTTCCGTTGAAAGAAACTTGCAATTCATTGGGGTTTCTCTTCGCAGAAATTAGACAGGCTTGGGTTTTTGAGACGTTAAATGAAACAAGATTACTTTCACCCCAGGTATTGATTGAGTGGAGGTAGCTATTTATTTTTTGATGAAGGTCTTTCCGGGCTTCTGATATTTCACTCTGTTTAGGATGTTTGTCAAAAGAGAAATTGTCATGGACTGTGCTGTCATCAGCGTAACAGTGGATGGGGGCGCGTAAGAGCAAGTCATTAATATGTAGGAGGAATAGGGTTGGAGATAGAATGGACCCTTGAGGAACTCCCGCATTAATGGAATGGGGAGAAGAAGAGCAACCGTCCACTACAGTTATGACTTCGCGATCTTTTAAAAAATTCGCAATCCAAGTACACAGAGACTGGGGTAGTCCATAAGAAGGGAGTTTCATTAAGAGACCTCGGTGCCAAACCCGGTCGAAAGCTTTAGAGATGTCAAGGGCGACAGTTTGAGCTTCTCCAAAGCGTTCCATAACTCGACCCCAAACGGATGTCACATACGCGAGTAGATCGCCACAAGATCGATTTCCACGAAATCCATATTGGCGGTCGCTTAAAATTTTAAATGGTATGCCCATGTAAATAGGATGGAGGCATCCAGGATCCCTTACATAGCACTACACACCCAACCCGAAGGAAGACGACCACCAGGCAGACCACCAAAGAGGTGGATGGACAGCTGGGACTCAACCTCGCAGGAGAACAACGTCTCTGCAAATAACAGGCCGTTAGGCCTAACATAAGAAGAAGAAGAATTATTAATTTTATTCTATTTTTTAGTATATATCCTGAGCAGAAGGTTTCGGATTCGATTCACGGCGTTGTCTGGCATTTTCTCCTGGGATTATTATTTATTAAAAAAATAATAATATTTTAGGCATCACCATTTTTTTTGTAATATGATGAATAATTTCACTTCAATCACGTCTGGGTCACCACTTTAGGTATAGGGTTAATTACATGGTTTAGATTGTATGATGTTAATTAGCGACTGCCATTGGTGGAGATATAATATATAGACAAACCAGAGAGGCTGACTCCGCATGTTCCCAACAGTACAATAAATAGGGATTGCAATCCGGAAAACCGGATTCGGTAATCGGTAATTTGAAAATAATACATGAAACCCTTGGAGGAGTAAATATGAAACCTATGTATTTATAGAAGCGGGACGGGTCTTCTTGAAAGTTTGTTTACATTTTTAACTCTGAAGTCGACTAGCAGAGATGACATCATTAACACTGTGTATTTTCTTTTAACAACATTTTTTTCAAAATCGGAAGTATTGTTTTATAATTGTAAAAATAATAACTATAAGAATATTTAAAAAAATATTACTCGTTAATGCGATAAATTGTGTTATGTATCAAACAGATATATGATGGTTGTCATAAGGATGAGACTTCTTGACATGCATTATTCTGCTTGTGCCGCTCCTAACGGAGGATGGCGGCCATTACACCAAACTCATCTCGATCCTGTGCCAACCTAATTAGTGACACCGCATCCGGAATACTGTGGAACTGACTGAGATTTTTAACCCACAATATTCTTTTACATGCCTAAATTACCTAATTATTGTGATTTCAGTTGATAGGCTTGATTGGGTCAGATGTTTTTTTTTTTTTAACATGTCTACGTAGGGGACGCCAGCTATTAGGATTTGGGTCCATTTTACTCTTCCGAAGAAGCGCACTACGTAGCGTTGGGAGAGGTTTGCAATCTGTAATATAAATTATTTATATAATGTTATTTCAATTACATAGAAAAATTTCATTGATGTCCTTGGTGAAATTTAGTGAGACTGAACTTAACAGGACGTTTATATACAATTTTAAGAGTATAAATGAAGTTGGACTTGAACATCATACAGTTGCTTTTGCCATGAAAAGGCAAAAAACTTTTGATGTAACCAATCCGGTCGGATCCGATCCGAAATTGGTGCCGAATTAATTTTTCTGAATGCCAAAACACTTCAACATCTCGCACTTTTCAATCTTTCGATTGTGACGGCTTCTAATTTGTAGAATTCCATTATGACAATGATTAATATGAACACATATATAATTCCACAATTTATTTTATTTTTCTCCCGACTGTCCCAACTGGTGACCAGTTGATTATGGCCTTATAAGCCGAAACGGTCGTCGGGAGAAAAATAAAATAAATTGTGGAATTATATATGTGTTCATATTAATCATTGTCACTTCAACATCTCATCAGAAAATCTTCGTTTACGGACGTATATATTTTATTCATTTCTCTGAGGGTCATTCGAATACATCTTTCCGATCCCCGACAGAGTTGCCTACCCCCGATGGAGAACTACTGTGTTAGATCGACGCGGAACTATTGCGAGGTACTTAATTGAGTGGAGAAACACTGCGAGACGTTCAATGTTCGACCGTATATTTGCAAATTCGCAATATATTTTTTTATAAGCTCGGTAAAAATCGCTCCTAATTTCGTTCGATAGTAATCACATGTTATGATAGGGGAGTGGTCGCCTTGTATGCCGAGAAAACTGCCGTATGCAAATTCACAATATATATTTTTTTCAACGCAAACAGACTTGCCAGTATTATGGACAGACTGTAGCTTCCTCCAGGCCCAGGAACGGTTATGTAATGAACGGTTTGACTATTGGATGGTACGGTGAATGAACAGTCATGCTCGATAATTTATTGTTTAGTAAAGATAATGTATATTTTAAAAGACAGAGCAGCGGCAGAAGCGGTCGGATGGTCGAAAGCCACTCCGAAATAAGGTTTCGGGGGAATGTTCATAAATTATATTGATATATTTATAAGTTTATGCGTGTAAAATAATAAATTGAAAATGCTAAGACCTAATTGTAACCGAAATTTGGTTACACAAATGGTTTAAAACAAGGCAATAATTTGAAAAAGATTTAATTAAAATTATATCGTTCACAATTTTGTCGTTTGACAGTTTTAATACAATAATAATATTATTACATCCTGTATTGCCAGATGGTAATTTCCTTCAAATAACCAGTTGCAAAGTCAAAGTATTTCCCACGTTAATGAATTCGAAGTAATTGATTTATTTATTATCTTCTTGTACACATAATTAGTACCTACACTGGCGGGTTTATTGAAAAACCGCAATTTCTTCCAACCAACCAGAGTTGATGATAATATACAATACAATGTGTACAATGGCAATAAGGTTATGACACGACAAAAATAAAAAAAAATATAATAAAGATAACAGTTCATAACAATGATAGGAGAACAAAAAGATAAGGAGAGGAAGATGAAATCAGGTATTATCAGATAGATATTTTTGCTTAGCCATTTTTGAATATGTTTAATGAGATAGCCGACGTAATATCTGGACCTAGACTATTCCATAGCCTTGCTGATTATACTTCTAATGAAGAGCTAAAAAAATAATAAAAATTATTTAATAAGAAAAATATTCTTTGAAACAATTCACAGAAGGTTTACACGATAGCAATTCAGAATAGAGATTTACAAAACATCAAAAACTTTACTATAGTAGAAGAAAGGAGACGTAAATTATTATTGTATTATTATAAATATATTCTTTATTATAGAGATCTAAAAAACAGAAACTCGTGAGTTTTACAGGAATAAAATCAAAAATCATGTATCAAGGAAGGCAAAAAGTAGTGAAAACCGATGAAGCAGAGTTAATTTAAAACTCACCAATAACCGAGTTTGAAGTATTTGTGTCTATCTTTTCACAAATGTGTAGTGCACAAATGAATTTACATCACTCGATATCGGGTGGAACGCCTAAAATTAATTAAAATAAATAAATAAATAAACCGCCAGAACAAAAAACCTCTTAAGAACCACTGAGATGAAGACTCTACGACCCATCGCAGGCGTAACACTCCTTGACAGAGTAAGGAACTCGGAGATAAGAAAAATCTGTGATGTCGAAGATGTTGTGCGATGGGGAAGAACACGAAGACGATTCTGGAGAGATCATGTGGGGAGAGCGGGTTCGGATCGAGTGGTGAGGATGGCAGCGGATGGGGAGATAACAAATCGCAGACCCCCTGGAAGACCACCCAAACGATGGAAGGATAGCTGGACGTCCACTTAACAAGAGAAGGCTCCGAGAATAACAGGACACAGTCCTAACTAAAGCAGAAGAAGAAGAAGAAATAAACAAACTTATATAATTTCTTAAGTCTGTTGGTATGTTTGTTCGCGTAACACTGCTAAAATCAGCTATTAACGCATCAGACTCACAAAATAAAGTAATTACAAGCGGTGTAATTCGCGTAGTAGCGCTAATAAATGTGTTTCTTTGAATTGAATAGATACGCGGTTTCTTTGAATTGAATAGTAGTAAATACGGTTTAACTATGCATAGTACGTTGTTCAACAAACAAGTTCCATCTACCAGGTTAACATAACGTGCAGAAGGTCATAGAAAACATTAAATTCCTCCATTTTTTGCGGGTTATAACATGTACGTAAATAAAATTTAAGATCCCTAAATTAGCGGGTGCGTCGAGAATTTCGAAATGCGCCTCCTGAACAAGCTGGAGTCGTCTGAATCTTGCCAATCATAATATTATGTCGCGCTACCATGCAATTATTGGCTCTTTCGACCGCTGGAAGCTGTCAGCGAGCTAGGAAGGGGCACCACCTTGCCTGGAACCCGCCCAGCCGGCTGTGATTACATTTAATTGTATCAACATTTACAGTTTCGACAGCCCCGCCCTCTGACGACGTCCACCAGCATCCGCAACGAATGACCTTTCGGGGGAAAATGTACCAGAATATCCAGAACACATAATCTTTTGATCTTGCGTCTTTAATTGTGTAACACATAAAGAAATGGTTCGGCTTCATGAGAAGAATGCCTGACGAAGAAAATATACAAAACGGAGAGAAATGGGTCTTCCAAGAAAAGGATGGCGCGACTATGAACGATATACTGAAAGAAGCTTGAACGGATATGTATGAGACGAAGCAGATGTGGCTATGGAAGCCTGTCAAAATAGAAAAATGTGGCGTGCGTTCCTCTCTGCCTCTCTGTCTATGTTTGCACGCTTCTTTAAGTTTCGTTACAAAGAGTTACATCAGAAATTAATACGATGTTTTTACCTGAGATTTTAATTTATTGAAATTTACAAACACGTGGTATGCTAACGATTGGGAATATTTTTAAGATAAATATTATAGTTTTCGATTACAAAGCAGGATCTGTGTTTTGAAACAACAAATCGGTGTTCAAATACATCCAGCCTACAAAAAATACACAATTAAAAAAAGATGAAAGTAAAATAATCCAGATAATTTTGTTATTAAATGATTCAGATCCCATTACGCTGATATAATAGTTTAATTAAAATAATGTTGTTTAACTTACAAAAAATCAAAGACTCCCAATTTAACACAGGGGCTATCCCTCATATTTGAGAGCATAAACATCAGTTGACAGCAAAACGTATGAGAGTATCGACGGTAAGGATGTGTAGGTACTGTTGATGTGTACGTGTACCATCCATTGTCTTTTCTGATCTGTTTTAAATTATTTATTTTATGTATGTATTATTGTTGTCAAACCTCTTCTTGTAGAAAAAGATCCATGTATAAATAAATAAAATGTAGTATAGGAAGAAGTTCGAGGAGAGGAAGGAGGTTCAAATGATTACAATTGGCACTAATATTGCTATAATGAATAAATTATTTCTTTGCACAACTGTTTTTTGCAACTTTTATGAAATATATCAAAATCAGTACATAATTAGTATAATTTCAGCTAATACTGATTTGTGTGGATAAATACTTGGAATCGTTGATTCCAGTAAGTGATAAAATTTGTCTAATTAATTATGAAGCTTTATAATACAATGTGTTCTACAAGAAAACTGTTCGTGCAACATATGCAGAAAGGTAGGTGTTGAGGCAGTAATATTATTACAGCAAGAACTGGTTTAGGACAAGTTGATATCGAAGCGGCGCAACAGACCACAGATAATTTTATTATTAAATGACGTCTGAAGCAGCGGGCGAATTGTAGGTATAATAGTACCTACATACATACAAGATGAACGGATAATGTTGATGAACAATACAGATAATAGCTATATTAGGAGAAGTCTTGCTATGGCATCTTCTGGCCCTGCAGATATGACAGACCGTAGGGCTGCTATAACCATCCGTATATAATGAAACGCACATCAATGCACGAAGTATGGATTCAGATACATCGCAACAGACTCAAAAGAAAGGTTGCTTTAATGAAAGAAGGAACTCAAAACATTTATAGGACTTTTGTACACAATGTAGGTACGCCTGCGTAACGTTTTTCTAATGTTGCGAAATATCAACGAATCGGTTGGATGTTATATATGTAGATACTTATTTAGGAATATCATCTTTCACTGTGATACATATTACGATAATAACTTGATTTGCTTACAATAGATGGGAATTATCGAAATATTTGTATATTACGATAATTGTCATCTGTTGTCGAACCTAGTGCATTACTTTAATTTGTTTCATTGAGAACATAATCACGATAATCAAATAAGATGCGTTGCCTTTGTGATTGAAGATGACACTACAATTACGGATTGCAATTGTTGGATCCCGCATCCAGCAATCCAGCTGGATCCAGCAATTTTTTGGACTCGCTGAAACCAGCACAATGGGCTGGATCCAGCGCATTTTGCTTTCCAAATAATGGCGTAAAAGTCTATGTTGTTTTAGTAAAACATCAAGATTCCGTATAAAATTGTAACTACCCTTACATGGAATCTTCATTTTTTTGTAAAGACCTTTATATTACGAGTATCGTAGTAGGATGTTTACAGATTTACCAATATTGAGAAATGTATTGTTAATGTAGAAAAAATTTATTCAATATAATAATTTTACTCGACAAAATAAAGACAATTAAAGAGAGATATGACTTATTAATACTTCTTTCAACTGACTAAAATATATTTATAAATACAAATACAACTAAGTTGTCTCAGATAAATGAGAATATTTGAGTTTTTTACTAAAAATAGCATTTTATAATAAAATCCTCAAAAAACCTGCTGGATTGAGATTTTTTCTGGATTGTAATCCCTAACAACAATTCATAAAATGGAACAGATTCAAGATAGACACTTCGCTAGAAATTCTATTATTTTCTGTATAGGTACATTATAAACGTTCTGTGATACAATGAACGCTGATACGCGGTTTTCATTGGAATAAAAAAGGACAACACTAAAGAAATTTTCGAGAAGGCCAGGGCATATAATGGTCTATGCTTCTTCTCTCCACTGGTAAATACAGACCTCTTTCGTCTGCCGAAACTCTTTTCTGTCTTGTCTCATTCGTGTCCAGGTTCCTTAAGCCAACTGGACGATGTTGTTCAACCATCTTTTAGAAGGCCTGTGAACGGTTCGTAGTTCTGTCCGTGACTTCAATTTGAGTATTCTGGCGTCACCCGTTTAGCCTTTTGTCTACAATTATTATTGAATCTAAAAAAAGGTTACATTATAATACGTACAATAGCTGGTAACCCTAGAAGTTTATGAAACTGTAATCAGGTACCTACATAATTTAATAGCGTCTCATAATCCAAACAGCTGGTCGAGTTCATTAGTGTGTTAAGAAATATGATGATAATTAAAAGATTAGAGCTATTAAGAATTGTAACATTTTTTTTTTCGATAAACAGGAAGGTAAAGAACTGGACGACACCCGGATGATTAGACGGTCGTTAATAGATATTTGGGTTAAGAACATCATGCTGTCAATTCTTATCCGTCTATGGGCCTTCATTAATGTTCCAAGATGGATCTTTTATCCAGTTATTGACCTACTTACGATTTGAAGACTGAATAGTATTTGATTATTGGTAAATACAAGTCAATAGATCGATAAATTTTATGTAATAGGTATAACTATTTTCACAAAACCTATTCACAAAAACGATTTTCATACATAGTTGCCCAACTTGTTGTCAAAAGTCCCGCGGAAAAAATCCTCACTTTATACAAAATTTGCTAACTGCGATATCTAGTATATTATATGAAAATCTATGGTTATAAACGACTTCTATGGTGAGACTATGTCGAACGCATGGACGACAGTAGAATCGTCAAAATTGTAAAGACTGAAATAGCCAACCACAGAAGACTATTTTTAACATCTCAATGAAATATTATAGGGGAACCAGGAACTCAAGGCAACTACAGGGCTTACGACCGTTATCGGGTGGTTTCCGTGATAACTTTGTGCACCTGCGCAACGTTTACCAATAATGCGTTCTTATCGAGTTCCTCATCCATCCAATTTTTGAAAGTTCTATATATTTTAATCATACAAATCTGTTCGTTAGAAAATAAGCTGGAAAAAAAAGCATCGCCATATATGAAATGACGAAGAAACTTTTTGTATCGCCATATATATTGAAAAATTTGTTGAGAACAACGAGGAAGGAAAGAAGAAGACTTCTTTGTGTGAATTTGGTATAAAATTTCGGAATAAATAAATCTTATTTTAACTATTGAAGAAATAACAATGTAGGTATTTCAATATTATCAACAAATGTGAAATATATCTAATCGACTTGTGAATAAACAGATCTATTTATATATGTAGTAAATACACATTGATTGTGATTTGGTTATAATGTTTTAGATCTATCATAACAAAGACGGTTGGATACATTTGGCGTTGGATGATTGAATCTATATCTTAACACGTACATATGTATTTAGTTATGAAATAACACAACAAGGAATACATTTCAAAGATCACATAGATGTGAAATATTTACTTGTCAAATAACATTCAGATTTCCAATTCCAATATACATACATACACAGGACGCCGGCACATGTGTCAAACGTAGTATTTTCAATATTTATACTACCCCGAGTTTTTGATTGAAATTATGTTGGTAAATGGGTCGATGGCAGAGCGGTTAGCACGCTGGGCTAGTAATCTAGTGGTCGCGAGTTCGAATATCCTGCCTCGACCGATTTCGTTCACCTATAGCACAAGCAATCATGCTTATTTTAGGGAACGTAGGAAGATGTATATGTACTTGTTTAACAAGGACATATTCATTTTTTATTTAAAAAAAATGCATTACGGGGCTGATTGTTTATTCATTTATTCACATTTGTGTACATAGCACACTGGCTAATTGCCTTTATTCCAACCAACAAAGTAAGATAACACTATCTCTGAGTTAATGTATATTGTCATTAACGCTGGTTGGTTGGAAGAAATTGCCGTTTGACAATAAACTCGTTAGTGTACAAATTATATGTAAAAGAAGTTATAAATAAATAAAAATAAAAATGTACAACAAAAAAGAGATTATTTATGTATTAATCTTTTATCACACCATATATATAATGACAACAATAAGTAGTATATGTACTGCCGAAGCAAGTACATAGATTACTGCTGCCCAACTAGCAAATCCTGTTCTAGGACTAGCAGTTTGATTGATTGTGAGAAAAAAAAAACAGGTGGGTTGTGGCCAACGCAATACTCCTCACTACCAATTCACTCGACAAAAAATTAAAATTTTGTATGGAATATTTTCTGCATTTTGAAATGAGTTTGCTTAATTATTTTTGATATGTGCCTTTTAGCAATTTGAAAATAAAAATAAGTATCAAATTTTAAGTCTCCTGAGCTTGGGGTCACTTTGAAATATTTGACAGTTAAAAAATTGATAAGCACTGATTAACAAAACAAAACACATTGCGATGAAACTTTCAAATACAATCTCAGCATGACAATCTGTAATAAAAAAATAACCCTAAAAATTGTGAACTCCCCACTATATCCCTTTGGGTTAGTGAGGAGAAAAAATGTGGTGTATATATCGAAAAATCTCCAGTGACAGTTGGAATTTAAATCATGTTCGAAAATCAAACCCAATAGTTCATCCCCACATGGGACCTGATTCTCGATTCATTCTTTGTCTGAGATGTTATTCGAGCCCTGTTGTCACCCGAAACGTTTAAAAATTCAAATCGGCATTGTCGTTCTATTCAAAGTCGTTCATCGGGGAGCACTTCCAAAGGAACAATCAAACTTCACGCCTCCCTTTACCCAAATTCTACTTTGTCCCAAGGGTGCCTTAAAACAATTCACCCACCATATTACTCTTCCCCACGTTTTCATTACAAAACTTTACATATGCCTTATTAAAAATAAGGACAATCTTCTGTTGTCGGATTAATATTAATAATTTTATAAGGCACATACATTTCTATTGTAAATATTCTTTAAAATCATAAAAAAATAACGATGGTGGTGTGGTTCAATCAATTATAAAGAAATTTAAGACTGGCAACTGAACTCAATAATTTCAAAGTATAAAATCTTGACTGATTGTACATACATACATACATACATACCATCACGCCGTATCCCTACTTGGGGTAGGCAGAGAGGACCGAACGCCAGGCACTTCTATCTTGACATACATGTTTTGCCTCATTTACATCCATGCATCGCGTCATACATGCTCTCCTATTATTCTGACTTCGTATATTACCATCTTTCAAAATCTCATTTATATGATCATGCCAACTTTTTCTCGGGTGGCCACGACCTCTCATTCCACTCTTTTCAGCCTTGTATTTTCTTTGTCAGGCGGTCATCGTTCATTCTCTCCACATGTCCGAACCATCGTAGTGTATTTACTTTCATTCTACTCACAATATCTCTTTCAATCTTGCATTCTCGTCTGATGTCCACATTCCTTATCCTATCATAGATCGTTCTACCACACATTCGTCTTAGGGACCTCATTTCCACAGCGTTAATTTTACTTTCATGCGTCTTCTGCCATGTTCATGTCTCACTTGCATAAATTAATGTTGGTACGACTATTGCATTGTGCACAGCGAGCTTTGCTGGTCTTGAGATAATTGGGTCGGCCATTATTGTTCTTAATGCACCGTTCACCCTATTTGCTGCCGTTACCCTTCTTTCTATATCCTTTTCCAGTTTTCCATCACGCTGAAACATACTTCCTAGATACAAATATTCATCCACTTGTTCTAGTAATTCATTATTCACTCGTATTTCGCATTCTGTTCTTCTTTCGCTTTCTCAATTACCATTACTTTAGACTTAGCTCCATTCATTCTCAGTCCATTTTGGATGCATCCCTCAAATACCATTTTTACCAAGCGCTCTAGATCTTTCACATTTTCTGCCATTAATACTTTGTATCTGACAATACCTGTTTACATCTTCCTCTCCTCTTCCTTTCCTTATCCTTTAGTATTCCTATCATTTCTATGAATTGTTCTTACATGCTATCTTCTTTGTTTTTTTTTACTTTTCTTCTGCTATTTTTCTTTATTTTGTAATGTGATTAACTTATTGCCATAGTACATACCGTTTTGTATATTTAACATTTACTCTGATTGGTTGGAAGAAATTTTCATTAGGCAATAAGCCCGCCAGTGTACTAATTATCAATGGCGGACGCTCCTTAGGTGTGCTGGAGCGCTGAACCGGTGAAATAAAATAAAAGCATAGGTAAACCAAATTGTGTATCAACAAACATGTTTAAAAAAAATACCAAATTACTTGTCAAGTAAGTACAAGAATTAAGACAAAAATTTCTAATATCGCTTTATTTAAATAAACGCCTGAATTTATGTATCGGTGAGAGACCCGCGGTGCGTTATTCTAAGCGCACCACAAATTCTATAAGAAATGTATGGAAATTTAGATAACGTACTGGCTCGTGAAATGATAGATATCTCATACGAATGTTCGACGACTTTGGCGCGCCGCACCGATAAGCTATAAGCTACATATATAGTTTGCGGATTCTATGTTAGGCGGCGCGCATTTCGCTGTTGTTTAAATAAGTTTGTTTAATTATAAATTATAACTCATTTTATATTGTATATTTTTTCTACATGACTGAGTGTTGTTGAATTCTGTATGGATTTTTGTGTTATATTGAAAATAAAATATGCACAATTTAGAATCTTGACGATTTTAGAAAGGTTGATGGCAATATTTCAATTTGACAACTGTTTTTAAATAATGATCTAACCGAGTGTTCTTCAGAATCCGTTAAACTAATATGTATAATTTCCACAACTTCCGTTGAGAGTGAACGTTATTTGTCCAAATTAAATAGAATAAAAATATGTTTCAGAAACACCATGACATGACACAGGACCGTCTCAACGCATTTTCAGTGCTGATTACCGAAAGAAAGTTGATTCAGACAATACCGGATTTTAATATGTGAGTAATTAAGTGTTCGTAAGTATATATCAAAGCTTTTCTACAAAAAATAAATAAGTGTTTTTGTTTTGATCCACCGAACCGTTAAACTTATTAGTTAGCAGCCGCCACTGCTAATTATATGTACAGAAAGATTCAAATAAATAAATAAATATTCACTTCATTTTGTATAACAAAAATTCTGTAGGTATAATTTTTCATTTATTTTCTTTTGTAAAGGTACAGGGCAATATGTTAATTTTTTCGTGTAATTTTTTGAATATGTTAAAGAATTGTACTAAAAATAAATAACCTTAAAAATTGCGAATTCAAAACTCCCCAGTATATTCCTTTGGTTTAGTGAAAAGTATAAAATATATCATATTTTGTGTAAGTACTGTTCTACAGATGCGGGAATTCGGGTACCCGTATGTATAATCTTAACCGTTATATCCAAGTAATGTAATTTGCTCTCAGCCCGTTGAATACCCGGTACCCGGATGTCAGAAATTAGATTTGAGCAATAGTCACCAATCATCGGTTTAAGAAGATCATCAAATTACAATAAATAATATAATTATTATTACTTGAGTCGATCTCTCTCGCTATTAGCCCAAGATATATGAAACCTTAAGAGGGCATATCAATAAAAAGATAAATCAAGTGACTGAAAACTTGATATATTAAAACCGCCTAATACACTATGAAATTACGTGTTAGTAAGGCTAACTGTCGCGTGCCTTAAAAAGGGTTTATACGTGATTTAAATTATTGGAAACCTATAATTTGTTCAATATTTTTTTATTTGCATATAAGATAAGGGAACTCAATGAGAAGGCATAATTGGTGAACGTTGCGCAAGCGCATACAGTTATCACGTAAACCAGCCGAAGACAGGTCGTAAGCCCTGTAGGTGCCTTGAGTTCCTGGTTCTTCTATAATATTCCAACTTCGTCTCTATTGAGATGTTGAAAAGTTTGTCAAAAAAAATACCTATAATTTATATATTTTTTTTCATTTTAAGAACAAACTTGAATAGAAATGAGAAAACAACTTCAAAACAACAAAAGTATTTTCAAAATTTAACATTTTAATTTTTTTAAAACACTGATTAACATATTTGAGTGTCTTAAGACCGCACAGGCACTCAAATGTGATAAGCTGCATTAGCGTTTCCACGTGACATTAATGACAGGAATACCTAAATTATAGCATTGTCTACAGCCGGACAGTTCCAAATGTGATAAGCTGCATTAGCGTTTCCACGTGACATTAATGACAGGAATACCTAAATTATAGCATTGTCTACAGCCGGACAGTTCCAGAATCATATACATACATATCCAGTTCCAGAATCATTATATTTGAAAATTCTCTTGATAAAAAATAATTCCGAAAGCAACCCTAAAATTGCAGGATTTCCTCATTATCAGTTGATTTTTTTAATTTTTTTTATTTTATTACAATTCAATACAAATTTACATATAAATTACAATTTGTTAGATGTTAAAGTATAATTTACCAAAAATATTGCTAACTATGATGTAAATTACACTGACAGCCAGTTTCATAAAAAGCAGCAAAAGTACCCTTTAGTTAAAGGTTCTTTAAAAATTTAAAGTCGCCTTTGAGTCGTTGCGTTTCATAAATAATAATGCCGTGTACTTTAGTAAAGGGCAGAAATGTCATCAAAATACCTGAAAGTTGGCAATATTGCTATCAAAATCTATGGAAACATAGCTCATAGCATAGGTAAATCTTTCTGTCTACTACCATATAATATATTATTTCTGTCATTGAATTGATCATTGATGTATAGGACATGTTTATGGAACAAAATCTATCAAAAAAATTCTCTTTAATTCTACTTTTCCATGTGGTCGATTCTTTTCCTATACACTTTTCACCGCCGTATCACAGTAAGCATATTCTAATTAGCTCATTTTGTTATATTATTTATAAAAAATGTTTAAATAATAATAAAACTATTGAATATTAGTAAGTGCACATGATCGTCAATATTCAATTGACAATATTGACATCAACAAGAACTGACTTGAACATTATGTCACATTGCAGCACACTCTGGTGGCAAAAAAATGAACTGCTCTTAAAGAAGACTTTAGTGACTAAAGTACGAAGACATTGGACTTTAAATTAAAGTGAACTTTAAGTGATATTTTGTTGTTATGAAACGCAATTTATTTTAAAGTTGACATTAAGTCTCCTTTAATTTTTATGAAACTGGACATGAATGTTTTAGAATTTTAAAGTTGTATTCTGATTTTAAAAATAAAGGTTGTAGCCAAATATCTTGAACTTTTATCCGAGAAGGGGGCGATTTGCACGTAAAACAACGAAGCAAAAAGACACAAATTTGCGCTCTGCGTAACCGGAAGCTCGTTCAAGATGTTTGGCGAAAATTATGTTAGTCATATTGTCGGTTACGTCGTTCCTGTTTCGTGCTAGTCATGTCGTACAAAATGTATGGCGAGACGCCGCCGTCGCTTCTACTTCAGTACAAGTGGGGTACAAATCGCTAAAAATTCTCAGTGCCTGCGCGGCCTTAAGGCGGCACTACACTTGACTAGTGTTCGGTTCGGTTCAGTCACAAGATATATTATGTAGCTTATCAGGCAACCGAAAGGTACTTCTTATGTGAAATATTAATTTGACAAACTCACAATAACATAACGCCTCATTTTGGAGACTTTCATAGATGATTGTGTAATAAAACCAGTCATAAAACCAGTCTGAATATAGTATAGAATCAAGCATACCGTGAATCTTGGTAGATGTTTCTCCTGTCCCGGGTTCGATTCCCAGCGGAGATTTGTGAGAGGATGCATCGTTAGTCTTCAAAAAGTAGCTAATTGTTATTGGGAGCGAGTTGAGAGAAGCTATACTGATTGAACCGAACACTTGTCGAGTGAAATGCCGCTAAAGAAAAACATTTCTTTTTCATGATAAATATGTTCGCTTACAAAGTTCTCACAGAACTAAAAAGTATATATTTTTCAAGTTCGTTACTGAAGATTGTGTTTTTGACAGGATTCATATTCTGTTATAAGATTTCGCGGTTGCTGGCTGCCAGAACTTGTCTAGCAGATATAAGTACCTACGTGATGTCTAGGATATTGGCATGACGGTTCTCTATATTATCCATCAAAGAAGTTAGTTGGCTCTATCTATGTACGTACCACCGGATGTCGTTCATTGCATTTGCTGTTTATATAATGTCACAGAGCTCAAGGAAGGTAGGTAGGTAGGTAGGTAACATATTTATGTATGTATTGTATAATTGTATGTACATCTTCACAAGTGCAAAATTGCATTTGGTACACCATGTATCAACCAGCACAGAGAGAACAACACAATACCACATCCTTTCAGAGCAGAAGTTACAAACCATTCGTAAAGATTACTAAAATCGATTAAAATGATTGAATTACCTGTCTATATTCAGAATATTAAATAGATTATAATTTCAGACATACTTTCGATTGACGATATTGAAGAAAAATGAACTTATTTTTATTATGAAGCGGAGAACAAATAATAGTTTATAATAAAAATAATTTTCTGAATTTTGGCTAACAGTGTCCACAGCTACATATTTCTTCCTACGATGACATTTCCGAGATACATATGAGACTGGCAATTGAATTTAACAATTTCAAAAGGAAAATTAAAAATAAAATAGACTAATTAATGAATATTGATTGATTTGTAAATTATATTCACATAATTTTGTATAGCAATAATTCTGTTGGTATAAATTTTCGTTCCTTTTGTCTTTAATGTATCTTTACACACGAGTAATTGTACTCTGGCAAATTGTAATATTTTACTGTGTACCTTATGATTGCGTATTTTGAAAAGTAGTAGAAATATTTATTTAGATGTAAAAATATATAAATATCGTATTAGGAAAAAAATAATTAGCGAATTTTGGCTAACAATCAATTTTCCACTAAAATAAAAATTCCAGAATATGAGGTTATTTTGAAGGTTTTGATAGATGAAATCATATAGAAGACAATAACAAATGTCTATGGACAACTTATTAGCTCTAAGTTTATCAATATGAAGTCAATATAACAAAATGAGTACAGACAGACGACACAAAAATTCATAGTATAATTCATGGCCATCACGATGAAACTGATATAATAGTATGCACCCTAAACATGATACTTGTTGAGAATTTCATAGAAAAATACGCCTTAAAAAATATAATATGGATAGAATAAACTAAATTATAACCTTATTTTCAAATGTTTGAATGTTAACTTTGTGGTTCATATTTAACAAATTAAATTTATAGATATAACTTTGTATTAACCACGTTTTTTGGTTGAAACGATGCGACCGGTTTCGGAACTAACCGTTCCCTCATCAGGCTAACTTTCAACTGAAACAGAATGTGACGACGTGCTTACAAGAAATCTATGGGGGCGGAGGAAGAGGTAGGGTGGGGGTACTTAGGGTTGGGTCTTGTGCAGGGTGGGTCCGATTGGCTGAAGGATTAGAAGTAAAAGGAAACATATTTAATAATGGACTGAAAGATAAATTTAACTGATTGTTTATTATGTTCTGTTTTGAATTAATACACTTTTTAATTTCTAGCGACTCTAAATTATCAAGACGGAGACCTACTTTGTTGACGTGTAAAATTTTTGTTCCCGATTGCATATTAAATTGATGATCATTAAGTACTAAGTGTTCTGCGAATTCTGAAAAATTATCATTGTTTATACATCTAATATGTTCTTTTACTCTAGTCTCAAATTTCCGTCCTGTTTTTCCTATGTAGACTGCAGAGCAGTCTCCACATGTCAGTTGGTATACGCCGGAGTTTTCCATTTTATTATCTTTATCTTTGGAATTCATTAAACTTTTTCCAATATTATTGTCAGTGTAAAATGCCGGTCTTATGTCTTTTGGTAAGAAATTTGAGACTAATTGGGATAAATTATTAACAAACAATATGCGTCTCCATCTATATTCATCTTTTTTGATATTTGTATTATAACTATGTAGGTATCTATTGACGTTAATATTTTTTATTTTTTTATTTAAAATAGAGTCTATCAATTTACTGTTATAACCATTATTGTATGCAATCTGTTTTATTGTATTTAGTTCTTTATTAAAATTATTTGATGATAGTGGTATATTTAGTAATCTATGGACCATGGAATGATAAGCGGAATGTTTATGGGATGCTGGATGGTTGGATGTATTGTGGATAGTTGTATCTGTATAGGTCGGTTTACGATATATATCAAATTCAATTTTATTATTTACTATTGTCAATTTTAAATCTAAAAAATTAAGTGTTTTTTCCTTTTCTATTTCCAATGTGAACTGAATCTTAGGGTGAAACGAGTTTATAAAATTTAAGAGCAGCTTAAATTGTCGATCAGTACCGGTAAAAATGCAAAATATATCGTCCACGTATCTCTTCCATAAAAATATATATTTCAATAAAACCGAATTTGATCCAAATATTTTATTTTCTAAGAAATCTACAAAAATGTCGGCTATAAGTGGACTTGTACGGGCTCCCATTGGTAATCCTTCTTTTTGTTGGTAAACAACATTATCATACTGGAAATAGTTTTGACTCAAGCAAACTTCTAATAATCGTTTCAAATCATTTGTTATATCTAAGGGGAGATCCGAGTTGTTAAGTAAACTGTCTATTATGTTTTTGCTTTCTTTTATTGGTATATTAGTAAAGAGACTTATTATATCAAAATATATTAGTTTGGCATTACTTGGAATCAATAAGTCTTTAATTGTATTTACTAGTTCAATGGAATTTTTAACTGTAAATTTAGGTTTGAATATGTTTGCTTGATTTATTATGTTAACAATATGGGCTGATAGTTTAAATGATGGGGAATTACAACACGATACTACCGGAAATTTGAGACTAGAGTAAAAGAACATATTAGATGTATAAACAATGATAATTTTTCAGAATTCGCAGAACACTTAGTACTTAATGATCATCAATTTAATATGCAATCGGGAACAAAAATTTTACACGTCAACAAAGTAGGTCTCCGTCTTGATAATTTAGAGTCGCTAGAAATTAAAAAGTGTATTAATTCAAAACAGAACATAATAAACAATCAGTTAAATTTATCTTTCAGTCCATTATTAAATATGTTTCCTTTTACTTCTAATCCTTCAGCCAATCGGACCCACCCTGCACAAGACCCAACCCTAAGTACCCCCACCCTACCTCTACCTCCGCCCCCATAGATTTCTTGTAAGCACGTCGTCACATTCTGTTTCAGTTGAAAGTTAGCCTGATGAGGGAACGGTTAGTTCCGAAACCGGTCGCATCGTTTCAACCAAAAAACGTGGTTAATACAAAGTTATATCTTTAAATTTAATTTGTTAAATTATAACCGACCAATACAAATTAACAAAAAAAAATACTGTATCAGTTTATACTTTTATGTTTAAGATATTAGTAACTATGTAATATTGTAATTTGTTGTGTTGTGATGTCTGGTGTCCACTCTAATATTTTTTTTTTTTGAAAAGACAAAATACATAACTATGTAAAACCAAAACGTCAAATATTTGGCTTGGTAAAATTGTAAACTGCTAAGCCCTAGAACAGGGTTACCTAGTTGGGCAGCAGTAATCTGATAAAGGTGTGAAAAAATAAAATAAATAAAAAATAATGATTTAGTAATAATCAAATCCAAAAATATACTTGAAATTTTGAAATCGTACACTATAAATTGCGTGTCTTAATCAGCCTCGAAGGTGTGTCAAACAAAGTATTTAATCTATCTAGTTTATTATTGGGCAAACCAGCATAATAGCTTTGCCGTAATCTAATCTAATCTATTCTACATATTTGTGTTTTTATTATTATACTACTTCATTCAGCACTTGTCAAAAAACTATAAAAATAATATTATTATATCTCACCTACTTATATTTAACTGTTATTATTTTTCAACATTAATTATACTTAACGTCGTCGCATTAAACAATGTTCTTCTCACATTATGTCTAGTCAACTGGTAATTAGTAATTTGTCATCATTACAATATATGTAATGTGAAGAGCGGAGATCTCTGTCTGAATCATTGTACAAAATTCGTGTTTTTCTATTATTTGATTCAAGTGTCAGCGTTCTAGTTTCACATGTTTAAATTTGATTCAATTGTCATACCGGTGAAAACGATTAAAAATATAATTGATTTATTTGTAAACGCTTTAAATTGCTCTCAGCATTGACAAAATATTCGACATTAAATTCGAAAGATGGGCATTATACGAAATATAATTAAACAAAAATCACAAATCAAATCAAAACACCACCTACGGAGCTGAAAATTCAAACTCTGCTAATTGGAGTTTTATTGTCTCCATCAATTATGATGGTTCAACCAAAGGAAGCGCTAAGGTTCTTATATAAAAACGCATTTTGGGGGTTTTAGCGACAGATATATTTATTTTTTATTATATTTATTTTTATTTTATTTATTTATTTTTTTTAATTCAGAAAACATAAAGCATAATACATAATAATAATAATAACAAAAATGATACATACAGTTTCATGCCTAAATACATGTTTTCGCTTATATAAAAAAAGTAGTACCTATACATATTTTTTTCTTTATTTTATTTATTAATTTTTTTTTTCATCATCATCGGGTACATTCGAGACACGATGAAAAAAGGAACGTCAAATATTACCCCTGCTAAAAATTTGCAATTTTCATAGCAAAAGTAAAGGGAACAAGCAAGCAGTAAAAAAACATATTTTTTAATTATTCTGATTAATATTAAAATGCACAAACTAATGTAAAAAACTGAAAATTTAAGAGATAAATTCAACATCAAATTATTCATTGTAAGAGCTAAAGTTATATAGGCAAAAAGTAGATATAAGAAAATAAGAAAAAGAAGAAATAAGATAGTATGTTTGTTTGTTTAAATTTTTTATTTATTTTTTTAAATTTGAAGTTTTAATCTTTGTATACTAACTTATTTTTTTTTTAATTTTTTTTTGATAAAAAAATGAATATGTCCTTGTTAAACAAGTACATATACATATTCCTACGTTCCATAAAATAAGCATAAATACTTGTGCTATAGGTGAACGAAATCATTCGAGGGAGGATTCGAACTCGCGACCACTGGATTACTAGCCCAGCGCGCTGACCGCTCTGCCATCGACCCATCTAAATGTACCTATAATAATGTGCTTGGATAAAGAAAAATACGCTCAAGATGGCATAAAACGCGAAATCTAGTAACTAATATATTAAAACCGCACTATAAAGTTACGGGTTAGTGAGGGTAACTAAGGCGTGCGTTAAAAGGGTTATACGTGATTTACTATCGGACACCCAAAATTTGTCCATTTTTGCATTTAAGAACAAACCTGACTAGAAATAACCGGTCATTTATGTTGATTTTATGCACTTTTAAGCACATCAATTATTTATTTTACTAAGACATGTAGTAATTTAAAAAATGCTGTTGAAATTATATTTTTAATTATTCTTTTAGTGGAATTTATGCTTAATTTTAAAATTGTGAGACCAACATTCACTAAAGGGATGTTGGAAATACTCATGATTTTTTTTTGAAACACAGTTTAAAATATTTTAGAAATTTGATTACAAATTGGGTTGTTTAATAACAACAAATATGCATTCTTAACACGGAGTTTTGTTAATGTACGTAAAATTGTACACACACATACCATCACGCCATTTCCCTATTTGGGGTAGGCAGAGAGAACCGAACGCCAGACTCCTCTCTCTTGACATACATTCCTCGCTTCATTCACGTCCATACATCGTCTCATACACGCTCTTCTATTATTCTTACTTCTAACATCACCATCTCTCAAAATCACATTTATGTGATCGTGCCAACTTTTCTTGGCCGACCTCTACTTTTCGTTCCTCTTTTATCAGCCTTGTATACTTTTTTTGTCAGACGGTCATCACTCATTCTTTCTATGTGGCCGAACCACCTTAGGGCATTTATTTTCATCTTACTTACGTAAAATTGTATTACGTCCTATTCTGATTCGTAAATATATCCGTCTGAATTATAGATAGTGTATAAGATATAATAAAAAGTTGACTGCATTTATATGGGACTCATTGCGTCACACCGCGCGGATGAAATCCTTTTATCCACGGTCGCCTGTTGGTTATAGACATTTTCGTACTCTGAAACGAATCAGAATAGGAGATAATATATTTTATCTTTGAAAATAATACAACGACAAAAAAGTTGCAAGTGGAAAAATGCAGTACGTACCTACTGTGTTCTCGCCTGACAAAAAGCACTTTGAATAGTCTTTTCCGACAGAAACAAGAAGCACACAATACTTCGACAAAGAACACAGAAATAAAATACTAATGAACGATCGTGTACCGGGACTGATTTATGAACTAGCAAACTCTAAAACGGCGTTGCAGAACGGACAATAAATTAATTGAAAGAACACCGGATCCGACAGATCACAACAGCGAGGCAAAGTAAAAAAAAAAACCTTTGCAACCATTAAAACACATAATATTAACCCGACACACGAGAGAACATACGACGTGACACAGAGTTGAATGGACGACCATGCATTATAATATGAAGATCCATCAGCGGTTCTTAACCAGGTGGGTAAAATGGTGGTTATATTACAAAACGTCTCAAATCTTGTGTTTGCGGTATTGTGGCCAAGGAGCGACCACGGATGGATAAATCCTATTGGCTGAAGCCTTCTACTATCCACATCTCATGGACAAAAAGCCAAAAGCTCGCCATGGTTTTCCCAAAAACGTACACATTTGATTTAATGGCAGGATAACAGTTTAGTAATTTACAAAGCGCTATTAAATGAAACACGATCATTCCAAGAGCGTCATCACTTTGAAAAGTTTAAATGCTCTGATCTCCAGGAATATCATCAGGTGCCAATCAAATGGTCGTTTATACTGAAATTGAGAACTCAGTAAACCGCTTCCTTGACTCTAGCTGTCCAGGTTATGGTACTCTGTGACCAGTGCAAAATGTCTTCCGGATGGCACATTCTTTTGATGTGGTTCTTGAACTCAGCGCGGATCCAAGTTATCAAATGGTTTAAAAACAACAAACATACGTAGTTGTAAATTGTATAATTCTGTCATTAAGTCTTAAATCGATATTCTAAATGACGATTTTGCAGCTTTTAAAAGAAAACTTTATAATGTTGTGTGAAAAGAATTCTTTTTAACTTATATGTGGGTATTAACTGTTTTCTTTTTTTTTCATTTCTTGACTGGTTAATTGGTTTTTTATTTTATAATTTGTGTTTTTTATTATGTAATGTTTTATTTCAATCTTGTTTATTCTTCCTCCTGCTACAACTAATGTTCTTTTTCTTCATAAAGTATTTTATTGTTAAGCATTTATGGAAACTTTGCTGGTTTATTTGATTGTTATTTTGTACTATTACAATTTATTAATAAAACTGTATGTTTCCTTGATAAATAAATAAAATAAAAATAAATACTATAAAACCTACTCGTTCTGGACACGACATATTTAAATATTAAGAACTACTATAAGATGTTATATAACTTGTAGTATACCGACATGCAATAGAGCACAACCATTTTTGATCTAATTTATACGGTATGGATTATCCGGTATTAGAATTGGCCTTGTCATGGTTGCCATTAATACGAGACTCCCAATAAAAATAATAATTACTGGGTGCCCAGAACCGTGAGATAGACATCAAAATTGTACACAGGCCGAACGAAACCGCTGATTTCATTTTCTGACAAAAACGGAAATCGGTTCATAGGCGCATAATAGTTTCGGCAGAGCCGAGACGGAAACCGAATCGGTATGTGGTATATTAAGTAGATACCTACATATAAGGATGTCACCAAATATCTCGACAATTCTTCCAAGTGAAGGACGGTTTCCGCATCTACCGAAAAAACAAAATACATACTAGTAAAACTAAAACAAATGCTTTAATTTCACACCATACAGTAGTCTCACTTAGATATTTTCGAAAAAAGGCTTCCACGAACTATTTTTTTTTAACTCACCAATACTGCGATTGCATAGGTTTGGAAATTAATTGTGTGTTGATTGCCACATTTGTTTTTTCCTTCTTATTTTTTTTATTATTTCATTGAAGCTTAATCAATTGGTACATTTATTTCTTTGTATGAACAATTTTATTGTATACCTACTGTTTGTAAGGTGTCAAATTCTTTTGTTGTCTATTTTTATCTGAATGTATATTTTTATCTGTTTCTACATTTTTATCTGGTTCTATATTTTAATCTGTTTGTAATTTATTATTTTTAGTTTTGTAACTATTACTCAAAATTTGACACCAAAACAAACAAATTATTAATCGCAAAGCATATGATAAAATGAAGAGGAATGTAGAAAATATTAAACGCACAGTTTAATCTACCATACAAAAGCAAAAAGACTTTTTAAAAAGACATTTTTTAAAAGACCCCTTAGACGAGACGTGTTTTGAAAGAGTCGGTCGCAAAAATACCACGCCGAAACGGAAACTGATATCGAACGATCCGCCAGACTCTGAAGTCCCACAACTGGTTTTAACATCTCCCGCCAAATTCTGCTAAACGTGACCGTAACAGTGGTGAAGCTCATAGTTCTTCGTATGCTAATTCCACCGTCACGGTCCATCTGACGTTTGAGTCTGACGAGAAGATTAGGCCTGTGTCGATGGATAAAATATTATACAATGTCTTAATAAATTGCCCGGTACTACACATAGAAAAACATCTGCGGCTTCTAACTTAAGTTATAATAACTGTTGATACTTATATGGAAATAATGTGAAAATAACAATTGCGTAACATAATAACCATCTTTCAAATATAATTTGGGAATTTGTTATTGTTTTTGTATGGTACTCTCTTCACAAATCGACGGCGAGGATGAGTTCACAACACCACAAGTCGTTGAATGCAAAACATGTTGTGCTGATGGAGACTGATAAAACCTCTTCGCAGACAATACAAAAAAGTGCATTTCATAATAAGACCATTTAAAAATATAACCGCCACCCATAAAAATTACAAGATAGCGTTTAGAATAAGTAAAATATAATAATTTAACTCAATTCATAAAAAAAAATATTTATTTATTTAATTATCTATAAAATTGAATATACAAAAGTAACAATTTTAGAATATGTGACAAGTGACAACACAGTATATAACAGGATAAAATAAATATTAGATAACAATATGATATTCCCACATAGAACGAATCAATTATTAAATTCTTTAACGTACCATACTTGCCATTCCCAATCACTCAATTGAGATTTCAAAGCTCTTCTTTTGAAGTATCATCAACGAGACTATTAAACAGCTCAAGACTTAAAACATGATGTAACGTTTTCTCAATCCATAGCCCTATTCAAGAAAAAACAAAAGCTATTGATAGTAGCTTCAACATTATTTGTCAAAAAATTCCCGATAGATCTTATTTATACTTTGAATATTTGTACCGTTGCCCTAAAAATACTGTTCATTGAATTTATCAAATTTATACTATTCCAACTGTCGATTCGTTCATGAGAATTCAATTCTCTTAATGAATCGACATTATTAAGCCAAGATGCGTGTACGAAGGAATATTTTGTATGGTGTAGTGGACTTTTTGCAAGCTAATAACACCAACTAGAGGCCTCGCAGCATATATGTTCCTATACATGGATTTACTCAGAATTCGGAGTAGAACATTTTATGTGAGTTTTGTGTGTGTGTGTGTGTGTGTGTGTCTGTATGTCTGTGTGTCTGTCTGTCCCCCCTTATAAATTTTGATCTGCTCAATTTACAGAGCCCAAAATTTCAGAATATATAAACAGTTATAGGCTTACAAAACTTTTATACTCAGAATTGTGAATTTTTGTTTCAGTCAGGGGTTATCAACTTTTGAAATTTTGATTTATTTTTCCATATATCTCAGAAACCGTAAAAGCTAGAACGCTGAAATTTGGTATAAACATAGACAAATACAAAATCTCAATTTTTTTTTTTAAATTCCAGGGTTTCTCAAACATTTTTTATTAAGAAAAATATTTTTTTTATGATAAATTTATGAGTTTAACTGCCTATATTTCCAAATTTTTTAAAAATATCGAAAAAAGCCGAAACACCCCAACAAGATAATTTAATTTACTATAAAAAATATTAACAATGTATTAGCACATCCCAATTTTTTTTTAACAATTTTTATAAAAAATGAATTTAGTGACGACATTGCTTCATACAATTTGTATGGCAGTCGCTTATACACAATATGTAAGAAGACTTAATAGTTTGATAGGTACTTAATATCCAAACATACATACAGAACCATCATGCTGTTTTCATATTCCGGGTAGGAAAAGAGGACTGACCTCCATACTGTCCTATCTTGACATACATACCAAAATATGTTAAAATTTTCAATAATTTGGATTTATGGGTTTATAGTTTGATTCTTATTCTTCAACTATACATACTATCGCTATCGACAGTTGGATCTCATGTGTTACATGCAACTAGTTAAGCTTAAATGTATTAATGAAGTGTATAGACTGCTTTTGTTTATCTTTTTCATCTATCGTCTAGAAATAATAATACTGACGCACAAGCAATGTAACAATGATAGTTTTACAGCAAAAAAACGAGATTTTTGCAACATTCCAGATATTAGCAAGCTTGTACATATTAATTTATTTACTTTACAAGGTCACTCAGTCAGTTATGGTAATAGGTGCGTCGTATTTCCATATAATTACTGTAGTCATAGTTTTTCTCTCTCACGGATACAATGGAGCAGTTAAGACTTTTTTGACCTTTAGTGTCGACGACATTTTCTCATATAAAAAAAAATGAAACGTCATTTGATTCTATGATGAGAAGATAAATACAATTGCACTTGATATATTTATATAATTAAACTAACAATGTAAAATTAATCTCTAAACAGTGGAACCGCCATTGTGCCGATGTCTTACCATACCTATATAATAATTTGGAAAGGATTAGGTCCGCGGACATATCCTTTATGTCTAGGACCATTTTCAGGAGCCAAATTAGACAGGAATAATTCATTGTTTTGTTACCAGCAGTGAGCGCATGTAACATTAAATCAAAGGTGGGCTGATTAAGTTACAATTACTTTTATTTATTAGGTTTACTACTGTAAAAAAATATTTTTGAACGTTGTCCATTATTTTAATAAGTAAATAAAAAAAATTGCACTAGGAATTATGAAACTACATCGTTGATCTGAGAGGTTTGGCCACATAGAAAGAATGAGTAATGATCGTTTGAGAAAGCAAGCTTACAACTTACAAGGCAAATAAGAGAGGAACGAGAAGTTTGTAGACGTGGGCCAAGAATATCTTGGCACGATACCACGTGATGGAATAAGAATGAGGGTAGAAAACGAAGAATATAAGAAGGTAAACAAGAAGATGCACGGATGTAAATGAAGCGAGAAATGGGTGTTAAGAAAGAGTTGCCTGACGTTCGGTTCTCTCTATCTACCCCAAATAGTAAAACGGCGAAATGGTGTGGTAGGAATTTGTGACGTTGTCTACTCACAAAATAAGGGACTCAGTGTGATTGTATGTAAGAATATTGATTGAATAAAATAAAATAAATTAAAACAAATAACTTTGTTTACTTCTACTACTGTAAACACCTTTAATTTATGAAAGGGGTTATAACGTTTTCGAGCGTGTGCTCATCCTCAGTAACCACTTATTACTAACTTAAAACTAATGACAGACTACTTAACTATGTTGGCGGGCGGACGGAGGAAGAAGGGGGTGGTGGATGGGGGGGGGTGATAGTGGGTGTGGTTAATATTTTTATAAGGGGAGAATTTATTAGTGGGTGTTGTATATTTAAAATTTGGTTTTTGGGGGCTCTATTTATTTCGATTGATTCTAGAATATCTAATCTTTTCTATCAACTCAGATATCGCGGACCACGCCAGACTAACAGGACATACATTCGACTTCAGAGACGTAGAAATTTTACATAGGTGTAATAAGGGGAAAAAATTAGATATTCTAGAATCAATCGAAATAAATAGAGCCCCCAAAAACCAAATTTTAAATATACAACACCCACTAATAAATTCTCCCCTTATAAAAATATTAACCACACCCACTATCACCCCCCCCCATCCACCACCCCCTTCTTCCTCCGTCCGCCCGCCAACATAGTTAAGTAGTCTGTCATTAGTTTTAAGTTAGTAATAAGTGGTTACTGAGGATGAGCACACGCTCGAAAACGTTATAACCCCTTTCATAAATTAAAGGTGTTTACAGTAGTAGAAGTAAACAAAGTTATTTGTTTTAATTTATTTTATTTTATTTAAAATGAACTTCTACAAAGTTTCTCACGAAAAATTCGAAGAAATATTGATTGCTTATAATTCATAGTATCTATCACAAAGATCTTCGTGCGAATGCCCATGTTCTTTGTCAGACGATCGATCTTGTTGAACACGATCGCGTTGTTAAAGGTCGCCTTCGTTGTCATAAATCAAAAGGCATTTTGACTGCAGTATTAATGACTGCAATGATTAAAAAGTCTATGTACAATGTAAATATGCAGGTCCCAGCTTATTGCCTTGTGGTTCACCAGAAATGGATAGTAAATGATGAGAAAGCTAAAGGTCAGAAAATTAACATAAAAAAAACAATCACGAGGTGGTAGAGAGGTTAGCGCGCTGGGTTAGTAATCCAGTGGTCGCGAGTTCGAATACTGCCACAACCGATTTCGTTCACCTATAGCACAAGCATTTATGGTTAATTAAGGGAATGCATGAGGATGTGTATATATATACTTGTTACAAAGACATATTCGTTCTTAAAAAATGTAGGTAAAATACACATACGCATAATCTCAGCGTGATAAATTGAAAAGAAAAATTAGGATTATCTTACGATGGCATGTGAAGATCTTTAAACGATTCTTCAAAATAATCCACTAAACCAACATAATTGTTCAAAAAATAAAAATTTCAGTCGCTTATTCTTGGTCTATAAGTAAAGTGTTTCATGTCTTCATTAAAAAATTAAAATTTATATGAATAAAAATAATTATTTTATTCTCAATTTAGAAGGGTATGGAGTAATCTTCGTGTATGAAGTTATTTATTAGTGCATATACAGAATAACAGCACTTACGGTGCTGTAAAATGATACTTTAGGGTGCTATAAGATTACGGTTACAATTATAGTCACCGATATCTTGAAGAGAGTTATGTGGTTGTCCAGACCAATAAGGATCATATTGCAATGCATTCATATTACCTACATGTCTAACTGCACAATGTTACATTCGATTTTATTTTGCAATGTTGTTTAAGGGGATCACTGCACTCAATATTAGCTTATTAATTTTTACACTTTCATGCATCTCGTTACAAAGCAAGTTTCTGTTTATTTATTTCACAAAAACATGATATCACAATGATATTAGAAAGTTTATATATACACACATGAAAAACAATAGTTTTAATGTTAAGTTATACACCAAGAAATGGTGGGACAAAGAACATAAGTACAATAATACATTTTCCAAGGGAAATGTGGAATTTAGCGAATTTGCCTTCCAACGTTCCAACGTGCTAGGGATGTCCCTGTGTTGCATCGGGAGTAGTTTACTGTACCTACAATTATTTTGTTTTAAAAAGTTAAGAAAGTACATTAAATATGTGTTTGATTAGAAAAAAAGTCTCTGTATGTGCACCATAAACTAATGAAGAATAATGAACACTTCCTTGCACCCTGCGCAAGTGGCGAGTTTATTGCCGTATGCCAATTTCTTCCAACGAATCAGTGTTTCCAGCACAGAGAAGCAATATTCTCCTCTGCTGGGAATCGAACCCAGGACGCCCGCACAGAAACCGAACGGCTTACCAACTGTGTCCATTTGTCCAACACCGTCTTCTAGGTATGGAAGCGGACTATATGTCGAGTGACAGTCACTTATGTGGCTAAGAAGGAAGACGAAATACATTTCCTACGTAAGGAAACAAGGCCTACGGATAATCAGTCTGACACATTGTGTTAAGCTATGTAGGTGTCTACCAACTAAGGGCTTGCAAACACCACGATTGGCCAGTTTCGGTAATACAAAAAAAAAACTGGTTAAGCGTCGGATAAAACGTAGATTGTAAATATTGAGTAAGGCCTTAATTCTTTAATTAATAGTTCTTAAGGCGGTCCCTTTATAGCAAGTCACCTATCTGTAAACATTATATTGTTGGCCTCAGAAACCGATACTCAGAATTAATTATAAGTAGGTAGGTACGCCAATATAGTTATCTAAATACCTATATTAAATGTATGTAATGTAGATCTATGATGGCAATATATTTTCTTACGCTCGCTGGTCTGGTCCAGTATGTGCATCAATCGCCCGATAAGGTATTAAATGACCCGAGATACGATACTGTAACGACCTCAATATAACATTAGATATCAGCTGGCCCTGCCCGTAACGGTGAGATTAAAATTAGGTAAAATCAAATATGTGTGTGAAATACTTTTGCCATGTTTTTAGCTAACCCGAAATTACACAGAATTTGAGGTGTATGTTTGTATCATAACAATGGGATTCACGGAATATCAGTGGGTATCAAAAAGGTGAAAATACTATTTAGTACCGCTAGATTTCATATTTTGACCTCCATTCTAAGAGATGATAAATACGGGATCCTTCAGATATTTCGATTTATTTCGATCTTTCTAGAATATTATGGGAGATTTAATATATTTTTATAAAATAAAATGCATTTACTATGAATATATAATAGTTTATTGATAATAAAATACGTTTTATGGTAAAATGATCAATATTTAGTAAATCCTCCCTTAGCTTTAATTACTGCTGATATTCTTCTGGGCATGCTGGAGATACATTTAATTGAGATATTTTTTAATTCTGGTGTGTTGTGCCATGCCTCAATTATGTTTTCTATTAGTTGTCTTTTGTTGGTGATGACACCTTTTTTTACAATTGCCCTTTTCAGAGCCTCCCAAACGTTTTCAATTGGATTTAGATCCGGTGAATTTCCTGGCCAATCTAATACCTTTATTTTTTCTCCTTCTAGAAATTTAGTAACGGTTTTCGCTTTGTGGCAGGGTGCAGAATCATGCATAAATACATATTTTCCATTTGGAAACCATTCGGCCACTTGAGGCTTTAGTCTCCCTTTTAAAACTTCTATATACTGGTCCTGGCGCATTGTGCCATTCACAATATACAGCCTTCCCATACCCATCCCACTAATCACTGACCAGATCATTATTGACTGAGGGTGCTTCACTCTTTGGACCACACATTCCTCATTATATTTTTCACCTGGCCTTCTTCTCACATATTGAGTTTTGTCCTGCAGTATTTGGATTGAGGATTCATCAGAAAAACAAACCTGAAAGAACACGAGAAGTTTTCACTAGTCAATTTTATTTAATACAGAAAGTTTCATAAAAACTTATTTTACATTCTAATACCTTGCTCCAATCGTCTTCGTTCCAATTTTGGTGTTTTAGTGCCCATTCTAGTCGCTTTTTACGTATTTCAGGTGTTAGTTTTGGCTTTTTCACTGGGCGATAACATTTGAGGTCCATTTCCACCAATCTTCGTCTCAATGTACGATCAGATATATTGACTCCTGTGGTCTGCAAAATAGATTTTATTACTTTTCGAGGCTTCTGTCTATTTTCTAGAGCAACATTTCTGATTTTTCTTTCTGTTCGCGGAGTAGTAATGCGCTTTCGTCCACATTTTCCTATTCGAGATGGTTCAAGGGGTACATTTCCTTTCATTTGCCTACTTATTTTGTGCACAGAATATTGAGAAACATTGGTAAGTGTGGCAATTTCTCGTTGACTGTATTCACAGTGACCAAGAAGGGTTGCAATTTAAGATTTTTTTCTTGGAGTGAGGTCACACGATCTTCCCATTTTTAAAATAAACCAAAAAATTCTGAAATTCAGCATACATTTAGAAAATAATTTATCAAAATCGTAATAATTTGATAAGTAGTATAATTGTGATAAATATTTAGTAATAAATATTAGGTTTACCTGTAATTTAAAAAAAATGTAAGAAACACTCAAACACTGTCTCAAATAAACACAAAATCAATGGGCAAAATATTCCATTAACACCCGCACACTCTGTGAAGACCAATACTAAACTGACATTATCTTATCTTGTATGTGACAAACTTCATGTTGATGCTTAAAAAGTGTTGCAAGTACGATAACAATAAGGAAGGGAGTTGCCACAATTAAAAATATACTGATGTGATTCGATTTTGCTGGATAACAGCTAAAAATACAATTATTTTTGCATTTTTTTCCTTTGATTGTATTAATTTGGCCACCGTCTGTAAGTGTCATTGATGACTGGAGAAAATTATATGACAAGCCCTACATACAAACAATACATACAGACTCACATGTCTGTTATTAGGAAAAGCTTTTAGAATCAAACAAATCATTGTCGTGGCATAGTAAGCTGTTTGGCTTATGCACATAAAAAAAAACCTGATTTTATGGACTGTAAACACTCAAGAAAATTAAGAAACAAAAAATATATACTGAAAAAAAAAATAATAAACATAAAAATACACACACCCATGAAAGTGACATTGCCAGTTAAGAAGCACCTGGATGTTTTTAAGACGGAAGGATCTATTTTAATAAATCATACAGAGGCATCTCAATACTTAGTTCAATGCTTAAATACGATGAGTATCCTTTGAATAAGACTAAAAATGACAAATCGAGAAGAACAACACGGATTCAGGAAAAATCATTCTACAAATGATTCCACATTTTATCAAGAGACAAAAAAAAAATCGACAGAATTTAATAAAGGGGCATTCGTGTGGTTTGTCGAACAGCTTTCGACGGGGTATTACATAATGATGTTATAACTATATTGAGAGAGAAGGGGATATCACCAATAATAGCTAAAACTATCCAATACATCAAATGCCGAAGGCGAATGGCGAATAATGGTACAGGATAGAAACCAGTGGAAGTCCAAGTGGGAGGCCTTTGTCCAATACTGGACTCAAGAAGAGGCTGAGTAAGTAAGTAAGTACATCAAATGCCACTGTAAAAATAGATGGCGAATTGGCTAAAGAAATCCCAGCGGTAAGTGGTATAAAAAAGTGAGACAGTCGTAGCCCTTTTCTTTTCAATGTAATAATGGACGAAATTATAGATGAAGTATCCGCCCTAAAACTGGGCTATAGAATGGGATATAAAATCATTAATCTGGTGTGTTACGCAGATGACGCAGCTTTAATGCTGTACAAGTTTTACATAGCATCTCAAAAATATAATATGGCTAGTGAGTATATCTGTTACAAAAACAAAGAGTTGACGAAACCAACAAAGCTACTGTCGTGTTTGGATATCTCAGAAATGTTATTTGAAAAATTAACACGTGAGAATTGAAAACAAAATAAATATGTATAAGACATGTGTAAGACTAATAATGACACGCCGCAGAAACAAGAAACGACTAGAACTAAAAACTTCCTCAGAAATGAAGGTTCTACGTGCTATCACAGGGAAGACGCTAAGAGACAGAGTGCGGAACGAGGATATTAGGCGGACCTGTGAGACCGAGGACATAATACGACTCGCTTGCATTAATTGTCAAAAACTCAACGCTTTTTACAAGAAAAAGGATAGATATGGGTGGTACTATAAGGCGCATCCTTCTAACCGCACACTGTTGTAAGACCTCCACGAAGGCCCCTTTTTTGTTTCGTCAAAACCGCAACTTTTTAGAAATAATTATAACAATGCAGTCGTTATGTTTGTTTTTCTTTCATTTTTTAACAAGAATCATAACAAAGTATCCGATTACTTGGTAACATTACACGGAAGCCGGGCAAATACCAATTTTTGACTTACCTACTGCAGAGAAGCATGGAGACTGACACAATGATGTGAAAAATAACAGAGTGGGTAGGTACCAACGATGAATGATGAGGGTGACTGACAAAAAATGCGTGAGAATATGATAAGAATTTGTGCGCATGCTCACAATGCAAACAAACAAATTGATAAATATTAATTTTATTATAAAAGTCAAGCAATCTAACTTGCTGGGGAAATTGACAACATAATAAGCATTTTCATTTGTTATAAATAATTCACATTGTTTGTGCCACGAATGAGGTATTTTATCCAACCGTTTTCAAAGTTACCGCTTTTTCTTCAGGAAGGATGACAAGATATGGTGTTTCTTGCAATATACACTTATTTAAACCTTGATAATGCCGAGTCGCCTCGGCAAAAACGTTCGGTCATTGTAATCGAATTTTGTGGAAAAATTCTTTGGTATACTTGTCCGCCTAACACTATGTGTTGCGCGTTAGTAAGGGTAACTATCGCGTGAGTTAAAAAAGGTTCATATCTGATTTGAACTATCGCAAATCCAAAATTTGTTTTTTTTTGCATTTTAAGAACAAACCTGACTTGAAATGAAAAAAAATATCGGTCCTTCACTGATTTTATGCGCACATACTTATTTCCTACGACATAAAGTTATGGAGTAATTAAAAAAATGCTTTAAAAATGATATCTTAAATATATTTTTAGGACTTCATGATGATATTTAAAAGTGTAACTAGAGAGCTAGATAAATGTAAATACTTTTTTTAGAAACACACTTTTGAACATAGGTATTTGATAATATTGATTTCAAATTGGAGATTTAGGTTTATAATATGATCTCTTTAAGATAAAAAAAATTAAATAAATAAATATTGCGATTGCGATTGCGATTTGGTAATAAATTTGTTTAGGTAAAATAAAATAAATGTTTTATGTTCCACTAATTTAATGACACAACGGTCATCTAGTGACTATCTTAAGTGTCAATAAAATACTAACTTTCTACGGAGTTCCATCAAGAAGTCTCCATTGAGAAGTTAAATAATGGGAAAACTATTGCATTGCTGGCTTTCGGTTTTTTCTTGTTATAGATTAACGGCGTGATGGTGAGTAGGAATATAAGGATCATTGATAAACAATATTATACTCTTGGAACGTTGTTACTATGTACCTACATACTATCATCGGTGAAGCAATTGCAACAAACAAGATGTACCTCCACTTGAAACAATTGGGATTATAAACAATTGATTATTGTTGCAAATGTAGTGGATCACTGTGACCCGATAGCATATAACAAGCAGCATCTCTATCACAATGAGAAATAGATATACAAGTAAATGTATATGGACAGGATGTTGATATCTAAATAATGACTCAATCTACTAGTAGATAATAGAGTGTATGGAAAGTATACATTGCAATTATGTAGAATGGTGTGGCCCACTGGAATATATTTCGACAAATAATTGTTGCTAATCTACACGAAAATAACAACTATAATAACATAATCACACACATGGAACCAAGATGTATGTAGATGGAACCAATACAGGGTTGCCAATAATATATATATTTTTAATATTTCATTAGTAAAACTCGGCAGACGTTGTCCTGCTTGTATTTTACACGCCATCGGATCGTTGAAAACTACAATATGGATATTTTTTATTAAATTATTTTGTGAGATGTCAAATAAATATATTAATTCATTTAAATTCATAGACCTTCTCGGGTGTGCGCTGGACGAATCCTCAAAGTTTCATCGCTATCGAATGGATGGTATATGAGTGCATCGGCTGCATACATACAATGTATACCAACATCCATTTTTATATACACAAGATTTATTTTTGTCGTTATTTCGCCATATATGGGCGATATTCTACATTCGATAACAATAAAAAATGCACTTGAGTAGCCCGAGGAACCCTCTAACAATCTCTATATGTATTATAGTAGCCCGTGGAACCATCTAGCTACCTCGAAACCACTGCTCAAAAAAGCATTAATTTATTTAGTTCATTTGCAAAGGATTTATGGCCAAAAGGCAATTTTTTTCCGACAAACCTTAAATTATAATCAAAAATTAAGTGAGAAATAATTTTCAATAAATATACTCAAACTTATAACGGAGGCATTGAAGTCAAACGACTTACCGTTTTGAAACAGTGTTCGAATGATACGTATATATCAGAATGCTAAACTCTACAAATCAGATGAGAAACGGTCGTTCTATATAAAAAATAAAAAAAAACATGATGGTATCAAAACAGTGTATTTTCATAATCAAACATTGAAAAAAGGTATTTAAATTCTACAAATCTGAAGTTGTCATTTTCGAATAAATTAGAAAGATAAAAATGTTTCCCCATTCTCAGCATACGGCAGAGAGGTAAATTATTCAAACGATTTATTTGACATCGTGTTTCGCAAGAATAGCAACACTGGGATAAAGCAAGATTCAAAGTGATACACAACTATTGAAAACACTTCAAAACCATCAAAGGAATTACAATATTGAAATTGTTGGAGCGAATGATTGTTAGTTAGATGAACAACCCTAGTTAAGTTGGCACATCGAATTGAAATGAATTAAGTTATAATAAAACGTACTTAATTTGAATTCCGGGCTACACCAAAAACACACATACAGACACAATATAATTTGAAATTGATAATAAGATAAATAGTAAATCATTTACCTAATTCAAATTGTAAAGACATTGGATTTTTTTGTGGGAAGTAAGTACAGTTAGCCATAGACAAACCTAATGATGTCCATAGACATGGAAAGTAAAATGGCATTATTAACATTGGTTTTTGTGCAAGATATGTGGAATGCGGAAACAATTAGTATGGAAAGTTATTATTTTTCCATAGAACCGTCACGAAAACAAATCGTTTGCATCGAGGAATTACAGTTGATATTAGTTATAGTTGTTCTTCCTGACTTTTAACCGAGATAATAGCTAGATTATTTCCCAAAGCGCCAAGTTACTAATGGGCTAGGCAGAGATAGTCGAAGTCGCACACCTCTATTCTTACGAACACACATCGCTCAATTTATATTTATGCATCGTATTATATCATGCGTTGTGGAGACCTTGGACAGTTAAAAGGAGTGTTGGAAGATCCCTTAAAAGATGGTCTGAAGACATTGTCCAAGTGGCCGGTATAACTTGCATGCGGAGGGGACAGAGCAGAGACGAACGGAAGTGCATGGAAGAGCCCTAGAGAAGAAGAAGAACATCGTATTATACGAGCTAGCAAATTGTTCAGTTTCCTTGTATACCTTTTTTGGGCGATCGTTACCCTTCAACATCTGTATTTTTTAATCAGTCGCTTATCGTTCATTCAATCAATATTTCCAAATCATTCGAGCTATTATCTTTACTTCTGATATCAAATTGGAATATACGGTTGTTTCTGTGAAACAATCAAACCTACTTTCCATAAACCTTCATCCCTTCCTTATCAACGCTTTCCTATATCCATTACCTTTCCCCCACATACACTCACCATCATACAATGACTACCCAACATCAATAATATATAATAATTTAAATATGTGAAACTTTATAATTGGCTATTTCTTTTGTATTCTTATTTACAATTAAGTATTATAAAAGTATAGCTGTTAAGTTTCTAAACAAATAAAAAATAAAATAAAATAAATAAAATAAAAATAACAAACATGTTAAAGGAGCTCACTTTGATTAATTAGAATGACATTGGCTAAGATTAGCTTTTTAATCCGATACTTTTTTTTCCTAAATTTTTATTGTAATTAATATAAGGACATATTTTACATCAAGGTGTTCAAAGGTGAGTCGAGGTAGGTACTTGTACTGCGACCATTATTTTCAAGTAGCTGTGCAGGATTTAATTGAGTGTTGATATAACGTGAACTTAATTTTTGGTCAAAAATAAAACTGATTGTATACTTACCTACTCAATCGACTGGTTAAATATAGAAAAAAGTCGAAAACCAAAAAAAATCACGAAAACAAACGACCTCACTCAAAATGAAAAGAAACCAATTGTGAAAAAGCGATTTCTATGGTTTAGCGTAATGTGAAAACGGGGATGAAAGCTAATCTCGGTGTGGTGCGGGGTGGTGTTGAGCCAAACAATGAAGGGGTGGATGTCCTGGAATCCACTGGGTATAATGTGAAACAATAAAAATGTTAACTAGGTCTCGGCGTCAGCGTCGGCTAGGGGCGAAGAGCCAAAGCGCCGCGAAGCGTCTTTAGGGCTGGGTGGAATGTGTGTGAGTCACGCTGCATCTCCAGCAGATTACATTAACAAATGCATCTGGGGATGATAAGTCAAATAGTTTCTGTAATCAGAAGAATCATTCGTCGGTGAAGTATGGATTGTTGTACTTAGGGACAGTCGTCAAGAACCAATCAACGTCCGGTTTTCTAAATTCAAATCTCGACATCCAGATTTCAAGTTCTGTTAAGACATGTTTTCCTTAAAGTTTAATGGTTGACGAGAGCCAGCAATGTGAAGATGTACCTTAAACTCATGTCAATATATACTTTTTATAATGCTACGGGCAACTAACAGGTACTACTTATGTCAAACATCAATTTAATACGCAAACGACACTAAAAAAACAATAGATTCACCTTTTGAAACAAATTTGGTAACATAGTCTCCCGCTTCAATATGTGGTTAAGGTAATGTTTAAGTTTATCCTTAAATGTCATATAAACCTAAACACCCCAAATTGAAATATTTTTTTTTAAATATGTTTAAAATATACACCAAATTTATTTTCAACATTTTATGTTCGTTTCAGTGTGTGTATGTGTGTGTGTGTGTGTGTGTGTGTGTGTGTGTGTGTGTGCTGTGTGCGCTATATACTACATATGTGTTATGTACGGCGTATTTATTTTACTTTATCGATTATAGACTAAAGTACTTATTCGATTCTTTTCAAATTTTGCAAATATGTATATCCAATACTCGCTTAGACCCCATTATATTTTGAACGATATCTGAATAGTGCTTCTCAATTTTTTTAACTGTCAAATATTTCAAAGTGACCCCAAGCTCAAGAAACTTAACATTTGAAATTTTTATTTTCAAATTGGTAAAAAGGCACATCACTTTCATAAAATGGCATTGAAGATTAATCAAGTTTTAATAATAAAATATTTTAATAAAAAATAATTTAACAAACTCATTTCATGAAAATGCTGGATATTTTCCATACAAAATTTGAATGTAGTTTGAATACTTTATAGAATGACTTGTTTAGTGAGGAGTTTAGCGTTGGCCACAAAACACTCGTTTCTTAAAAACTCCATGACTATATGTCGTAGAAAAATAAATCTTTTATGTGCTTAAAGAGTGCATAAAATCAAAGTGAATGACCGTGATAGTTTTTTCATTTCAAGTCAGTCTTGTTCTTAAAATGGAAGATATCAACAAATTTCGGGTTTCCGACAACACTACAGGTTTTGGGAAATCACACATAAACCCTCTTTAACACACGCGGTATTTGCTGTTACTAACACGTAACTTCACAGTATGTTAGACGGTTTTAATACTTCATGTTATCAGTCACTAGATTAAGCGTCATATGCCCTTTTAAATCCAAACTTTTAAAAACCTTACAATTAAAGTTTTTTCTCTTCAGTTAAATTACGAATTTGCACATATAACGTAGGACAAGTAAATATTTGAATCAATTAATACAATCAATATACAAAATCATTTATCGAAGTGGATTGACTAAATAGATTCAGTTCAATTGGATACACTCCAACGGTACTTATACTAAGAAATTGTTAATTATTTATTTAATCTTGTAATCGAACACGGGACACAAGATCTTGCATTAACCGTTTACCGCGAGTGTCACATAAATCGTGGATACAGTTTCAAGATTGAACTTGGATTCATTGGATGTTAGTTTAATCAGTTCTATATACGCTCAGTCATCAAACACTTCTTGGTTAGCGATAATTTGAAATACAAAACATGTCCAGTATAATTTATTTTAAGCTGACGATTTCGTATTGTGGACCCCATTCACTTCAAGTCCCTAGGGGTTGAATTTATTGCAGTTAAGAAAACCATCCCTCCCCTTATCTATAGCCCCCTCCCCAATTCGGTTGGCCCAGTCAGGTTGGGGGTGGGGGATGAAGCGACAATATTATTAAAGAAAGACGCCAACGCGTGTCACTCGCCCTTCTGTTTATTGTATGGCAACATTGGCCTCCATTCAACCGTGGCGTGGTTCACTCCATTCAATATACCTTCCATTTTAACGGCACATAAAAAGATGGGAGGATTAAAAGAAATTGCCAGATGACAGCGTGACCGATAACATGAAATTAAGGTTTGATAATAAAAAATATGTTATTATAAAAAAAAATTAGAAATAGTTTTTTGCCTGAAAGTAAAATAGAAATGGTTACGAAGATTGGTAAACGGACAACAGATGTTTATGTACAACATTGATTAATAAATAAAAAGATGGTACAAAATTTATCGGAATGGAATAAAATCAACGATACAACGAAGATCAGTAGGATTTTGCGTTTGATCTTTTCTCCCAAACTATTTTGTCGTCAAAAAGCTAAATAGTCAATAAGAATACAACATAAATACATAAGAATACATCGCAACACCCATTCACTTCAACATCACGAACACAAGTTGTTTATCGAGCTTTGTGAGGAACAATCTGCCGAATTCTGTGAAGAGTATAATAGACCCAAATCCTAATAGTTGGTGTCTCCTATTTAGCCGAGTTATCTCCTGCGACCAAAATATTGGTCGCAGTTCTTGAATGGACAGTATTCCACACGTAGTAGATAAAACGGCACAACGACATGATGAGGTATAAACCCCATGACAATATATCTAAAATTTGAACAAAAGGAATAAAATGCTAAATATACGTAAATAAAGAAGGTGAATGTTAAAGGTTGTAAGCACTTCCTTGCACTCTGTCCTGGAGACAAGTTGATTGCTTAATGCCAATTTCTTCTAAAATAACAGTGTTACCGATTAAACGAATTCATCGTCAGTTCACAATAATCCGTAAACTTGGACAAAATATTAACAACTCGCATATTTCAACATCACCACACGACAAAAGTGATAGGTTCTTAATCTTTTTGACGTTAAAATGAGGAAATTCCTAATAATAATATAATTCACATAAGAACATAATCATGAGTATCATTCACTCAGTCATCGTCTACTGCTTCCACAGCAACTTCTCCGAGAAGATTGATGATGTCAAATGAGGAAAATCAGGCTCTGTCTGTTCTGAATTATAAATAAGAACATAGATTTACTGCCGGACGCGAAACGAAGTTAGCGAAGACACTCAATATGATACATCATAATGACGGAGGAACTAATGTGGAGATTTTAGACCTTTGGCGTATTCCAGATAGATGGCAAATGGTAGATGAAAATTCAATGGACATAAATACGACGCGCCGAGTCATCAAATGGTCGCAAATGTAAAAAAAAAATAACATATTATTATTTAATAGTTCAACGTATCCGCTGCAAGAAAGTTTTCTTTACCTATCAATAGTTATCCAGAATAGGTTAAAACCTGCTTAGTAGTAGTATACGATACCTTTTATTATTAATTTGTCACTTAGTATTCATATTGTATATTAAAATTGATATTATACGTATAAATTAGAATTGATACGTATAAAGAACACTCATTATTTGCTATAGTACGGAAATCGTTTTAATCGAAAGGTTTTTAATCCAAGTTTTGGGGAAATGTTAGAATTAGGAGCTCAAATAGAAAAAAAGGCATTTGTGACAAGATGTATTTAATATTACGTAACATGAAGGAGAGACGATGAATGTGTGCTAGAATAGCATTTTGTATCGTTAAAACTGTCGGTTTCTTCATCAGTCATATTTGCACCATGTCTATTGATGAGCCAAAAAACACTGCTGATCTGAAACTTCACGATAAGTAAGTATCTTCACAGGCAAATCAGACAAAAAATTGCGTAGGAAAGAACAAAGTAATAGGTAGATATTTTGATAATTTTGTTCATTTGAATATGGTCGTACATATGTGAATACAACAGCACCCACATTTGATAAAACAATAGAATTACGGTAATATACGGATAATTACAGCACACACACACACCCACACAGATAGAAAATAATTACACCTAAACATACAAAGGTAGGTGTAAATTTAACTAAATTTCGGTGTGTATTACTCAAGATAAAGTAACTATCAACATACAAAGTATAGCAGTGTCAGATATTATTTTTGGTAACGGAATAACGGCGATTTAATTTTTATTTTAGCAAAATTTTACGACATACTTAGTGGACCAACCACCCACGCCGCTTATATCTATCGATGTATCTTCATAATAAAACGAAAAATCAAAGTCAATAGCATATTTGAATTTATATCTATTTACTTCTTTTTAAATTGTACACATATAAATATTTAAGACTTCAGAAATGAGGACATTGAGAGCTATTGCAGGCAAAACCCTGAGAGACCGAGTGAGGAACTCCAGAATAAGGGAACTATGTGAGGTTGACGATATCATCAGATGGAGCAGGCAGCGGAGGAGGGACTGGTATGGTCATGTCCAAAGGATGGACAGCACCAGACTTCCTCATATCGTGCTTCACAATCAGCCTCACGGAACCCGCCCTCGCGGTAGACCGCCAAAAAGATGGAGGGATAGCTGGGGGTCCACTTCGCAGGAAGAGCAGGCCTCTTAAAAAACAGACCTGAAGGTCTATTCAAAAGAAGAAGAAGAAGACATATAAATATATAACCCAGAAAATTACACAATTTATTTGAGAGTATGTTTTTGATTATTTTTTTATAATACCCCCTATTCCAGCGGTCGGGGAACTTTTTTAACCATTACCCCAAAATATTTTTGCGTAAGTCGATATTACCCCTTCCCCCCATTTCGAAAAGAAGACAATCAATGTATATTTAAATAAAAATTATTTATTGAATTAATTTACACGGAAAATAAAATAAAGTTAAAGTTAAAGTAAAAGTTACAGTTAGATTTTCAAAATGGATCAAACAAAAATTCAGATTTTCAGGTTTCCCTTTCAGGTTTTGGAGAAATGTTGCTTCATTAGTAGGTATTTTTATCATCTGAATTGATTAAGTTTGTAAAAATACTAACACGTTTATGAAATAGCAAACCCAAAAAAAATTTTTTTACCCCATTGGGGTAATTTACCCCGGTTCCCCGACCGCTGTCCTATTCAGTAACTATTGTAACTAAAACAGGAACATACTAAAATTGTATATTTTAGAATTACGGTCTTATTTCAGCGTTATAAAAAATAAATTTGGACTAAATGGAATAGGAACGCACCTATATCGGCCGGAACGTTCTTAAAAAGTTCCTGAATTAGACGTATTTTTAATAATTATGAAAACGATGAAAATTTCATAATTTTCATAATTATTCATAATGCGTCTGGTCTGATTCAGTGACTTTTTAAGAACGTTCCGGCCAATATAGGTACGTTCCAATTCCATTTAGTCCAAGTTTATATTTTATAACGTTGAAATAAGACCGTATATCTAAAATCTACAATTTTAGAATGTTCCTAATTTAGTTCCAATAGGTACTGAATAGGGGGTGGTCAAATTAAAAAAAACTTTTTCTCCGCTAGGAATGAAACCCAAGAAGCCGACACGGAAGTCAATCTACATTATATCTACGATGGTATGGGGATCAATAAAATTAACGTAAACAAGATCTCAAACATAAAATATCGACGTATTTAATAATGGTTAGTAAAATAAACAGCAGTAGGTAGTTGTGAAATGGTCCATCAATCTGGTTCAGTTTTAACGACCGTAAATTAATATTGACATTTTAATGATAAAGGTAACTAACTATATATTTTAAATGGAATTATATTTATTAGGTATTTTACCGGTCTTCCAATTTGTTCTAATACAACAGAGGCGTCCCGTTTCTAGCAAATGAAGGCGTCTATGAACAGTCAGCCTTGAATAGGGTTGCCATCACCTAAATTTTTGACGCCAGACAAAAACTTAAAACCGGATCCCGGACATTTGGGTAAAATTAAGTTTTTTACCCGGACACTCCTGGAAAAAAATTCATCGTTGAAAAGAAAACGATCATTTATATTTTCATTTTTTTATTCATTTATCTAGCTTGTTTAGCGATATAAAATACAGAGTAATAAATCAATTATTACACTCTTCTCTTTATGAGTTATTCTGGTAACAAAAATAATTAGAAACCCAGTTTTTTGCATCAAATTATATTATCCAATGTACCAACAAATTATAAGTCACTTAGTTCAGATATGTAAGTTAGGTATCTGAAAAACACTAAAATATTTGTTATATGTAAATAAAAATTACAAGTAAAAAGTTTAAATTTTAATGAGATCAAGTTTTTTTACTTAATTAACCGGATTATCCTTAAGACTAAGTGTCCGGGTTTCATCCGGATACTTTTTGAAAATCCATTTTCGGACGCCCTCTAATTATAATAAATCCGGGGGATCCCGGACGGATCGCAGCCCTAGCCATTAGAGTAAAATCCAATCTCTGCTACATGTATACATTTATTCTTCTTGAAAAGTTCATATTTATAAAGTAAACTTCGATTGTGTAAGTTATTTCAATTTTATTAAATAATTTTAATTAAACAGATACCAACATAGTGTAACCATAGATTTTCATTATAATATACTGGATGTCGTAGAAAATTCTGTATGAATCGAAGTGAGGCTGTTTTTCCCGGGATTTTTGACAGCGAGGTTGGCAGACACCATCGTTTTTCTATATATAGTATAACGACTAATATGAATTGTTTTCGGATTTATCTGTTGAAAAAAACACTTTGTTTACTAAGATTTAGAGAACAGTTATCTAGGAAGTGTTGATATGCAGGTAAGGAAAACTGTAATATGTTGCCAACCAAGACGCCAAACACGCTATATACCATGACTTAATTATTGCAAGGAGTACTCCATCTAGTATATTATATGAAAATCTATGAGTGTAACAGATGACATCATAGAGAAGAAATAAACGGATATCTATGGAATACTCATCAATACAAAGCGATAAATAAAGATCATAAAATTTTCATCTAATTTCTAAAATGAAGAACATAATACATAAATCGGCGTAAAAAGATAAGAAAACAGAGAAGTACGAGTGATTGGCTATCAGATCATTTTTCCTACCTCAAGAGGAAAAAATACGAAAGAAAAAAATATATAATAAAACATTTTACACAACTTATACTGAACATAATAAATTGTAATAAAATCTTACGATATCGAATAATGAAACAATACAATTATTAACCTTTTTTACAAAACAATTACGAACATAAAATAAAAATTGAGTTATTTTAATATCATAATAAACCGATTAAGATATTTTAATATACATGGAATAATATTTACAAAAAATGGAAAAAGTAATTTTAAGGAAACTACGTGAACATGAAAAAGCTCTTGAAACGATCAGAATGGAAATAAAAACCATTTTAAGAAATTAAATTGTGTTTCAATTTCCAAAGTGTCTGCGTTATAAAACTTAACAGTCAAAACTTTGAAGAAAGAGGTTTCCATTAAAGCGTTATTGCCTACTGAACCTTAAAGAAAGAACGCTTATTATTATCGAAAGTTATCATGGAAAAATGAAAAAGGTAATTACAAATACGAGGTTATTTTTTCCTACTTTTGAATCTTTCTAATAAGCAACCGGTCGGGTTTTTAAATGCTATTGGCGTGTATAGTTGTGTGCTGGTTACACATATGGCGCTAGTAGTAACAAATAGTTAGCATTATTCTAGCTATTCCACAATTGACTTTCAAATTTTGAAACAAATGAGTCTATCGGCAACAATGTATTGGTGATAATTTGTTTCGAGGATCAATTGCTCTAACATAAGTTGTTTCAGAATAAGTTTATAGCAACAAATGCATATTTTGACTGCTAATAAATAATTTCATATAAATACGTCAATGAAGCGTACCCATAATCTTAGTCTTGCATCTTATGCACTCGCTAATTTAACAACGAAATCTTTGTCGGTTCTTGAAATGTATATCTAATAAACAAACTTCTTAATGAATTTTTTGTGTATTTCGAGAACCATAGAGGTAAAATCAAAGACCTTATAATAGGTAAAATAGTCATTATTTTACCTAGAAGATCTCTTTTAGTACCTAACACTTATATCCTGTCTGAAAATCTAATCAAAGAATGAAATGAAATAAAGGTATAAACGAAACGTAGGAATCATGGAAGAGAAAAGCGGTAAGTGTTTGATTAAATAATAGTCGACTAGTCAAAAAAGTCGTAATCCAATTGTGAAATAAGTAAATTTCTTTAATTAAAGATTACGACAAATATTAAAAACAAGCACACCATGGGACTACGCGTATCTTGCGACATCTTCACAGTCTTCTGAATCTAACGACGTTTCTGGTCTGGAATCAAGCATACCAGCTTTTGTATTCCAACTCGCCGAAAGCCTTCTGAGCATTTTGAAGTTTCATTATTTACAGTTATGATACAAATAATAATAGAATAAATGATACATAGACTGGAAGGCGAACCCCATATATTATATCATAAAGTGGCCAATTTCTTAGATAGGTATATTGCTCCGGGGTCTGAGGCGTCTCCATCTTCTTACAATCATTTGTGGCTACTTGGTAACTAAGTACACTCAATATAAGCATAAAACATTTAAACTAAACGGCTATTTATTAGTAATAAAACCATTAAATAATTGTATTGCATATTAAATGAAATAGCTGTCGCCTTGGGGCTTTGAGTCGAAGACATCTAATTCTAAAACAAAATAAAATTGAGATTTCTTTAAACGAGGTTGGAAAAATATTAAATGACTATAGGCAAAAGATCAAATAAAAAATTTAAGAATTGATATAAATTGTCCCTTATTCTTCTGAATGTGCCATATCAGGCTTCCCTGACCATGGCAATCACTAGTATTGGCCTCTCGGTCAGGCGCCATCTCATCTTATACACTCCTCATTGCAGTCTAATCTGGTCTCCTTGCTTCTGGATTGGGAGTCCAACGTATTAAACATTTTGATACCAAGCCATCGAGTTAATATTATATTAAAGCTATAAATTATAATGAGAGGTCTGAATTCCTATTGCTTTCTTATTTTCCGACAATTTATTATTCTTTTAGATGAAACACAAAATATTACTGATAAGAATGCTGCCTGTATCGTTAGGTCTCACAGAGTGTTTCTAGAAATGTGTCTGGTTTCCATCAAGTTTGGAAATTCGCAGACAACGTTTGTAGCAGTTTCCTTAAAAATACTTCGGCGTAAATCTGTGTCTCATAAGGAAGGAAATAATTTGCAAACAAATACGAAACCAATATTTGCAAATAAATACGAAACCAATATGTGCACAACGGATATACCTACCTGAGGGTAATGGCGTAAAGCTTAGCACGTAAATTGTAAATTTGCATGGTGATCTGTAACATGGGTAACATGGGTCTGTAATGAGTTTAGATGATGTTACGATGGACGTGGATATCATTAACGGCAAATTAATAGACAGCCATTTGAGTCGCGCTCTCGCCGCCACATCATGTCCATTACCGAAAGCCACACTTCGTCAGACAAACAGATAATATTATGTACATCGTCAATCGTTGGTATACGGAATATAAATAAAGGAATAATTGATAAATATCAAACTTGGACAGCCAAAAAACTCAAGTCAATAAAAATACATTAGTTATGTATGTGACGTTGATCTCAGATTTCAAACATCCAAAGATAGTCAAGAAATAAATAAAACGATAGGGTTGTGGACAACGCTATGTAAATTCCTACCACAACACAAAGTATTCAAATTTAGTGTGGTAAATTTTCAGCATTTCCATGAAATGAGTTTGTTGAATTATTTTTGATTTAAATATTTAGTTATGAATAACTTGATAATTCTTCAATGCCATTTTATCCACGAAGGCCGACTTTTGCACACATTATATTTTTGTACACATTGATGGATTTCTTTACATCCAATTCATTGCATCGTTTCACACATGCTCGACAATTGCTCAAATGTTAAATATATAGTAAAGATTTTGTGATGTGATACTGGGTTTTAAATGAAAATAAGTATTTCAGTGCGTCCGACTTAAATGTTTCACCCATCGATGATATTACAACAAATTTGATGACTTCTGAAGAAATTAAAATTAAGCCATTTGAAGCAGCAGTTGAATGCGGTTGACGTATATTATGTTTTGATTCAGAAGTCGATAGTTGATGACGGCTGTTTACCTGGGTACAATCACGTATCGGTCGTGTTAAACACCGTCCACACAGAACTAGACAGATCGTGACATCCGTTGGACACGCGAGAACGAGGAGGTAGGTGGTACCTACTGGACTCGTGGTAGATCGGAACCACTCGGATATTTGAAATTGGAATTCACCCCGAGACTTCAGGTGCCGGACGGATGGATCGTATGGGATGGGATGTTCATACATACTGTCAGGAGCGATCCTTCGGCCGATTGTCTCAGTAATAGCCTGTGGGAAGATGATGATTAATGAACTTCCGATGTCAATTAAAATTAAACAGCTTTTAACTCTCCACTTCTATGGTACATGATCTTACAATTATTGAAAACTACAATAATTTGGGGAGATTTACTGATTTACTATTTCATTGATTTAATATAGAAAATAAACACATTTCACTTATCAGATGACTTTGATTTATTTATCATCAAAATAATGTTATATAATAAATACCCCCTATTCAGTAACTATTATAACTAAAATAGAAACGTTCTAAAATTGTAGATTTTAGATTTACGGTCATATTTTAGCGGTATAAAATATAAAGTTGGACTAAATGGAATAGGAAAGTACCTATTTTGGCCGGAACGTTCTTAAAAAGTTACTGAATCAGACGTATTATGAATAATTATGAAAATTGTGAAATTTTCATCATTTTCATAATTACTCAAAATACGTCTAATTCAGGAACTTTTAAAGAACGTTCCGGCCAAAATAGTTACGTTCCTATTCCATTTAGTCCAAGTTGATATATTATAACGCTGAAATAAGACCGTAAATCTAAAATCTGCAATTTGAGTATGTTCCTATTTTAGTTACAATAGTTACTGAATAGGGGGGTGATATACGTGAAATAATATTTTCAAATAACAATAATAACAAATTATACATATAACTAAATTATTTCATAAAATGTTAAATAGACGAAAACATTACCTATGTCATAATATCATTTTTCCGCCATATTATGAGAAATTAAAAGCACTGTTTCCAGTATTCAAAAGGCACATTCCGAAAAAAATTAGAGAGATTGATTGATATGGCTCAGTTGGTTAGGTATCTGACTACTGATCCAAGGGTCCCGGGTTCGATTCCCGGAGACACAGTTTTTAATTGTGTTTTCAGTTTGGATCTGTGAGACGATAAATATCGTTAGTCTCCAGAATGTGGCAACTTGTTATTGGGTGCTTGTTAAATAATTATTTGACATAGCACCTGTTAGTTGCCCGATAAACTACATAAAATAAAATAAAAAATAAATTATGTAAAAATACATTTTGAACGAAGATATTGTCAATTGACGTTGAAAATACATTTTTAATGATAATTTTGTACTTTTTCATATGAAATTTTTTTTAATTTCAAGTCTTTTTTAAGCAATAATTAATAAAAGAAAATTATTTCACTGGCAATTCACAGAAGGAACAAACAATTCGGCGTACAGTAAATATATTATAGATTATGTTTAAATGTTCATTCCCGTAGAAAATTCAGCTAGAAAAAATGTGATATTATTATAAGCTTTTATGGATTCTCTATTCCATATAATTTCCAATCACGAGCAATACGGCTTGCTGCGCCTCCAAGACTATAATATACGTCGTGATATGCTGCTTCATAGAAATAATTAATAAAAATGGCTCCTCAGTTGTCCATACATGTCCAGTAATGTTCTTATTATTCCTCACACACGCTGCTCATTATACGTTTATATGTTTATCCTTCCTTAATGGAAGAAGTAATTAATCGTCAATAAATTGTAACGACAACTTCATAAATGACAATAACATCATTCTTGAGAAAGGTACATCGGATAGACAGTCCAGAGTTGATTTCATCTCAATAGTTAATATCATGAACTATATAAATATATACACTTACATAATATATAGAAATTTCAATTTCATTTCTCAATACAAAAAGGGTTTTTCCGTTACTTCATAGATGGCAATAGTATAGTTCCTTATTTTCAGGTGAATTGTTACACATTATTCAAATACATATATAGAACTTTCAAAAATTACTTTGATAAGGGAATTCAATAAAAAGGCATAATTGGTGAACGTTGCGCAAGCGCATAAAGTGACGTAAACCAGCCGGTGACAGGTCGTAAGCCCTGTAGGTGCCTCGAGTTCCTGGTTCTTCTACAATATCCCAACTTCGTCTCTATTGAGATGTTAAAAAAATGTATGTCAATAAAAAAAAAATCATATCAAAACGACCATGGCGTCAAGATTTTGTCGACTTTCGTGGCTTAGTTAGAAGCCAAAGTTAGAACTCTCGAGCTTAGTTTGAACTCTCGAGCCAAATGTCCCAGGCGCGAATCCAAGTGGAGACACCAGATTTTCAGTGGAGTTTAAAAATGGAGCAAGTTCTCGATTCGACATTTTCTGTATGCTCAGTGATGATTCTTTACTTAGATTTAAATATTTTTCAGTAGAAAGGGGGTACCGCATTGGTGGTCCCATGTAAAATTGGTCAAGATCTGATGATGGGATTCATGGGAAAATCGTCAAACTCTTTAATTTACAAATCGCAGATGACCTATGTTATATAATATATGGGTGAATAATTCTTATATGAACAATAGCTTCTCGGGCAACCAACAGGTACTATGTCAAATATTAATTTGATACGCGTCCAAAATCAAATCGCCACATTCTGGAGAATTATATGTATCGTCTCACAGATACAGTGTGAAAACACAATTAAAAATTGTGTTTCCACCAGGAATCGAGCTCGAGACCTTTCGCTCAGGAGACATATCTAAATAATTGTTCCGCAAAGTCCGACACGTAAAATGACTTTTTGAAGTCTGTTATTGTGTATGAAAGATTATTCATAACAAATATGCAAGTCAGCCATAAAAAAACTAATTTTAATTGAAGAAGCCACTTGCGCATGGAATGAGGATGTGTTAATTATCAACAATTTGGTATTGATAATAATCATCGATATCTATAAATGAAATGCCACAAATGTCAAATGAGTCCGTAGATCGATATCGAAAACAATTTCCGCTTTCCGCAAGTTAAAAATATATTCAGAGGTTAGTGGAACGCAGCATGATAAATTACTATCGTTTCGGCATCTGGAGAAAGGTCCAAAATACAACGAGAACTTTAACAACAGGGATTCATAATTGAATTCCATTAAATTAGATTGTAACAGAAAATATTAATAAAAATGTAAATATTAAAAATGATACATGAAAAAAAAAACAAATTGAACAAGATTATGTAACAGATAAAAATTCGCAACAAACGATTATATGTCACTTTTTATTATTTTTTGGAAAATATTTAATTGTTGATTTGAAAATATTTATTTAGTTTGTTTTTGAAATACAAAACAAAATTTAGAATTTTATATATAAAATATTTTAAAGTTAATTCAGTCTCATCATAATACATGATTTTTATAGCAAATAAAGATAAGTACATCATTAGTTTCCATATATTTTCGTACACACAGTGGAAATTCATTAGAAAATTTCTTTTTAATTACAAGGGGGTCGCTAAATTTCGGCATATTTTGATAAAAGCACACTTAAAATTCAAATTTATTCTATGTAAATTAAAATATTTGCAATATTTACATACAAAGGTGTAATATTTACTGAAACGAAGAAAAAGAAAACCATTTATTCTAAATTTGAAAATTAACGAGCAATACAAAAGTTAGTTGTGGTCGTTTGCATCTAAGGAACGGAGGAGATGAGAGTTTAATCTTTATGCAAATTTACATCTTAAAAAAAAAAATGAATAAATATATTGAGCACGTCCGTTACACCCCCGAGACACAAAGTGACATTTATTAATTGAACCACCAACACTTATGACTAAATTAAAATTATAATAAAAACCTATTATTATTTATTGAACAGAGCTGAGGATCTATTCTGAGATTTCGACACTCCCATGTAGTAATATGTATATCCAAGACACAAACCGCACGAAGATAGGCTCGTAGTTCCGGATCGTCTAAATAGATGGCACTATGATACGATGGTTGTTTTTAAGTGATAATCCACACAATGCAGAAAATGATAAAATATAAAATAATTTATTTTATTTATTTATTTATATACCTACTAATAAAAAAATCAAAAGTTTTTGTTACAAAGTATACATATAAATGTTACATGACAGGTAATATAATAAAGTATTAATAGGTTTTCACTAGAAAAGTAAACATTAAAAAAATATTAGCAATCATGAATGTTGCGCAACACAAAACGTATTTCATGTAAACCAAAGGTCGCAAGCCCTGTTTCTGAACAGAATATTAATGTATAGATAGATGGTAATGAGTAAATATTTTTTTGGTTAATGTCCATCCTCATACACTCCCTACAATAAGAAATTGCTTTTGTTGGAAGATAGTGAAAAGAATTAAGAAGGAATCGAGCCCGGGTTCCGTGGATTCCTAGTCACATTACCGCTCTGCCTTCGACTAATCTAATCTAAACATAAATTATAAGTTGACTTTTAATGACACTCCTACCGATCACCGAAGTATTCGCATTTCCGTGGTTTCAAGATGCCTAAAGCGTTAGTTTTTCGTAAAATTATCTTAAGGGATTGTCTTCTTTGTGGTTAACACGAATCGTTCGAGTTGCGAGTACTTGTCAGAATGTAAAAAATATGGCCAAGGCATCGAAAAATCTATATTCTTTAATATTAGACCTATGAACTACTAACTCTCCTCCTTATCTTTTATCCCACATGGTTGTGGGGTCAGATCTCAACTACGAAGATTAAAAATATTCATTCAATTTAAAATAAATTACACCACTGACATATTAAATGAGAATTGGCAAAACAGGTATGTTCCAGACTATGCAGACCATTTGGGCGTAGATATAATCCAGGGTTTCCAAATTTTTTTCGATTGACCGCCCGATTAGTAATATTATATTAGATTTATTTAGGACAATAACAACTATATAATAAAATATGAGCATTTTTACTAATAGTCAAAAACATGTCCACAGATTAGCATTATACGAATGGCTCTGAACAAACTTACAAGAAAATTACTTTATATTTTATTTTATTAGCTCCAAGTCTGTAAAATTGTAAAGATGGACGATATTGGGTGAAAGATCATTAGTCAATATAATTATTGATGAAAAAGGAGGATGAGCAAACTAAAAAAAGGGTACATAGAATACAAAAGAAAGAAAGCGTTATATTAAATATTGAACTAGTTTTTAGTGCATATTTATTTATTTATTGTTAATAGAAAAACATTTCAGATATTAAGGTTAAGTAACGCCCAAAAAAAGACGAGTGGAAGCTTTTAGAAAAGGCCTACATCCAGCAGTGGAGAGATGGCTGAGAAAGAAAGAAAGAAGAACGCCCCACTAGGCAAGACCTGTTCTGGGGTTGTTACTTTTATACAATAGGGTATACAAATTATTTACACATAGAGGATACATAATATATATATATATATATATATATATATATATATATATATATATATATATATATATATATATATATATATATATATATATATATATATATATATATATATATATATATATATATATATATATATATATATATATATATATATATATATATATATATATATATATATATATATATATATATATATATATATATATATATATATATATATATATATATATATATATATATATATATATATATATATATATATATATATATATATATATATATATATATATATATATATATATATATATATATATATATATATATATATATATATATATATATATATATATATATATGTTATAATATTTTTATCTCGGTTTTCCCGTGTCAGTAGGTCTTGACTAAGACCATTTGTCTTCCGACGTTTCGCCTGAATATCACCAGGCATTTTCAAGGACTTAACGAAAAGCACGCGCGCGACACACGTCTACTCACACTGAAAGCTCACCGTCAAGTGACTCGTAGCGTATAAGATGGCCGCTTATGTCAAATATTGTTAGCGCGACGTGATTGGCTCCTTGTGACACGCCCACCTGCTGTCGTGTTCGTTGGTACGCTAACAATATTTGACATAAGCGGCCATCTTATACGCTACGAGTCACTTGACGGTGAGCTTTCAGTGTGAGTAGACGTGTGTCGCGCGCGTGCTTTTCGTTAAGTCCTTGAAAATGCCTGGTGATATTCAGGCGAAACGTCGGAAGACAAATGGTCTTAGTCAAGACCTACTGACACGGGAAAACCGAGATAAAAATATTATAACATATTTCACCCGTGAAAACATCAAATATAACATATATATATATATATATTCTTAAAAATTATGAACGGAAAAAATATACGCACGCAAAGTTTAAATTAATGAATATAACCAAAGATGACACCATTAAGTATATTGAAGATATTCGTACAGATAATTCTAAGGGATACGATAAAATACAAGCCAAAATAATAAAATCAGTAAAAAATCAAATCGCTGAACCATTAACTCATATTCTAAATTGTAGCTTATCACATGGTGAGTTTCCTGAGGCGTTCAAATGTGCTAGGGTAATCCCACTTTATAAAGGAGGTGACCATAAAAATCCCAACAACTATAGGCCAATATCCATTTTGAGTGTTTTATCAAAAATATTTGAAAAATGTGTCAGCCTTCAACTTACAAAACATCTAGAAACGCTCAATATTCTTGCAGAAAATCAATATGGCTTTAGAAAAAATAAGGGTACGGACGAAGCTCTTCTGTCAATAATCAAAGATATTGCTAGTAACATTGATAGAAATAGAAAAACCATAGCAATATTTTTAGACTTAGCCAAAGCTTTTGACACGGTTTCTCATAAACTTTTATTAAAAAAGTTAGAAAACGTGGGAATTCATGGAACAGAATTAAAATTCTTCAAAGAATATATTGAAAAACGATCCCAGTTTGTACAAATTGGAACCACAACCAGTGACATAAAGCAAATACTGAGAAATACTGTGACACTGCACTACTTTTCAATAGTGACACATGGGAAAAAGCGTACGTATTGGCAGAAAAGGGAGTCAATATAGTTAAATCATGGCTAGATAACAGTGTCTTATCTCTTAATATAAAAAAAACTAAATTTATGACCTTCAGTATTGACACACGAGGACAACCTTTGGATCAACATTCTATTACAGTTCACAATTGCTACAAAAATTTCTGTCAATGTACCCCCCTGGAAAAATGTAACGAGATCAAGTATCTAGGAGTTGTTGTTGACAATAACTTAAATTGGAAAAAGCATATTGAGGAATGTTCCATAAAAATTCGAAAACTAATCTATCTATTTTTACGTATTCGCAATGTTTTTAAAATAGATGACCTTAAGTTCATCTATTATGCAGTTGCTCAATCTATACTATGTTATGGCATCATTGTTTGGGGAGGAACGTATAAAACCGCACTAAGTCCCATTGAAATAGCCCAGAAGAGTATCATTCGAGTTATTAATAAAAAACCTTTTAGATATCCGTCTAATTCATTATTTTTTGAATTTGAAGTTTTAGATATTCGTCAGCTATACCTCAAGAAATTAATCATTTACTCACATAAGCTCAATATAACACAATATACTCGAGTTGAAAATTCCTACAATATTAGACCCATCCCCAGAGCTCATACCACGTTTGCTCAAAAACATTTTGATTTTATTTTGCCTCGTATTTTAAACATATTTACAAAAGAATTGATTGGTTCTGAGATATATAATATAAAATCACTAAGTGCTATGAAAAATAAACTATCTTCTTGGATTCTCAACAAAGGTAGAATGAACATTGAAGATATATTTTTTAAAATTATGAAATGATTATAAAACCGTGATGTTATAGCTTATATTATAATTTGTATTTTTGATTTTTTTTATATGTTATAATTATATATTAGACATAAATGGGTTACATAAGTAAAGACTGTGTCAGTTAAAATGAATTGTAAAGCTATTCCGACACAAGCACTGCTTAGTGGAATAGTTCTTATCCACTGGATGTTGGTACTGATAGATTGTATTCATTTTGTCAGTGCCAACATGTTATACTAAATTGTCAATTTTAAAAAAAAAATTTTATGTTCTATGTTTCACTGTCGTATTGTTGTAATTTTTTATGTATGGTTATTGTGGATTTAAATAAATAAATAAATAAATAAATAAATAAATATATATATATATATATATATATATATATATATATATATATATATATATATATATATATATATATATATATATATATATATATATATATATATATATATATATATATATATATATATATATATATATATATATATATATATATATATATATATATATATATATATATATATATATATATATATATATATATATATATATATATATATATATATATATATATATATATATATATATATATATATATATATATATATATATATATATATATATATATATATATATATATATATATATATATATATATATATATATATATATATATATATATATATATATATATATATATATATATATATATATATATATATATATATATATATATATATGTATATATATATATATATATATATATATATATATAAGGTGCACAAAAGTTACATTCCAGTAGTTTAAAAAAAATTACAAAAGAACAAGAAGTTTTAGACTAAATAAAATAAATGAATTAGAAGAAATGAAATATAGGAAATAAAAGTAAAAGTATGTAAATAAGTCAGATCTTAAGGGTAGACAACCCCCGCAAATACGCGCGCATTCAGTAGGTACAAAGTTTATTATAGTCTCATTTTTTTACGTTTTAGACCGTAATTCAATAATGTGCCGCCATAGTGTAGAGAAGAAAAAAAATATTTATAACATAATAAATGATTTAATAACGCGAATTTCTCTGTTGCATTAGAAATCAAATGCATATTAAATTGACCGTTCCGCAGTTAATTTACACCACAAAATTTAAATGAAAATAACACTAGCGTTGGATAAAGTGTCAATTACAAAAAAGGGCTTAATTTAACTAGCCAATACAAACGTCTTGTGAAAGGACACTCGCGGATCCACAATCCGAATGACTTCGCGTTTTTGAGAGTTGAAACGGGGGAAATAGTTAAATTTTAGAAATACTGATCCGGTATAATAATAAAATATAGAGATAAGAATCTCCTGAGACGGTAAAATTAGACATTTGGAGAGCGTGAAAGGTGAACACCAAACACCACAGTCAATTAAATAAAGCTGTAAAGAATACAACTCGGATAACATCTACACCTGTAACATACATACATACATAGGTATTTGGATGGCATATATTAACGAATGAACAAATTGTGTCCAATTCCGAATTCGTTGCAACACAAGAAAATTGACAGACATCATCGTCGCTGACCGATTCCGGATGACCTTGTGTGACATCCTCTGATAATGCACTCTGTGAAATTAACTATCGGTATTTCGCACACCAACGTGCAGTTATACGTGGTTAGGTTTAAGAATTTAGAATACTGCGAACACGGTAACGAATGAGCTCACCTAGAAATTTTTATTTTCAACAAACAAATCAAAAATCTCAGAACCTAATTTAATGAGGTAAGTATATCTTTTAAAACTACATAAAAATACAAAACTAATGATAATTTTGAAGAAGAAATCATTAAGAAATACATAATAATAATAATAAATAAAAACTTAAACAATAAAATAACTCCACTCATAAACTATACTATGACAGATCCACCCTAACTGATAGAACCACACAAAACAATAGAACAGATATCACACTTGTAGATAAACAAAATAAACATACAATATTAATTGACATCGCCGTACCAAATACGACTGGTGTACAAGCGAAATAGGCTAGACTCATCAGGGCTCTGATATTCCCGATGTTCCTTTATGGCGTGGAAACATGGACACTTAGGGAGTCAGAGCGAAAGAGGATCGATGATTTCGAAATGTGGTGCTGGAGGCGTATGCTGCGCATCCCATGGACAGCCAGAAGAACCAATGTGTCAATTTTAGACGAGCTAAGGATTGAGGATCGTCTATATATCGACGATATGTTACAGACGTATCCTTCAATTCTTTGGACACATTGCCAGAAGAAAACCAGACTGCCTCGAGAAGCTTGTTGTGATGGGCAGCGTGGAGGGACGGAGATCTCGTGGTCGCTCACCGACCAGATGGAGCGATTTGGTTAAGTCCACAATGGGGTCTTCGGTGACTGGTGCTCTGCGTTCAGCCCAAAACAGATTGGCATGGAGGCGGGCCATACGTGTGGCGACAGACTATAGCCGCTATCCTCAGTCATGAGGAAAAGGACGATTGATTGTACCAAATACACACAACATCGAAACAACTACATCCGAAAAAATAGAAAATACACTGACTTGCAAGACTTTTTGACATGCAATCTGTGATAATAGTACCAATTGTAATTTCCACCACAGGAATTATTCCATTAAACTTATTCAGCAGTTTAGAAACCATCCAATTTCTTAAATACACATACGTCACCATGCAAAAAGCAGCCATATTAAATAAATGCAGACTGGTGAGGAAATTACTCCAAATCGATGACACTACAGACCTTACTAAAACATACATATAATACTACACATTGCACCAACACACAAAACACCACATTTTATACACTCATTAAGGATAGCACATGGCAGTATTTCTCGTGCTACCCCAAAATCCCACCAGGTGATAAACCTGAGGTATGAAAGAGACCGAAATATGACATATGGCAATTTCTTCCAACATATGTGTCTGTATAATGACTGATTACTTACGAAATTGATAAAACAATGCTGATAAGGGAATAATGAGAAGTAGGTAGAGGTCAGCCAAGAAAAAAATGAGTACAAGAGTTGTGTATTTCGGGTTCTGAGATAGACTTACACAAAATTGTAGATAAAAACAATACAAATTCACCGTATGACACTCATTGAAATATTTGAATTAAAAGAAAGATTAAAAGTTTTGAATCATAACTCCGCTATACAAAGTATTAACGGAGAGAAAAAAAAAACTAATTCACATAAATAAACATACATGGACGGTTTATTGTGCAACTTCTACGCGCTAATGAATTTGATTATATAATTCATTCAGGAAACAAACGATACAAGCGAATAAAGATGAAAGAGATGATACAGAAAGTCGATATGATATGGTAGCTAATCATTCATAATATTTTATTTAAAGTCAACCTGTTTTCAAAAGATAGGATATCGAGAAAAATAAAACTGAAATAATATACAGTCTAAACACGCAAAGCCGGAAAGTAATAAGCAAATAAACTAAGATCGAAAGGAAACCATATTGAATGTATTTTGGAGTCATCGAATGTTAATGGCTGGATTTGACTTAGAAAAGATGCGATAATCTTGGCTATATAACGGAATGCATAACCGATTACCTTCAGTTTGATAGGTTAAATGCTGTGACGATGCGTAAATATGGAAAACGACATCATGTAGCGAGTCTATTGAATAAATAAAAAAATTAAATGTACAGATCATATTGTCATTAGCATAGCCAATATGTACAGGACTGGGGTAATCTTAGACGAAGAGCCGGAAGCATAATATTTCTATTATTGTCGGCCTTCGTGGCTCAGTTGGTTGGGTATCTAACTGCTGATCCAAAGGTCCCGGTGAAGACACAGTTCTTAATTGCGTTTTCAGTCTGGATCTGTGAGACGATTAATATCGAAATCTCCAGAATGTGGCAACTTGCTATTGGGTGAGTGTTAAATTAATATTTGTATGTCGATATTTTTCTTTTTGGACCTAACTCATTTTCTACTGCCAACAGTTCAAGTAATAATGATTGAATTTTACCGATGATTGAAGTATCAAGATTGATTGTAGTAAACTATATGAGCCTGCAGGTACCTATACATTCTCTCTTACACTTATATAGACACACCCACACACATATACACATCCTTACACTCATACGTACACTCATACATACACTCATGCACTATCATTCAGATATAAATGTTTTTCATATTGTGTAGCATTAAGAGAGATGGATTTCATTGGAGGAGGCCTACATCCAGCAGTGGAGAGATGGCTGACAAAGAAAGAAGCTTTAAGTATGTAAGCATAGCAGTCAAAATTTATTGTTAATAATGTGGAAATTTGTTATTGGTTATAGTCTTATAGGTACTACTAATGTATCTATATAAAAAATAATATACTGTAAATTTCCCGGAAATAAAATAAAAATAAAATAGTACCTGTTAGTTGCTCAAGAAGCAATATTAAATTTCTACCCCCAAGACTTCACAAATCACACATTTTCGCAGAAACCAAAATAATGACAGCTACACAAATTTATAAATACAGATTTATTCTACAATATTACTTTAAAAATGAACACAAAACACCTGTAACAAATAAGTATAAGACCAGACAAGTAACTTCCGGTAAATATAATATACCTAGAGTAAATAGCTATTACGGTGAAAGAACACTGCAGTATTCAATACCAACAATTTTTAACAACTTGCCCTCAGACTAAATTGGATTAAATTCGTTTAATAAAATCAAAAGATCCTGTAAAAAAATCATTTTTAATGAATCATGTTCTTTTCCTTCCATTTATTTTATTACTTTTCCTTTTGTTTTTGTTCTTACTCTATTGTATTTTTTGGGTTTTCTTCTATATGTTTTTTGTTGTTGTTTTTATTCTAGTGTTGTTTTGGATCTATCAAAACATTTTTATATTGTCAAACCAATTTAATTTTTTTTGTCATTGTTGGTTAGTTTAAGTTAGCATTTACATTGTATGATATAGAAACCCACTGATAACCATATATATATATGGTTAGTGGGATCTTTTATAAATGAAATTATGTTGAAAAATAAATAAATAAAAAAAGGGTATAAATAGGGAGAAAAAAATATATTTTCACAAAAAAGCAATTTTCTTGTGTATTTTTTTTAAAAAGCGTGAAACGCCAACCCAATAGAGAAGGAACCACAAATGACGATCACGCAATTGATAAAACAACCGAAATTAAATTTGTAGCCACAAAAAGGAAGCAACATTAAACAATCAAAACGTGTGCGCGTTGAAATGATAAAAAACAAAATAAGTAATGTACACCAGACGGGTGGGAGCCGAAGTATCGATTCGGTCCAATCCAATTTGTGGGATAAAAACGGATGCGAGAATTAATAACAAAATAAAACAACAATATCGGAATAAAGGATTGCTGTACAAATATGTACAGATGAAGATACTCCTACAGATGATAAGAGCACGTTGTTTGTTCAAGTTGATGCGGTACTCGATACAAAACCACAGATCGGAACGTGACGATTGCCAAATGGATCTGATTATAACGAGAGGAAGCGACGGAAAAAAATATACATATAACTCAAATAATTGTAACAATAATGATTGCGGTTTGTGAAGCACAAGTATGCCAGGCCTGGATCCACCAAAGGGCTCAAACGGTTCACTTGAATCATACGTTTGGAAAACGCTCAGAATAATTCGAAGGAGAGAAATATTAAAATGGGGAAAAAAGAGAAAGAATAATTAACAGAAAAGCTTATCATTGCAAAAAATATCGGCAGGTACAGTGCGTTTTAAGGATTGAAATCAATAGAGATAAAATTTTGTCCTCTTATAGATCGGAGCTCCTCGTTGCTGTCCCTGGGCCTCTTCAAGGTCCCATTGGTCACGCGGATTTTGTGATCTCGAAGAACAATTTTAAGGCCCTTCAGAAGTTTTGTCCTAGTTATAGCGCCTTACTATTGTTAGATTCCAAGTAGGTTAATTTTTTACAGAGATCTTGATCATACCCCTGATTTTTCTTATTTAAAAAAGATCTGAAGTCCACGAGTGTAGAAGCATATTTCCGTGAATCCTTTCCTTGCCATTGTCCCCTTACCGATGCGTTTGAGAATTGTCACTTGGAAAGTTTGTAGCAATAATTTTGGGTGACAGTAAATGACAATTTATAAAAGTTCAGTACAAGTTTGAAGACCACCGCGTGTGGATGTGTGCACAGAAAGGAAATAATCAGTGAAACAGGAATAAAGAAGCATCGGTGAGATCGTTTATAATACAGTCCACTACCTAACATCATTAAACCCATCACCTGATGTTTTCTACAACAAGTGTGAATCTTCCATTCACATTCGTTGATTGTTCTTTTGCACTATGGTGCTGAAAATGCTAATCTAGAGGGCTCCATGAGCTATTTTTCGTGCGATGCATTTTTTTCTTTGTCGTTCACTTAGCGTTCTGTGAAGGGGCCGTTTACAGTCCCATATGCAGAGCGGATGGTGGTGTGAGTAGCGAAAATTTCATTTAGTGCGCTATGTCGTAAATCCGGACTTCACATGAATCTTGACGAAGGGGAGATGGATGGAAAACGGTCGATATCAATGGCTATCGAAAACGATATACGTAAGTCGCGTGCCACAAACCATTAATGTTGGGCTAGGCTGAATGTTGAAATATCGCTCAAGTTTGAATTGATTAGATAAAATCGACCAAGTTTTATTTCTCGAAAAGTCGAGTTAAAAGGTCTCCATTAGAGGCGATGCATGACGCCGAGTAGAAATATTCCAGATTTCTGACCTGCGAATTCGGTATGCGGAAGAATGTCGCTTCTATCTGGCAATTTCGCGTTTAGGCTTGTGATTGTTTTTTTTTTATTTTAAAGTTGTATAATATGATCTTCATATCTTTATTATTTATTTATTTTATTTTATTTTTATTTATTTCTATCCAAAAATATACAGTATATATGAGATACAAAATATCTTAAGATAATATAAACTTATTCATACATAGGTAACATACAATGTAAATATAAGTTATCTCATTTCAATAAATATCAATTTACCACTTCACTGGTGCTTACATAGTTTAAGCCATATCTTTTTGTTTGTATCTTTGTTACTAGCCCCCTCACTAGGCATAGCCTGTGCTAAGGTGAGCTTGTTTTATGTTATTGTCTATTACGTTGTTTATTTATAGATACATTTACATATAATATAAGTACATACATACGCTACGCATTCACACGTATGCATCTTTCCTTCTAAATACAATATTTCATTTTGAGTCATGCACACACAACCAAAATTTGTGGTAATAAATTATTTGTTTCACTTTTTTTCAATTGTCTATTCTGTTGTTTGTAATAGTGCATTTACATTTTATTTGGAAGAATTATTTCCTTAAGGATTTCTTCATCTATTTCATAAACCCATCTTATTGATAGTTGTTTAAATTCTTTTGCATTACTGATGTTTTTAATATTTGTTGGTAAACTATTGAAAGTTTTGTTGAAAAATATCGTACACTATGTACGTTGTCCAAAAGTTGTTTTAATATATGGTATATTTAAGGTATTTGTTGTACTTAATCTAGTGTGTTTATATTGTTGTGAGCTAGTATATTGGTCTTCTCTTTTTAGCTTGTATATTAGCAGATTTTTTGCATATATTTTTGTAATTGTTGGAACTTTGAATTTAGTAAAAATCTCTTCAGTATTCGTTCGAATAGGTACCTTAAGTATAACTTTTATAATAGCTTTTTGGGCTATGTCTATTTTCTTTATTATTGTTGGCGTTGCACTTCCCCATCCAATAATTCCATATTCCATTATTGAATGACAAAGAGCATAGTATATATTTTTCAAATGTTTTAGGTCAATAACATTTCACAATATTGTTGTTTTGGTTTGTTTTTTAATCTTTTTCTAATCAAGATGTTTTTTTTTTATTATGTTTAAGAGAAATAAAGAATTCATTAATTTATTTATTTATTATTGTGCTTCTCAAGACAATAAAAAAAAAATCTAAAATTATGTAAACAACAAGTTGTATGATGTCATTTATTAGCTGTAATATTTCACATTTCATATTATGTATAAATATAAAATAGACCCACTACATTTATCATTATAAATATTTATCTAAGATTACACTGAATATTTATCTAAGATTTCACGGAAAAAAAATTGTTTATAGTAAAAAAATTTATATTAAAATTAAATTAAAACTATAGTGACTAGAAAACATTTGGTTTTGTGCAAAAAAAGTTTTGTGCTCATAGCCAAACAGTACAGTTATAAATAGAAAAACCTTTACTATCGATAACAAAGGTATGGCTAAAACGTAGGTAGCCAGTTCGGTTGTCATAATATATTTTTCAGTGTACTATTTTCAGTTTACAATGATTTTCCAGAGCGAGTTGACCACAAAATTAGTTTGACGGTGTTTAATGCTTTGAATAACCTGGTACTACAATACATTCAAGAGCTATGTCAGAGAAAAGAGCTATCTGGGAGGCATCTCACACTCAGGTCTTCTGGATTAGAGTAACAACTTCCTAAAGGAGATGGACAGACCCAACAAAGTGACTTACTATGATCGATGCTTTAGTGTGTGTGGTCTTGTAAAGTGGAATATATTGCCTCCAGATGTCCGCAGTGCACAAAGCAAGAGCACTTTCTCTTAAGGTCAGTTTTGTTTCGTAGAGCAACATAAGACAGAATATAATCGCCCTTGGAATGATCCTGAATCATTAAACGACGGTATATAAATTATTTACAATATGATTATTTTCAGAAACACTTTATAAGTAGGTATACACAGGTTTATTTTCATTAACTGTTTGTTATAGGACATAACTTTCACAACCTTATTTTTATTTGGTTTTTAGGAAGATATTGGGAAAGGCTAAAAGTTCTAGGATGGAACGACCTATCTTGAAATCTGCATTTAAGGAACTAAACTTAATTACATTATGTTTGTATAATGTTCGTTGATTTAGATTTAGAAATTATACTCTCAACGCCATCATAACTAAACACATATTCAAATATTCATACGAGTGCAAAACAGCGAGGCATTCTTGCTATGTATAGATTATTATAAAATGAAATGTATTTTTCAGGAATTCATCTGAAGAGGGCTGGAGCTATGTATAAAATGGAGTGTAGGTGGCGTCAAATCAAGTGGGCGGGTTGGGGAAGGGAGTGAATTGCATGGGAGACATGCATACGTTCAAAGAGGGGGTTTTGATAACCAGTAGCTCCTCAACTCTGTCATGTGATTGGAAAAATTTATTTTTAATATATTGCCGCTGTTTCAATTATTTTGATTAATTAATATGATAAATCCAAGAATACTAAAGTAAATATCGAAAACTACTCAGAAAGAAAGAAGGATATTCGGACCTGTGTAGATAAACGAAGCTTGGAGACGACACAAAGATGAGATCTACAATATTTATAATGAGTCCAACATTATAAAGGTGATAAAAATAGGAAGGCTGCGATGGGCAGGAAATGTGGAAAGAATGGGCGATGAAAGAGTGCCAAAAAGGGTCCTGCACACAAAGCCACAAGGTAGACGAAACGTTGGTAGACCCAAGCTCCGATGGCTGGATGGCGTGCAGCGGGATGTGGAGGCTGTTGGTGTAAGGAACTGGAGGGGAGCATGTCAGGATAGAGGGAGATGGCGAGGAATGCTGGAGGAGGCTAAGGTCCGCAAGCATATTTGAAAATACGGGAAAGGTACTGCGTTAAGGAAGGATTGAGGGTCGACAAGGTGTCGGCCAAAGGAGGATGCCGTGGCTAAATAATATCATACGTGAAGGTTTTTGACTTGGCGTGGGACAGAGAGGCTTACCTCCAGGTGATGGTTGACGTTAGGGAAACCTGATATAGCACAAAACTAAGAAGACAAAATTAAAGTAAAAAGGGTGTATCAAAATATGCACGGTAGAGTGAGGAAAATATTATTTAAAAGTGAGAAGACTACTTAAATACTAACAATAATGGTAATTTTATTGGATACAACAGCTTATCGCTTCTCAGGAGTAAACGTTAGATGAGTGAATTATCTTCTGCATTGTGGATTTTTGGACATTAGACAGCTCTATATGAGACTGATAATAACTCATTTGCATAAGGACACCGCTGAGTTCCAACCGAACTATATACTGATACCAGAAAGAGACAACAGCTAAGACCGTCACAGCCTAGAACGACACATGCGCAGCGATTAATATTGTTTCTAAGCACCAATGCTGTATAAAAATAGAGTAAAGGCAGATATTGAAAGAAAAATATTACATAATGGGAAAAAAGAGACTTCTTAACTCGAAAAAGAGAAGGATCTGTTTCGGTAGGTACTCTTGGATTTTTTGAGATAGACGTTAAGAGTCTTACATCCTGGTTGTCGTTGTCCTGTGTGGATGGAATATGTGAAGAAAAAGCTTATGATCGCAGAGTGGCCATAGCAATTTAAAAACTAATACCTCAGAACAGACTATGTCTAGCGGGGCAATAAAATTTCCAAATGTGTGAAAAAAAAAATGTAATTGTAATTTTGTACCTCTGTAATTTTTGTACTAATGGAAATAAATTTTAAGGAAAGGTTTCAAGAAAATCAATCGAGAACTCTTTACCACTATTAAACTCATAACTTAATATTTTAAACATGTTTTGGTCATCTGATAAGAACGGGACCCTTCAGCTAGTCATCAAGGGTAAGATTATGGGCCGTAGAGGAGTCGGAGGGAGGCAGCTTTCCAGGTTATGAAAAATTCGCGAGTAATATGGAGAAGCTGTTTTGCACCGCTCAAGACCGAGAGGCTTCCTCGAAAATTATGGTCATAAACAAGATTTGTAAGATAATTAAAATAACGTAGGAGCTTTTGGATTCCTCGGTGCTTTGGTCTACAATAAAAGACAGAATCAATGAATATTAATTTCCTAACTGACAAAACTAGATACCAGCAAAACGCATGGCACACATAAAATGTTGAGATCTTCTGAAAAATGGAAATGCAGCTATTGAGGGAAGCAAATTCATATTTCTAACGAGTAGTTTGCACGGGCAAAATGTCGATATTTCCCGCCGACATGCGATCATCAATATTCATAAATTCGTTCTCGTGTCCGTTTTTGGGCGAAGCACGGAATCAGGCGGTAATAAAAATCACGTCTTTTGTCAATTCAGAGGAAAGAACGGCGAGAAATTGTATAGTAGAAGATGGAAGTCCTTATGTAAATGAGTTGCGGAAATGAAAAGACGACTTATCGACAGTTCATACTTAATGAAGAAGTTCTCAAATTTTCCGTTTGAACGAAAGCAAAATTACAATAATTATAATAGTGCAAATACCATACCATCACGCCCTTTTCCTATTTGAGGTAGGCAGAGAGAACCGAACGACAGACTCTTCTCTCTTGACATACATTTCTCGCTGCATGTCCATGAATCTTCTCATACACGCTCTTCTGTTATTCTTACTTCTAACATCTCCATCTTTCAAAATTCCATTTATATGATCGTGCCAAATTTTCCTTGGTCGACCTCTACTTTTCGTTCCTCTTTTATCAGCCTTATATACTTTTTTTGTCAGACGGTCATCACTCATACTTTCTATGTGGCCAAACCACCTTAGGGCATTTATTTTCATCTTAATTATATCTCTTTCAATCATACATTCTCGTCTAATATCCTCATTTTTTATTCTATCCTACACCGTTTTACAACACATTCGTCTTAGTGACCTCATTTCAACAGCGTTAATTCTGCCATGTCCATTTCTCACTAGCATACATTAGATACGATACCATTGTGTACCGCGAGCTTTGCTTGCCTCGAAGTGGCGCAAATACCACTTGCTGAATTGAACTTTAAAGACTAGTTTCGGAAGAGCATTCCTGCCATCGACAGGTGTATTGTGACTTATATATTTATAATACAAGTATTGTAATCATGGACTACCGCAAAGTTACCGTCGATGCAAAGCTCAGAGTCTTGAAAAATTCACTAAATTTTATTACGTAGATTCAACAATAAAACAAGTACGCCCTTAGTGAAGCATATTAAGCAGTACATAAAGGTAAGTATGGGAAGAAAAGTCATAAAACGCATCCTGCAAAATAACCGTGTGGGCAGGAGACCTTTGGGAAGTTCAAGACAAAGATTGATGGACAATGTCACTCGAGATCTGAATGTGATGACTGGGAGTCCGTTGCTGCTGGCAGGAAAGCTTAGAAATCCATTATTCAGGAGGCTAAATTTCTACCGGAGTTGTATGACCATCAGATAATAATTGAGAAAATGAAGTTGTTTTTTAGATACATTGAAACTATTCAATAAAAATGAAGATATTAATAAAACAGAAATAATTAATTTCAAAATTTTAATTGTAATAAACCCTACACCGAAAGAAGCAACAAAAATAAAAACAAATCTTTTAATGGCTCCTGAAGTGCGTTAGAGTATCTTGAGAAAATGACATCATAATGAGACACTAATATCATAATTTATTTATACCTGACATAGAAGATAATCATCTGGAATCATCATAATCATTTTGAATGATGGACACGGCTGATTTGGGGTTAACTCGTGCGTTAAAGATTTTTTTCTCAAAACTAGAAGGACCCAAAAACTTACCTGGAACAAAAGAAAACAAAAAAATGTTAAGCACGAGTATTAGAAAAATAGTAATAAAAAATGAAAAAAAAAACTTTTAAAATAACAATAACAACAAATAATAAAAATAGTGTACACGTTAAAAGTGTCTTGCATTTGTAAATTCGTGAATTAACGCTATCACAAATAATGGAGAGTATAAAAAGGACGGAAGATAACATGTTTTAATATCTATTAGCGTCAGTCCAAAGAACGTCAAGAATTTGACGTGTCGGCACCTTGATGAGATCTTTGAATGAAATTAATGACCGTTAGAAGGCATTTTCGCCAATCACTCTCGCGATATATAATCATTCATTCGTTTGCAGCAACAACTGACTTTGATAATACAGAACATCAGAGTCGCAAATAAATGCCGGTCGACATTTTTGACGATATAATAATATAAAAAAAATGACCGATCACCTTTAGAAAGTCCTTAAACTAATGTGATGGTATATCCCGAGTTCGAGTAGGTACTAGCAAGGAAATAATTTACTAAAATTGATTCTCTGGAACGGTGAGGACAAAACGCTTACTAAGAATTACAGAAATGTAAGACCGATCTTAGATAAATACGAGAATCCCCAATGAGATACGCAGAACCTGCGATGTACGAAGAACACGCGGAGAGTATAGATGGCTCCCCGAAATTCACGTGTTAAACATCGCGAAGAGATGGATGGAGAGTTGGACATCCTCATCTCAAGACCGGGAATATTGCTTTTTGAGAAACAAAGAAGCATGATATTATAATTTTGTTATACAATTTTCACCTTGCTTTCCTCTTCGCTGTAATCAATATGCTTATTGAAGTCTTATTTGTTGTTTCAAAAGGACTATACGTGTATTATATTTATAAAATATACGTATAGTCCTCTATTTTAGATGGATCAATGCTGATCAGCGCTGGGCTAGTAATCCAGTGGTCGTGAGTTCGAATCCTGCCTCGACCGATTTCGTTCACCTATAGCACAAACGTTTATGCTTTATTTAGGGAATGTAGGAAGATGCATATGTACTTTTTAACTAGGAAATATTCATTAAAAAAATCATTTGATGCTTCATGTTGCTCGGATTAGTTAATCAATAAAATAAATAAAAAATAAATAAATACACAATATGGCGCGTTTTTAAAACACATCGTGTGGAGAAAGTCGAGAGAGATGAGGTACGTCTATAAGGTAATTGAAATGATCTATGTTATAAGAAATGGCGCTGTTTTTGCACTTAAATACAATTAGAAACACCAACAGGATGTTAAAATGTTGGATCATTGGTGATGTTTACCAAACGGTACCTATTCGCACTCGACAAAATGCTCGTTATATTAATTTCTCCTCATGGTTTCTTCGCTGCCGATGTTTTCTTTTGATGGTTTTGCTGCGGCATCTCGTGTGAGATGTGAGAGAAGGTGTTACAGTGCAATTTTATTACCCACTATGTGTGAAACATTAGTGTTATTTAATTTAATAGTTGTTACCGTAATATGCCCAACGTGTATTCGACCGTGTTAAATTGTATCAAACACATTAGAGTGTGGATGAGTAAGTACTTGTATTTATAACGAGAAAAACTTGGTAATACTAATAATTTATTTCAACAAAACATTTGATCTTCTTGGTTAAGTTTCTTAAATATCAAAGCCTGAGTTTGTTTCCCGGTTGATATCCATTTTTTCACTATGTTTTCAGTCTTGATCTGTGAAACAATTTCAATACGATAAGTCTCTAAAATGCATGTGATGCATGCTCAATACACATCCGAAAAAGTTAGTTGTCGGAGAAGCAATAAAGAAAATAAAACAAAATATAAGTCATTCTGTTAACAGTGAATTTGACGGTATTCGAAAAGCGTCTAAAGTCTTATCCATATATATCTAGCTCATACTACATTGTGTTGTTCCTGGATTTCTTATCCTTCCCATACAATGTATTTTCCCATAAATGCATATATTTATCTTCACCAAAAAGCTTTTTAAAAGATCTCATTTTTTTCCTTGTAACAATTACATATACATCCACATACATTCCCTAAATATATAACGTAAATGCTTGTGCTTCAGGTATACGAAATCGGTCGTGGCAGGATTCGCACTCGCGACCACTGGATTACTAACCCAGCGCGCTAACCGCTCTGCCACTATTTCAACAAAGGATAGAAATTAAGAACAATTAAAATGTTTTGATTTAGGAAATCATAATATAATAGTTACTAAAATACAACTCTTCGCTATAGTAGTAGTAGAAACGGGAACTAGAAAGGAACAATCTTGACAGACAACAGATGCAAGGGAATCTATGGATCGAAAAAAAGGAATTATAGAACAAATAATAAGTGTAAATAGAGGTGCGCTCACAGTTCATAATAGCCATATAATAAAAAGTTTCCTACAGGATACAAACCCAGATGTAGAAATATGATATTTAAACTGGGAAGAACGAATTAACCCACAACCGGATAAAAATAAGCGTAGAGTTTAAAATCTCATCATACTGAAATATCATACTGACGACAAACATGTCTCTGTATAAATTTAAACCATCTGGAATAATGTTGGTATAGTCAAATTAATTCTAAAAATATTATAAAAGTAATATCTCGCCTTACGAAACTGTCCTACATTTTTATAAACAAGTCTATTTAAATTGAAGTTCCTGTAAAAGAAACGACGCGTGGAAGATGTTTTCTTCATTAGAAATTGTATAGTCTTCGGAAAGAATTTCAAGCGGAAGATTTTTTTATTAAAACGAAAAGAAAATTCAAAGAAAAACATATGTTAATAATTTATATACAAACGTAGTGTTATAACTACAAGATCATTCCAAAGATGCTTTTGCATGATCGTTTGTTATATGAATTTTATCAGTCGGATTGAGTTCCACATAATATTATATATATATATATATATATATATATATATATATATATATATATATATATATATATATATATATATATATATATATATATATATATATATATATATATATATATATATATATATATATATATATATATATATATATATATATATATATATATATATATATATATATATATATAAGGGATAATAGATTCAACTTTTAAGGGAAGTTAACACAGAAACCACAACCCAATTAACTCTATCCAATTCCCTTATATCCTGACATTGACACTGATCCAGACGATTTCATTGTAAGATATCTTCTGATGGCGCATTATTTTGACAGCGTGGAGCATTCGGAAACACTATCAAAATAATTTCATTCACTGGGATCGATTCCCGGTGGAGCACATTTTTAAATTGTGTTTTCAGTCTGGATCTGTGAGACGATTAATATCATCCAAAATGTGGCAACTTGTTATTGGGTGCATGTTAAATTAATAATTGACATTGTACCTACCTGTTAATTGTCCGAGAAGCGATATACAATAAAAAAAAAACATATTAATAAATACAGTACAAAAGTTAAAATAATGATATGTATATTAAATATGCCTGATAATGCATAGCATAATATTTTTTTAATATCTCCCTAATTGCAGAGCATTTTGTGTGATGACTACATTTATAAGATATTATTTTTTATTGCATTCATCTTATTTTAAGCACCCAATTACACAATTCTAATTTGTATATTTTACAATTATATTGAAAGCTCATTTCATTATGATATACAATATTAATACGCCAAGAGACCGGATGTTGAAGTTGCTGGGTCTGTTTTCAATGTAATAATTAAAAAAATGTTTATTGGTAATACTAATGGTCTAGAAACGACCGTGCTGGGTCTGTCGTTCAGAGTTAAAATACGGCAACAGAAAGAACAAAAGATTCGTGATATGGACGATTAGTGTACAAAGTGGATGTTGACTCGTACGACAAAGAAAGGTCTAGGTCGACTAGAGTTGAAATGAAGGAATAACATCAAACGGTATGCTGACGTATCCTGGATGTAAACTGCACAGGACATAGTGACATGGAGATGAAAAGAGGAGGCCTTCGTTCAGAAATGGGCTAAGGAAGATTAAGTTTATTAGATAAAACAAACACATAATACCTACAAACGAATTGATATACCACAGACCAGAGGACAAGACCATGTGAAACTCGCCTCCAAAAAATTGAACGTATTATATAGAACGCGTAGGTTTTTTTCATAAATTCAAATTTTTGTTCTCTACAAAGCATAAATACGCCCAATTATTGAATATGGTACTCACCTCTGGAGTGGCGCCCCCCAATACCTACTGAATACCCTCGATCCTGTACAGATGCGTGCTGTACGTCTGATTGATGACCCATCCAGTTTATTCTATAAATACTACCACGGGAGATGCTCAGAAGAACTTGCATCCCTGGTCCCTCTTCCATCTATAGTCACTCGTTTTACTAAATCTAATAAACCTTCAATATACACGAACCAGTCGCTTCTCGAACTCTTTTATTAACACAGCAGCCCGGCTGTGGAACGATCTTCCGAATTCTGTGTTTCCACCTTCTCAAAACCCGGTTCTTTTTAAAACCCGAATTAATATTATTTTCCTGAGCAGATTGCAAATCCGAATAGCTGGTGTCCCCTACGTAGCCATGTTAAAAAAATCAGCACGACCCCAATGAATGTGACTATACATAATGTGATATAGTTATGTATATCAAAAAAATCTATTACAAATTCAACTAATTCTTGTAGCCTAAACATTATTCTTGCATAAAATTATTATCATTGATCAAGATCAATTTCGATATAAAAATATGAAGAACTTATGTATATGATCACACAATAGCTTCATATTGAATATCTTCAAATAATTGTACAAATTTTCGCGCATAAAATATTATGAGATTGAAAAGAAAAAAAAACAAAGACATCAAATAACACTTTTGCCTTATTATTGCTTCAACAAATAGCATCTAAGAAAGACATTTGCACCAAAATAAAACCTGTTGATTACACTAAAGAACCGTAAAAGTGTGCATTGTAATTTATTACGGTAATTCAAATATAGTTAAAGTATGTAGTGGCTGCAATAAAAGGCCCCAGGCCATAGAGATCAAGCAATTCAGATACGGTCTAAGAACATCCAAAAGCTTAATTGTGATAAAAATGTACCTATACCTAAATATTGTAGAGAAGATGTCTTCGGGCCAAGATGGACACGTGAATCTGTAAGAATGTATTGAACTGATACAAAATAAAGATTTCAAAATTCAGGAATTGGTTTAAAATCTAAAAAACGGTTTGTTAAAAGGAATTCTGGTTATTGAATCATTTAATGTACAATTCAATAATATCTACATACATTCAGCAAGACTTCGGATATTTACATTCTCACTTCATATAAGTACTCAAAAAAAGACTAAATCAAGAATGTGTCATCATTTGTCATTATTTATTAATTTGTCATTATAATCATCATTTTTATTATTTTGTTATTATTTCATAATTTTTTCACTATTAATATTTGCCTTTTCCTCCCCTCATTCTTTTCGTTTTCCTTTAATTGTTAGTAATAATTCTTATACCTACATGTACATTATAAAAGGAAAGGAACAACTTGGTTTTCGTAAAATTTGCTACCTATTTCGGGGCTAATCGCTGTATTGTCAAACCATTTGATTTATTAATCACAATTTCTGTTTGCTGTGGGGCACCGTCATAGAAGAGTGCTTCCACACTTTTCTATTATCCTAATTTTCTGGTGTCCCGTAAGAGGCGGGTAATTTAAAATACAGCAGGCAAAATAACATCTCACATAGTTCAGCAGTGAGGTTCACCATCCATTCGGAACGTAGTGCCTTTTTATTAAGGGGAGACGAGATTGGTGTGTTTGGATGCACTCATAAGTTGTGCTTCCATTGTAATGTAATGCACACCTGCACACCTGTCGCTGGATATGCCATGATGGTATGAATACATAGACACATTTTTATCTTACATAAACTTCAATCGGTTAGAAGAAGTTGACAACATGAGAGAATTCCGCCAGTGTACAGTGAGTTAAACTATCCCTTCGAGAAATTCATAGCACCGAAAAAAGCAAGGAGTCTTAAGAGATATACACACTAAAAATGTACCGAGTTTGTGTATAATTTTAGTCCGTGTAGTCAGACGGTCCTATCTTTAGTTCAGTCGGTATTTTACAATGGTAGGAATCTCCCGCTCGACGCTGGCTCAAGAATTATAATTGGGCGCTGCGCTGCTATGAGCTGAGCTGAGATGCGCTTCCAGCCGACACAAGACCGCTAAACGATAAAAAAGAACTCTCGGTATACCTACAGATACTTATGTGGACGAAGTAAGTAACAAAAGTTAAGTTAGTGGGTTGTAACAAAAGTTCCCGCCGCATTAAAAATGTTTTTGATTTCATTCGATTTTTTATATCAGTCTATCATCCATCTGCTAACATAGGATTCTAAAATATTTTGGACACATAGCGAGAAGGGAGTCTGAATATTTAAAAAGATCGGTGGTAGTTGGAAAAGTATAACGACCTCCTCGGCGTGGTATCTCGGCAGCTAAGGCACAAAAAAGGCAGAAGACAGAAACGTCTGGAGAAAATTTGTCGGGGAGACAAAGATGACTTATCAATATCGACAAGACCTTGAAGAATGAATTTTCAGACATATGAAAGTGCATAATTTTCAGCACAAACTTGTTTGAAAAAGCAATTATTTATCCATTATTCAAGCACTCAAAATGTAAACTCCTGGTGGCAAAAAAATGCTTTGACAACTGCTGTACATTGGTTTTTGAACCACTTTTGTTTTAAGCCAACCATTTTCTAACATGGTAAATCATTTTTAAGCAGCCCAAACAGCTATGACGTCCTCAGCAAACAGCTATGACATAGTAAAACTGTTTCAAACATTTTCAGCAGATGTTTGATTACGGCAAAAAGCAATGTACAGCAGTTGTAAAAATACATTTTTTGCCATGGGAATCTTCATTTTAAAAATTTTGGAAATCGGATAAATGGGATCAAAACAAGTTTGTGGAGAATAAAAGGTTTCATGATCACGTGCATCCATATATAAATAAGTAAGGTTAGGATTTTTACTCTGACTTGGCCAAATATAGTCCTACCGAACCTAACCTAAAACGCATGTACAAACTTAAAATCGGCGGGAACTTATGTTACAACCTAACATTTACCTATGGATACAAATGTACCATCCATGCTACATATTATACTCGCAATATCTTGTCCGGCAACAATGTTTGCTTTGGCTTCACCACAAGACGGGATGTGGCGTGTGGCGACTCAGACGAACGCTCGAGCCCAATTAGATCAATCACGGGGAAAATGTGATTCTTTAACGCTGCCACCGACACCATGCACCGTGCCATATATTATCTGCATCGGCCGGTTCCAACCGAATATCGGATGTATCATCTCTCGATTCGGCTCGATCGAATATACACGGGTTTCTGAGGTATTTTACACATCACACTTGGGCTGGTAATACAAAAGTCATCTTGGAAAATGTCAAGCAATCCTGCTCCATTGCAGGTTTTGTTGGTGAGGCAACCACTCTCCGCTCAAAGAGATTGTCGTATAGAAGTGCTTCCCAACCAAGATCCAAAGCATCTGTGGTTAGATGTTGGATTATGTGAGAATGTATTGTTGATTTTTTTTAACGGGACCTAGCTGGTGACCGCTGGAGGTGAATTTTTCTGTATAAATTGTCAAAAGAGAACAAAAAAATGACATCCTTAGATAGAATTTAATTCTGAAAGCGATTTTATTCAAACCAGTGTATAATGGTTTACCAGGATTTCAAAAATATATCATTTTATTTTCTTCGATTCACGGATTCAAGAATGGTCAGAAGGGTCCTGTCATTTCTCATAGAAATAGTCATTTGAAGATAGGTAGGTGTTTCATGGATATTATTGTAAGTTTTTATGTTACACTATACATAATCTGAATACAGAACCTGTGACGACACAGTTTATCACTGTGTTTTCCGTCTATATTTGTGAGACTATCAACAGCATTGGTCTCGAAAGTGTGTTAAAGAATTTTTACTTTAGGTGCGTGTCAAATTGATGAAGCAATATCGAATAAAATAACGGTTGACCAATTGAACCGGTAATGAGATTAGTCGAGTTAATTTAAATGATGGGCAATAATTATAATTTATATCATTCGTTTTAAGATAAAGGATTTATGTATAATTGCACGAATGCTTGCGTTAATTAACGCCACAATGCTAAACCAGCGAGGATCGATCTTCAAAGGTATTGAAATCAAAACGTCAGAATCAATTAATATGAGAATGGAATAAAAATAAATAATTACGTTGGCAGTCATTAATTAACATTTCCATTTCGCTGGAGACGGCTGACATTTGCGCTACGTCTAAAGACTAATAGGAAAACGAACGTGGGTATATTGCAAACAACACGGAAACTCTTTCGTTTTTATCCAACCAGAAGCCCTCTGCTTTATGGTCTGTGATCCACGCCATCTTAACTACTTTTCGAGGGAAATCGGAATAAAAAAAATGTATTATAATATAACGTGTTATTATAGAGAGATCAAAAGGAAATCAGACAAATAGGTAAATGAGAAACTATATCTCATTTCAGAGCTTGGAATTACATTTGCTACGCATTTTACATAAATTTCGTCACGAAATATTTTTGAAAAGATATTTGCTGGGACAACCGTAAATTTTCTACGAAAGAAATACTTTATTTTGGAATATTATTAAATATGATTAAGTTGTAAATAACGACATCGATTTCGTTAGCTTATCCTTAAATCAGTTTTGCTACGAAATACCGAAGGTAATGGTACAAAAGCGAAAATATTACATATTCGTGTTCACAGTTTCGTGTCTTGACTCGAGATTGTAGCAACTGTTAAATTAATCAATAAATTATTAATGTAACTTGCCATTCTTTTACTTCCTGTATCATAGTACAAATATGATTTTCCACTGATAATAGTGTCATACACTCATACAGCTCCACACATTCTTCGTTATATAGTTCTTTCAAAAGTATCAAGCATTTCACCGACCTTATTTTATTAATATAACATGACAGCATTTTGTTGTGAAATAGGTACAAACAGACAGGCGGACAGATTAAATTATTAAGAGAAATATTAAATCTGCTAACACACGTCTAATTGTAAAAAGATAAAAACGCGACGAAAGGTTCATAGCAACGCAATAGGTACCACTTTATTTATAATCGGGAATATTTTACCGCCGATATAAATATATATACTCGAGTTCGCTCTCACAAATTGAATTCCGTCTTCTCAGAGTATGAAGACAGAAGACACCACAGCAAGTCTGCAAGCCGAAATCAATAAACGAAGAACGGGTCCAGCGGAGATGTAAACCTGTTTACCCCGCGGCTGTACCGAGTCAGTCACTTAACCACTCGCCCCCCCGTTGCTCACCACTGGCTCATTACAATATTCCCTGGGATTGTTTCATACGTCTTATACTCCTTTCCTTCCATCGTCAAGTCACTCCTTCATTTCACGTACAAGCCACACCACACACCATCATAAATGCGATTCATTGAGAAACTGATATATATTTTTAATAAACTGATTAAGGTGGGTCAGTGGCTTAGGGGTTAAAACACTGGATTCAATCCTTCTTTATTTATTTATCTCTTTGTATATATTTAATATAAGCAAATATAATGCACAATGGCGGGCTAATTGCCATTGGGCAATTACTTCCAACTAATTAGATTACAAAGTATGACAAAAATTTTTGTAACAAAATAATGAAAGTGAAAAAACAAAGAACACTAAGATAAGAATTAAAAAAAACAAAAAATGAAAACAATTCATAGAAATAAAATCTTAAGACGAAATTGTAACATCTTTAGTTTCTTAATTTTTTGAATCGAGGTTGCATCAATTAAACTCGCTAGATACATGCGTTTTTCAACATACCTTTGGACCTATCAAAAGCCCTTCTTTACAGCAGTCTAACATCATTTCTTTAATATAATGTTATCCTCTGAGGATGGTTATAGATATAGATGCTACTCCAGCTACACTACAATATAAAGCATACGAACTGCTTGGGTTTCCGAAATCCGAGGTATTAATCAGGCAATTGATTCAGAGGAGCATACCGAGAGCGTGTTTAACCACTTGCCTATATTTTTAACAATACACTTCATTTCAAAATAAAAAGAGTTTATCAATAAATGAGTTTTAAACGTTGAAAAATGTGAATCTTCTACTACTTTTCACAATATGCATTTTTTGATGGCCCATTACAGCGTTCTGCGATAAAGCCCTTTCTAGACACATGTATAAAGTGGCCCATGATAAGAAGCCTAAGCCTAGAAGACATAGTGTGCAGGATATTGTGAGTTTACCAGTGTTGTATAAAGAATATTTTATGATTGCATATATACACGCATGCATAGTTTTTTTTTGTGTAAAACAGCTTATGACTCCTGGGGGGCAAGTCTGGTTCGACCGGCGAAATCAAAACCCTAGTGATTACCCATATCATGGATATAATTATCGTATGGAGTTCTATGACATCTAAAGATATTGTAGAACTCCATATAATAATTATATCCATGATATGGGTAATCGTGAGGGTTTTGATTTCGCCGATTGAACCAGACTTGCCCCCCTGTAGGTGCTTTGATTTATTTATTTATGCACGAAAAATAATATAGTGGTTACACATCATGTAATACACATATCAGTAATAAACGGAAATACACCTATTAGAAATATTTGAGAATAACAACTTATGTATATGATAGGAAGGTATATAGGCACATTGGCACATACATACAAACAGAAATGTTACAGCATTTAAGAATAAATATAATTACTTATTTACATGATAAAAATCAGGAATAACAAACATCCCTACATACAGCATTAACATACCATAATAATATTATGTAGAATGTTGGAAAAAATCTCGTGATAAATCTAATCAATCGATTTTACCGGCCGAAAATATTCCAACTTCGTCATTTATTTTATTTTATTAACGGCATTTGCCATTTACATGAAGTATTTACAAAAGATACAAAATATATTAGGTACATAATGTGTGAAAATACATAAAAAACAAACTTATCCAATCTATAAACAATGAAAATGAAAATAAAGCAAAAAGAAATATAAAGAAAATTTAACCAAAATAATAATCAGAATAACAAATGAAGGTACAAAAGAACAAATAAACATAATAGGTAAGTATTGAATATTAATATAACGAAATATTAATTATTAAGATATTAATTGGTCAAAAAATATAATTAATTTTTGTATTATGATAGTGGTGGGATCATGATGAAAATCGGTTAGAAATCTGATGAAAATGGATCTGATTTTTGGTGATGTAAAGTTTTTTTTCTATATATGTAAATACATGTATGAGGTAGATTTTTATCACAATATTTTTTTATTACAATATTATTAACTACTAGCTTTTATGTCCCGCCGTTGGCCAAGAATGTAAAATTGTGATAGAAAAAGCAATCGTTTTTATAATATTGTCACCCAATTATTTTGCAATATCAGACTATGAAAGTGGTTTGAAATTTGATTGAGTTTAAGTACCTATTGTAAAATGTTCAAGTGATGGCCACAACCCATTATTTTTTATATATTGCTATAAAGTGTGAATGAAGTATAATATACAATTTCTGCTCGCATGGACTATGCGTAATGGTTTTAAATATGACTGTTTATCAACGTTGTAAAGAGATTGGTTTGGCCACAACCCCCATTTTTAAATATTATCATCGAAAACAAATTGTAATGTGTACATATTGAAAATTTAGTAATTTTGGATGTTGGGATGTGGTTAAAATTTGATTAAACAAACGTAGGTACTGAAAAGATCTAGTATTGGTCACATCCCATTAGTTTTTATATTTTTTCATCAAGCGTGCATTATATTTTTGCACAATTAGACTGAAAGTCTACATTAACGAAGAAGAAGAAGACTTAAACTATAGTAAATAATTTTTAATTTGAATATAAACTTTGTAAAGAGTTCAGTAATGGCCACAACCTCCATTCTTTAAATATTAGGTATTGAAAATTATTCAAAATAGGATGATATACCTAAATGGTTTAAATTTGATTAAACAAAAGTATTTAAAAGATTCTAGTGCAGGTTACATCGTCACATCCCACATCCCATTCATTTTTACATATGTATTTTCAACAAGTGTGCATATCGTTAATAATATTTCTGCACAATAGACTTTTAGACTTAAAACTAACCCAAAAGACTAAATAAAAAAGAGAAAAATAAGTATAAGACTATAAGAAATAGTTTGTATAAAAAACTATTCCAATGGTCTACATAAAATAAGTAAAAATACATATACCTAATAGAAGAATTAGACTATTGGAAATAGATTGTATAAAAGCTCACCCAAAGGTCTACAAAAAAGAAGAAGAAGAATAATTAGACTATTGGAAATAGTTTGTATAAATACTGACCAAAAGGTCTACATAAAAGAAAATGAATAAGACTATTGGAAATAGTTTGTATTAAAACTCTCCCAAAAGTCTACGTACTTAAATGAAGAAGAATAATAAGTAGACTAAAGGAAATAATTTTAATAAAAAAATGACCCAAATGTATACATAAAAGAAGAAGAAGATGATTTAGACAATAGGAAATAGTTTGTATAAAAACTGCCCTAAAGGTCTACATAAAATTAAGAAGAAAAAGAATTAGACTCCAGGACTCGCCGCTTCAGGCCCTTCAGTACCTCCCGTCCCTTCAGGCCCTTCACTACCTCCCGTCCCTTTAATACCTCAATTACGTCCCTTCCCATCAGGCCCTTCAGTACCTTCCGTCCCTTCAGGCAGTTTTATACCTCCCGTCCCTTCAGGCCCTTTAGTGCCTCCCTTCCCTTCATTACATCCCATCCCATCAGTCGGTTAAGAAAAGTTTAAATCCAGAAACCATCCTGGAAGAACCGCGAAGAGATGAAAGAACCTTCTTTTCCCAGGATGCTCTACCTTAATAGGTAAAATGACTAAATACACGAAGAAGAAGAAAAAAGTTTAAACCCAGATACCTGCGAAGATATGGAAGGAAAATTGGACCTTCTTCTCCCAGGATATTCCACCTTCATAGGTTAAATGACCAAATGCACGATGAAGAAAAAAGTTTATATCCAGAAACCGTCTTGGAAGACCTGCGAAGAGATGGAAGGACAGTTGGACCTTCTTCTCCCACGATTCTCCAACTTCATAGGTAAAATGACCAAAAATACACGATGAAGAAGAAGAAGAAGAAGAAGAAATAAGTTTAAATCCAGATACCTGCGAAGGGATGGAAGGAAAATTGGACATTCTTCTCCCAGGTTAGTCCACCTTCATAGGTAAAATGACCAAATAGACGATGAAGAAGAAGAAGAAAAAAGTTTAAATCCAGAAACCTACGAAGAGATGGAAGGAAAATTGGACCTTCATCTCCCAGGATAGTTCATCTTCATAGGTAAGATGACCAAGTACACGTTGAAGAAAAAGAAGAAAAAAGTTTATATGCAGAACCCGTCCTGGAAGACCTGTGAAGAGATGGAGGTACAGTCGGACCTTCTTTTCCCAGGATACTCCCCCTTCATAGGTAAAACGACCAAATACACGAAGAAGAAGAAGAATAAGAAAAAAAGTTTAAATCCAAAAACCATCCTGGGCATACGCTCGACAATTCACCAAAGTTTCATTATAATCGGACAAACGGTTGATAAATAAATAAATAAAATAATTTTCCTATAGGAAATCAGTATAGGTATATTATTGTTGATTTGTAAGTAAATAGTATTAGGTAGGTACCTACCTACAACAACCTTCTAAATAAATTCGATTCCTAACAAATTTTATTTGAATATCACATTCTTTCTGTAGCCATGGAAACGATTCGAACACGTAAGTAATATCGAATGGTTCGGATACAGTTTTTGAATATGTAGGTACCTACATTGGTTTATTCGATGCCATAAAAATGAAAATTGTCAGAAAAATCAAATATTATTTACAAATTATGCAATTTTATTATGCCTATATCTTTACTAATAAAAAACACATTTTTACAATATATGTCTTAAAACTTGCCGTAATGTCTTGTGTTTCATTTTATTATTTCATAATTACATTTATTTCAAAGGTTTATTATTTTCAAGAACATATTCATTCGGTGGGAAAATGAAATATTGTATGAAAAGATATTAAAATGGCGGCGTTTATGTACAAAAGGCTTACTTTAAAAATAAGTTAAACATTATAATTATACCAAATATTCACCATGTTTTTCACTTAAACGCTAAGTTATACTTCAAAATATATTTTTTTTGTGTAAATACGTACTTCTAACTTTTAAACTAACAGATATTTGCGTGCAAAATGTACACTTTTTTGACAGATATGACTTGGAAAATTTTGTATGAAAAAAATAATTATTTAAATATTTTTAAAATTCAGCATTTTTATCGCATTATTTTTAGCGTGACACTGCATCAGGTATACAGGTACACGTTCGCACATAAATTAGATTTTTAGATGCTCTTGGTTTTTCAGAAGGCGTGAGACAAACACACACACACACACACATACACACACACACACACACACACACATACACTAACATTTTGATTGCTTTATTACTTTAGATTATATGCGAAGCTGGTGAATGCGGAAATTGCGAATTCCTTTATTTTTGTTCCAGATGATTTGGATGCAAGATAGGTATCTCTAGGAAGCCACAATTCTTGTCCAAAATGGAATCACGACAGTCAGTTGTGACCGACACATTTTCCACGACGATGTCGTGCAGTTCTCTCCGTGTTACGTTTGTCTGGAGAGGGCCGGGGCCGGGGCCGGGGCCGGGGCCGGGGCCGGGGCCGGGGCCGGGGCCGGGCCGACATTAAACAACTCGCCGACATGCCAGCCGATTGAACAACCAAGATTGCATTATTAGAATTACAAATTCCTTCCTCACTGACTGACTGCACTTAATGCAGCGACCAAGGAGAACACACAGACACAAAACACTTTTACTTTTTGGCATCGCATGCTTCACGTCAATACAGTAACCAGTGGTTGGTTACATTAACCACGGATAATTCACAAAAATATACCTACTTCCATTTAACAAATGTGTTATTTATTTAACTAGATCTATATATTACAATACATAGTCTAATCTATAGAAACAAACAAATAATTATTTAAATTATTCATAATATTATAGTTATCACATTTTTTCTTAAAAAAGACCAAAACTTTTTTCCTCTTTTATGTCCCTCGACATGTTTTTTTTATATAATTTAAACCCATTATACATTAGAGAATTCTGCTTTGAAACTTTATTTCGTTTGTCTAATATAATAACTAATCTAATATACAGCGTGTTTCTAAAAAAATACCCAAGAAACAAAGAAATAAGTATTTTCAACATTTCTCTAGAGAATGTTCGTCACACTAAGCACAAATTACCCTAAAAGGATTTATAAAAATTTACTTACTAGAGCATTTTTTTTCAAATTACGCCATAACTACATATAATATGTCGTAAAGAAATAAATCTTTTATAATACTAGATACTAATACTAGAAATTTATGTATTTATTTAATTTTGACATGTCTAAATTTACTTTATCGGTTAATACTTTTATGTTAAGATATATTTATGTAGGTAACTATGTAAATATTGTAATTTGTTGTGTTGTGATGTTTGGTGTCCGCTCTAATATTTGTTTGTAAATGACACAATAATTATGTAAAACCAAATGTCAACTATTTGGCTTGGTAAAATTGTAAACTGCTAGCCCTAGAACAGGGTTACCTAGTTGTGCAGCTGTACTCTTCATAATAGTGTTTTTTTATAAAGGTGCGAAAAATAAATAAATAAAATAGGAATTTTCCAATACTAAAAAAGATATATAAAATACTTACAATTTTGTTAATGAAAATCGAATATCGCAAACATTGGATTTTTTTCCCTCTCAATGTTATTTTATGGAAATTTATTTAACATTTTGATAGAGAACGTAAACGGAATAATTAAGGAGAACCAGGAATTCAAGGCACCTACATGACTCACAACCTTGAATCTGCTGGTCTATGTGATCACTTTATGCGATTGCGCAACGTTTATCAATTATGCCTTCCTATCGAGTTCAATTTTGTTAATATTTTAATAAAAAAGAATGCACATGAGCCCGACTTTTTATGCGACTACAAGTTAATTATAAAATTAATAAAATACGGGGTGTTACGTTTTATATACGATGCAAATTGTCGGATTAAAAAATATCTGTCAGTATTTAAAAACCATGTTTTCCAAAACTTCAATTTAATACACGAATAACTTTATAACAATTTGACAAGTTATAATTACTGGTTTTTCGTTATTTGTAGCTCAAAACTTGGAGTTTGTACCGAGATAATAGACCCCACTTATAAAACTTTTATTCGGGTACACTGAGAGCAGCAGTGTTTGTGGGAGGTTGGATAATTTGCATGTAACGGACGGAAGATATAAATTGGATTTTTAACTAGAAGACGAGTCGAGACGGGACGAGAGCCATAGTAAAATTGAGAAAATTTGAAATTCAAATTTACTTAACCTAAAATTAACTGACATTTCATTACGATTTCAAACACTGCACACAATAGATGGGGGCCTTATTCTTACCGCGGAACGCGAATAAATGGAAGTGGTACAATAACATTGATGCAATACGAAATATGACATTAATTGTCATAACTTTTCAAATCAAGTCTAATCTTTCAACACTCCACGGAACCAATGTATGGGGCAATCCTCAAAGAGCACCGTAGTCATATCGGGGGTCGCTGATGTATCCCTTTTATGGCGCTTCTGCTATAACCCGCCCTGACGTGATTCAGTATGACCCATTCCCTGCGATCAAAAGTTTAAATTCACAAAGAACACATTCACTAAAAAACAAGACCAAAATAAAAAAAAACACGCTTGAATTGTTTATACAAAACTATTAGTAATAATACACATATTATTACATTTCTCTGGACATTTTTCATGATAACTTTGGTAAATTTAGGTCCCGGGTGGGGCTGTTGTTGGTATGATCTAGGCAAAATTGAAAATCTTCGAGGTTATTCCTATCCCTCTATTCCCTCTCCCTTCCTGTTCTGTAAAGGTTTGTGTGCCAAATTCTTAATTAATAAGTACTTTTGTTGTTGTTTATATTTTGTATTGTAAAGATTTTGATTGTATAAAAGCATTAGGGAACTTAGCTCGTTTTATTTATTTATATAATTTATGTACATGTGTACAAAGGCAGGTTTATTGCCATAAGGCAATTTCTTCCAACCAACCTGAGCAACGTGAAGTCTTTTAGTTAGATTGGTACAATAATACTAATTTAGTGAGAAATAAATTGATAAAAAATAACATGAAAGAGTAAGAAATATAAAAAAATTACAAAGAGAAAAAAAAATTAAAAGAGAGTTTAAAAAAAAAAAATAATAATAAAAATAACACTGATCATAGCAAGGAGGAAAAGGAGGTTACGGAAGGATATAGAAGGAATTTAGAAGGAACTATTATATTACGTTTTGTATATATATTGTTTTTTGTTTTCCCACAAGCTCTTTATAACTGTCTATTCCCAGAATAAAATTAATAAAATAAAATAAATAAAGCGCCGTTTAGTGACGAGAGATTGGAAGTTATAACTTAATTGTTGGCTCGACGAAACAAAGTGGTTTTTTAAGTGTCAATGCTCTGAGCTTTGCGAGTGTCGGGGAGCAATTTAATTAACTTTAAAGGTCTATTTACACTGAAAATTAACATTATGCCGCCTTATTGGCTCTGTCCGATTCCTACAAAGGACCAGACGATTTTTTCATAAGATGCCTTCCAAATAGCACAGCAGTACATTTTACGTTGAAAAATGATGAATGATTCTTCTTCCTGATTTCATCACAACGTTGCTACAGGCGGATCTCATTGTTAGCAAATTATACCGCCTTCTATCTTGAACATCATCGTTAGTTATTCCGTATCTTAGCAGATGTTGTTCGCATTGCAAACTTCAGGTATATATTGGGCTTCCTTTTATCGTCTGCCGCTGAAGGTTCAATGTCATTATATGCTCCACCATATGGTCGACCTGACTTGTCTTGACACACTCGAACCAACGCAGTTGCTTCTATGTTTTTATGTAACTTTGATGTAACTCCCACACTATTTTCCCATAAAAACAATAATAATATCTTTTTTTTTAAATAAATTAATAAACTTTGTTTGTTTCCACTAGTTATATTTTTTTTTAAAACACAACATGTTTCGATAACCTCCGTTATCTTCCTCAGGTGAGAGGTGAATTAATACTAATAATAATATTAACTCACCTCTCACCTGAGGAAGATAACGGAGGTTATCGAAACATGTTGTGTTTAAAAAAAAATATAACTAGTGGAAACAAACAAAGTTTCTTTTAATTTATTAAAATATATTTAAAATGAATTTTCACAAAGTGAACGCCTCTACCTTAGAATAATAATATCATTTACATTTTTGTAGAATACAAAAAATAAACTGGAAAAAGGAAGTTAGTGCTTAAATATAACGAATCTTTCTCTCTATTCCCTAATCAACGTACATTCCACCCCACACACTATGGTTTTTAATAGATCCTCATCCTATCATTTTCCTTTCGCAATGTTGTTTTTGGTTGTGTTTCTATATTTTGTAAACTTTTATGTGTATATTTTTCCAAAACTTAATTTGTTCATTTGACTTTTTTCTCAGATGGTTGACTTGAAGAAATTTCCTCCAGGTAGTATAAGTACGCTATTTTTAAATACTTTCTTGCACCCTGCGTAAGTATGTAAGTGTTATAATACAATATTATGTTGAAGTGTTAAATAAATAAATATATCGACTGAAGTAAATATCCAACAGATAGAGAGAGGAGGTCTAGGTCTAGCAGTGGGCAAACAAGAGCTGATGATGACAGTGATGGTTAAATTAATATCAGTTGGCGTGGAGAGGCAATAACTAATTTAGTTTTAGCCACACCGATTCGTTTAGGAGTAGGCGAAGAAGATGCGAGTATGTTGTGCTGTATCCTGATTACTTAGTAATTCTGTTGCTATATTTTTAATTCTTCTTCTTCATTTGACCTGTTTGTGAGGGTGGACTATCCTAGGAGGAGGAGGTCCAGCTGCTTCTCCATCTCTTCTCATTTCTGATAAGGTCCCTGAGCGTTCTTCTTGCAATGGAGCGTTGGGTCTTCATTTCAGCCATTCTAAGACAGCTACCTATTTGTTTTGTTGCAGTCGGCTGTTACCTTTATCCCATATGTCATAATGGGGCGGACACACGCCTTGTTTTAATCTCCATATGCTACGGCTATTGCTTTATTGAACTTCGTTATACAGGTTGTTGCTGCTGGAGATTTCTACACCTAGGTATGTGAATATAGATTGCTAATTTCAATTAAAGACCGACCATCGTTAAACGCAATCTATAAACGAGATTCACTTGATAACGGCATAACATAAACATTGGTTGCAGTTGAATCTGACTACACAGCAAAAGTACCTATTGATATAATTTTCGTAAAACAAACAGAAGAAGACATTTATAAATATCATGTAAATTTACGATTAATAACCGATAAATCAAAACATCAAAGCGGCACCTTCATATTATATATAGAAGTGTAGGACAGGGACGTAACAATATGAATCATGACTGATTTTTGTGATACGAATGGTTTCGAAGAGACCGCTTCTACCTCAGGGCAGATGATAACGTTTTTTTTTCACACGAAGAGGAAGCGATTATGACTGAATAAATTTTTCTGTGAATATTGTTGTTTTTCAGTTACGAGTCTACAGGAATATTTAAATAGTCTGTGGATAGTCTCGCCACACGTCCAATAAAACGATTTAAGAAGGATAAGGAATGTAGAAACAGGATTGAAAAAAATGTCGGAATGTTCCTTAGGTCTACTCCGCAATGGACACGGCGCGATGAAATGTCTTGTTCTACATAATCGACCTGTAGTTAAACTATTTAGTTTTCTTGGGAAGTGGAGCAATAGCCATCTTTCTATTCCTTGGCGGTCTTACTGGGTGACGAGGTCCTGGCAGTATATTGAAGGCAACCATACGGGGTATTTTGGCCTATCCACGTGGTCTTTTCAGCGTCGTCTATTCTGTCCAATAAAACGATGTCTTCTGTCTGACAGGTATCTGTATTTGTTGAATTTCTAATCCACTCCCTGAGAGTGGATTAGAATGTATAACAGATGAGCCGTGGATATCCGATGGGAAAAAAGATCTGTATACGTATCCGTAACTTATTTAAGTGGATTTCGAAAGGATCTTTTATATTCATTTAATGAATTTCATTATATTATGATTGTTTTATCTTTGCAGTCCTGTGTCAAAAAAACGACACATCGTTCGTGACATGAACGCGACGCTTGTCTCTTATCGGCACAAGATCACTATGACTATGGTTGACTATGAACAGACGAAGAAGGTTGATTTTTGTACTAAGACAGTTGAAGTCCATATCCGTATTCGCTGATCTAGACACAAAACGGTACGATACATACTAAGAACGCCTCTGCCATTATAGAAGTAAGCAAGCATCAAGACCAGCTAGTATAGCGGCAACCAGCCAAAGGAAACAGAACACAAAACAAAACACAAGACGGAGTCGTGTTTAGGAATCGCTAAGCCGAAACAAAATTAAACATAATATTATCAGCGGCGGCAATGTGTCGGAAGACTTTGTCGGTTGAAGATGAAAGCAAATCAAATGTCCTTAATAAGACATCAATCAAACGGCTGTTTACACATCTTGTCTTATCTCCTCGCGGTGCCGTGCCGAGACACGGTTTATATCGGAACAGCGGTGACTTACAACAGGTGAACTTTACACGCGGCTTATCGTAAAAGATAAATACAACCTGAGTGTGAAATTGTCATTTGAAAACACGAAACGATTAAAACTAATTCATTATTTTTTTATGACATAAATGGTTGATTAATACGCAAAATTATGGACAGCAGATATAATTCTTCATTTCTTTCTTCATCGTAGAGGTCAAAACACTGCAAGCAATGTAAGAACTTCAATGTAGTACCCCTGGATCGCGAGGCAAGAAAGTCGAAGAGATCAAAGAGATAAAATAGAAACATCTTCTTCTTCTTCGATGGCGCTACAGCCCAAATCGTGCCTTGGCCTCCTTCAACAAGCGTCTCCAACCTCTTCTATCCTCAGCCGCCGTTCTCCAGTTAGGGACCTGCAGGAGCTTTTCTGCATCTCTCCGTATGTCGTCCTCCCATCTCAGTCTTGGTCTCCCCATCTTCCGTTTACCTCCCGGGTGACCAACCATGATTTTTTGGGTAGTCGCGTGTTTGGCATTCTCTGTACATGGCCAGCCCATCTCAACCTAAGCAGTTTTATATGGGTTGAGAAAATAGAAACATAAAAAAGAAAAGTCGGCCTTCGTGGCTCGTTGGTTAGGTACCTGACTGCTGATCCAAAGGTGCCAGGTTCAACACTACAAAAACACTATAAAAAATTATTGATAAAAACCGATCTACAAGAAAGTAAGGAAGTGTTTATAGTAATTGTAATATATGACAATAAGTTCCGATGTACATAATAATATGTGCTAACTAACTATGAATGTATATACATACATGCCATCATGATTGGAATTATAATGATTTAACGATGAATGTGACCGTGGGGTCAGCTGAGATGCGAAAGGTCGAAATCAATATGAATCGATAGTAGAGACGGGATCGTATTTTGATTTACTGTGATCGATGATGCTGTTGCTATATGCCAGAGGTCGGCGTTGATTGGATTCGAAGTGGTAGTATATTGGCGATTGACTTGAACCATAACGTTCGATTCGTTCATTCGTTTCATACTTTCAATTCGATTTGATTCGTTTCTTCAACTCATACGAACAGTTCGTTTGATCGGTAGATTTAACAGTGTACTTCTGATTTGAATCTGTCGCCGAATCCGGTCCTAGACTTTAAAATTAAACTGTTTTGAATAAATTAAAAGGCATTTTGTAGGTGCCTATGTATTCTTGACTACGGGTTGATCCTCAGGTTATTTTGAATGGTTGGAAGAAATTACTTGGTGATTGTGTTGATCTTTGTTGATCAGGGGGGCACGTCTTGTCAACCGGCGGAATCAAAACTATCCATGTTTACCAATATCATGGATATAATTATCTTATGGAGTTTTATAATATCCTAAGATGTTATAGAACTGCATATAATATGATGGTTTTGATTCCGTCGGTGACCAGACTAGCCCCCCTGATGTATATTTTAAAGTCTTAAAAAGAAGTATGTAAAAAAGGAATTAGTAATAGATAAACATTCGACCTATCAGTTTTTGAATTGCTTCGCGGAACTGATTCGGATCTAGAGATACGAATCTTTTTTGGAAAATATGATACCATCAGCACTATGGCAAAAGCACCGTTGGTTGCAACACACTGTGAGTCATTATCAGTTAGGGAGGAAGGGATACTATATGAAAGTATGCAGAGACAAGAAGAGTTCACATACAGTGAAACATCTGTATTCGCCATTGTACCTACTTTCTGCAGAATCATTTCACGAGTCACGACTGAAATAAGATTAATTCGTTCTTTCGAGATTCAAACTCGATTTAGAACAAACTTGTTATGAGTATGTATGTCCTTAGAGACGGAATTAAAAAAAAACGTAAGAAAAGCAATTATTGTCTAGAAGGAGAAATTGAGATATGGTAGATGTTCAGCTAAACATATTCGAGAAGCACTTATAAGAAATCGTCAAGAAGAATTCGGACAGTAGAATGTATTATAGATATCATTAGAAGATATATTAAGTATTCAACCAAAAACAATAAATTGCATTTATGTTTTGTTAGACTTGATGAAATTCTACTAAAATTAGAGTTGGTAAAAAAGGCTATGTATGATTTGGATCCACACGACATCCAAGAACTGTGTCAAAAGAATGTTCCATTAGGAAGACAGCTAACATTGAGATCATCTAGATCACAGAGTACAAACTCTTTAAAATAATTTGACAGAGTCAATAAGGCGGTCTACACTAACCTAACCTAATGGGCCTTTAAAGTGGCATAAATTGCTCCCTAATATACGTGGAGCTCAGACCATTGACACTTTCTGTAGACTACTTAAGACTGTCTTGTCAAGTAGTCAACAAATAAGCTAAGCGCCATTGGAATGATCGTGTATCATTATTAGACGGCGCTTTATGAATTAATGTACCTCAGTATTATTATAAAGTGAATTCATTTGCTTTAACAGCATGTAAACATTTTGATTGTAAACGTTAATTTTGTATGTAAGAGTTTTTTTTTAATATAATATAAGCAATAACACAAAAAAATCCCTTTTCAAATTAAAATAAAAATAAAATCGATTGCAAACTTCCATTACAGACAGACAAGCTAAGTTATATGAACTGAAATCGATCTCAGTCATATGTACCTATAGCAGTCACAATTCAAGTTCAGAAATACAAAATTGTTCAATTTTATCAAAATATCAAATGAATCAGGCTGGAAATATACAACATTGTCATCGGGAATACACAAATTCCGAAAATTTCGGAGCTCAAACTGGTGGAGAAGTTAGTTAAAAATCGATTGCGAAATTCCAGTACAGACAGGTGAAGTTCGAGAAAACGACGTAAAAAAGTAATTGGTGTTACAATATTGGTTTTAAAGTAATTTATTTTATATTATTTAAGTTTGAGCTATATGTGTAATAAAAAAATGTATGTAACCATGGAATTTCAAACAAAGCAGGGCAGGAATGTTGACAATTTAATTTTTGATATAATATCGAGTCTGTGAAACTTTATGGCGACTAGCGAACGAAAAGCGAGGTCCCACTGTACTACTATTGTGTTAAGTGTTGCTGGTTCGATAATGATGTGGGATTGGTTAATTAAAATTGATAAGTAATGTGGCGTGGAGAAGATAGATTGGAAGCAACTAATACTAGAAGGAAAGTAAAAATATAAGATTTTAATAGTCACGTACTATAGCCAAGTCACACGCGGAGCAAACAGACTACCGGAGGACATACTTGAAATATTCGTAATACTGACGCGTGGAAGAAGAAAAAAGATCCTAGAGATGAATCTACATATGTACAAATTTGTAATAGTTATGCCACGTAATTGAACAAATTAACACCTCGGCACAGGTCTTCCTAGTGAGGTGATCATTGTACCATCGCAATTACACATTTACCAGTTACCAGTAATTGTATTGTAAAAACGAGTGGGTTGTGGCCATCGCTATACTCCTCACTACTAAGTCACTCCATAAAATATTCAAATTTTGACGGAATAATTTCAGTATGTGGCGATTCTACACCACAATCAATATACGTCAATGAATACGTCATTTGTCGGATGGTCTCGCATCTCATTCATATTAACGAAGATGGCCGAAGGACATCAGTTCCTGAACCGAATAAGCAGCACGGTTTCCCATTCGCATATCAGCCGACAAGACGACTACAGTGTTAACTCTTTAGTAATAATCGTAAAACTAATACCGACCCAAACATCGCGAACATCTGTAAATTTATCAACTATAATATTGTAACTTATTTAAACCGAAAATGGATGTAAATCATGTAAGTTATCTTTTATTTTGAAACCCTTCATCACTCAATTACCATTTCTATTTCTGACTGATTAACTGATAATCAAAATATCTCATTTAGTGATGTATGCTATTGGGAAGTAATTTGAACACGCACTTAAAATCGCAACCTTCTGATATATTATAGTTTCAATTAAATAACAACCCCAATAGCATCTATTCCTAAATAGTAGTAATATGCAATTAAAAAATAACCATACTAATAACGAATTCATAACTCTCCCCACTATATCGTGTCAGTCAGTCTATAGCGATGTCAGTCGCTGTTTATTGGAGTGGTAGAGCTTAGCCGGACACGAAAAAGAAAGAAAGACTATATCCCGTTGGGGTAGTGAGGAATGAAAAACGATGTCAGTTTCGAAAACAAAAATGAAAAAAGCATTTCACTTTTGACGAAGAGGTTCATTCGGGTATGATCCACCTGTCCTCGTAGTTATACGAGCGATGGTGTGTAACATCCATAAAATAAACCATAATGGAGATTGAGATGCCATAATGTTTAATGGTCGATAATTGAATTTCAATAAATTTCGCGCCTTTAACGGTAAAGCTCGTGTTTGTGGAGTAATGGCCATAATCCATGGGTGGGTAATATAATTATTATTAACGCACATCACATCAGCGAAAGGTTATAAAGGCTTCGCATAAGATGAAGGATACGGCAACTCCACATATTGAACCTTGAGATAATTATTCCTCCGAAGGATTATTAAAAAATTCGATCATATTTCTCACTACCGTAATCTTCTTCATTGGCCCAAGATACGACAACGACGTAATATACATATCTTGTCATTACTATACAATGTCCTTTTTAATCCAAATTTACCTCAGTATCTCAAAGATAAATTCACTTATCTTTCAAGCCACGGGCGTCCACTTCGATCTGCTGAACGTGATTTACTATCTATCCCTATTCATAGTTCTGATTTTTTAGCTCTTCATTTGAAGTACATTCAGCTAGGCTATGGAATAGCCTAAGTCCTGATATTACGTCGTCTTTCTCATTAAACATCTTCAAGAAATGGCTAAAGCAAAAATATTTATCTGACAACACCTGATTACATCTTCCTCTCCTCTTCCTTTCCTTATCCTTTAGTGTTTTGTAATATGATTAACTGATTGCCATAGTACACATTGTTTTGTATACTTAACATTTACTCTGGTTGGTTGGAAGAAATTGCCATTAGGCAATAAGCCCGCAAGTGTAGTAATTATATGTACAAAAAGATTAAAATAAATAAATTATAATCGTTCAAATTGGGGACAGTTCATTCATTTATTTATACCTTCACGGCACATATTACGATGAGGGGTAACCAGCGGCAAGGGTGCGGGTGTGCACCAACAGGGGAGCAAACACATGAATGTATTCATCACCACACACCAGTCCCGGTCTCGTCTTACTAAGAGGCACTCACTTCATTCAGAATGGGTGGTGAACCTCACCGATGAACTATAAAGGGGCTATAATATAATTTTCAAGATATAAAGGGGCTATTAATATTTTGAACATTGGTTTATGCTAAGACGTTAAGTGGACATGACATTCCAAATCATATTTCGTGTCATTGGAATTCGAATTGATGCTTGACACGATGTCTTAAAAAATTCTTAGTCCTTACAATATATCTTCTAGAACAAATTAAATGCTAAGTTTATACATTAATAGAACTTGTAATTTCTGTTGTAAAGGGTACAACAGTATTATTATTATTCATAAATTCTCTAATATTCACCTTTCTTATCCTATCATAGGTTTTGTGTCAAATTCGTCTCAGGGACCTCATTTTCACAGCGTTAATTTTACTTTCATGCGTCTTCGGCCATGCCCATGTCTCACTTGCATACATTAATGTTGGAACGACTATTACATTGTGCGCAGCGAGATTTGTTGGCCTTGACATAATTGGGTCAGCTATTATTGTTCTTAATTTACCATTTACTCTATTTGCTACCGTTACCCTTCTTTTTATATCCTTTTCTAATCTTCATTGTCAGGAGCTCAATATCCACTCGGATATCGCATTCTGTTCTTCGGAAAACAAAACTTAAATTACTCTAAGTCTAGCGTAATGAAACATGAATTCAGAGTATACTTTTCCAAATTCGAAATGGTTTAAAACAGGGGTCTCCAAACTTTCCAGCATTAGGGCCATACTGATTACTCCAGTAAGTTCCGAGGGCCAAAACCATATTATCATTGTTGCCGGTGGTAAAAAGTGAAATAGTCCACTGATGAAAAAAAAAGTCCGAAAAAGTACGCAACGCTTAAAAAAGCCTGCAAATCGGACTAAAGTCCGCAAACTGCATATTATCAATTTTCCTGTCATTATCTGTAATTTCTAGATTAGTCGTAGAGTACCTTTTGATACTGACATTGAAACCCTAGCCCCGGAACTTCAAATGGAAATGATTGATCTACAGTGCAGTGATATAATTAAGAACAAATATCAAAACTCATCTTTGTTGGAATTTTATAAGAGTCTTCCACTGACACAATTTGATAATTTGCATAAATTTGCTCGTGGGCTGTTTTCTGTTTTTGGTACTACTTATTTGTGTGAGAAGACCTTCTCCAAAATGAAGTACACAAAAAATGTTTACAGATCTAAATTAACTGATGAGCATCTTAAATTTCTTTTAATAATTGGTACAAGTAAAATTAGTCCACAACTACAAACTATTGTTATTGGAAAATCTCAATTACATAAATCTCATTAGTATTTCATATGTCATTATGCTTGTTATAAGTTATGTTTTTATTTAAAATGTTAGTTGGATTAATTTCAATAATTTGTTAGTTATTATATACTGAAGTTAAATTTTCTGCATATTATACATGTCTTTACTCATTACAATTCTGTGTTTCTTTATCCAACTTATCACAAAAACAATAACAATAAGCCTACAACAATGTTATGAGTAGTTAGCCCATGACCATATCAATGTAGATGTCATATTAATAATTATTCAACATAAAATTAGAATACTTCAGTAAACTAAATTTAATTTGCTATAAAAAATATGTTCTCTAAAAGGAGTTTTCAAGTATGCTAGCTCTCCGCGGGCCGGACAAAATCTGTCCGCGGGCCGGATGTGGCCCTCGGGCCGTAGTTTGGAGACCCCTGGTTTAAAAGATCAGTCACTCTCGAATGAACATTATGTTCCAATATCAATAAACATTGTAGAACACAAACGCCGACGATGTGTCACGGTGAGTTATTGAATAATATGATTGAATTTGGATCAGACCGTTTGTGTGTAGAAAATGAGAGCGAACGTCTCTGGTAAGTACGGTCGACAAAGTAAAAGCGGCGGGCATAAATATTACATTGAATTAACTTTTATTTATTATCAAAATGGACAGTGAAAAGCCATAACAACGTAGCCGTCAAAATTTGTAACGGGGAAATGGCTGCGCATGAAAGTGTATCGACAACACGAAACCAAATAATAACTAATAACCACTCAAAAACAAATCAAAAAATAATATTAATAACACTAGGCAATAATAATTAACATATAGATGTACGAAATGTATATTTTTCCGGAAACTATTTAGCGTATTATAGCGGGTTGTTCGTAACTCGCAGAATAGAAATCATATTAAACATAAATAACTACCTAATGTAATACTAAACACTATATTTTTTATAATAGAAACGAGTGGATTGTGGCTAACGCTAAACTCAAGTCACTCAATAAAGTATTCAAATTTTGTATGGCCGCTTTAACAAGTTTAGAGACTAACGATATATTAGTTTAGAGACTAACGATATATTAACTGTCTCACTGATCAAGACTGAAAACATAATTTAAAACTGTGTCTCTACTGGGAATCGAACCCGGGATCATTGGATCAGCAGTCAGATACCTAACCGAGCCACGAAAAATAAAAAACAAAATTAGAGGTTTCCGATAGTTTAAATCAAGTATAAATCATTTTTAACGCAATAAACCCTTACTAACACGTAACTTCATGTTAGTGTATTAGGCGGTTTTAATATATCATGTTTTAAGTCACTAGATTTAGAGTTATATATATGGTCTCCTAAGGAAATTAAACTTATTTCATCTGCCTGTTTCTCTGGATGGTCATCCTTGTCTATTCCGCGAGGTAAAAGACGTGATGGTACATAAGTGAAACATGAATATAGAAACCTTGAAGACGATCGGTAAAACTGAAGCAGGTGGTGATAATCGAGCAAATTGACAGGTGTCGATTGAGTGAATAAAAGCAGTCCATAAAAAACTGTCATTTTTTTATTTATTTTACCTACATATGTTTAAACATAGGTACAATGAAAAAGACGAATGTATGAATTTAATTTACCATTATTATTAAAAGATCAGCTCTCTAGCCGAACTCAGTTTGGTCCATTTAATCAAAAAAGAAATTATTGATCAGGGGGGCAAGTCTGGTCTAACCGACGAAATCAAAACCCTCGTGATTACACATATCGTGGATATAATTATCATATGGAGTTCTATGACATCATATAATAATATCCATGATATGGGTAATCGTGAAGGTTTTGATTTCGCCGGTCTGACTAGACTTGCCCCCCAGGTCACATTTAACTCTTTCAACACTTACAGTATCGACAATGTAGAATTTTGATTTTTATTCTATTGGTAATTAGAATGTAAAGGCCTTCATCAGGCGAAACGGTCGTGCTATTACAAAAAAGAAAAATATCATGGAAATGAAAGAAAGCTTTTATTAAAAAAAATATATATGTATATTTGTTATGAACAAATTGAAAGTGGAAATTATATAGATTTAGATTCCATCTGCAAAAAGGAATTCCATCACAGACTTCACGTTGCTGGGGTTGGTTGGAAGAAATTCCCTTCTGGCAATAAACCCGCCTTCGTACTCATGTACATAAATTATACAAATAAATAAATAATAAAAAAATGGTCGAAGAACCGAGAAATCTAGGCATCAACAGGGCCAACGACCTGTCAGCGGTTGGTTCGCGTGATCTCTTTATGCGCTCGCGCAACGTTCACCGATTAAGCCTTCTTATTGAGTTCGCTGTCAATCAAAACTGTTTGAAAATTCTATATATAATGTCAATCACCATGAAGATCTTTTCGCTTGAAAATAAGCTGCAACACCATCGCCATCTATGAAGTAACGAAGAAACTTTTTTTTGTAACGCCATCTATTGACAAATGTTTGCGTATTTGTACCTATAAAAATATTCGAATTATAGTAATATCTAATATCAAAGGGTAGAAGAACACTCAATAATAATAATAAACTGGGATTACATTTCTAGCGCCGTTTTTGTGATAACTTCACATCAAGGAAGCTTAGAATAGATTACACACAATGTTTTTATTTAAATTCTATTCAATTTGTTACGTTTTGTTTGGGGAGTAATTAAGCTATACTAAAAAATCAATATGAAATCGTCAAACGGAATAGATTTGCTATACCAGTTCAATGGGTCGTAAATATTTAATGGGAAAGGGGTCTTCTTCTTTTGTAGTAGATATGAACTACAATACCACAGTTTGGTATAATATAATAAACGTATGGTATACTTCTCAACCATTTACTCAGATGTTACAAACAAATGGTAAATTAAAACAACATCGCTAACTTACACTCACTGTATAATACGTAGAGGAAATTTCACCGATGCCATTTCATCGCCTGATGTCAATAATTAGAAAATTTCAGGGGTTACAGGATTTAGAGATCGCGTTCACCAACCTGTTGGAGAGACCTTAGAGATCTTCAATATTACTGAAGTCCCTATTAGATCTGTACAAGATCGTCATAAATGGATAAAGACCACACGCGTTAGTGATTGAGATAAGAATTCAATATCTAATAATGATAATATTTAAAAAAAAAAAAAACACTGTGTTGAGGCAAAACATAACATTCTATAAAAGTTATTTATTGTAATCCCTACATTTTTATTGTTACATTCTTAACAAAATTAACAAATTTAACTGACCAGAATGTGATAGTATAATGAAGGTTTTGACAATAAATCATAGACAAGAAATTAACTGTGGCTTCTGGTAAGTAGTGTTTATGCAAGCTCTCCTCTTTCTCTTTCCGTCCAATTCCTAATATCCTTTCCATTCTTTCCCCTATATTATAACAGATATTATAACTTACACAAAATTGATTATTTCTGTAAACTTAATTGGTCCACTAATGAAGTGTTATATTATTAATGTATAATTTGTTATAAGACTGTATGATTACAAAATAAAATTAAATTAAAATTACAAAACATTACAGCTCCACACATATGATATCGATATGAAGTCGGGAAGTTTGGGCTGTACAGAGAAAAATAAATTTCATAGTACGCCATACAAACAAAATCATTACGAAACTAATTCAAACCTGTTGAGAATTTTCGAAACTAATTCAAATATGTATGCTTAAAAAATTTAACTTTCCACTATTGTATAGTAATGTTGATACGAATCATGAATTTCTACTGAAAGTTGAAAATATATTCTATGAATTGCCGGCGATGAAAATTCATCGTTAGACATTCCCGTTCTCATCGAATGTCAGTTCATTATCCTACACAATATATTATCAACGGTAGGTAGGTAGTTTGCCAATATTGTTAACATTGATTGTACAATATACATACATACATAGATACTTAGTTACTTGTATGTATGTATAAATGTAAGATATTTTATCACATTGGTTAATTTAATTGGTACAAATACCCATCTTCTATGCATAGGAAAGAACTACCTTCATACATATTGATACCATCACAGAACGTAACAATGTAAGCCATTAATTGTACGTAGAAAACAAACATCATCTTAATACCAGACATATTTCAATTTCGATTAAATTAATGTTTAGATATACATATATGTACGTACCACAGACTAATCTATGGACAAGAGTTAAGGAAAATGTTTGAAACACAACGCGTGATTGTGCCACCGAAACATTGTCAATCAATATAACGTATTTAAATATTTTCGAAATGGTTCGTAATGAAAAATGAAACAGTAATCAACACAAATACCTACGTATCTATATAAAAGTACATGTTGTTAACAATTTTTTTTTATTTTTATTTTATTTATTTATCACACCATATTTATAATGACAACAATACATAAGTAGATTACTGCTGCCCAATTAAGAAATCCTGTTCTAGGGCTAGCAGTTTACAATTTATATTGGCAATTATATGCAATTATGAACCAGGTGATTTTTCCTGTTCCACACTAAATATGTATACAATCTCAATTTTCCGCAATCACAATCATTATCACAACAAACATAATATAGGCTCACACAAAACAGATCAACCAGATCCCAATGTCCACCATAATAATACCTGTCATAAATCCTATCTCTGACGCGATTTTTATTTCAGAGCCATAGAAAGAGACTAGTTAAATATGTATGTTGGTGTAGTTAATATGAATCACATGGTTCCCAAATCAAATAAAATATTTTTATGTGTTACTTAAAGAGCATTGCAAACACAATACGGCATAGTAATGTTGTTAATAATTTTAATTTTGAATTATTGTTGAATACTAAGTATTTGTGTTAGTTCTGTCCTCCCATAATATATGATGTATTTTTTAATATTCATTTGGAATATTCTTTGTGATGCTATTTCTTTAAGAGAGGAAGGTAAACAATTGTAGAGTCGTGGAGCAATAAATGAAAAATTTCTTTGACCAAAATATGTTTTCATATGTGGGATTGTGTAATTTAGGTTTATACTTGTTCGTGTGTTTATAGAATGTATTTAAACTTCTGAAACCAATACTTTTAGAGCTATATAAATTTGTCATTTATATCTGATTTATATTTGAACATTGAATGTGTTTGAGATATTCCTGTTCTACCTCACTTTGTGTACCGATGCCCTGGCCTAAAGTCGTAGCTTATGTTAGATCTGCATACTTCGTACTCTGCGATACGTACATTGTACATATTAAATATTCAAACCACAATTCAATATTATCAATATTTTAAGCAGTAATATGCAAAAACAACAGTAGTTTTTTTTTTCGAAGAAAATATATCCTCCTCACGTCCTTGACCAGACTTCTGAGCATATTATCCTTTGGGAATGCATTAACTTCTCCGTGTCGACATTGCTGCGAGAACTCAATAAATATGTACGACAGAATTCTTTTGGACTAATTGGACATGATATCCTTGTAGCCGCGAAGAGCAGTATTTAAGACTTTTATTAAAAATTCAATGCTCTCTTATGAGAATTTATTTCTTAAATATTACATCTATTTTATCACACTCTTCGGAGTAATATAAGACCGAAATATCATAAAATCTTGGAATGATCCCGAAACATTAAACAGCGTTAAAAAAAAATCATTATTATCAATGTTGTATGTTGTAATATATGTATATGAAGGGTTATTTTTTAGGGTAAACTGCATGTTGTGGTCTTGAGAAAGAATGTTGTTTGATACCTAACGTTTCAAACAGATGGCACTGTCTTTTATTAAAGGGATTTTGACTTGTATTTCGGGATCTCGACTTCTGAGTTGAACGGGTGTGCTCGCCACCAATTCAAACAGAACTCGAAATACAAGTCGAAGATCCCTATAATAATGGACAGTGCTGTCTGTTCGAAGCGTTGGGTGACAAACAACAGTCTTTCTCAAGACAACAATACGTAGGTTGCCCTAGAAAATAACCCTTCATATACCTTGAACTTGACTCAATCAAATAAGAAACGACTTAATAACTAGATTTAACTTTTTGATCGTCAGTTCTTGATGGAATTCCATTTAAATTAATTTATATTTTTAATAAATAAAAATAAAAACACTTGTTTAAAATTAATTCCACTATATATTCCATTATATATAGTGGAATTAATTTTAAACAAGTGTTTTTATTTTTATTTATTAAAAATATAAATTGACTTAATAACGTTGTCCTCAACTGCTCCACGACATCAACTCTTTAATTCCTTAGGTACTTCTAAACGTTACATGGCAATTACCTAAATAGAATGGAACTGAGTCCAAAAACACAGATTTTAAGATTTGTTAAGATTTTTAGGATTTTAAGCCTTAAACGTCTAGTTTAATTTAATTGTCTGTCAATTTAACATTTAATTTAATGTAATTTAATTTTTAGTTTAATTTAATGTTTAGTTTAATTTTAACTTATTGTTTAATTTAATTGTGTATCAATTTAATGTTTAATTTAATTAATGTAATGTAAAGCGCCCTTGAGGTGATTTTCCACGAAAACGGCGCTATACAAGTTATCCAACTATAATAATAATATAATAATGGTCCGAAATTTACATAATTACATAGGAGTAGTAGTCTTCTTCTTCGTCTATCGTGTCAGCAACGCATTTAAATAATCTTCTGCCAGTGCCTAGCAACGTCGATAGCACAATCATTGCCCACCATAAGATCGTGCATGGTGCAGTTTACTGGACTTGAGGGGCAGCTGCACAGATGTGCGGTGGTCTGCGGCTCTCCACAGTCACATATCGTTGGTATTCCCTGTTGCAGGAAGCTCCAGTAGTAGTCTTAAGTGTGGTTACTATAATAGTTTGATATTTAGATTCAGGAAGATATATCTCTGATAATTCTTATGTGAATCCGAATATGACTCCGTTACACCCTATCACTAATCTCAAGTTGGATCTCGAAATTAGCAGTGGAATCTCCTAGACAAGGGAGAAAAAACCGGTGAATGATGGAGGTTATATTTAGATTGAGGTCATTTTACATAATAATCAGCGGGAATTAGGAGTCAGAGGTCAATTTATTTTTCACACCAGTGTAATCTATTAAAGCTACCTAATCTAATGGAAATAACCCCGCCAGTGTGCCATTATATTGAATATTTTTTATAGTTGCACATACGCGGTTCTCCCATAATATTCCAACTTCGTTTCTATTGAGATATTAAAAAAATGTCATAAAAAATGCAATATATTGGTTTATTATGTAAAAAAAAAGATAAATATCTACATTCGTTATTCAGTCAAACAGTGTTTTGTTACACAACATGAACTTTAATGATAGCATACCTTCATCATTAATGACATTTATGCGTCTTCTGCGATATCAACATGTCGAGTTTGACTTCTTTCACAATCGTATAAAAAAAACTTTTTTTTAATTATGTCTGGAAAATAAACACGCGGTGTAATCCAAAATGACAAAAATCGATTAATAAGCGAGTTGAAATTTACAACGCGCGACGAATGTCCCGAAAGAATTTGAAATATTCCAATTATTTCCATACACAATCGCCATCTTGAAGTGGCATTCCACGAAAGAGACACGATGGACCTGGATTGTAGTAAATAAAACACAACAAAACATAGGAATTTGAAAAGGCGGAGGTCGCTGGATAAATAGATTGGTAGGGATAATTAATTCAGAGAAAAACGACCGGTCCCATCGAATCCGGGGGATGTCCAGATAAAAATAATATATTAATTCAGAAGGCATTGTTCCCAGACACGGGACCGGGAGCCTACCGTAGGAGAGAACAATGGGACAGAACGGGAATACCCCTGAGAGACATAGCTCTCCCTTCCCCTCTGTCGCCCACAAATGAAACTAAATTAGCTTCGTAAATTCTGCTACGTGGTCTGCGGTGGTAGCATCCTTTGTAATGTGGCACGAGGCTTTACGCAAATGGTAATTGGACCAAAAATAAGGATTCTACTTCAAGTGTATCTGAACAGCACTAGCAGTATTATAGAAGGTGGTAATCCATTTGTAATAGCCCAAGTCCTTGGTATAAAAATAGGTATTATCACAGACCAATAATCTACAATACTTTCTCTGTTATTATTATAATTTAGAATAGTTTCATATCAATAATATTAAATTTTGAATTTGACATTCAGGTATAAATATAAATGTTAACCAGTCATTGTTCCAAAATCATTTCCCGGTAAGAAATCAAGAAAACCTAAATTGATCGATAGTGATATTTAAAAAATGTAACAATGTTAAATTTTAAATACTTACTTGAAATAAAAATACATTTTTAACATAAATATTCAGGGATATATGTATAAAAGGGATAGGTATAATATGGATCTTTAAGAGCCTGATACTTTGATATGCGGACTACGTACAATGATGTGGATGGGAGAATTTTTCAGCTAGATCGTTGCATTATGTTTTGTACTTTTAAATAATTTATATAGGAATTGAATCAGTATTTTTTAACGGAGTGTCCTTGTATGCCATTTAAAAATAGTCCCATCGAATAATAAGTATATTCTTGTCGATTTCAATTACATGTGTAAACTGTAGACTTTAGAATAGTATACTTAATGGAAAAAGGACATCGTTGTTATAGAGAAAGGTTGTATCATAATTAAAATGTACCTTAGATTGCAATCAAAGATGGCTTCTATGTTGTTAATATATCTGGTTCTCGTGGATCGAGATAATTTTATGCATCGACAACATCGAGACGAGCAGGTGAGGGAATTGAATGTGAATATCTTGAGAATCGACAGGAAACGGAATTCATTTACACAAACTTAGGGCACAGCTATTGATGCTTTGCCTGCCTCCCTCCATGTACTGCGCGTGTTGCCTTTTGATTGTGTTTTTCTTTTATGTCTACAGCAGATGAAGCTTCGTTGCTAAGTATACTTGTCCATGATTGAAAACAGATTATGGTAAGTAAATCAATGGTTTTATAATCTGATCTAAGTGGATATTTTTTGACTAAAATTTAAACCAGATATATTATTTTAATTCCTTCCTTTAATTCCTAATTAGGGATCATTTTCCGCTATGCGGTATTGTGAGTCAGAGTCAAAGATACTGGGTTCTATTCCCGGTAACGAATAGGTACATTTTTTTTACTAAGATTAAGTCTGGACTATAATCAGCGATGTGGCTCATATTTGGTTGAATTGCTATTGGCCACATTGACAAGTAATGGCACGATTTTTATTCGTCTCATTAAGTTATATACACTTTTATCAATAAAATTTCTGATTTGTTACACATAAAAATATTTCCTTTGGCAAAACGATCGTGCCCTTATCTGATAAACATAGAAAGATAGTTTTAACTAATTCATATAATATAATTCATTAACATATTCAACACATATATACAATCGAAGAAAAGAACATATAACCCTTTACCAGAGTGCAAGCAATCGTGTAAGGAGATAATTACTACAAACAAATAAATTGGAGAGTAAAAAACACTTTTCTATAGAAACACATAGAATATCAATAAGACGTTGATCACTCAATTTTCCCATACAGTAGCTATTTTACTTCGGTCACATACATATTTCATACAAATATTCAATTTATTTCACATTGTTATAACAGAACATAGATTTTTTGTTCTTTGGCGGTTGACTATCCACGAAAAAAAAAGAAATTGTTGAAATATTTTCAAAATACATACATATCTATTTGTTTAAAAATGCAGTTTAGTATAGATGTCGACAAATTCGCCGAGAAGGGCGGCGATTTGCACGTATACCAACCAAGCAAAAAGACACAAATTTGCGCTCTGCGCATCCGGAAGTTTGGCTCAAGTTACGATAATTGTACTATAACCGCTAAAAAAATGGGACGCCGAACATATATGGATAAAGTATGTGGCAGAAGTCATCAAAGAGAGCAAAACCTAATTACGCTGACGACTTGCGCGTGGTTTCACAACGTTTTCTTCGACAGGAGTAAAATCAACAACGGGAAGAAGTATAATATAATACATTGTCTCTATCCCCCGTGCAGTTAGCTAGTAACCCGTTGTGTACTGAGGAGTAACTCGAATCTCGTTAGTACATGGACCGGTTCTGTCCGAGGCTCGGGGTTGGGGCGTGGGGCCAGCGGTGAGGTGGAGTCGCCGCATCCACACAAGGTCATACGATATACATATATGTATGTAGGTATCCACGCGGTAATTAATACAATAATTGAATGATCGCCGAGCGGGAGTTGATCGGGTTTCCACGGTAAATAGAAAAACTGTAGTCAACATTATACATACCTACTAGTTGCATGTAACACATGAGATCCAACTGTCAATAGCGATAGTATGTATAGTTGAAGAATAAGTACCAAACTATAAACCCATAAATACAAATTATTTAATATTTTAAGATATTTGGTTTTCTACACAACACATGTACCTAGGTATGTATGTCAATATAGGATAGTATGGGGGTCAGTCCTTTGATCCTACCCAGAATATGAAAACAGCATGATGGTATGTATGTATGTTTGGAGATTAGTATCAAACAATTAAGTCTTCTTATATATTGTGTGTAGGCTACTACGATACAAATTGTATGAAGCACTAAATTCAATTTTTATAAAAATTGTTAAAAAAAGTTTGAGATGTGCTAATACATATTTTATATTTTTTATAGAAAATTAAATTATCTAGTTGGGGTGTTTCGGCTTTTTTCGATATTTTTAAAATATTTGGAAATATAGGCAGTTAAACTTATAAATTTATCATAAAAAAATATTTTTCTTAATAAAAAATGTTTGAGAAACCCTGGAATTTTCTTGAAAAAATTAATTTGAGATTTTGTATTTTTCTATGTTTATACCAATTTTCAGCGTTCTAGCTTTTATGGTTTCTGAGATATATGGAAAAATAAAGTAAAAATTCAAAAGTTGATAACCCCTGACTGAAACAAAAATTCAAAATTCTGAGTATAAAAGTTTTGTAGGCCTATAACTGTTTATATATTCTGAAATTTTGGGCTCTGTGAATTGAGCGGATCAAAAGTTATAAGGGGGGGACGGACACACACACACAGACACACACACACACACACACAGACACACAGACACACGAAATGTTCTACTCCGAATTCTGAGTAAATCCGTGTATGGAACATATATGCTGCGAAGCCTCTAAGTTGGTGTTTTTTGACTTCAAAGTTGGAAAAGCCATGAAAAAAGTAGACCTCTCCATACAATTCTCGCGTATTCTGGCTTGATACATTGTCGATATGTTAAGAGAACAAAGTTCTCCTGAACAAATCGACAGTTGGATAAGTCATTTTGTAAAACATTATAAAAGAATAATAACAAATATAAAAGAACGGACTGTGGCTAACACTAAACTCTCCACTACATAGGTACATAGTTGGTGTACAATTATATTTCTACTTGAAAGGTTGAAAATCCCTGATAGCATTTTTATGAAGTTTCGATGATGAGTTTTTTTTCCTCACTACCCTAAGATGATATAGTGGGGAGTTATGAATACGCAATTTTTAAGGTTATTTTTTATTGCAGAATATCAAGTAGTATCAATTTCTTAACTATTTCATTTCCTTAATGTTATTTCTTTATTAATTCTTTACTTGTTTTTATCATTTATGGCCTTTTATTTGTTATTGTGTTACTCTGCAAACAACATTGTGAATACTGTAAGGTTGCAGATAAACGTCGACTTAACATGTTGTTATTAGTTATACACATTTATATTAACTGTAACTGTTTGTATTCCTTAATGAATAAAATAAAAATAAAATCATGCTGAGATAGGTACTAGACGGAAACAAAAATTCAAATTTTGAGTGCAAAAGTTTTGTAGGCCTATAACTATTTATAAATTCTGAAATTTTAGGCTCTGCGCATTGAACGGATTAAAAGTTATAAGGGCACACCCATGCAGACACACTAAATGTTCTACTTCGAATTCTGAGTAAATCCATGTATGAAACATATGTACATGCTGCAAAGCCTCGAGGTTGGTATTTTTTGACTTCAAATTTGAAAAAAAAACGTGAAAAATATAGACCCGGCATACAAATTTCGCGTATCTTGGGTTGATACTTTGTTGATTTGTTAAGGGAAATAAATTCTCTCGAACAAATCGACAGTTGGATAAAAACATTTTTTGAGATTGACAGAAATATGGTGCAACATGCAAACGAGACAACTCCTAAAGAGGAATTGACGGATATCTCTGAAGGAATGACAGATGGTTGAAACTATAGAGGTCGCCTTAGAGTTAGTTATATGGACTAGCTGATCAATGAAGTGAGCTGTAGCAGCTACCAAAAGATGAAGAGGCTGGCGGACAACAGAGATATGTGGAGAGATGGAGTGTGCGGTGCAAACCGATCCTAGGATTGTAACCACAAAGAAGACATATAAAATTAAAGATTAGAAATGAACGGATTCTTTTATATCAAATCCTCACGGCATGAGTTTTGTTTTGATAGCTTTGTGTGTATGCTTTATTTACTAAGTAGTCGCAGAACAGGGGATTTCCTGTTAAAATAATAAACCTTGTCTAAGCGACTCTATATAAAATATAAACACACAAGTCAATTGTTCAGAAATAAAGGTTTTATGATGGGATATGCAAAATGAATTGAAATTGTTTTAATGCACTCGCTGTGGTGGCGTTAATAACACGTAATGTTTAAGATAAAGAAGACGTCTCGGAAGGAGGTCGAAAAACTCATTTCGTTGGCTGGCTGCTGTAGACTATACCCCTTCACCCTTCATATCCACCACCCTGACTCGACCTCTGACCCCGAAGTACGAGACAAGCTCAAGTCAATTGCGTCCAGTCAGAGCCACATTACCTTTATAACAATATACCCAGGAGAGGTTCTTGTGGGATTATTTGAGAACTGTATAAAGTGTCTGCCTGACAAAAGATATCACATTATGTTTTGGTCTGAGAATCTTTATATAAATAATTCTTCTGTACGTGTGTATGTCACTGAACTCTTCCTAAACGGCTGAACCGATTTTGATGATTTTTTTTATATATGTGTTTATGTGAGTTCCTGAATGGTTTAGATTCACAAAATGGAATTTTAAACAAACTATAATAAAAGGAAAATAAAAAAAAACATTATTTCTTATAACTATGAATTATAATAGGCTCAGCGAATATTAACATCGGTATGATTCAAATATACGTTACATATATTTTTGTTACAAAAAATAGTCGGGGCAGGACAACGTCTGTCGGGTCCGCTAGCATAAAATAATTATAATAACATAATAATATGCATTTAGACTAAAATCAAAATAAGCTATTAAATACGATAAAACAATATAACCATGACCGATCAATTCAACATAACAGATACGATTTAATAGTAGGTATGATAAAATTTAAAAAATAAAATATATTCGCGAGTGGCTATTCCAAAATGTAGTGATATTATAAAATCTTCTAGAAGTCTTCTAAAATCTAGTAATATTATAATATCTTCTAGAAGTCTTCTAAAATCTAGTAATATTATAAAATCTTCTAGAAGTCTTCTAAAATCTAGTAATATTATAAAATCTTCTAGAAGTCTTCTAAAATCTAGTAATATTATAAAATCTTCTAGAAGTCTTCTAAAATCTAGTAATATTATAAAATCTTCTAGAAGTCTTCTAAAATCTAGTAATATTATAAAATCTTCTAGAAGTCTTCTAAAATCTAGTAATATTATAAAATCTTCTAGAAGTCTTCTAAAATCTAGTAATATTATAAAATCTTCTAGAAGTCTTCTAAAATCTAGTAATATTATAAAATCTTCTAGAAGTCTTCTAAAATCTAGCAATATTATAAAATCTTCGAGAAGTCTTCTAAAATCTAGTAATATTATAAAATCTTCTAGAAGTCTTCTAAAATCTAGTAATATTATAAAATCTTCTAGAAGTCTTCTAAAATCTAGTAATATTATAAAATCTTCTAGAAGTCTTCTAAAATCTAGTAATATTATAAAATCTTCTAGAAGTCTTCTAAAATCTAGTTATATTTTAAAATCTAGTATGTATTTGATTAAAAAAAATAGAAAATACACCGATTTAGGCAACGAGATGAAAAGCCTGGAATTCTCATAAAATAGTAATATGAAGGGTATCACTATGTCAGCCATTGGCAATATTCAAAAATAAATAAATAAATAATTATAATGCAAAAATCAGTAATAATAATACATTCTTGTAGAATCGTTGAAGATTTTTAAAACGTTTATAATCAGGAATCATCGGGGTTTATAAGTAATATAAGGACTTCCTCAGAACCTAATCCTTCAATATGTTAAGTATCTGGATGGGTGAATTATTCCCAATTGAAAGCATGATCGCACTAGGTTAGTGCATTTTATTTTAAACTTAAAATAATTAAGAATTTGCGCAATGATCAGTTAATTCTTTTGAGGAAGTGCATGATGGTAGTAATAATAAATTAGTACTATTATTTGTAGAACTTAATTGCTATTAATATCATTATGAAATCGGCCAAGTGTAGCATACTTGTTGTCCTGAAGAAGAGAACATGGTTCTCGCAACATGTAGACATTAGCCTATAAAGTGGTTTATGCAAAGTCAATTTGTGATTATTATTTGTTTACGATGGAAATAAATTTATTATTTGTTTATTAATTTCAATAAAAAAAGCAAATTTGTGTGTGCGTAATGCTTTTTGAATAAACTTCTGTTCTGCTGGGAATCGAACCCTGAACGTAAAACGACATTGTACTATGCCATTGCCTATATTTATATTAATTAAAGGCAAACAACGTCTACTAAACTACCATGTTTTTCTCCAGGAACTTTAAAATTTCCCTGTATATTATCGGGGACGCTAAATATCGAACACATGATAAGAAAGTATTCATAAAGTATACACGTAAGACTCCATATGTGTGAAAAACGTATACATGACAGACTCATAAACGAAACTAAGTAGGTCTTCTTCTTCTTCTTCAGCCAGTTTTCATCCATTCTTGGACATAGGCCTCCCCTTTGATCCTCCACAACTCCCTGTCTTGGGCACACTGCATCCATCTCCCTCCGGCACATTTCTTGATGTCATCAGACCACCTTGCCTGGGGTCTGCCAACACCTCTTCGGCTTGTTCTCGGTCGCCATTCTAAGATCTTTTTGGTCCATCGTGAATCCTGGCATCTGGCAATATGCCCAGCCCAGCTCCACTTAAGGCCAGCGACCCTTTCCGCTACATCGGCTACTTTGGTTCTTTGTCTTATCATGACATTCTGAATTCTGTCCCTTATTGAAATACCCAGCAACTTTCTCTCCATAGCTCTCTGTGTCACTAACAGCTTGTGCATTATTCTTTTTGTTAGGACCGATGTTTCCATTCCATAAGTAAGCACTGGGAGAATACATGCATCAAATAGCTAACTAAGTAGGTACCTACACATAATATATAGCTTTCAAGAATTTATTTGCCAACAGTTAAAATTCACTGGGTGGCCATAACATATGATATATTTGGAAAAGAAAAAAAACACGTGTCATCTTATCGAATAATGCAAATGTTACCAATGGCAACAACCGTCAGTCACCGAAAGAAATGATGTGGGTAGCAGCCACTCTATGTTTATTTTTGGAAAATAATATAAAGGTTTATTGTGTTTTAAATGTGTTCAAACGTACAAATTGAATAATTCCATATAAAATAATGACACGTAATAGTTGAAATAATCGAGGATATAAATAATTCACTTGTGGTGTTTCATAATTGCCAGGTATAAGGAGAAAATTACCTTAATTTAGGGACTGTCAAACAACTGGAAATATATTGATTTACAGTTTGTATAGGTAGGTTGGTATTATCTATCTATTTCCAAAATATAATAGAGTGGGCGGCCTTACCTGCGAACAAAGAAATAAAAAATAGATTTATTACCATGAAATCCATTAAGAATATATTACAAATGAACGCATAAAACATCAACAAATATGAAATCAAACGGATAAGTAAAAACTACAGAGGTTAAAAAACAATCACATCGATTCAAACAAACAAAATTTAATCAAATAAAAAATTCTAGTACATTAAAATATTTTATATTTTGGTAAAACTGTTGTAAAACTGTACTTTGAAAGTTGGCGAATTCTCATCAAATCACGTCCGCTTCCAGTAGTATGGAGAGTGTGGTCGTCACCTATGTAGTTTTTTCAGGATATTCTGTCCTGGTCCAACTCCGATTCCTGGTCATGTTAACAGGGCATATAGCAAAATTATTAAATTGGTAAAAAATGAATATTAAACATTAGCAAAAATGTCGATTTGTTCAAGTGAATTTATTTCTCATAATAAATCGACATTATTAACTTTAGTCCCGTGTGAGAGACTCAGATATACAGTAGTGGACTTTTTGCATGGTTTTTCCAACTATAAAAACTCCAACATAGATACTTCGCAGCATATATGTTTTAAAGTTTTGTTTTATTTTAAAAATTGAATTTAGTGACGATGTCGTTTCGTACAATTCGTAAGGTAGAATACACAATACTACGGGGAATCTTATAGATACCTACTAAATCTTCATACAAACATCCATAACATCGAACCGTTTACTTATTCGGGGTAAGGAAAATTGACTGAGATCAACACTATCGAATCCTGACATACATGTTTTGTAAATGAAAACACAATATCTTAAAATATTCAATAATTTGGATATGAGTTTTTATAGTTTGGTAGGTACGTATTCGTCATACTAACGACATCGACAGTTGGACTTCAGTAAACATAAATTTGATAATTAGGAGAACTGAAGGACGCAAAAGGAATATCGTTCAATAATTTATAAATAGATGATAATATAATATCTTAATGTATTGATTGAGAAGACGTAAAATCATTCGGTACTTAAGTTATTCCAGTGTTCTTTTCTTCTTCTTCCTCCTTATATTCGTGTCTGAGGATGGCGGCTACACTTCATAAACCGCCGAATGGTCCGCCTACATTTAGGACGGTCTTGGGCAGAACGTAGGGCTTCAGTGATAGAAGATTCTGTAGCGGACTTGAAAATTACGACGAGCTTCTCTAGGTTGTATGGGGCCCTTCTCTCAGTGTGTCCAAAATACTTAAGGATTAGCTAAAGGTAGATAGTTGACAGACGATCCTTTATCTGCATTTCATTTAGTATGGTCACATTGGTTCTCCTAGTGGTCCTTGGTATTCGCAGTATTCTACGCTAACACCACATCTCAAAGACATCAATCCTCCATAGTCTTACTGACTGTATTAATTAATTATGAAAAATAAAGACTTTTGCTTGCAGCCGTTCTCGATTATTCAACCGTAGTCGCTCGCCGAATGACTGACGCTGCGGTGTTCCTGGAAATCTTCGGAGCTGTGATCGTTTAGGAGTCGGTGGAACACACACAGAGATATAGGCTGAGATTGAACCCGGGAGTGATTTAATCATGCAAGAGGTTTAATTAAGGATGTGTAAAGGGAGTGAAGTGAATTTGTTGTGTGCATTTATCATGAATAATAATCAATCTAGTGTACACATTGTGCAGCGACTACACTCGAAGATTTCGCGGAACTTGCTCGCGCAATAGAATGTCACCAAATGAACTCGTGGTCAGTCAAGGTTTATATAATTTACGTATTTATTTAAATAATAATATTTATTATAAATAATAATAAATCAAATTTATATAGCGCCGTTTAGTGGTACAAGATCACTCCAAGGTTCCATCTGCATTTTTCAAACCTATTATTCCTTTCCACATTGCTGCACTGAGACAAAAACATTGCTTTAAAATCTGGAATCTAAAATCTAAATCTAAATTTTGGGAAAATCTAAGTTATTGATTTTATTATATTGGTATTTTTTTCATTATCTTACTATTGTTTATAGATAGTCTAGGCCTACGTAAAATATATATGAAATGAAATTACTTATTTCCTTAAGAGGGTGACTGCTGCCAACGTACCTATTTTTTTCAATTTGATATAGGTACCATCATTATTACTAAACGAATCATTTTGAAAAAAATAACCTAGTTAGTTTGGATATTGATAAAGAAAAATATACCTTAACTTTTTGATTATGTTCTGTATAATATATTCTTTGTAGGAAAATAATAAGCATACCCCGATTTTAGACATTTATCTTAAATTTCTAAAAAAATATAAGGTATAGAGCAATATTTTTTTTATAAATTAAAGAACAACAAAATACCTGGAAAAATATGATATGACGTTGCATTAACGCATCAGGTTAAGTAAATAAACCAAAAAAACCTTTATTGCGCAATGGCGCTGAATGAAAAAAAAATGTTTTTTATGTTTATTTACTAAACCTGAAGCATTAATGCAACGTCACATCATATTTTTCTAGATATGTTTGTCTTCTTTAATTTAAAAAAAAATATATTACTCTACGCCTTATAGTTTATTAAAAATATATGATAAACGTTGAAAATCGGGGTATGCCATTATTTTTATACAAGAATTTATACAGAACATTATCAAAAAGTTAAGGTATATTTTTGTTTATGAATATCCAAACTATCTAAATTATTTTTTTCAAAACGATTTGATAAGAAATAATGATGGTATATCAAATTGAAAAAAAAGGTATGTTGGCAGCAGTCCCCCCCTTAATAATTTTTATTAATACAGTAACAAAAAAGGAACCATAATATATAAAAAAGACTATAATAATTATACTATGTATAACAAACTGTTCGTACCTATTTGGAAATTTACTACCTCACTAGACGAGTCTGATCAAAGGTTTCATGTTATTAATAGCAAAAGAATTAACAGAAATAATTCAAAAATAAAATAAACAGAAAAATATACAGTGACTTCTCGGTTATTTGAACCCATAAAATTGTAATGTAAAAGATGAATGGCACCAAGCTATGATAGAGATTCTCAGGTTATGAAGGCAGAGTGTAGTAAATTATGTTAGGATATTTAACACTATACGAGCAGATTGTATTCTGGCATTACTTATCAGCCAGTTTGTTACCAGTTTTTTGGAGTTTGTTCCGTCGCGTGAGATATTGAGTCCTATGTCAAGTAATGTTACATTGTACGTCAAGGAGCAAGGAAGGGGTAATATCGCTGGGCGCTAAGTTGTGAATAGTTAATTGAATATTGAAAATTAATATTTAATTTAAAAAATATGGACATTATGTTGAAATGTTGTTTGAATTGACGTTTCAAATTCACCGTCTATCGAATATTGCCAGATGTAATTAATGAAGCGTTCTTACCTCTCTCTGTCTGTTAAAATAAATAATTCTAATCCCACCAACTCAAGTAAGTACTTGAAACCGTTGATATAAAAACAAGTTATTTCATCATGAAAGTAAAAACTCAACAGGCAATTTATAATAAAATTTAAAGAAAAGACGCACTTGGAATAAGATAAAAAATTCCATTAATGGATATTAGAAAACCCTAATAAATTGATATAAAATAACATCATGCCATTTACCCATGTACTTACAAGATCTTAATACTGGGAATCGAAGTTCGCTCCGACCGCGATAGATGTCAGATAGGTGGAGAAAAAAAAAGAAATATAAATGAGGGTTAGGTTAGACGACGGACGCCATCTTGATTTGAAGTGGGTACCTAATGACCGTACGCCTATTCATTATAATATTAATAGGGCGACCATCTTACAAACACGATTATACGAAATATAAATGACAATTAAAAGAACTCAACATGTTAAAAATAAACCTCTAGAATAGCAACCCCAACACCGTAGTGTAAAACTAACAACGAATGCAAAAAAAAATCAAGATTGTAAGTCTTCAGAAAATTGACCAAGATTTCTACATAAAATTTGCTTCACAAATCCGCCTCTATTGTTGGCTGTGCCTTATTAAAAAAAAGAAAAAAAATTCATGCCTTCATTTTTAGGACAAAAATTGAACATCTAAATAGAGACGAAGTTGTAATATTATAGAAGCGGGAAATCAAGGACCCTATAGACGGCTTACATACTGTCATCGGCTGGTTCACGTGATTACTTTATGCACTTGTGCAATGTTCACCAAATATGCCTTTTTATTGAGTTCCCTGTTAATAAAATTTTTGGAAATTCTATATAGTTATGTTATTCATCAAAATCTTTTCACTTGAGAATAAGCCAAAACACCATCTATAAAGTGACGATGAAACTTTTTTGTAACGCCATATTGAGAAATTGGTTTGTAAACAATGAAAGCATGTCCATTCTAAGAACATGTAAATTTTTCACCAAATTCAGAACGTTCTTGTTCCTTTACAATAGTTATGTTCGTCCACATTAAGAGTATTGTTCACAGATTTGGAACCCACGCTACAGTAAATACGTTGATCGACTAGAAAGAGTCCGAAAACGATTTCTAAAATTCTTATATTTCAAATCATATAACATATACAGTTCTTATGATGAAATTGAGAAACATTTCCGAATGATAAAATTGTACACAGGAGATAAGTTGCGAATCAAATGTTTCTCTTTAAAAATTTTAATTCAAAAGTTGACTGTCCTGATTTATTAAATAAAATTAATTTTCATGCGCCGTTGCGAAATGGCAGATTGAACTACTTGTTTTACGTTCCTCGAAGTAACACTAATTCTAATCAAAATGAGTTCATCAAAAGGGCTTGTAACTTCTATAATGTCAACCTCTCGGCCAGTATCACACATTCTGATATTATATTCACCGCTAGTAATAACGCATACAAAAATTCTCTCTATAAGTGCATAGCATGAACTCGTATGTTTAATTTTTTTTTGTTCATTATTTGTGTTTTTTCTAATATTATCTTTTGTATACATTTATTTACATTTTTTGTTGTTGTTTGTAACAAAAATATAACAATTTAACTGTCACAATCCTTTTCCCATCCTTTTTTTCTCTTCCCTTTCTTTCCCGTCACAGGCAAATATACAGTAAATCTTAGTTATATTTAAATTTATGATGTTTAAAATGTTTCATATTTAATATCTGTGGACATATGCAATTGGTCTGTTTGTTATTATTTTATAGTGTATTTGTCCCTAAATAAATAAATAAATTGCTATCGCATAGATGTCACACCTGAACCGCGCCGGAATCATTAGTTCATTTTTGTCTTCTTTACTTACTTTTGTCAAAGAACGAGTATGTAAATCGATTTTTTTTTATATTTACAACTATAAAAATATTCAATTTGCTTCAATAACAAAAATAATAGTAAACACTTCCTTGCACCCTGCGCAAGTAGCGAGTTTATTACTATATGGCAATTTATTCCAATTAACCAGTGTTTCCAGTACAGAGAAGCAATATTAGCGCGAGAAATGAATTTAAATAATTTTCTTCTCGATCTCAGGACGCCCGCATAGAACCCAACCGGCTTACCAACTGTGCCGCCACGGCTGCCTGCTTTATTCTTGGTTATTTTCAATACACATTTGTGGTCACACTAGACTCTTATATGGACCAACGCAGCCTTTGGACCCACAACAAGATAACCAGGAGATAGAATCAATCTGAATGAAAAGATGATTTATTATATTTAAAAAAAACTCTCAAGGCATGTACTTAGGTACCTACGCCCAAAACGCTGAACATCAGTCAGGACTAAAATCTGTACATAATGAGAGTGGCGTAAATAAACTCATTTTTAAAATATCACACGGTCCAAGATTCAAATTGGAATAGTGTGGTAATTACTTTATAATTCTACTACGTAATATAATGACATAGGGGATATTTCATGCAATTAGGACATAGACGCGGGCCACTCCAGATATATATATATATATCTCATTATAAAAACTTCAAAATGACTCCTTGATGGATTCTCTCAAGGATCAGATTAAATAACGATGAACATTACAAAGCAGATTAATTATGCCTAAAAAAACATTCAACACGAGATACCGAGAAATTAGACACATACAGGGCTTAAGACCTGTCGTCGGTTGAGTCACAAAAAATAACACTTTATGCCCTTGCGTGTAACGAACACCAATTATGCATACCAATGAAATCTTTTTTAATAACAATAAAATAACTTTGTACAAACCACTTTTATTAGAACCAAGTCTACATGTTTCAAGTAAAATGTTCTCTTCCTCAGGACACTTAGTGTACTATAATTTCGCATTCGCATTTGACAAAGAAATCTTTTTTAATATTGGAGAAACTATAAACAATAATTTTGCATTTGATAAAGAAACCTTTTTTTAATATTAGAGAAACTATGACTATTTTTTCGATCTTTCTCTGCAGCGTTGAGGCATGGACTTTAAAGAGAGTCAGAGATAAATAAAACAGATGCTTTCAAGATGCGGTCAAGACGAGAACTGTGAACAAAGTTGAAAACTTTGTTAAGTGTACAATTGAGTGTAGACGCCATCCTCAGTCATGAGGCTAAGGAAGAAGATGTTGTGGCGGCACAGCGCCTAGCGACCGCCCTGTCAAATGGATGCATACTCCTCCTAGCGTCCAATTAGCGAGCATCGATCTTTCTGGAATTTGGCGTTAGGGAGGTATTTAACTGAATGCACAAGCGACGCACTTCAGTGCCAATCTTTCATCTTTCTTTATTTCAAATAATAAGTTAATTTCGTATGTTAATTATTAAGTGAATTTATATTTGTATTTCTGAAAATTTTGTAATCTTTTATTCCTCTGTCCTCTATTATTTTACGAACATGGTACCTTTCATATAAAGTTACTGAAAGTAGTTTGATCAATTAAATAATTGAATAGATTAAATTAATGGTTTTTTGAATAGTTTAACATCTCTGAGTGTCAATGTCAATGAAGATTCAATTAGGTTCCGACCTCATTAAATCTGCATATACGGGATTCTAAAACCCGAGTGAATCTTAAAATAATACCATACTCATATATGTTACATAGTCCAACTGTCGTGTCGATTCGTTCAAGAGAATGAATTTCTTTTGAAGGAAGAGGCAGTTTAAATCCAAGACGCGTGTATGAAGGAACATTTTGTATGGTGTAGTGGACTTTTTGCATGCTAAAAACATCAACTTAGAGGCTTCGCAGCATATATGTTCCGATATATGGATTTAACTATACAATATAACTCAAAAACTATAAAAGCCAGAACGCTGAAATTTTGTACAAATAGTCAAATATAGTATCTCGAAATGGATTTTGAAAAAGAGTTCCAGTGTTTCTTAAACTGTTTTTATTAATAAGCAAAAAATTGGTATGACAAATTTTTGTCTTTTAACTGCCTTTATTTCCATTTTTTTAAAAATATAGAAAAATGCCGAAACATGTAAACTAGAGAATTTAATTTTCTGTAAAAAATGAATACATTATAGAAATATATCTCAAACTTTTTTTAACAAAGTTTGTACAAATTAATATTATTGACGAAATCGCTTCATACAATTTGTATGGAATACACAATATCCAAGTTCAACTATACATACTATCGCTATCAACAGTTGGATCTCATGTGTTACATGCAGCAACTAGTCATGTAATACGAGTTCTGCATTCCCGGATTTGTGTCCGCTTTTTATCTCTTTTAAGTTTTTTTTATCATTTGTCAACAAAAATTTTCTAGTTTGCATATTTACGAGTATATGTATACAATTTAATGGAAAGGAAAGAAGATTGCAATTCAATTATGTTATTGATTATTTCTATTCTTTTGTTTTATTATGTTGATAGATTTTCGTTTTTTACATAAGTTTATTATTTATTGTATTCTTTCCTGTGATTTTGTTTTCGATGTGTTTTTATATATGCTTGTAAAGGGCAATATACGCCGCAAACGATTAAATAAATAAATAAATAAGAAGCAGAAAAAAGTGAAAGAAATAAAAAACAACGCTATCCTGTAAAATTCATATTACGGTGCGTTAGATATTTTTTACGTTACCTACTTTTAAAGTTTCAAATCGTCTCAATACGATTTTATTCTCTCAACTGTATAAATTATACTTTGATTCTGCTTCTAGTATTGCGTGTAATCTAGGAGCAAGGAAATGAAATTAGTTCCAAACGATTAATATGGATATTAATGATACCTACCATCTGTTTTAATACAATGGATATTCATGTGATTGAAGTATAATTCGGAAACCCCATCGACTGTGATTCAAAAGATGGAATAACATTGTTATGAAAGATCTCGTTAACAGTTACTGTATGTATTATATTATTTATGGAATGATCCAACACGTTACAAGAGATGGCAAAGCAAAAAGAACCCATCTATATGTGGTCAAGTTATTCAGCGTCAAAGACAACAACTGTCGGCCATTGTTAACGACACACAGACACAGGTTCACGATGTGAAGAAACAAACAACACCGCAAGACGTGAAAGCTCGCAGAGGATTCTGATACAGAGTTAAGGCGATAGATTATACATGACATGGTATTGATATTCAAACAACGCAAAATCTGTCAGTAAATAGACATTACATTACCTACAGAGAAGAATTAGCCTTTGATGATTATAAATACTTTTGTACTTGAACGTTTTATGTAACATGCACCACGAAGATCGCGCAGATGTCCGTAATTCATTAAATTGGTCCGAAATTCATTGAATTTTTATGTTTGAAATGTAATTGGACCTGATTCATGACAAAAGGAGTGGGTTGTGGCCAAAGCTATACTCCTCACTGCCAAGTCACTCCACAAATTATTAAAATTTTGTATGAAAATTTTTCATCATTTTCACTAAATCAGGTAGTCATTAATGAGCTAATTTTTTTTATATTTAAATATTTTATTGTGAAAACTTGATAATTCCTCGGCGCCATTTTATGAAAGTGACGTTCCAATGAAAAAAAAAGTATCCTTAGCTTGCGGGTCACTTTGAAAATTAATGTTTAAGTGCAATTAATGTTTAAGTAAAGTCCATACCGATGAGAACATAGGCAATATATAATGAATAGCAACTTCTCTGAATTCGCAAACCACATATTAGAAACCAACCACTCATTCCATAGCCACACTGTTAAACTCTTACACCAGGTAACACACAACTAGTAGGTCATTTGATGAATAGTTTAGAGACAATAGAAATTCAAAGAAACATCAACTTAGGTAAACCGTTTATCAATAACAACAAATTCCCTAATTATTCTCCATTGTTGACAATTTTCCCGTTATCCGTCCCTCATTCTTCTGTTCAGCCAATCACAACAACGTACAATTTACCCCTACCCCACCAATCAACATAACACACTTAGTAGACATAGAATCTTAGTAACATTATTTAGTTATAATTCACCTGTCGATGGGAGGAGTGCACTCCCGAAACTAGTAGTGTTTAATTATACTCAATTAGTGGTATTTAGCAAAGTATTTGCATCATTATTATTATTGTAAAGTACATACCATTCATATTGTCTACAGTAGATTAAGTATTTTTATTTAACACGCTCTGTATTTGAATTTAAAAATACGTGTTTGACATTAGCAGCATGAAATTTTTATTTAATTTATAGTAATACATATTGAATATGAATTTTAACTTTCTGCACTCGTTCATATGAACTATGACAAATCACACACTGCTCAATAAAACATAATTTGTCGACTTGCCGACGGTCGTGGCACAGTTGGTAAGTCGTTTAGTTACTATGCGGGCGTTCTGTGTTCGATCCTAAGCAGAGGAGAAATTTATTTAATTTCATTTCTCACGCGAATATTGCGTCTCTGGGCTGGAAACACTGGTTAGTTGAAAGAAATTGCCGGATGGCAATAAACTTGCCACTTTCGCAGAGTGCAAAGAAGTGTTTATTATTTATAAATTTAAAATAATAATAAAAATATTTTATACAGCGCCGTTGAATGATTCAGGATCATTCCAAGGGCGCTTATATTCTGTCTAATTTTGCTCTACGAAACAAAGCTGTTTTCAGTCCTTTTGAGCAAGTGCTATTGCTTTGTGCACTGCGGACATCTGGGGGGCAAGTATGGTCCAACCGGCGAAATCAAAACCCTCACGATATCATGGATATAATTAATATATGGAGTTCTATAATATCTTTAGATGTCATACAACTCCATACGATAATTATATCCATGATATGTGTAATCACTAGGGTTTTAATTTCGCCGGTCGAACCAGACTTGCCCCCCTGGAGGCAATCTATTCCACTTTATAGGACCACTTACACTATAGCATCGATTATAATAAGCCGCTTTGTTGGCTCAGTCCAACTCCTTTAGGGAGTTGTTACTCTGTGATCCAGAAGACCTGACTCCCAGATGGGTCTTTTCTCTTAAAAAGCTCTTGAATGTATTGTGCTGCCAATTAATTTAAAGCATTACATACCGTCAAACTAATTTTGTAGTCAAACACGCTCTAGACAACTATTAATATATAATGATTGCATCCCAATTGTAAATAAAAATTGAAATTCTTCCAAGAGATCGGAGAGGCACAATAGATCAAAAACGGTCGCAGTGCACACTCCACTAATACACACATACTTATCGGCGCTCTTTGAAAGATCCCGAATCATTAAACGGCGGTATACAAAATAAGTTATAATTTTTGTGGTACACATTGTCGACAAAGAGTTACGACTTTTGTTCCCGATGAACTCGGAGTCATAACTGCGGTTTATATTGTACCTTTTAATTTAATGTGCAACTTGATTTGTTGCGGTTCGAACAATAATTTATTTTACAACAGGAATAAACGCATCGATAAGATTTTCATTTATAAATTTAATATTAAAATGATAAGTTTTATGTGTTACATCAATCAAACCAAATAATGAATTTACTAATAAACTAAAATGATTATTTTAAATTATGTAAGTTAAATTGACCATTAATATACAAATGAGTTTTCTTAGAATTTGCAGTTCAGTAAACGGTAGACCACCCAATCGTTGTATTATTCAGAGAAAAATGGAAATAAGTTTGATATACACACAATAACAGCAACAGAAGTAATGACATAATGTAGTAATTAACAAGGAATTAAAAAAATACCTAGTAAATTTTTTTGAAAAAAAATAATTGGAATTTTTGTCGCTTCTCGGTACTATGTCAAATATTAATTTAACACGGACTCAATAGAATTTTACCACATTTTTTAAAAATCACTCCATAATTATATGTGGTGCTGAAAGAATACACAAAATCAAAATGAATGACCGATAAAGTTTTTTTTTATATTACATTACTTTCTTCTCGGACAACTAAAAGGTACCTACCTACTATGTCAGATATCAACTCAACAAGGACTCAATAACAAGTTGCCACATTTTGGAGACTTATCGTCTCATAGATCCAGACTGAAAACACAGTTAAAAACTGTGTCTCAACCGGGAATTGAACCCGCGACCTTTCGCTCGGGAGTCAGATATATAAATAACTGCGCCACGAAGGTCGACATAACACATAATAATTAACAATATACCTAGGAAAAATATTAAACCAAAACATTGTCTTAAAAAAATATTTATATAGAACTCCACAAAACAGATGTCTTCCTCATTTGACGCAAATCCGCCAAGCTATTTTTTCATATTCAGAAACACGAAAAAATCACTTTGAGCCAAATCTGGAGAATATGGTGAATTCGTAGCGTAACGCCGAAAGCTTTTTCGCGCCAAAATTTTCGTGTAGGATATTTTCTATGCGTTCAATGGACATGTGTACTTCTTCTTCCTTTTCATAGATCCGAAGATCTGTTTCTACCGCTATTCTGTCTCCTGCGATGTGGACTGCCAACTGTCTCGCCATCTCTTTGGAGGTCTTCCTGGTGGTCTTCTTCCAGGTGGGTTCTCCTGGAGAGCGATACGTGGGAGTCTATTTTCAGCCATTCTGTTTACATGTGAGCTCCAATATCGCCTCCGCTGTCTTCCCCATCTGACGATGTCTTCCATACTACACTTTTTTACTATTTCAGTATTTCGAATTCGGTCTCTTAGAGTGTTTCCGGATATACATCTCAATGACCTCATCTCTGATGTTCTCAGAAGAGACATGTGTACAATATCAACAATTTCTCTTACCCTCATTCGATTTGCCATCATATATATTTTTAACAATATCGTCCGTAGTCACCTCAATTGTACGGCCTGGGCGTTTTTTTATCATAAACCGATGTTCAGCCACGCTTGAATTCGTTAAACCAATATCAGATGGTAGCCATCGAAGGTGCATGGTCCTTATAAACGGCATGCTACTTCAATTTTAATTTCTTCGCTCTTTCCATCCAAAATCAGAAATCGACGATTGATATTGCTCATTCTCCGTGACTGCTAACAAACACAAACTTGACGACTTTGAACAGCTATTAGAATGAAACTCTGACCTCCCTGACCTGTTCCACACATCACAGGACAGGGAGAGTTTCTTCCAAGGGATCGTCAACGTCAAGGGGACCCGAAAAGATACGTGAAGAAGCAGAAGATGGTCCGCGCAGTTATCGTGATAGTTTCCAGACCATAAGTAAATATTGGAGGGATAATAATAATTTATTTATTTATATAATATATATTGTTTATTGTTGTTTATCTTCCGTAGACCCTATCTCGGGTACTTGGATTCGTCAATTTTATATTATAATTTGTTGACAATATACAATGTCAATGCGAAACAGAGTGTGAACGGCTCTGTTAGCATTTTATCAGGGATATTAAAATAGATTGATTCATTAAAGTTCCAATACAACAACAACAACAATTACATAGATTAATTACAAAATAGGAATATAAATTTATTTATTATTTATTTATTATATATACGCCCTTAATAGGGCATTTACAAAAAAATACAGGATAAATAGAACAATGTAGGCACAACAAAACAACAATAAGTGTAAATACATCGATTATATAGGTACATAATAAAAAAATCGTAAGTAGTTAAAGGAATAACAATATAAAACAACATAATAAAAGAAAATAGAGGTAAATGATAAAAAAAACTAGACATAAAAGAAGAAAAAAATTAACAGTATTACATATTCACAACAAAAATAAACAAAGCAAAGTAAAAATCAAAAATTATAATATGCGTTAAGCATCCTTTTGAAACCATCTATAGTGTGTACATTAAATATATCAACAGCACTATATTGGTTTCCAAGGCGGTGCAATCTATAAATTGGTGAGTTAATAATAAAGTTATTTCGAAGATTCTCTATATGAAAAGGTGCATTTTGACGTGAAGCAAACCTTGTAGGTACTCTGAATTTTATCATTTCAACTAGGTCAGGGGTGTCCAATATACCGTTAATTATTTTAAATAAACAAATTAAATCACAAATCGTTCTTCTGTTTGATAGTTTCGATAAATTTAAAATACTCATTAGAAAATCATAAATTAGGTAGATTCTGCACTCACTCCATAGTTCTATAAATACATAATAATAATACTTAATAAAAACTTCCTTGCATCCTGCGCAAGTGGCGAGTTTATTGCCATATATGGCAATTTCTTCCAACTATCCAGTGTTTCCAGCCCAGGAGGGCAAGTCTGGTCCAATCGGCGAAATCAAAACCCGCACGATTACTCATATCATGGATATAATTATTATATGGAGTTCATTAATATCTTTAGATTTCATAGAACTTCATATGATAATTATATCCATGATATGGGTAATCACTAGGGTTTTGATTTCGCCGGTTGGACCAGACTTGCCCCCCCAGAGATGCAATTTTAGCGTGAGAAATCTAATTTAAACAATTTCTTCTCTGCTGGGGGGCTTACCATCTGTGCCATTTTAAATATTTTTCTTTTTACACTAACGGGAATATTTGTTTTTTAAGACATGCTAAAGTTTTCCAAGGTCTGTCCACATATTATTACTACAGACATCTTCAGATTACTAGTATGGTATCTGATATTATGATACTAACGGTGCGCTACTGTGTTGAATAGCGCTAAGTTCTCTATGACAATATGTATTTTTAAGAATATTGATATCCACATGGACATCTGATATATCTGTCTGTATTTTACATCAACAGTCGCAGGTAAAATAAAACGTCTAGGTATATTCCGATGTTCAAGCAACCGGTTGTTTCACGAAATGAGGATGTCACACGACCCTAATGGCGTCTCTCTCGGATGGAAGGACATTAATGTCCTCATATTTATTTATTTAACTTGTATGGGTGGTGTTGTAAATGCATAAAAAACGATAAGATACGGGCTGACAATTTTATGGCTTTATTTAGTTAAACAGAGGTGTCACCAATAAGGAAATTGTATCGAGCATTCACACGGTTTATTTATAATATGAATTAAATTATTATAATAATATCTAATGTATTTTTTTGTTATATGGTATTATTGCCAACAATTTTGGTTTACCCCCCCTTTCTCCCACTTCCTACCCTCACCCTAGTACTCAATCGAGCTCGGAGCAGAACAGTGTGTGTAACTCGCAACTTCAACATTTTCGGCGCGCACAATTTTACGTAGGTATTAGGAATATATAATTCTTCTGTACGTGTGTATGTCACTGAACTCTTGCTAAACGGCTGAACCGATTATGATGAAATTTTTTGTGTGTATTTGTGTGATTCCCTGAATGGTTTAGATTCAAACGGTGTCTACTAAGTATTAGGTAATTTCGGAATATACCGATAATACAAAGTTCGGAGACAATATAAAATCTGAGTACATTGTGTTGTGAACGTGAAGAATTGTACAACAATCAAGATATTGTGACAAAGAAACACAGGATTTGGTGAGTCATCCCTTCATACAGTCCACTAAAAACTCCTTCCTGTGTGAAACATATCGCACATACTTCCTTACAAAACTTGTAATACATACATAGTTAGTTAATTTTCAATCTACACTAATCTATGGAATAATTATGGAGTCTATGGGTTATGTTTATAAGTTCACAATTATTAGTCATATTTTTAGATCAATTTTTCAACAAATATATATATTTTTTTAGGACAGGATGCAAAACGACACCATCAGGGAAAGAACAAAAATGGTTGATGTCGTCCACCGCATTCTTACCCTGGGCGGGCCACATGGCTAGATACCCCGAAGACAGATGGCCAAGGATAGTGTTGGCTTGGAGACCGAGAATGACAGTCAGAGGTGTTGGAAGACCGCCAATGAAATGGAGAGGTGACATCAGCCGTCATGCTGGTGTTAATTGGTTGCTCAGAGGGAGATCGCGATCTGCCTCATGGTTGCTCAGAGCACAATATATAGTGGCGTAGAAGGAGATGGAGGAGGCCTTCGTCCAGTAGTGGACGGGAGTAGGCTGAGAAGAAGAAGATATACCTACCATGTATGTATGGCGTAGGTACCTACTATGAAATTTTTAATGTTTTGTATACAGTTACTTTCAAAATCAACAATGTTCTTACATATATTTTTTTATTACACAATTTTTTCTAGTTCCATATATATAGTTTCATTTTGACAGAGCGATCGTTTCGGGTGACTAAGCCCTTGTTTTGATACTACATTATTATATCATTGTTTTTTTTTTCATGTTGTTTGATGTCTTCTATTGTGGTAGTGTGTTTTCCTTTTGTGTTTTATTGTTATTGATAGGTACGTGTCTTTTTTGGGTGTTCATTTAGTCATCCGATGTTGATTTGTTTATTTTTATTGTTTGTTTTTATTTTCGTTTATACTAGATGTAAGAAATTGTATTTTTTTTACATCTAAATAAAATATATACAATACAATACAATACTAGCAGGTGATAAGATCAAATACCGTCATCATTGACAAATAAATAGACCAAACCCTGTACAGTTTCAAAGACTTCATATTGATATATGACATTCAGGGAACGTCAACTTTTCTAGAAAAAAAAATATACACTGTAAAAAGTATAAAATATATTATATATTCTGACTGTCAATTTAATGTCTGATAAATAATATTACACCAGAGCTTAATTAAAAATAAATAGTTATAATTGTGTGCTTGAAAGATAAACATTTTACAATCGTGTAAAGTTATGCCGAATCATAAAGGTTGCGTTCAAAAAAGATAATACAACGACAGACATCAAAAATTCAGATACAATTGTAAATATTCCGTGAGAGGTATTTTTATGTCCGTCAATTAAGATAACATTGAATTGAATTAACAGAGATGGGGGAAGTTAAAACAAAATGAGATAAATCTGTACACAATCAACAAAATATTAAATTTTAAGTGCTCTTAAACAATGCACCGAAGACAATAATATGTTCGGGAAAACAATACGACTATAATACTAGTTACATGATGTAGAGATTTGGACATCAGAGAGAAGGAAATATTATAGATTTAGACATGATGTTCTGAAGGTGTCCTCCTAGTATCTCTTCTCTTCTTTCCGTTCTCTTCCCTTCCCTAATTGTTGTATAGAAGCCTCCACATTTGATTAATTGATATATACTCGTTTACATAATTTTTCAAAAAGTTGAATAAAAACAACAAACACTTCAAATAAAAACTAAATAAACACGAGTGAGCGAACAAAAGAAACACGCTGTATGTCTTGTCGTTAGCAATAACAAAGTAGGTAATAGTAGTCTCTGTTATGCTCATAAGTGTGTCCGCGTGCGAAAGAGACAGAGAGTCTTTTGACTATGTGTATGCAGTGTGACGGTCTTTTCATAATTTAAAGTCAAATTTTAAATTTCTTGACCTAGAAGTTACTTTGAAATATTTGAAAAAGATGAGAAACACCGATCAGATATCCTTCAAAATCTAATGTGGTCTAAGCGAGTATTATCCAACAGTCGATATGTTCAAGAGAATTTATTCTCTTAACATATCGACAAAGTATTAAGCCAAGAACCGCGATAAGGAATACTAGGAACATTTTGTATGGCGTAGTGGACTTTTTGCATGCCAAAAAAAAAACCAAGTTAGAGGCTTCGCAGCATATATGTTCCTTTACATGGATTTACTCAGAATTCGGAGTAGAACATTTTATGTGAGTTTTGTGTGTCTGTGTGTGTGTGTCTGTCTGTCCCCCTTATAACTTTTGATCCACTGGATTCACAAAGCCTAAAATTTCAGAATATATAGACAATTTCAGGTACACAAAACTTTTATACTCAGTATTTAGAATTTTTGTTCCAGTCAGTGGTTATCAACATTTTAATTTTTATAGCATTTGTCCACATATCTCAAAAACTATAAACGCCAGAACGCTGAAATTTTGTACAAATATAGTCAAATATAGTATCTCGAAATGTATTTCGAAATGGTTCCAGGGTTTCTCAAACTGTTTTTATTAAGAAACAAAAAAAATTTATGACAAATTTTTGTCTTTAACTGCCTTTATTTCCATTTCTTTTAAAAATATCGAAAAATGCCGAAACATGTAACTGTATGTAAATGTGTTACATGCAACTAGTACAAATTTATAAAATTTGAAAATGATCGAGTGAATACTTTATTGTATAATAGTTTAAGTAGAATAAACATGCCGTAAATACTACATATCACATACATTGTGATGAAATTTCAGAATACAATCTCAGCATTAAACTAATTAATAATCTGCAATTAAAAACCTTAAATATTGCGAATTCATAACTACCCACTAAGTAGTGAGGAGAAAAAACAAATGTTAATATGGACAGTGAACAGACGTATCCGAATATCCGTGTTTACAGTTTCGTATCACAATTATCAAGATGTTGTCATTGTATTTTTAACATGCTCCTCACATTTCTTACATCATAATGCAAGTTTTTTTTTTATTTGTATTACTATTTTTTTGTCTTTAGATCCGTGAACATCATCAATAAAACAAACTGGCTCGATAGACTTCATTCTTAAATTTATTAATTTATATGTATAATAGATAAAACATAACATAAAAATGTGGTCACCCTTCTCCGTGTACAGAATGGTGGTAGTAGATAGGCACGAGAAAAGAAAGATGCTACCGGAAAAATCAATTTAATGGTTCTACTTTTTCTCTCATTCAAGTATAATTAAACTTCATTTTGTGCAATAAACACCGTCCAAAGGAATTCATGCCTTGAATATATATCGACGATTCTACCGGGGAAGTGTTATTCCAGCTGGTTATCTGTCGGATTCTTAAACAATTATCTATACGAACAGGATTTTAGATGTTGGCAATATTACAAAAAGTGCCATGTAAACATGCGTGTTTGGCATGTGAAGAATTATAGTGGTAGACGATTATCTCTCAAATGATCTGATCTCTGGAGAGCTTTGAAATTCATTCACCGGTTAAAAGTTTTTGGAAGGACACGCGAGGGTTTGTTTATCTGCACTCTTTATTTGGTCGTTGGAAGCAAGTTTTCTTCGCGCATGTAATGATGTCACTAAGTCGCATTCGTCATCCGATGATTCTATAACGATTTTGTTCCGACATTATTATTATGAACCTGAGAAACTGGTACACCTAAATATACACGGAAGCAGAAGATTAATAAGAAAAACAATCTCTGAATCTGGATTCGTACACTGCCTCGACGCGTATATGGAAACCCATACAGTATTCAGAACCCCAGTACGTCAAAGCTGCGAGAGGGTTTAACTAGCATTATTTCAAAGTAAGTTACCTTAAACACTATTCAGGTCAACCTGTCGGAAAGTTTGGGACCGGGACACCAACTACCCTACCTGACATGGAAGACACTTAATGGATTACGCTTCGGTGTCACGAGATGCAAAGAAAACATGCTAAGGTGGGGTATTAGGGTGGAAGAGGATGTTTCCTGCAATTGTAGCGAGATACAAACTGACGAACACCTCCTCATCTGTCAAGATATGCCAGTGAGATACGACGCAGAGGACTTGAAGATTGTTAATGACAATGCCGATGCCGTTGCGGTTGCTGTATTCTGGAGTGGGAGGGCCTAGTGGTGAAGTGCTCGGACTCGTTAAGTAAGTAACGCTATTCAGGGGGCAAGTCTGGTTCTACTGGCGAAATCAAAACCCTAGTGATCACCCATATCATGGATATAATTGTCATATAATTGGGGACACGGAAGGAGCCTCCACGTAGATTGAGTTTCGGTTAACTTCGGAAAAGCAATCGGGCGTCCCTGGAAACGGCAGAATGCCGGCCAATCCTTCCACCACCGGAGCACCAACCAATATGATGGTGTTCCGGACACGGAAAGTAAGTAAGTAAGTATTGTCATATGAAGTTCTATGACATCTGAAGATATTAGAGAACTCCATATAATAATTATATCCATGATATGGGTAATCGTGAGGGTTTTGATTTCGCCGATTGGACCAGACTTGCCCCCCTGAACTGCGAACAATCTGGATTCGGATATACATTTTGATGTATTATTCAAACATAACATAGCCTAACGTCCGGTAATACTTATGTATGTTCGAAGGAACGTATTTACATACAACACTGTAATTAACTGCTCCGTGACACTTCTCAACGTTTCATGGCATTAGATTCAATTAAATAGAATATACTATTGTATACATCGTTTTTATGTTTATTTTTAATTTAATGTAAGATCAATAACCTAGATTTTAAGCTTTTACTAACATGAAAAACTAATAGCTACAAAGCGCCCTTGAGGTGAGTTTTCACGAAAACGGCGTTATATCAATTATCCAACCATATTTATTTAGGTACAAAATACTTATTAATTCCCCTAATGTTAAAAATCTTTATTGTGAAATTGATCTTGTGAACAGGGCCAGAAAGAATGGTTAAAACGGTTTTTATTGTTTAACACGACGGTTTTGTATTGACAGCTAACTATTTCACAATATCATCCTTTCTTTATTCTTCGCACGTTTACATAGAAGTCCTTACCGAGAGTATTATGGCATAAGCCAAAGAAAGTAGAAAAGTAAAGTATTGCCCCACAACTCATAGCGGACTGAGTCGGCTAGTCGTCAGTACAAGCAACTCAGATTGTAATATGTATTTTATCTCTAATTTCAAATTTGCGCACCTTCGATATTATAATAACGTTAACAGCATCCTCACTTTGTTTACACAAATAAGACAATCCAATTTCCCTTCCGAGTATCCTAGGAAGATTCCGTTATTTTACTCGCCCCCGTCTTTCAGAATCTTCTCCTCTGATCTGCAATTGCTTATTCCTCGAATCGTTGAAGCTGAAGCGGGTTCTAATTAGACTCCCAGATTGAATATTCATCCACGTTAATTAAACGGAGAGGACAAAAAGCCGATAGATCCAATTAGAGAGACAGTTTCGCTTCCGTAACTTTAACTATTCCGATATTATGTGGATAGGAACGAACGCAAAATCATATAAACCTAATTATTACTTCATGAGATAAAGCTCGGGGTGACAAAAGGGGTGTCGGTCGGCCACAGAAGAGATGGGCCGACGATATTGTTGCGATCGCCGGAAAGAAATGGATTGAAGCGGCACAGAATAGAGGAAAATGGAGACAAATGGAAGAGGCCTACATCCAGCAGTGGAGGGAAGGCTAGGAAGAAGAAGAAGAAGAGATAAAGCTCAAAGATAGTGTAACAAAGTTTCGTGTATCATTTTGCAAATATTTTTATGAAATACATTTTTATGGAGTCCATTTCGATTCTAAGTACATTCATAAAAAAAAAAACTAAATTTACAGAACATGAGGCTACTTAGTTCTGACAGATGAACTCATTAATACTAATAAACAAAAAAAATATTCAATGCGCTCTACACATTAGTATGATATGAAGACCCAAGTCACAAGCACAAGTTTTTTAACTGTATTGGGACAGTGCCTATTGAAAAAAAAACTGTAATAATTTAAATTTTTGTACTATGTGTCTGTTTTAATGAAAAAAAATGAAGATCAAATCGATTGAACTTATATGACTCTACGAAGGAACATAGTTCAGCAATGAGGTTCACTAACCATTCTGAATGCTGCCTTTTCAGGTGAGACGAGACTGGTGTGTGAGATATACAATTAGTTTTCTTTTATAAAGTTATGCACACCTGTCGCTGGTAACTTCACATTGTGGGATATGCCGTGATGGTATGAATGTATGAAGGAACAAAACTTAATAGTTCGTCATTAGAACTTAACAATCAATATGGAAAATTTTACGTAACGTCATTCTCAAACATGACTTCATTTTCTTCTTCCTTGTATCTTCCCAGTTTATCTGGGGTAGGCCATTCTGGTACACAATCTCCAGATCTTTCGATCTTGCGTCGTTTCTCTGGTTAGTTGCTCCTCTCTTAGCTCCTTCTCAATATTTGTTCGCCTGTGGACGGTCTCTAGTTCTGGACTGAGTGGGTAAGTTCAGTGCTAGTTTTTTTTTTTTTTTTTTGTTTAAGGCAATTCACCCTGTAAAGAGTGCTATGTGCCAATTATTTCATGTCAGAGGAGAAAAGATAATTTTATTATAAATTTATGTCATTCAATGAAAGGAATTTTGAAATAACGGACAGTACACGTGAATTATTAAGAGACAAAAGATGTTGGATATTAAGTGGAGATTGGTGAGTGATTTTAATTAATTGTTTGTATGTATAAAACAAAAAAATATAAGGGTGCTTATCATGCAGGTATCCAACAAAAAATTTCCTCTAAACCATGGTTTTATAAAAGAAACATATCTAAACGATTAATATCATGTATTTCTAGAATGAGAATTGGCCATTGTTCAATTGCCTCCCATCTGTATAGAATTAGAGTTCTAAATAGCCCACTTTGCCAGTGTGGTGATGAGGATGAGACAATTGATCATGTATTTTTTAACTGTAAAAATAATTCCGCCTTCAAAAATATATACAGTGCTAGTTTAACCACGTGATCATCATTTCGTCTGGTAATGTGTCCGTACCTACGGAGTCTGGTCTCCGTTAGTATCTCCGGAATAGGCGCGACTCCGAAACTACCTCGGACGTATTCGTTTCTAACTATCCTCCCTTGTAACATATATGGACCACCTGAGCATCTTCGTTTCTGCTGTGTGCATCTTTTGCTCATGTTTACTCTTCATGCTCCAGCATTCTGATCCGTCGAGCATACCTGGCAGATGACATAACATAACACCCGACAGGGCTCTCCACTTTACCCAGCCTGTATCCATGCGGTGTTGTCTGCATCTACAGAAACATCTGGTGTTACAAAGGATCCGAGATATTTGAACTGCTCAACTGTTGAAAGAGGCGTGTTGTCTATGTGTATGTTATGGCTAACTGCTCTTATTTGTCGAAATATCGCAACAAACATAAAAAAGTTGATTCTACACACAAAAGCTTAAGATCGCCTTGATAAAGATAACCTTTTGATAGATTTGTTAAACGAAAAAAAAAGAAAAAGAACGATAGAAATGAAAGAATTGATCGTGAAACTTACAGACTTATATATCATTACAGTCTCATGGTATATTATTGAAGAAACAGATAATGCAATGCGTACCCATAAAGTATTCATGTTCCCACTGGTGCAACTGTTGTTGAATGATATTATTAAAATTCAACCCGTGCGATCTGACGGAAATCGAACATTTGAATCTAAAACGTGACCCACGCAGATACAAACCAACATCACAATGTTCCCCATTTTGGCGTGGCCATGATAGCTTCTCATGGAATCACACCAACAATCGTGTCGTTGGACACTCAAGGTTGATAATATCGATCTATTGATTTACATGAAGAATACTAAAAGATCATTGAATACATAACATATTTTATTCATCCGACATCTGATAGATACTATTCCGCTCAAACTGGCATTTTAACATAAACACAACATTCCAAAATAAGTGACAAGAGTCGTGACTGACTAATGCTTTGAAATCAGTAAAAAATACATACAAAATATTACAATGGTAACAAAACGTAAGCTAGAAATAATATGCAGTCACCTTGGAATGTCATCCGACTCAATGCCGGTCTCATCTTCCTGGAGATGGGGACTCTATACAGACAATCCAAAAACACTAATGAATGTACTTCTGAACTAAAACGAAAAAGGTTAAAAAAAAAATAGAAAAGGTTTGTATTCAAAGAAAAACTAAGATCATTCGTGGTGATTAATGATTCTCAATAAGTAATGAAGCGATTTGAAAATCAAGACCAAGTTTTTTATCCCTGTTTTTAATGACATGCCACACTAATATAATGTAATCATCATACTAGTTTCAAGTAGGTACAATTGCGTATTGATAAAATATTTTTTTATAACCCTACAGTATACTAATTGAATTATTTTTATCTCATATTTATAATTTAATAAAGTAAAACAACATTGGTCCTTGAGGAACTCCATTAGGTACAATCGATAGTAAACCCGAATAATGATTAACGGTATCTGTAATCCTCTAATGCCTAACTGGTTTCGTGAAGTTGAATTGACATTTGAGTGGTATATTATACCAGTTTGTGCTTTCGTGATTCTCTCTGCGGGGAGTCGTTTCATTGTCTCCTCATTTATAGTTCCCAGTGCATGGTGATGCGTCAGCCGGTTTAAAAAATCGCCGAATCACGTATCTGGGATTTGCATGCAAATATATTTACGTATTCAATGTAAGTACCCAACAAAGAATTTAACTATCCAGCAGACGCTGTAGTATCGGCCAAAAATATTCTATGCCAAAATTATTGTGTGTTATACAATATTTTTTCTTCCTTGTTTTTTAACTGTTATACTTCCATCTCTATCCGTATTGTTAAAGGCGACTAAAAATGATACCATTAAGAACTCTGAAAACAGACAAAGACCAAACCAACGGATGGAAGGCTATAATATATGACTTATGCGAAAAATGGGGAATTTAAAGGTTTTTTAAATATACCTACATTATTTGAGTTAAAAAAATAAAAAAAACGTTTATGTGATCATTATCTAAATACATTGGATTCCTAGATACGTCGTGGCGTCTTTTCAAACCCCATATATGATGAATTTTAAATATATTTAATGTTTTTTATGATGGTTGGAAGTTGGAAGATATTGCCATTTGGCAATAAGCTCGCCACTGTGCACATGTGCTCAAAAAGTTACAAGTAAATTAAAAAAAAAATATGGGCGATTGGATAGAATAATATATATGATTTTTTTAGTGCGGTGGACATCCATCGACACACAAAAGCCTGATTCAAGTCTCAAGTTTTCGAGTCATTGATGAGGGGTTGATAACGTAGCAGTGATTCTGATTTCCCACTTCCTTCTATTCCTTTTCCTTCCTCATGAGCACATTTACATTCATTTGTTGTTGTTTTTTTCTTTCTTTTAATTTTGATCTCCTGTAGGACAAATCCCATTCAACTGCCCCGCCAGACAAAACCGCCAGAACATCCTCTTTTACACTAAATACTCAAGAACAAACTATGCAAACAACACTTTTATTAACCGCAGCTGCAATATGTACAATAACCTTAATCATAAGCCAGATATTTTTAACAATAGCCTACATTCATTAAAAAAACAACTAACATCAATATTATAATGAATACTTTATGTACCAAATTGTACAATTTTTGGTATGTCCAATACTGTATTAATATGACAACTCACCCTTTCCTCCTCTCCTACCTTTCTTCATGTCCCACCCTCGCTTCATAAAATACACACACACACATACACACACATCACAATTGTACACTTACACCACACTTTTGTCTTTGACTTTGTACTGAATTGTCTTTATTATGTATATTAATCTGTGGAACAATGTAATTGGCTTACTTTCCTGATTGTTATTTTTTTATTAATGTAAAACATGTAACAGCTGTTTTGTTTCCCAAAATAAAATAAATAAATAAATAAATTAATAACTTTTTATATATGGTCACATTTTTATATATGGAGACGTACTTCTTCAAGACGAGTAAAATTACTGCAAACTGTTTTGGTTTACAATTTAAGTTAGCATTTAATTTATGTAATGTATATTAAAAATAAATAAATCAATAAATATAATGTTATGCCCATAATATATCTCCAAACATGCGATTGGTAAATGTTGATGATCATCGTCACCGTGACTCGAAATATGTTAATACAAATGTAATGCTTTAGTGACGTCTTATGGGTCTATCTGAAATAAAAATTATGCAAACCTGCAAAAATTTAGTAGATTGCCATGAAACACAAAATAATGTAAGCGTAGCTTCATTGTAATTATATTTACTGGATGTTTTGATTGTGTAATAAATTAATAACCTTAATACGAGACCTCTTCTCAATAAGTGATTTATAAAATCATTGATTCACTTTTGTAAAACCTCAAGATAAAGTTCAACAATGTCAGTGCCTTTAGCGTCTCTTCTCAATTGATTGAAAGTGCAAATCAAACTCTGTCCCATGGACATATAATCAATGAGGTAAAACACATAAAAAAACGTATGAAAGTGTTTTAATGAGTAATAGAAAAATAAACATCATCAGTAACCAGTCATATTATACAAGTTGAAGGGAAATATTACGGCATTCCAACAAAAGAGAAAACGTTGAAAAGTAATATTACAACTTTCATGTGAGTTTTCTTTTTGAATATATTTATCATAAGTTTGTATCCTACTTATCAGTAAATATTATGTCTTCTTCTTGTACTTCTTATCAGTAAATATTTTGATACTAACAAATAATTTACAAACTATAGGAGGATGGCGTGTCGATGGGTCAGGGCATCGCGCTGGCATTAGCTGCCTCCACCTAATTCGTTCGCCTATAGCATAAGCATTGCTTTTATGGGATGTATGAAGATACATTCGCAACATAATGACTAAAAAAGACTTAAAAACAATATATATTACGCGTTAGCTCAATCGATTATAACACACGGAATGATTGGTTGGGGTGGCGCTGCTAAAATTAATATGGATCCTCTTATTAAAGCACAAAAAGCTTTAATTAAGGTTATAATAAAGAAACCATTTACATATCCAACAGTTCAATTATTTAATGATTTTCCAGTTTTCAACATTCCACAGTTATATATCAAAATTATTTCTATACATTTTCATAAAGATAAAACAATTCACATTACACCGCAACACAATTACGAGACGACACGCAGGAATTTTCTCATGACTCCAAAGACAAACACGACATTCTGACAAAGACATTACTATTATTTAGCTCCAAAAATTTTTAATAAGATAAAAAGTGAAATAACGGACATACAGTTGATGAATAATTTGAAACACAAGAAAACAATAGAAACATGGATTAGAAACAAGGGCATTATATACTGCGGAAACATGATCAAGCTACAACAGTTTATATTTTTATTTTATAATAGGTAGGTATATTTTATAACAAGTTTTAGTTAAATACTAGTTTAATATTTTTCTGTCAGATATAACGCAAAAAAAAATGCTGCCACCTCGGTACAGGCTCAGCCTAGTGAGGTGGTGTATACCAAAAAATACTATAAAAAAAATGTTTCATATAACTTATTTAAATCTTTTTAATATTTTTATTGTTTGTATATTGTTATATTTTGTTTGGTTTCAATTTAAAAAAAAACAATCATATGTACTTTTCACAAGGACATACCAACTACCTACTCATTATTTAACAGAAATATGCAGCCCTGCACCGATTTCTTTTTAAATTTGTTTATAGCTAGATACACGAGTCTATCATAAAGCAAATACAGACAATTCACCAGAAAAGCTCTTTGAGGTCCTTGTATACCCTGGGTATATGGATGTACACAAAAATGCACGCTAATTACCTTCTAATGTATGAAACACGAAAAATATTGTAGGTATATCACCTAATATGTGATATACAACATTTTTTCGTTAAGAAAAGGTAAAATTTAGAGGGTTTTTTTAATAGTAGGAAAAGTAATTAAAATATTATAATTTAAAAAAACTTGGTAGATTTTCATATTCACTTTCGATTGAAGTAAAAATCTACTTCAAAGGCCTTGTAGTTTTTTAGTTACTAACAATTAGCGCCCTTGGAATGATTTTAAATCATTAAACGGCGCTATATAAACTACTTATTATAATTATTATTATTATTACAATAAAAAAATTAAAAAAGGGTTTTACTTAAACTAATTTTACAAGAAAATTATTAAACAAATTCAAAATTAAATAACTCATGCAATAAAGCAAACATGTTAATATACCAACTGTTCTTTATTTCAAAGACGTATCTTTTGAGGGTACTGGGGAAATTATTTTCAAAATATACTATATAGCCTACTAGAGCCTCTTAAAACAAAATATAAAACTGGGAGAACCGTCAGTTTTTCAGCCGTCAGAATTCAGTGGATCCGGGATAGAATCTTGCCTCAATTTATTTACAGTGGATCCGGGATAGAATCAGTGGATCCGGGATAGAATCAGTGGATCCGGGATAGAATCAGTGGATCCGGGATAGAACCAGTGGATCCGGGATAGAATCTTGCCTCGATTTACTTACATAATATTTACAGAATGGTCGCATTGTAGTCTTTGTTTGTATCAAAAATGTACAAAAAACTATGATTTCTTGAAATGCAGTTATGTAAGACGACACAATTTTATGAAAACAAAGCAGGTACCTCCTTTAATTATTATACTAAACTTTTACTTGTAACGTTCCTACTCCAATAAAAACAACACCACTCTAAAACTAAATCGACTGATTCTGCTTCTGGAATGGGTGTAGTGTTTGTTATCTGAAGATGTATACCTACGGAAGAATATTACGTTCAGAGGGGAGATGTTATGTGCTAGTAGAGAGAGTAGGGGTGGAGTTCCACTCATAATTGGATCGAGTTTGTTTCCTGGCTGGTTGCACTGCACACTGTATATGGCAGTCTTATTATTTACTATCCAAAACCGGTCCTGGATTCTATCCGTTTTTTAACCGGCGACACCTTCGTATATTGTTTAACTTATACGTATCAGAAGGGCAGGTCCGGATTTAAAAATGATATTTAGAAATAAACATAATTAATAAAAATTAGATTAATTTATTTTATAGATTTGATAAAAAAATATTATTATTTTTAAACACACCACGTGCATACGATGATTATCTTTCACCAATTGTGGGAATTTTTCAATCAACGAAGGAATAATAGAACGAAAATAATATTTCGTTGAATCTAAAGTACTTACCAATTGTTTTTTTTTTAATTTATGAATATTTTCAAACATTTTTGAAACTAAGCATAAAAATACTATGTATAAACATATTACAGCAACAAAACATGCTCCCTTTTCGAATATTACAATGAAAACAAATGCCATTCAAATTCGCCGTGTCTTTATTCGTTTCATTCATTTTCGTGTGTGACGAAGTCTTTCAACTTTTTTGGTAGCTTCAAACTTTGCCGAGTCAATACGAGGCCAAATTCAAACGATAAAGAAAAAAAATATTTTACGAATTATTAAAATATGCCAAATTTTGGCGTTGATTTAACATCAAAAGTCATCTTTTAATGCTAATAACAATGAAAATTAAAAGTAATAAGTTTATGGTATATAGTTCTGCTGAATTTAGTATATATTATTAAGAGCCTTCAGTCAGATTGGTACACAATTGACAATTAAAACAATAAATTTTTCATTGTAATATGTCATCGTGGAGTTTCACTATAAATCGTCCGTCGAAAACTTAATAAATTGAATGCATACTCCACTTACGTACATAAATCAAGTACAAAACATTGTTTATAATTATACTGCGATAAGACGATTTTTAGTGTCGATTATAGAGGATATCAATCAGATATCCATAGAATTTATTCACAACAGTAGCGGCCAACCTCCAAATGGTCTCTTCCAATTTAATTTAAAATTGATATCTAAAATTAACTATTCTTGTCACGATTTTTAGTAAAATGAACGCCATATTAAATTTTATACTGTACACACCTTGACTGAACCAAGATAAATTTGCACAATATTCGTTGCAAAATACAAGATGAAGCAAATGTAAAAAAAAAACTATACATGAAGCAAATGCTTTATCTATACTTTTTCCTCATCTTCTTTCTCCTCCCGCAATGTCTATCTACCTCCTATATTTGTTGCTGTGATTTTATATTAATTTAATAATGGCACGTGTTTTTCTTTCTGTTTGCTTTATTTCGTTACAAATTTAATGTATCAACTACTACACAGCTATGTATGGCATTACGTTGCTTTGGTTGGTTGGAAGAAATTGCCTTATGGCAATCAACCCGTCATTGTACTCATTATTGTACATGAAGTAAAATAAATAAATAAATGCTAGACCAAGTCCTGGTGGTCTTAAATGTAAAAAAATGGCATTATAAGTTTAGCATAGACAAATATTGTGAAATTGTACCTACATAAGACCACCACTCAGAATAAGACTATGTACAAGAGTTTGGCTCATCACTAAATAAAACTTAGGTACTTAGAATTAGTTAATCTATCTGTTTTGGTAAGTACTCTTACTGAAAATGTTTTTGACTCTAAAGAGAGTTCAAAATACTAAATGATCGTTTTGGGTTAGTTAGCAAGTTAACTGAATTAAATAGAGTCAACACTACATCCTTCGGTGATCGTGCTTTTGCTGTGGCTGGACCAGGTGATCGTGCTTTTTCTGTGGCTGGACCAGCCTCGTATAAACTACCACCTGAATTGAGGCAAATCGACAACTTAGCACTATTCAGGAAACACCTGAAAACTCACTTCTTCCGCGAGTCATACAAAAACCTGTAATATATTCATAGCGCCCTTGAGGTGAGGTTATCACAAAAACGGCGCTAGAAAAATTATCCCAATTTATTTATTTAGTTAAATTATTAGTTTTTGGTTCTTCTTCTTCTTCTTCTTCAAAACAACTTTTTAAAGATTCGCAATGGAGGTTCACCAAAAATTGTCCGATGAGAAATAAAAAAAAAACATAATTACTTGCGAAGTGACAAACATTGAAGCATGTTGTGCAATTCGTTCTCAGTTGTACTATACCTCAATGCATATCGCGATTGATTCGTTTCGCAATTCGTCTGAATTAATTAGTTCGCATAGTGAGCAGCTTCCATTAATATAACACAGCACTGCATTGCACTTGGGAGTTTAATATTGGCCATTAACTATGGAAAATATCTCAAGATTTAAAGAGAGAATATATTATTATGACTTACAAGACATTCGTTCGTGAGTTGAATTAAGTGGAACTTTTATTATAATCAGTAGTTAAACGGGTTGGAGTGAAGATGAAAAACATTTCTATTTATTTATTGTGAAAATATTATATTAAATTATGATAGCACTTCTTCTTCTTCTTTCTCAGCCATCTCTCCACTGCTGGATGTAGGCCTCTTCTAAAAGCTTCCACTCGTCTTTTTTCTGGGCTTTTCGAACCCATCCGCTTCCAGCGACAGGGACAATATCATCGGCCCACCTTTTCTGGGGCCGGTCTATTCCCCTTTTCATATCCCATGGTCTCCAATTTAGAATTCTGGGTGCCCATCTGTCCGTACCCTGTCTGGCAACATGACCTGCCCATTGCCATTTATGTTTTGCAACTCGATCCATGACATCAACAACTTTTGTCTGGCGTCTGATTTCTTCATTTCAAATTTTGTCTCTTAGACTTACGCCTATCATTTGCCTTTCCATGGATCTCTGAGTGCATTTTAGCTTATGTATGGTCCTCGCAGTTAGCGTGATAGTTTGCAGACCATACGTAAGAAAAGGCAGGATACATGTTTCAAACACTTTTCTTTTCAGACATGTGGGAATATCTCTGTTTTTTAGGACATGTTTAAGTTTCCCAAAGGCTGCCCAACCTAGTCCGATCCTTCTGGGTATTTCTGCTGTCTGGTTATCCTTTCCTAATTTTATCTTGTGTCCAAGGTATATATATTCTTCAACAGCTTCAATTATAATGATGGCACTACTTTTTACATATTATGTGTGTGTGTATTACAATATGTATGTATATATTTTTTTATCTTTATTCTATTGTGTAAAAAAAATTTTTTTTTGTGTTTTAATTAAAAAATAAATTTGGTATAGTAAAATGAAACCAAATTTATTTATAATTTGCTATGGTGATCTACCAAGAATTGTCCGTAGAAAAGTTAAAAATGTATTTAATTTATTTATTTTGTTCATGCTTTCTCTTACATGGGTTACACTTTTATTTTGTTTTACAAAAAATACATAATAAAGTGATGAGTGTAGTTAGCAGTGTTGGTATTGTTTTAATCACCGTCAAACTAGGCAAGGCCTGTACATAATATAGTGATGAGTGTAGTTAGCAGTGTTGGTATTGTTTTAATCACCGTCAAACTAGGCAAGGCCTGTACATAATATAGTGATGAGTGTAGTTAGCAGTGTTGGTATTGTTTTAATCACCGTCAAACTAGGCAAGGCCTGTACATAATATAGTGATGAGTGTAGTTAGCAGTGTTGGTATTGTTTTAATCACCGTCAAACTAGGCAAGGCCTGTACATAATATAGTGATGAGTGTAGTTAGCAGTGTTGGTATTGTTTTAATCACCGTCAAACTAGGCAAGGCCTGTACATAATATAGTGATGAGTGTAGTTAGCAGTGTTGGTATTGTTTTAATCACCGTCAAACTAGGCAAGGCCTGTACATAATATAGTGATGAGTGTAGTTAGCAGTGTTGGTATTGTTTTAATCACCGTCAAACTAGGCAAGGCCTGTACATAATATAGTGATGAGTGTAGTTAGCAGTGTTGGTATTGTTTTAATCACCGTCAAACTAGGCAAGGCCTGTACATAATATAGTGATGAGTGTAGTTAGCAGTGTTGGTATTGTTTTAATCACCGTCAAACTAGGCAAGGCCTGTACATAATATAGTGATGAGTGTAGTTAGCAGTGTTGGTATTGTTTTAATCACCGTCAAACTAGGCAAGGCCTGTACATAATATAGTGATGAGTGTAGTTAGCAGTGTTGATATTGTTTTAATCACCGTCAAACTAGGCAAGGCCTGTACATAATATAGTGATGAGTGTAGTTAGCAGTGTTGGTATTGTTTTAATCACCGTCAAACTAGGCAAGGCCTGTACATAATATAGTGATGAGTGTAGTTAGCAGTGTTGGTATTGTTTTAATCACCGTCAAACTAGGCAAGGCCTGTACATAATATAGTGATGAGTGTAGTTAGCAGTGTTGGTATTGTTTTAATCACCGTCAAACTAGGCAAGGCCTGTACATAATATAGTGATGAGTGTAGTAAGCAGTGTTGGTATTGTTTTAATCACCGTCAAACTAGGCAAGGCCTGTACATAATATAGTGATGAGTGTAGTTAGCAGTGTTGGTATTGTTTTAATCACCGTCAAACTAGGCAAGGCCTGTGTCATGACGGCTATTTCATATATTGAATAATTTTTATATTTCAAAATGTAGCATAAAATCGTAAATGTAATCTAGATATAACGTAAATGTAATCTAGATATAACGTAAATGTAATCTTGATATAACGTAAATGTAATATAATATAATATTTATTTATTTAATATTGCTTCTCGGACAACTAACAGGTATAAAACGCACCCAACAGGTATAACACGCACCCAATAACAAGTTGCTACATTCTGGAAACTTTCTGGTGATATTAATCGTCTCACAGATCCAGACTGAAAACACAATTACAAACAGTGTCTCCACCGGGAATCGAACCCGGGAACCTTGGATCAGCAGTCAGATACCCAATCGACTGAGCCACGAAGGCCGACAATTTATTTAATTTTCATATTAACGTTTTTGTTTTGCACCATGGTGCCGAGATTGCTAATATAGAGGGCTCCATGAGCTACTCTTCGTGCCGTGTATTGTTTTTTTTTTGTTGTTCATTCTAGCGTTCTGCGAAGGGGCCGTTGACAGTCCCCATATGCGGAGCGGCTGATGGTGGGAGTAGCGATTTATAATGAGTTAAGGCTTTATGAGTAAAATTTGTAGGTAAAAAATATGGTTTGTGAAGCATTGCACCCCCCTGCTCACAGATTGGAATAACGTTTTCATTTAATATTATTTACGCAAATAAGAAATACCGTTTTACTTAACTTGTTTTAACAGATGGACTAAGAAAGACCTACAACTGACAAAAGTGTCGAAAGACCTCAAAAAGGTGGTCTGACGTTGCTGGAGGTGGATGGATGCGGTCTGCCCAAGATAGGGAGCTGTGGAGGTCTCAGGGGGAGGCATATGTCCATGACTGGACGAAGGAGGGTTGAAAAAGAAGAAGAATGCGTATTTAAAAATTAAGAGAAGCTTCTGTAACATATTATAGCATAAAAAAACGCACAGTTTATATTCTCATAAATCATAGATTTTTGACAGCCAATTTGATTTGCAAGCAAATGATTTTGATGGTTGTAAATATGGATTTGTAGACCCGGTAATTGTACTCCAAAAATCATAAATACTCCGTTCAATGTAGGTTCAGATGCAACATTTGTCTGAGCTATTATCGTTAATACAATTTTGAAGCAGTAGCCGAGAGACAAAAATAAACTTCTAAAAAGAGAACTCCTAAATGGTAGATTATCTTAAAAGATAAAACTGAAACGAAATGTACATACTAATATACCAACCAACAAGATCAAAGGAATGAACATTTTGTGAGTTAAGTAAATGAGAGACACTATGTATGGCTGTCGGAAAGTTGTGGAGTAAAAGCAAAAGATAATTAAACATAACACAGATAATGTTGAGACGAGAAATTCTCTCTTCTTGGAAGTATTACATATAATACATATGTACATAACTTTAGTTATTTAAGCATGCTTCTAATTTACGCCACTGTATAACAAATATGTAGTCATTTCGTTAGTTCTGGTTGGTTGGAAGAAGTTTCCTAATTGCAATAAGCTCACCAGTGTGCATTATATATGTTTATATTACGTACAAAAAGATAAATTAATAAATAAAATAAATAAAAATCTATGCTTTTTCGAACGTAAAATGCATTATGGAGATTTGTATCATTGTTTATTTTATTTCAACATATTTGTAAGATTTACAGGAAAAATCATTATTTATTTCAACATATTTGCAAAATTTACAAGAAAAAGCATTATTTATTTCAACATATTTGCAAAATTTATAAGAAAAAGCATTATATATTTCGACATATTTGCAAAATTTACAAGAAAAAGCATTATTTATTTCAACATATTTGCAAAATTTACAAGAAAAATCATTATTTATTTCAACATATTTGCAAAATTTACAAGAAAAAGCATTATTTATTTCAATATATTCGCAAAAGTTATAAGAAAAAGCATTATTTATTTCAACATATTTGCAAAATTTACAAGAAAAAGCATTATTTATTTCAACATATTTGCAAAATTTACAAGAAAAAGCATTATTTATTTCAACATATTTACAAAATTTACAAGAAAAATCATTATTTATTTCAACATATTTGTAAATATTACAAGAAAAAGCATTATTTATTTCAACATATTTGCAAAATTTACAAGAAAAAGCATTATTTATTTCAACATATTTGCAAAATTTACAAGAAAAAGCATTATTTATTTCAACATATCTGTAAGATTATCAGAAAAAAATCATCAAACCAAACATATATAAAATACGTTCATTTATTTGTAACTTTTTGTTCATACATCCATTTAGTAACGGCAGGAAAAACATTGATACAATGCAATATAAAAAAAGTTTAAAAAAAGATACAGAAAGAAAACATAAAAAAATCGTATAGTAACATCATTCGTCTTAAAAAAATATTAATATTGAAACAAAACCCAAGAAATAGTTCAGTTCTCTATGCCAACTTTATTTCTTTTAACCCGGGTCTTTTTAAACCCCGAGTTAATATTTTCAAACAGATTGCAAACCCTCCCCAACGCTACGTAGTGTGCTTTTTTCGAAAGAGTATACTGGATACAAATCCTAATAGCTTTTGTCCACTACGTAGCCATGTTAAAAAACTCAAAAGAGGAAAACGGTGTGGTCAATACACCTTATTAATGTTTTTAAATTGTCAATACTGACGGTATTTAAGGCGTAGAATCAAACAAAATTGACTGGTCCTACATAAATATTTTCCTTGTATCAGAACGACCGCTTCGGCTGACTAGGCCAGTCGATAAGTGATTATTCCTAAAAATCTAAAAAAAAAAAACTCATAGAAATTGTCTCCCTCGTGGTGTATCGAACATTGGATCCAGTCACGAAAGTCAAATAACTAACCGTTATGCTAAGACATCTATCAATTCAGCCGCATGAATAAATGTTACTGTACAATGAAAAAGAACAATATTATGTCGCAATGGCATGATTTTATTAAATCAACAAGTCTTGCTCCGAAAAAAGCCAATGTTTAATAAACAAACATAAAAGCTCCAACAGTTGTTGGAAGTTCTGTAGATACTGAATGTTTGTACATAGGTAAATATACTGTAACATCTTTTGTTCTCCGTGCAGCAGCCGCGCCGCTATTGCAGTGGAGAGTTAATATTGACCGGGCACAACTTCATTATCTTCCGTACGTCTAACAACGTTCAGTGCCGTCAGACTGGGCTGAGGTACCAACTCGGCCACTTTATTTATAGAGACACATCATCATAGGGCTACGACGAATACGATCCTGGAATATATGGATATTTCCAAAACTATCCCGAAAACCGATGCAAAATGTATGTACCTATGCGTATTAGTTGTTAATTTATACCGAGTTTGGATTCTATCTTTCTGGGGCACGTAGGGTTCACACCTACGTCCCTTGTTATTTCATAGATATATAAAAAGATTCATGAGCAATAAATTCTGATGTTATTGCAATCGAATCGAGTCATATGATATCTGGCATAGACACGAGTGTTGCTTTTCATTCCGTTTGACGTGATTATCAAAAAATCCATTCTAAAATTATCACTTTTCTGAACCAAATAAATAAACTATTCTGTATTGCCTTCCCTATCCAAGGGGCTCTCTAAAAAATACACTCCGAATGAGCAGAGAAAAAAGGAAAAAGGGATAGAGTTGAGTGAAAGAGACGGTAAAATGTCGGCGCTCTCACTGCATAAATAACGTTGCGGTCGACGTTATGAGTGTCATTATATTATGCACTTATGAATAGACTCGCCGTACAAAGGACCGCATCGTTCACATTCAAATGGTATTACATAAAATGAACTCATAATACGTTGATGAAATATGAAAGGATACAATGACTGCGGGAACTGGAGAATTAACATTTATATAAGTACATGGAGTTCAAATGAATTATGTATTATATTCAGACGGAAAAGGAAGAATGACACAACCAGACAGAAAAGGAAATAAGACAAAACAACATAATTAGATATTGGTCTGGAGTGCAAAAGCTAGCAAACCTTCATATTTTGTTAATGAGCCAGCGTCGATTGCTAGGTTTATAAAACACAATCCTAAGAAACAATCACAATTCTCCAATAATTAAGACAAAAGGACAGTGAGCACGGTTTGAATAGTATGGAATCTTGAAATATTTAAGCTGTATATTCCTAAGCATCTAGGTGCAGGCGTTTGAAAGAAGATTCGAATATGCTGCAACCAAGTGCTGGAATGACATGTCCACCACTAAGAACGGTGACAACAGCTGTTGCTTTTAAAGCAAAGTGGCCTGGCAGACATATTGCATTGCATGTACCTATGAATGTTTTTATACTTGCTAGACGCTTGATATGACAAAATTGAAAATAATAAAACAGAATGTTTGTTTCTACATATTTATTTTTCGGTGTCGATAGAAATTTTTCATCCTACGAAGACATAATCAAGAATGAAACAATCGTTTAATTCCTTTCAATTGCAATACCAAGAATTCTACCAAATATAATAATTAATCGAATTGATTGTGCATCTTGTGGAAAGTGTGATAAAGCATTGCCAGAAAAGTGTCAGGTAACCTGGAAAAGTATTGTCACAGGGAGTGTACCAGATAGAAGAATACCAGATAGATAGAAGAAGGAGAAGCAGATATTCTGCGCGATTGTGTGACCAGATTAAGGTGATGACCGGAGATGACCTATATTCGGCGGTGTAAGCTGCGGAGAGCAAAGATGACTGGAAATGATTCGTTCTATACATTGGCGGTTCCATGGATAACGAATCTCAGCAGTGAGGAAACGAAGAAGTGTGACAGAGCAAACTTCCGACAGTAAAATGTTGCATCTGTAGTATTAAACCATACATTCATGTAAGAGTTAACAGTGTTGCCAACAACGGAATCATTTTTATTCATGTTGTCATGCTGTAATTCAGCTGTCGGATGCTTGTCCTAGCGCTTAACAAAACCTACTATTTCTGCATTAATGACCTTAAACAACCGTAGATCATAAAAAAACGATGAAATCATTCGGCGTAAAGTTTGTTTTGTTGGTGATATGTTAAGACCTCGTTCATGGCTGCAATGAAGCATGGATATAGGTTAAGGTTTAGTTAGAAGTACCACTTTGACAGCGTTTGTATTTATTTATTTATTTATGTTAAATTTAGACAAAAAAACAGCGTTAAGACATAGTACAATACAATAGTAACATTAAGTATTAAGGCCTATTACATCTTGTCGTTATGATTAATATAAAATAATACAATAAGTTTGCAAAAAATCATAAAATATGATCATATGTTGGTATGTAGGTAAGAGCAACATTTCAAGTTTACAATGATTCAAAACATAATATTCAACTAAAAGGAAAAAAAAAGAAAAAAGAGAATTAATGCCGTCAAGGTTTCCTATAATAAGTGGTTATTGATCTTCTTTTGTATAGAGTATTTGAATGTTGTGGAGCTGAGGTGGAAGATGTCAAACTCTTGAAATCTGTTATTATATGTATCGCACATTCTATGAATTGCCATGTTTTGTTTAGTATATTTAATGCTTACATAAAGTGATACTAAGTAATCGAATGATAACACGTGGGTTATCATTATTGTAGTGGGCAATAAAGATAGAGACGTTGCAAGCAGGTACTGTAAATCAGCAGATTATGACGTGTTGAGGTATTTAATGATATCCGACTTTCGTTCAAAGTTCGTCAATATTATTTTGAGTTATACGTTTCAATGACCGAGACATGTTTGAGTGAGGTCTGTCTTTTTATGCTAAGAAGCAAAACAATACTGCAATTACGAAGTTCAATAATAATAAGATTATACTTTCAGCTCTACGAAATAAACTTATAATCAGTTGTTTAGGAAATGTGCTCACGTTTTGAGATATTACAGCATGTCCTTTTAAAACTCTTTATTTGGACACATTGTAAAAATATGTTTAAATATTTTATAAAAATAATTAAGAAATTCTAGACGATATACTGAAGCGATGGGCACAGCATTTTAATGAGCTGCTCAATGAGGGGGAACACACCACACCGGAGGAGCCAGAATTTATAACAACAGCAAATGCAGATGTTGGAGATGTGCCGGAACCCACTCTGGATGAAACTGCGATGATATACCATCTGAACTATTAAAATATGGTGGCAGCAGGGCAGCTTCAAGTCTTCATCAAATCATCCATAAAATATGGGAAGCCGAAATAATGCCAAGAGACTGGGATAATGGCCTGATCTGTCCCTTGCATAAGAAAGGGGATGCTCTGAACTGCTCAAACTTCCGAGGTATCACACTGTTGTGCACAGCATACAAAGTACTTACTGGAATCCTATTCACGAGATTACTCCCATTTGTGGAGGAAATGGTGGGACAATATCAGAGTGGATTCCGACCGGGTAGGTCAACCATTGACCAAATATTCACACTGCGGCAGATACTCGAAAAAACGCTGGAGCATAATGTTGAAACACATCACCTGTTTGTGGACTTCAAGGCTGCATATGACAGTGTCAACAGAATTAAGCTCCACGAGGCAATGATGGAGTTGGCCATCCCCCCTAAACTTGTGCGCCTTGTCGGAATGACCATGTCCAATACATACTGCAGTGTAAAAATACAGTGTAGCACCTCGGAACAGTTCACAACATATAGAGGGCTCCGACAAGGCGATGCATTGGCATGCTTGTTATTTAATATTGTCCTGGAAAGAGCTGTTAGAGACTCAGGCATAGAGACAACAGGAACAATTTTCAGAAAGTCGAGTCGATTACTTGCATATGCAGACGATATCGATATTATATCTAGAACGTTGCCTTGCATGAAGGATAACTTCTTGAGACTTGAGTTTGCAGCCAATAACATGGGTCTAAAGATCAACGCTTCAAAGACAAAATACATGGCAACAAGAAAAGCATCACTGAATAGCATCACCGTAAGAAACGAGTCAATATCAGTGGGAACCCATCAGCTAGAAGCCGTTGAATCATTCACATACCTGGGATCTCTTGTTACAGCGGACAACAACACCAGTGCGGAAATAAGGGCAAGACTTGCCGCGGCAAATAGAAGCTATTATGGCCTGCTAAAGCACTTAAGGTCACGACTCATCTCTCGTAAAACAAAAACCCTCATTTACAAAACTCTTCTTAGACCGGTCATGACATATGCATCAGAATGCTGGACATTGACCAAGAAGGACGAAAATGCATTGTTGGTGTTCGAAAGGAAAATACTTCGCAAAATATTTGGTCCTACCTGTGAAGGAGGATCTTGGAGGATCCGGTTTAACCACGAGCTAGAAATAATGTATGGCGAACCAAACGTTGTCCAATACATCAATATACAACGTCTACGTTGGCTCGGACAAGTTTGTAGAATGGAGGATAACCGGGTCCCAAAGAAAGTATTGGACACCTGTCCTGAAGGAAGAAGAAGCTGAGGGAGACCTAGGATGAGATGGCTGGACGACATCGAGGGCAATATAAGAGCGATCGGACAGACAAACTGGAAGAGACTTGCTGTCGACAGGGCGGGATGGAGGCAGTTTCTTGAGGAGGCCAAGGCTCGCACCGAGCTGTAGCGCCATTGCTGATGATGAATTAAGAAATTCTATTTGTCAATCAATTCTTGAACGATATTCTTTCTGCATCCACAATATTCCTTCCTTTTTTCATTATTGTGTTAAGAATTTATACAAAACGAAAAATATAATATCAACAATAACGTTAAAAGCTCGTGTCAGAATATGCCTAGACATATCATGATCTGCCAAAGTGAATGACGTACCCGCGACAGATGTAGAGGTTTATTATAAAATAGCAACATATACAATGTTTGTAGGAGATATAGCACCTTGAACAATTTTACAACTGTGCATCATCACCGCAACACTTTCTTTAAAGGCATATGAGTTAGGTATTCTGAAACAGGAAGCATGGTTGAGAGGAAGAAATTAATAGCCTACAGTCATAGCAATCATAAAACACGATTATCTATGGAAAATGTGTGTCAATAATACGCCATGTCACTCTAGTGAGTATATATTATATTATGCGCATGATCCCATTAAACATTTTGTCTGTTGTTAAAATATCTCAGTTAAGTGAATGGCGTACCAGTAATAAATTTAATGAAGTCAAATTTGTCATGCATAGCCAAAGAGTCGTTTCAACCCCAAAGCTAACTTCTGAACCTGTCAGAAAATTAATTAATAGTCAATGCTTTGGAAATGTGAGAACAGAGATAAAAATAAAATGGCGTACGATACGGAAACAAATATGGAAATAAGACGATACGAAGGTTGTAATTGATATACTGAAAACCAATATGCCCCATTATAATGAAATATTAGGTAATGAATCAAAATATAAGGTTGAAACCAAAAAATATGTGGTAAGACTAATTTAATATGCAATACAAGAAAATGGTCGAAGTACCTATTGTGAAACCTCAATTTGAGTAGATTTTAGAGCGCAGATTGCAGGTCACTATACATATACCAATTTCCGAACCTTTTGCATGATACACATAGGCATGAACTTTTATACAAGCTATGTGCAAATGGAGTAAGTATCCCGAAGAGATCGTAATGGAAGTCTTATCTTGATATTCGACAACAGCTTCCCATCATCCGCAATTGATACCTTAGCACATTCAAAGCTTTCTAGATTAGCGATTTCGGTATCGAGATGCAAAATTACCAAGATCTCTGGAGTTAATTTCAATGAGCAACCATATCCTAATCTTAGAAAATTTGATCATGTTTCCACTTACCGAAATCTTCTACGCTGGCCTAAGATACTTCAACGTCGTAATATTCATTTACTTTCTCTACTGTATAATTTAATTAACAACACAAATTCACCACCATATCTCAAAAACAAGGTTATTTTCTTGTCAAATCACGGTCTGCCTTTTCGATCTGCTGAACGTACCACACTAGCTATTCCCATTCATTCTACTGAATTTCTTAGTTCCTCTTTTGAAGTACAATCAGCAAGACTATGGAACACCTTAAGTAATGATACGACGACGTCTCAATCGATTCAACTTTTTAAAAAGAAACTAAAGCTGTTTTACCTGTCTAATAATTCTTAACTAACACCCCATATCCATCCTCCCTCCCCTCCCACCTCTATTTCCTTCCTTCCTTTGTTGCAGTGAATTTACTCTTAATATTCTTTCCGTTTCTTAGAAATTTAATGTACATACCAATATACTATTTATGACCTCACGTTGCTTTGGTTGGTTGGAAAAAATTGCCTTTTGGCAATAAACCCACCATTGTACACAGTATTGTACATGAAGTTTAATAAATAAATAAAAATATCCATTTCATACTTTTCATGGTTTCATGGTTGATTTTGGGAAGACCTTGAATATGTTCTCTGATTTCTTTATTCAATAATCTTCGCAAATGATACGATATAAATAAACAAAAGTGGAAATCGTCTTCATCGTCTAACGTCGGTATTATACGACACTCTTAGTGATACAAAAAAATAAAAAAAAAATACTCTAGATGATCACTGATACGAAAAAAACTCACTTTCCACATGATACTTACTCGTTGTGACATTGAAGAAGAAACTTATAATGTTGAAAAAAAAGTTGCGAACATAACTCTCTATCAAGAGTATTGTGCAGAGTATCACATATATTTATTTGTCATAGCAAAACGATACTGAGATTAAGTGTAATCTAGTAAAAATGATTTTTTTGATACATACGATTTTGATTGACTTCTCGTTGAATATTTTGAATTGTGCACAACTGGAAACTTACCTGAAACAAAAAATAGAAATCTTTATGACAAAACAATTTAATATTGTGTACATATACATGTAGGAAAAGTAAAATAAGAACTGGAATGGGTAGAAAAAAAAACAAGAAAATAAGTACACACTAGATACAGTTTGAATTATGAACATCACATCACACGTGTAAGACAGTATCAAATGTCCTAATGAGATAATACATATATGCATAAGGAAACAATAAACAGCGGAGAACAAAGGCGGCACACGGAGAAAGAGTAAAGTTAGGAGTTGGGGCCCTAAGTATATGTCAGGTCAGTGGCCCTCTGTGGCCCGTTGTCGTGGGCGGATAACGAAGGGATCCGTGTACCTACCAACAACACACACGCCTGTCAGCAGGGCCAAATATTATTGTACGTATTCCATATGTAGAGTTCAAGTAGACCCTGAAACTTATTGATAATTGTGAAATTCAACTCAATTATTAATCAAATTTGGTGAACCTTTCGAAAGCACATAAAAGAGTTCACATAAAACCAGACGATGAAAGGTCTGTAGGTAACCTGATTTCGCGGTTCTCCCATAATATTCCAACTTCGTCTCTATTTAGATAGTAAAAAAATGTCATAAAGTATAGTTTTTTTGTTTAAATTGCAAATTCAAGACCGTGGCTTCAAGATCAAAATTATATTTGCTGATCATTAATTTACAGAGCTTTTGTATTATGAATTAAAATTAAAATACGCCACTGGCAAAATCGATATAAAATAAAACACTTATTACAGCGACTAGCGATTAGCAAATAATGTGGGTTAATCGGTAGTTAATTTTTTCAAACAAATTAAAGCTAATTACGACAAAATTAAACTTTATAAAAATAACAACATAACAGTAAGTATGTTATTCCCTCCAAAACGGTAGTCAAGGCCAAATTAATGCTTAGAGAATTACACGTCAAGTAACGGTGTTGGAAGTTGGAACTAATAACACAAACGAGTGAACTGTGGCCAACAATTTAAAAATTATGAAATTTTCATAATTATTCAATGATTCATTTTCAATTATTCAATTGATATTTTATAAGGCTGAAATAAGACCGTAAATCTGAAATCTACAATTTCAGTATATTGTAATTTTAGTTACAATAGTTACTGAATACTGTTACTGAACTAATAGTTACTGAACATCTCAGTATGAAAATAGTGGAGCTTGTGTCCGTGTCAACGATACGCTGACAACATGGTTCCCTATTCATAAGGGGGTGAAGCAAGGCTGCGTATTATCCCCATGGCTGTTCTTCCCCCACCACCACCCGTTCTGCTTATGGGGACTAATAACGGCCCCTTGCAAAACTCTGAAAGAACACATAAAGAACATACGAAGAGTCCGGAGAACTCTAAAACCTTGCAGACACTGCACTTAATGTGCCAAAGAGAGCTAATCATGTTGAAACAACTGGCTCACTGCTCAGTGATAGTGAAGATAATAGTGCACCGAATTTAAGACAGAAAGTCTTGAAAGCCCTAAAGTTGCTCTTCGTGGCTACAAGGTCCGCATGTCCAATGGGTCCAAAGAAATTCCCTCGGACATCGTCGTAGAGTTCTCGTCGGAATGTTGACACGGAGAAGTTAGTGCATTCCCATAGGATATGCTCAGAAGTCTGTTCAGGGTTATCACAAAGCTGACATGAGGACGAATCGGATAAGTGAAAACGAAAGAGATAACTTTTGAAACTGCCGTGTCCAGTAAGGAATTGCGTGGTCCAATAATCGGGAACAATCCACGAGGAAAAAATTCGAGTCCTCACATCAGGAAGAAATAAAAATGTCAGTCTGCCCACGGAAGAAGAAGACCAGCGACGTTGCCAAGCATCTAAAAGAGAACTCCGGGCCAAGTTCTCAATCTCTCCACGAACTGTGGGTAAATTTACAGGTGGGAGAGAAACACCACCCAAAATTGAGCTTCGACCTCTATACAGGTTGTGAATTGAAGCTCGTCGCTGTGTTTCCAGATCAAGGGGAGCCATACCTGTGAGAATAGAAAGTGTGTCGGTAGCGCAGGTTCTGTAAGCCTTTGCTAAAGCTATTAGAGCGAAGCGCTGTCCAGAAAGCAGCAGACGTCTAATGTATTGGGTTTCACAACGATGAGCCCAACAAGGAGCGGCATAACACATAATACTCAGAAAGGTAGCGTTGTAAAACAGTCTTGCTACTGGAAATTTAAGGCCCCAACTAGCTCGAGCAAGACGTGAAATCTTTTGGAAGGCTATTTTTGCACTATCGGATACAGCACGAACATGGTATTGGAAAGTTAGGCCTCTATCTAGTGTAACACCCAAAACTTTGACCCTATCCTTAAATATTACACGCGTATTGATAAATTTGATGGAGGGAGGACTTTTCATTATGCCTTTTAACACTAACCCATACGTCTTCTTAGGTGCGAAATTGAGTCTATGACTTATACCCCAATCTGCAACAGAAGAAAGTAACTGAGTAGCTGCGCGCTCAATAAGTGCTCGGGTGTTACCTTGAATAAGGATTGTAGCATCATCGGCATATGCCAAAATACTGCAGCCCGTAGGCGTTGAAAGTGATAGAAGTTCGTCGAACAAGATGTTCCATAACAGTGGACCCAGAACAGAACCCTGAGGGCACCCGATGCTAATTGGTCGCCAGTGCAAATCTTGTCCCCCGGGCATGGCCACATGTCTATTAGTAAAATAGCTCTTCACTAATTTATATATGTTGCTAGGAATCTTACGGTCTCGAAGTTTTTTTAAAATTAGAGGCCACCAGGCATTGTCGAATGCTCCCGCAATATCAAGAGATATAGAGATAACATATTTACTATCAGAGCTTCTAACAATATCAGATATAGCCAAGATAGCATCAACCGTTGATTTCCCAGCGCGAAAACCGAACTGACGATCGGACAGTGGGTGGGTACTGGAAAGATGATCTTCTAAGCGTCGACATATAAGCTTTTCTAAGACCTTACCCAAAATAGGTAGTAAAGTAATCGGTCTATATGATTTTGGGTCAGAAGGATCCAGGTCACTACGCTTGGGAATAACAGTCATTAAACCTGTTTTCCAACAATCCGGAAAGTAGCCTTCTCGCAAGCAATTGTTGTACAATAAGATAATCTCGTGGCGAGCTATGTGCCAGCACCTTTGTACGAGAGCTGCGTCAATGCGGTCAATGCCAGGAGATTTGTTTTGGTGAAGATTCTTGATTATAAAATCGAGCTCATCGAAATTGGCGAAGGTCGATATGGGAGTTTGCGGGATATCGGATTGGTTATTGCGTATTTGTGAATGAAGAGGAGTATCAGATGAAATGTCATCAGAAGAAATAAGTATGTCAAGTAGCGTGCTTGTCGTCGAGTCAGAGTCTATTGTGATAATTCCAGTTCGTGGATCACGGATACACGAGACTGACGCATTTGGATATTTTTTCATTGATGCATATCTAAACACAGCACCCCAAGGATCTGTGGTTGAAACCTCAGATACCAAACGGCGCCATGCATCAGACTTGGCACGAGAAATCTCGCGTTTGTAGATATTATTTGAGCGTCTATACTCACATTGAAGTACAGTTACAAAGTCATTTGAACTTCCTCGACGACGGGCCGCTCTCAATGCGCGGTGAGCTCGAGTCGAAGTTCGTTTAAGGATGTCTAAGCCAGGATGCCACCATTCATTAGGAGACATATGACTAGAAGAAGATCTGCCGATCGCCTTCTCGGCACAATAAATTATACTCTGCGTAAAAGATGAGGCCATTTCCGCAGTAGTACAAGATCTACAAGATAAACGATCCAGCGAGCATTCAAAGTAGCGGTCAAAGTCTAACCAACGCCATCTGTCACACCTTGTCCGGAATCTTCTAAGCAAAGGTTTCGCTAAAGGAATTGGGGGTACATCCCCATGGCTGTTCAATATTTATATTGATCACTGCGTAAGAGCACTAAAGAATGAAAATATAGGTCTGACAATAAATACTGCGAATGTACGTGATTTGATGTATGCAGATAATAAAGTGGTGATTGCTGAATGTGCGGATGAGTTACAGTATTGAGTGAATAAAGTGTATGAAGGATGCTTGCAGAACGGACTGAGAATGAATGTGAGTAAATCAAAGATATTGGTATTCGAAAAAACTGAAAGTATAACTCCGTGTAGAATAAAAGTAGAGAACGAATGGCTAGAACAAGTAGAGGAATATTTATACTTGGGGAGTATGTTTGAACGGAATGGAAGACCTGATAAAGACATTGAAAGAAGAGTTATGGCAGGTAACAGAATAAACGGAGCTCTCAGACCAGTAATGTCCGATCAAAGCATCTCAAAGGAAGCCAAAATTGCCGTACATAATGCAATTGTAGTGCCCACTTTGATGTATGCCAGTGAAACATGGACGTGGCAAAAGACGCATGAAAGTAGAATAAATGCTGTGGAAATGAGATCACTAAGAAGAGTATGTAATAGAACGATATATGATAGAATAAAAAATGAGGACATAAGGAGGGAATGCAAGATGAAGAAGAGTATTATAAATAAAATGAAAGTGAATTCCTTGAGGTGGTTTGTACATATTGAAAGAATGAATGATGAACGACTGACCAAAAAAATATACATTGGTGTAAGAGATGGAGTGAATAGTAGGGGCCGTCCCAGAAAGGGATGGCATGACCATGTGAATGATATTTTGAAAGAAGGAAATATAAGAAGCTTGAATAATCGACGAGCATGTATGAGACGATGCATGGATGTAAAGGAAGCTAGGAATGTATGCAAAAATAAAGGAGTATGGCGCTCGGTTCTCTCTGATTACCCCGTGAGGGATATGGCGTGATGGTATGTATGTATGTATATGGGGTATTATATCCTAAATTTAATTCTATGTTACTATTAAATATTTTTAAAATAAATTAAACACTTGTTTTTTTTTCTACATTTATTTTTACTCTCCAGAACGACCGTTAAATTACTTACTATTAAATGTTTACAGTAAGCTGGTGCAAGCAAAAATGCTCAGGATACATAATTAAAATAGGAACATAAAATTCTGTATTAAAAAAAATATTAAATAATTAAATTTCGTATTGAACATTTTAAATTCTGTATTAATTGTTTTGTAAATACAGACAATTTTACTGAATTGGTTTGAGGCTTCACGTTCCTTGGGTTGGCTGAAAGAGATTGCCTTTGTCAATAAAGCCGCATGGTTCATTTCATTGTTAAAAAAATAAACGTATAAATAAGTTACAGTGTCCATGCGTTTATATAAGGATTTGAAGTTAAAAAAATATATTCGAAAATTGTAAAATCATAACTCTCCACTAGTATTGTATTGGCAGAGAGTAAAAAAAAATGTCCAAAAAATAACGAACCCGTATTATTAAGATGGTGATATTTTGGCCAAATACATGTTTAATCTCAGGACGGAAATGGCCAGGCGAAATGAAATTTGAGATTGTTAAAATTAACTGCTTATAATTGGCGGGCCCACCCGATTTAACATGGCAAAATATGTCGCCAAAACACGCAAATTACTAAATTTGTCGCGCTTTCAACATGAACCGAATAATAAAAGCGAAATATAAATTCAAAATTACGGTCGGAATAAATTAAACTTTTGCCAGTTCACGATAAACATTTTAATTTATTTATTTATAAGGATAATTAGTAACAATATAAACATATTAAAGAGATCAGTCCAATTATAGAAAAACGTAAATTAATACACGCAATAAGGTTCAACATTACTACAAACGAAAAAAAAGAGAGTAGTGGTGGCTTTCAGATATAACAGCCTTCAAAGCTATTTTTTTAACAGATTTTTAATTATCTGAGATTCACCAATTATGCCTTTTTAATGAGATCCCTATCATTTCAATTTATGAAAGTTCTATATATTGCAATACTGAAATTCTTTTCGCTTGAAAAAATCAGTATTGCAATATATAGAACTTTCAAAAATTGAATTGATAGGGATCTCATTAAAAAGGCATAATTGGATAACGTTGCGCAAGCGCATAAAGTGATCACGTAAACCAGCCGATGATAGGTCGTAAGCCCTGTAGGTGCCTTGATTTCCCGGTTCTCCTACAGTAAATATTCCAACTTCGTCTCTATTGAGATAATTAAAAATCTGTTAAAAAATATCTTTGACTCCCGACAGGGAAAAAAATCCAATGTTTGCGCATATGCAATAATAAAAATATTCAGCCTTCAAAGTGTTGAAAATTGTTATTTTAATACGTTAGGTATATAGTATAAGGCGTGATTTGTTTAAATTTATATACAATGGAAGACTATTAGGAATCACAACTTCCATTAACAAACACTTTGGCTCTGGCGAAAAGCTCCCGACAGATATATTAAAATTTAAAAAAATGTTATGTCACTTAAAAAGGTATCTGTCGGTGGTTTTCCAAAGTGTCTGTAAATGGTATAAGTGATTTCTAATAGTTTTACGTAGTGAATATAAAAATACACACTTTATAGTATAACGCTTCATATTGACGTGATAAAATAGCAATTATCAACACTTTGAAGGCTGTTATCATCGAAAGCCACCACTACCCAGGGTTCATACTATCCAATCGTTGTTACATTCTGCACTGTATCTTTTAATAGAAAAAAATAGCCTTTACACTATGGCGTAAATTTGACAGTCTATACATAATATTTTTAATATTTGCTGTAATCAAAAAGTATATTATATCAAGTTGTAAAAGTACAACTTGAATTATTTATGCCTATTTGTGAGTAGTCATACAAAACATTAATTTTTATTAGTCAATAAAGTGTATGTCATATATGGATAAACAGGAAGATTGTTCTAGAAGCCATGTCTTCCCATAACCGCCCCTATTCGTTATGAAGACATTACACGTCTCAATACACAGCAATTAACTCCGAACGTTCTATACTATTACTCAAAATATAACAATATTACATTACAAGACTTACTAGTATATGAGGTTCAATGTTTTGGTAAATTAAGTAATGCCATTACAGCAACTGATCCCTGTATTATGTTTCCTCAGTAACTAATAGCAATGAATCTTCACTGGCTTAAAGTGCCAGAGAGAATCAAGTACAAATTATGTTTGTTGACTTTCAAAGCGATCCATGGCATGGCTCCCACGTATCTTTCAGACTTCTGCATCCCTCTCACCGTAAACGAGCGACAACAAACACTTCGGTCAGCCACCACATCCGTGATTGGCAAGTTGACTGAAATAAATAGAGTCAACACTTCATCTTTCGGTGATCGTGCTTTTGCTGTGGCCGGACCAGCCTCGTGGAATAAACTACCACCTGAACTGAGGCAAATCGACAACTTAGCACTATTCAGGAAACACCTAAAAACTCACTTCTTCCGCGAGTCTTACAATAACCCCTAATATATTCAAAGCGCCCTTGAGGTGAGGTTATCACTAAAACGGCGCTATAAAAATAATCCAAATTTATTATTATAATGAAACTTATATATCGACGGCTTAATCCGCAAACAAGATAACTCCAATTTTTTGTCAAATTGACTTTATTGCGCGAACAGTTTTTACTAATTCTAACACATCGTTACACAAAACGATAACTCCCAAATATTCTTAAAAACTTCTAAAAAACGCTACACAAAAATAAGATAACTCCATACTATACATCTGACAATTTGGTAATAACGCTAACTCCGTTGGTTTCCCGTTGGGAATCAATCCGTTTCAAAATGTTAATGATTCACTCTCAAAATTTCTTGCAACAATCCCCAAAATGGAGTGCCATTATTGCCGAAAAAAGATGTACCTATTACCTGAATGGACACCGAAAGAGGCTTTTTTATGATTATTATGTTACTGATTGGTGTTCATCACGTAACATAAAACCTGTGTCAATACCCAAATTTAACAATACTTTAGATATAGAAAACATATCATTATTTCGCCTGAAAAAAGACCAGTGTGAAAAGTGTATGGCACACAAATTAGGACACATAACTTAGGACGAATATTTTAATCACACTATGAGAAAAGAAGAAGCAAGATCTGAGAAGGAAAATGATAAGATTAATGAAGAAATTGTTCTCTGTTTAGATGTCTAAGTGCTATTGTCTGCTCCTAAATCAAATGTATCATCGCTTTATTACAAATCCAAAATAAACGTTCACAATTTTTGTGCATTTGATTTAAAAACAAAAGAGGGTTAGGTTAGGTACTGTTACTTATGGAATGAAACGGAAGGAGGAGTAACTGCCTAAAAATACTCATCTGTTGTAATTCAGCTAATTACAAGTAAAATTTTAACATCTGATAGCAAAGAAATATATAGTTTTGGATGTGCAGCACAAAACAGGAACGTTACCATACCAAACGCTCTTACAAACCTGGCAAAGAATGAAAATATAACAATCATCCAAAAGTACTTAGAAGTCGAACATATGCAAATGGAATTTGACTCCATGCATGTCACAATCGACAGAAATCTTCGTAAAAAAAACTACTAATGTTCCGGCTGAGTATATTATTATTTGCCGAAGCGATAGAAAAAATCCAAAACCTAATAATGAGCAATACTGAACTCACTCAAGTGTTTTGAAGACGTTAAGTTCTACAAATCAATCCGACCTGGAAAAATGAAAAGAGACCCCAAAGTGAGCATAAATATTTCGCAACTAAAATAAAATTAAAGTTTCTGATTCTATACAAAAACAAAATATTGCATTTGCAGGTATTTACAAGTTGTCGAATATTATACCAAGTAAAATAAATTTAAGTTTTTTTTCTGGTGAACGAAGTAAGAGCACTAAAGTATACCTACTCCTCATGGTGAAATATTTTACAAATTGAAGTTTTTTGACGAATGGAAATTGCTCCTACAGCGAAGGGAATCAATTCCATCAAAATATTTTCAGCAGTGTCCCAATCTCCATTCAAAGACCATACCCCTTACAAAAATAAAATACCACGATCTACACAGGATTTGAAAATGACAATCCCTTCTAATTACCATTCATATTATGATGATTTGCCTTATGTTTTGTAAAAAAATAGGTATAACAGTTTAATTGTAGGTACCATGTTATTATATGTATATTTCAACAAAATTCAAATTTGACCATTTAATAAAAAAAATATTGTTTATTTGCTTTTCCAAACATGCACCCATGAAACTGAAATAACGCTAACTCCATTGAAAGTGTATGAAAATATAGTTAGCAAAAACGCTAACTCCTTTTTATGAAAAAATCAAATTGAAAATACCTATATTAATGCTTAAAAATGTTATTATAAATGATTTTGAATATAGAAATACAAAAAAACACCAAAAAAATCCATGTAGGATTATTAATGGGAATATAATAAAGTTTTATGTAGCTCCTGAACAATTTGGTTTACTGGAGTTATCTTGTTTGCGGATTAAGCCGTCGATATGTAAAAATAACAGGCTGACATGCTTGAGATGCTATAAATGGGATTACCAGTTTCGCAAAAAAATATTTCATACTAGGTATTTTTGTCGGCCTTCGTGGCTCAGTTGGTTGGTTATCTGACTGCTGATCCAAAGGTCCCGGGTTCGATTCCCGGTGGAGACACAGTTTTAATTGTGTTTTCAGTCTGGATCTGCGAGACGATAAATATCGTAAGTCTCCAGAATGTGGCAATGTGAGTGGTCCTATTAAGTGGAATTCACTGCCTCTAGATGTCCGCAGTGCTCAAAGCAAGAGCACTTTCACTAAAGGATTAAAAACAGCTTTATTTCAGAGAGCAACACAACATTAAACTATCAGCGCCCTTGGTATGATCTCGAATCATTAAACGGCGCTATACAAATGACTTATTATTATTATTATTTGACATAGTACCTGTTAGTTGCCCGAGAAGCAATATTAAATAAATAAATAAAAAATAATAATTATGTTTCTACATCTACATTTTCCTGGTATCAGAGCGACCGTTTCGGCTGACTAGAAAAAATACAAGTACATATACTTATTATATTTAATAAATAGAATATAAGGTACCTATTTCTTGGGCAACTAACAGGTACTATGTCAAATATTAATTTAACACGCATCCAATAACAAGTTGCCACATTCTGGGGACTTATGATATTAATCGTCGTACAGACTGAAAACAAAATTAAAAACTGTGCCTCCCCCGGGAGTCGAACCCGGGTCCTTTGGACCAGAAGTTAGATACCTAACCAATAAGCCAAATAATTATTTTTACAATGTATTTAATTATTTTTACAAATTATGTATGTAAAATTTAATTGTTATATGTAACGTTATCACTTAGATGGTGGCACTGTTGGGGATTGAGGTACCTACCATCCCTTCGCGTAAACAATCTGTGATGATGCATTCGTTGGCTGTAGAATCACGTCGGGGTCACCACTTTAGGTATTTGAATAATATTTAGACTACCTATTTAGTGGAGTGAAATAATAATAATGCGTGTTCTGATTACATGTTGTTTATTAGACGGAGGCGCGAGGGATATTGTGTGAGAACTCTATGAGGACTTTATGAGAACTGGTTCGCCGTTGGTGGGGATATACATACATAGGCAAGCCGAAGGCTGCCTCCTCAATCCCCTACACTTTATTTATATAATACTTCAAGATATTATAGAACTCCATATAATAATTAATAATATCCATGATATGGGTTATCATGAGGGTTTGATTTCACCGTTTGACCAGACTTGCCCCCCTGTTTTATTTTTATTTTGATATATCTTTTTTTGGTTTATTTCATTCTGTTTAATTTACGTTACGTTATTTGATTATTATATTTATGTTTATTCATTATTCTACAACTTCACGTTATAACATTCAAAAGCTTTTTAATGATGTCTCAATAATTACGAAACTACCCAATAAAAATACCGTTTTATTAGTGGGTCAAGCGATAAAAATAATTGACTTTAGATCAATTATCTAGTCCAGTATAATATATTAATATCATAATTAGGCTGAAGAAAAATCTTGGCCTAAATGACACGATGGTATGTATGTAAGTATGATAGTTATCACTGTAGGAAATAGTAAGAGATAATATCACATCACCGGATACAACAATGCATGACATATCCGGCCGTCAATGTCAACGAAATTAAATATTAATTAAACACGTTCTTGATTTAGGTGTCGGTGACGGTGTCGTCCTGAAGATATAAGATTCATATTAGGTACCTATACATATATAAAGAGGCGGAATTTATCCAATTGATAATTAAAAGACACTAAAATATTAAGAATATAATTCAATTTTTCAATGGAGTAAAATATTATTTCTAAAAAAGCAATAAATACATTTCAAAATTTGCTTAAACTAAAAATGAAACCGTCCTGCACCGCGACAACGTATCGACATATTCCGCTAAAGGGACGAATGAGTAGGTATTTGAAAGCCACAAATGAGAACAGGATGACGTATCCACCATACAGTCAAGACCTTGCACCTTGCAATTAATATCCGAAAATCAAAAATAAGGTCTGACGTATAAGATATACAAACTCAGAAGCGACGGTGAATTCGATCCAAGAGACCTTTGGAAAGGCCTACGGAAGACTGGGCCAACTCCTTTTTAAAGAATTCAAAATTGTGTAGACAGTAAGGGAAAATTAAATTCTTCTTTTTAAAGAATTAATAAGTGTCGAAAAAATAATAAATAGGTATAACATAATTATATGGTCTTTAAATGAGAATCCAGAAACATTCAGTACGGCTTAATTAGAAGTTCTAAGATTTTAAAAGAAATCAACACCACGAAACAAATATTTTTTCTGGAATTTTTATCGACGAAATTTGTTTAGACGATGTTTATGACAACATTTTTGTGCGTCATAAACAATTTTAAGGAAATCCTTTCTTGATCTTAGCGGTATTGATTGTTTGGGAGATACGAATCAACAGCTTTGTTAGAAAGATACCAAATACGAACCATAAAACGATTTTGAAGAACGTGGCTTCTCTGACCGCGCCAAAAATAATATTGGCCTTTTCCGAACTGAGATAGGAATTATTTTCAACAACAATGAATGCTAAAACATCACATCGTGACATACCACCATAATAATACCGCGCTGAGATTTTTGTCTGCGTACGTCACGCCCTCAAACAGCTATTCCACTGTCTTTGCGGCCGTCGGATGAGTCATCGGACATCAGCAGTCGTACCGCGATGGAAATACAAATGAGTTACGATCCTATCCGAAGACTTCTCTGACCTGCACGAATCCGATCCTAACGAAGTTTGATGTATAACTCAGGAGAAAGTGTCGTGGATTTAACATAAAATATTTGCTAAACTAAATTGGAAACAAAGCTTTTTAATTTCGAGATAACCGAACGAAAAAAAAAGAAATTTATTAAAATTAAAAAAATATTAATAGACGTTCTTCGGACGAGCGAAAGTAAATCTCTTGAAGAAGACTGTCAATATTGATGTTCGATTTAAGGATAAGCAAAAGTAGTTCATGATACACAAATGTATGTATGCTTGTCGTTCTAGAGAGGAAATTATTATATATTAATAAACACTTCCATGCACCCTGCGCAAGTGGCGAGTTTATTGCTATATGGCAATTTCTTCAAACTAACCAGTGTTTCAAGCAGAGAGAAGCAATATTAGCCGTGAGAAATTAATGAAATAAAACCTTTTTAAACGTAATAAAAGCAGGTTCTTCGCTTATTGGGTGTGTGTTAAAATAATATTCAACATAGTAGTTATTTGCTAGAGTACCTCATCATCAGCAATAGCGTTATAGCCCGGTGTGGACCTTGGCCTCCTCAAGAAACTACCTCCATCCCGCCCTGTCGACAGCAAGTCTTTTCTAGTTTGTCTGTCCGATCGCTCTTATATCTTCCTCGATGTCGTCCAGCCATCTCATCCTATCAAACATCTCATATTTCTTTGGGACCCGGCTATCCTCCATTCTACAAACGTGTCCGAGCCAACGTAGACGTTGTATTTTGATGTAGGTATTGGACAACGTTTGGTTAGCCATACATTATTTCTAGCTCATGGTTAAACCGGACTCTCCAAGATCCTCCTTCACAGGTAGGACCAAATATTTTGCTAGAGTACCTAGCAATAAAATAATCCATCATTTTCTTCTTCTTGTGCCGCTCCTAGCGGAAGTTGGCGAGCATCACATCGAAGTCATCCCGATCCTGCGCCATACTCCGTCTTCCCTCTATCTATTCCTCCACTATAAGTTATAATAAAAATTCCCAATTAAACTAATAATATTCCTGGTGGTTTTTAAGTTCTTATAAACAAAATATTGTTGGTATTATTTGAATGATGAATGCTAACATTTTGTATGGTAAAGAAATAAAATTCTTTTGAAGAGATTTTCCAATACCGATGAAGGTCTATTGGTCTAAAAAACGAATGGCTAGTGCATGTGTAATCGTTTTATAAATAACTAAAGATCTGATTCTTTAATTAAAATAACATACAAACGGAAATCGGCAAGGATAAATAAACACTTTTTTCTCAAACGAAGTCTCTCGGAAGAGTCAAAAGGAAAAAAAAGACGTTGCAAATATGGTGGGTACAAGTAGAAAGAAAAATACCATCTACATATAAACTCAAACGTGTCAAGAAAAACGATGCCCGGGACGTGATATTTCTCGACATCACCTGTCATGTTCCTGACAATTATTTATTTAATAGCTAGATGCCAACGACCCAACGATTGTCCCTGGGTAAATAAGTGGCAACTGGTCCCCTCTGATATTTTCAGTGTCCGTGTACTCACAATTTAACAAATAAAGTAGGTACAATGTAATAATGTTGAATATAAAGTTTGACCCACAGAAAAAAAGACATTACGAATACTGTTAAGACCTACGATGGATGGGTGGTGTTGAGAGGGACCTTCAGATAGCAGGAGTAAGGAAACGGAGAGAGAAGGTCATGGACAGGAAGCAATGCAGACGATTCAAGGCCCATCCTGGGCTGTTGAGCCACAAATTGTGATAATAATAGATAAAAAATTAAAACATGACAGCACAGAAATTTCTCTTTCATCAACTAAAGCAAAAAAAAATTCAATTGGCTATTTAACAAAGGCAGAGACGAGAGCGAGAGATTATTACATAATATGATGAACTGAACAAACATCTTCTACTAATATACAACCTTCTAGCAGGAATAGATTAAAAGACAATTTATTCAAACTGACAGTAATTAAACACCAAACAACTAAGTATAATGGCATTGGCATAGTGGAGTGTCGTATCCAGAAAATTTTGAAAAAACCAATATACATATGTACATTATAAAGAAACAAGAGAGATAAATACGTACACTTCAGCCCCGAGAACATGCCTTGGAGCTAGTGGGGTGGAAACATCCATAATATTAGTGATTTTGTATATAGGTATTTTGTATTTTCTTATTAATTTTAAAATTATACTGGATTTTTGAAATAAATAATACTGTTAAACCAATCTCTTAATTTTGAGCAACAACAATGTTGATACTTTTGATATTCAAATGTGCCCTTGTGGTGATTTTACCATTCTTCTTCTTCTTCTCTGGTTTTACAGAAGGTCTCTTCTTCTTTTCTGGTTTGGTTTTACAGCAATTTCTTCGATTCTATCCTTCCATTCTGGCCTGACTAGTGCGGCTCTTTTGAAAACAACAGATGATGAGTAGCGCACATCTACCAGCAGGTTCCTTCAGATATTCTCGGCGTGGGCGTCCCCTAGAGCTCATCCCCTCGGTCACACCCTCCATTATGGCGTTCAAGAGGCCCTCTTGTTGTATTACATATCCGATCCATCTTGCACGCATTTTGTCTCGCAGACGATACTCCAAACATCGGTCTTGATGGTAATCTTACCATTAATCGGTGTTAAATTAGCCAACCGACAATTCGTTATTGTTATTAATTTTTAAGCTGTCATTTTCTTAAAGGCATCAAATTAATTGGTATTTAAAGTTGACGGTCCAAAGAGGTGTCCCTTTGTATTACAGCCGAACCGGTTTACTTCTTTCACTTTTTATCAGATCGTGTCTTGTCGTGAAATGTTACTATATACTTAATGGTCATGTATTGTTGAAAGGCAGTAATTACATCCTATGAAAAACTAACCCGGTTGATATTTAATAGACATTAAAGATAAACAACGATTGTAAGTATAGTTGAATACGAAAGACTTGAAAAGGTTCTCATATTTATTAAAAACAATAATTCTTCTGAGCGAAAGAATCTTACAATGATAGACATAACAAGTAGGATATCTGAAAAAATGTCCATTAAAATGTTTCTATATAATAATATTTACAATCATCTTCTTTTCAGCTATCTCTCCAATGCTGCACATAGGCCTTCTTCAGCTTTTTCCACCCTTCTCTATCCTGGGCGTCCCTGTACCAATTTTGTTCCGCAACTGTAATTATATCGTCATCCCATTTATTCTGGGGTCGTCCTACTCTTCCTTTGTCTTCCCAAGGTCTCCATTTTAGAATTATTGGTGCCCATCTGTCAACTTCCTGTCTTGCCACGTGACCTTCCCACTGCCATTTGAGACTGGCAATATATTACGGTCTATAATATCAAGAGGCTTGGTAGGGCGTCTAATTTCATCATTTCGAATTTTGTTTCTAAGACTTATTATATCTCCAGCATTTGTCTTTCCATAGAGCTTCGAATACTTTATTATCGAGACACATACGTATATTACGACTTTTGAGAACTTGGTAGAGCTTTCCAAAAACTGCCCAACCTAAACCGATTCTTCTTTGGGATTTCTGCAATTTGGTGCCCTAGTTAGATGTACTCCTTCACATATTAAGTATTTCTCTTCCCAATTTTGATATATGTGTCAGAGGGGCTCATTATTTTTGTCAAAAATTCACAAGTATGGTGAAAAATATTTGCTTTGTAATCCCTAGTTTCAAGGGGGCACTTTTAGAGCGATGCAGAAGATTACAAATTACTGCATCTCTATTATTTAATTCAAGGATCAATCGTAAACATTTTAAAAATGTTCTTATTGGCATGGTCTTTATTCGAATTTCCCAAAATAACTTACATCGACATAATTGTGATTTGGTTAGTTTGCAATGGAGTGAACAGTTACGGTGCACTTTATCATTCTAGGAAAGAATTATGAGTAAGCCATTGAAAATTCTTTCAGTAATTTTAGAAATATTGGTAGGATGGAAATTGAACGATCTCGTCTCTTGGTTGACTGGGCACAAAAAATGTATCATACAAAAAATAACATTGTGTTGTTTTTCCACGTCGTTTTTTGAAGCAATACGTGATTCTCTTTTTTATTGTTTTTTCGTCGAGTTTTTGGTCTATTTCTTGCGACATTCAGACAAAAGGGGATACAATTTACGTGTTCGATTCGACCTACTTTCTTAAAGCTTATCAGCGATATCACGTAGTCCGAGGCTATCACGAATGTCTTCATTTCTGATCATATCTTCCCGCCAAAAAATAAACAATGTACAATAGACAAAAAGGAAGGACGCACACCCAATTGGTGTTTCAACGAGTCAACATCAAACAAATTGAGTAAAAGTGAATTCTGTTGTAGCAGAGAGCAGAATAAACGATCAGTTGACTGCCGAACGGTTGCTAATAACTCCCTACTACGGCAGAACGGTCTGTTACCCCGTGTCGCCGTCATATTGTCAACATTGCGCGTCGGCGTAGTTGCGATTTATACCTAATGTACTTACTTACCTACATAATGGTCACCAATGGTTTCCAAATTTTAATAACTATTTTATAATTCGTAGATACTATAAAAAACAACTCAGCATCGGGAACTTGGTTTTAGTCTAGAAGTTCCATAATCTGAACATGAATAACAATTGTATCTGTCATTTTATAAAGCATCATTAAGTATGTCATCTGTTTCGTTCATGATTTTTCTGCAATGTTTATACATTTATTACTTACAAACACTTACTTACTTACTTACAAATATATGATACTTTCAAACGTATGATTGAAAGAGATATCGTAAGTAAGATGAAAATAAATATTTTAAGGTGGTTTGACCACACAGAAAGAATGAGTGAAGACTGTCTGATAAAAAAGTATATAAGGCTGATGAAAGAGGAATGAAAAGTAGAGGTCGGCCAAGGAAAAGTTGGCACGATCACATAAATGGAATATTTAAAGACGAAGACGATAGAAGAATAACCCAAGGGCTTGTATGAGACGATGGATGGACGTGAATGAAACGAGAAATGTATGACAAGAGAGATAAGTCTGGGGTTCGATTCTCTCTGTCTACCCCCAAAAGAAAAATTACGTGATGGTATGGTACAAAAACGAATAGGTATAACAAAAATTTTGCATTGGAAATTGACAGTCGAATATAATGTATTTCGAATATAAATGTATAGAAAAAGACTTTCAATTGGAATCTTTTTTGAAATCCTTTTTTTAATGAATATGTCCTTGTAACAAGTACATATACATTCTCTAAATTAAGCATAAATTCTTGTGCTATATTTAGGTGAACGCAATCGGTCGTGGCAGGAATCGAACTCGCGACCACTGAATTACAAACCCAGCGCGCTAACCGCTCTGCCACCACCCATCTGTACTATAGAATGTTGAAAATCAATAGATATATTAGGAACCACTTAAGCTTAAGTAATCGCTCCTACCCAAGTGACAGATTAGGTAGCCTTAGTGAGTCTGAAAATAAATACACTAGTGGTGAAAACCAATAGATTCGTTAGAAACTACACAAATTATGTAATTTATACCTAAGTATGTATGTGACAGTTTAGGTAGCCTTGTAGAAATTGACCATGATTCTATAGGAAGGTAGGTAGGTAAGCGCAGACATTCATTCTACATCTTCGATAAAATAGTGACAACCGATATTGTTGTTAATAAATAATCCATTGGATAAGGAGGCTCTTGTTTCGCAGCGGTGGCAGATGGAGGACGCTCGACTCGTGGTGTGTTCTGTGTTATTGAGATAAGATTGGTACAATATTCATACAGGATTGACTATGCAGTAATATTTCAAGCAGGGCTGCCGATCGATCATAAACTGACTTAATAATTATTGTATAGAAATCAATATTCTTAGGTAATAATAGATAGACCCAGAGTTCTGCAGGGGATACCACGAGAATAGGCCGGCCTCAGAAAAGGTGGGACGATGCTTTAGTGTGAGTGGTTCTATAAAGTGGAATAGATTGCTTCCAGATGTCCGCAGTGCACAAAGCAAGAGCACTGAAAACAGCTTTGTTTCATAGAATAACATAAGACCGAAATGTCTGCGTTCCTGGAGTGATCTCGAATCAGTAAACTGCAATATAAAAATTATTACAAAAATTATAAAAACTAAGAAAACCAACAACAGTTTTGTCAAAAAAAAAAAACAACTGTGAGTTTAGAAATACGAACATATAAGTCCTTAGAATTCAGCAGCCCTGAGTTTTCCAGAGGACAAGAGCAAACTGGATCCAGGGAAGAAATTACACTTCCTTTTTCAGACAACCACGACATACACGACGGAGGAGTTCATTCGCACACAATTGTATACCTACATACATAATGTAAGTGTATATCTACCGACGGGAAACAATTTTATATGCACCCTATGTCGCTGATCCCGATGGCACAGCAAAAACTTGTTAACGAACGCCTTTATGGAAAAAAAATGGAAAATTTAATTAAGCAACATTGTATGTACAGTATGATCATAAATAGACTGTTTAGTCACAATTTAAACAGTGGAAAAAATAGCGAATTTAATTTCAAAAATAATCAACATTCAATACAGGGTTGCTCAGAGTTTCGGAACTAACCGTTCCTTCATCGGACTAATTACAACTCAGACGACTAAAAGTTTTAGTTGTGAACAAGCCTGATGAGAGAACGGTAAGAGATAATAAGTCAATTTTATTATAAAATACCACTGAGTCAATAATTCCATACACTGAAAAAAATGTCAATTTGGTGTAATCTAAAAATATCATGTTTGTAAGTATAAAATAGGTGCGGTCACCTAAAATAATGAAATAATCATTTAATATTACGCTATCACTGAAATGTGTAAGATGGAATCGAATTATTTGAGTAAATAACGAAGAATTATAAAGCTCATCATCTTAAAAATTGATCACATTAAATAATAGTCCACTATCCTATAAATTAACGTGATATTCAAAAATAAGAGTATAATCATAAAAAACAGTGACGAGTCACCGTATTTATAAAGATTTCACAGTTTATTATGAAGAAGTGTCACTGAAAATACGATGAAGTCCCCTAATTTAGTGTGATAAAATTATGTGAAACTTTTTAAGGTATGGAACATTAATTTATACTACAGTCATATTATTGTATGTGAAACATACTAAATACGACTACAGAATCGTCTTATTTTCAGAGTAAGCACCAAATTTTAATATTAAATCATACTATTTTGAGTGAATTCTACTATAATACGATTTCAGAATCTCATGTGAGAGGAATCATATCATTTTGTGTGCTTCCTACAAAAATATGATGACAGCGCACCACACAATATTCTCATTTGCTCATCGTTCATTCAATCAGTCATTCATTTGTTCGGCATGGTGCAGGGTGGTTGTCGACTCGGTCTCGCAGTCTCGCTACAAAACTTCAGTGACGGACAGACACAGGCCAGAATGTTGAGATTGTGTTTTATTTTTAGGAGGCGTTTACATTGTGGAAATTCATTTTAAAAAAATATTAAAATAACATGATTCTAGAGTTTTTGTGTTTACATAGTGGAAATCTATTTTAAGTGAATGAATAAGTGACTTTGTGTTTTTGCGCAGTGTTTTTTGTATTAGCGACCGAACATTTTCGCCGGGGTGACTTGGCGTTTTCGGGGTTCAAACGAGACTTTCGTAAACGAAACGAAAGACGAAAGTTTCGTTTGGACCTTGAAGACGCCAAGTCGCCTTGGCGAGGGCGTTCGGTCGTTGATGTGAGGAATGTTGCGGGAGAGTGCAAGATTGTTTATTTGTTCAATTAAAATAGCAATGTGGCTTTGTTTGTTTCCACTTACTTGTTTTTGTTCCACAACTAGTTTCGGGGACTACCGTTCTCTTTTTCAGATTAAACCCACCTGAAGAAGAGAGCGGTGGTTCTTGAAACTGGTTGTGTAGTGGGAATAGGTGGGTGGAGGTGGACAGGGTTATATTGTTGTTTTAATATTTTTTTATAATAGGACGTCATTGGATATATGAGGAAGTCATCGAAATTTGTGGACATTGTGGAAATTCATTTAAAAAAAATATTAAAATAACATGATTCTAGAGTTTTTGTGTTTACAGAGTGGAAATCCATTTTGAATGAAAAAATAAATTACTTTGTATTTTTCCACAATATTTTTTAAATTAACGACCGAACGTTTTCGCCAAGGTGACTTGACATTTTCAAGGTTCAAACGAAACTTTCGTAAACGAAATGAAAAACGAAAGTTTCGTTTGGACCTTGAAAATTCCAAGTCACCTTGGCGAAAACGTTCGGTCGTTAATACAAAAAATATTGTGGAAAAATACAAAATTATTTATTTATTCAATTAAAATAACAATATAACTTTGTTTACTTCCGCTTACTTATTTTTATTCCACAACTAGTTTCAAGAACTACCGTTCTCTTTTTCAGTTTAAATCCACCTGAAGAAGAGAACGGTAGTTCTTGAAACTTGTGGAATAAAAATAAATAAGTGGAAATAAAGTTATATTGTTATTTTAATATTTTTTTATAATAGGACGTCACTGGATATATGAGGATGTCATCGAAAAATAGTAGGAACAATTAAAGGACGTCACTGTAGATAATAGAACGTCACCGAAAAATAGTAGGAAATAAAATAAGACATCACAAGAGATATGAGGAAGTCATCTATAATAATAGGACGTCACTGCAGATAAGAGAACGTCACCGAAAAATAGTAGGAAATATAATAAGACATCACAAGAGATATGAGGAAGTCATCTATAATAATAGGACGTCACTGCAGATAAGAGAACGTCACCGAAAAATAGTAGGAAATATAATAAGACGTCATAGGAGATATGATGAAAGCAAACATAAATAGTAGGAAACATAATCATATCTTATATGCCGTTATCATCATAAATCGTATTATCATCTTAATTTTGATGAAATCACTATGCTCCGTACTTATGCTGAATTCACGTTATTTATGAATATCAGTTTTCTCAGTGTATATTCAAGTTTTTTCGTTAACACAGTGTAAGTTTATCTTCTTCTTTAAGAAGACCAGTTGGTCTGTAATAAAAAAACCATGCCTCCTAAAATGACGTATTCCAACTATCTTTCCATCTAATCAATTGGTCGCGAGTTCGAATCCTGCTGATTTCGCCACGACCGATTTCGTTCAGCAATAGCACAAGCATTAATGAAAACAGCATGATGCTATGTATGTATGTTTGTAGATTAAGTAGTTATCAAACTATTGAGTGAGATATTGTGTAGTGTATACTGCCTTACAAATTGTATGAAACTATGTCTTTAAACTTTGGAACCACTAGAATGGCATTATCTCTAAACTATATGGCTGGCTGTAAATGCAATAACATCTTTTGGTCAAAATAATTATTTTCTGTTTCAAGCTCCTTTGATGTTTAACAATCTTCCCGAATGCCTTAAAAAAATAAATTCATTTCCATTATTCAAAAAACAACTCAAAATTTATATACTCACCTGATATGATTTAAATTAATTTGTGATTTTTTTTTTTTGTTATATGTTAAAAATATTTTTATTGTGTGGTCACCCTGGCATCTATATCCATGTACCTTGCATTAATTGTACCAGTTGGGTGTGCCTTTTTTTGCTGTAGAATAATATTATTGTCACAATAATAATTTAAGGTACCCAACTGCGTACAGTAAATATTGTATTTTTTGTGTGGTGGGTGCATGGATGTAGATGTAATGTATAAACATAATATTGTAAATCTCCAACCTCGAAACAGGCGTAGTCCTAGTGAGGTTGTGGGATAGTATTTATAAATGATTGTATAAGTGTCAAGATGATATAAATAAATAAATAAATAAAAATAGGCAGTTAAACACATAAATTTATCATAAAAAAAATATTTTTCTTAATAAAAGTATTTGAGAAACTCAGGAACTTTTCTAAAAAAAAATTGATAATTTGTCTATATTTATAAAAATTTTAAGCGTTCTTACTTTTATGGTTTTTGAGATACATGGAAAATTAAAGTAATTATTCAAAAGTGGATAACCCCTGATTGAAACCAATATTAAAATTTCTGAGTATATAAGTTTCATAGGTCTATAACTACATATCTATATTTTCTGAAATTTGAGGCTCTGTGCATTAAGTTATCAGGGACGAACGGACGGACGGACACACACCCTCACACACACACACACACATACACACAAAATGTTCTACTACAAATAATTCTGAATTCATCCATATATGGAACATATATGCTATATAAGTCTCCAAGTTGGTGTTTTTGGTATGCAAAAAGTCCACTACGCCATACAAAATGTTCCTTCATACAAGCGTCTTAGCTTAATGCTGTCGATTCATTCAGAGAATTAAATTCTCTTGAACGAATCGACAGTTGTATTATTTCATAAGTGTTTTCATTTCGTAGACTTTACACCAAAGTCAAAAGATATACCACTATAACAAGATAGATCTTCGCACACAAAAAAATATTTATTGTATAAATGCGTGCGATCACGCATTTATAGACGGTTCCTTAAACAAAGATTACACTAAAATAATAAAAAAAAACTGAAGTATGTATAAAAACGTGGGCATCAACCGCCCACGCCACTATATGAACATCGTCTGTAATAAGTCGAACGAAATGGTGATCGTTTATCTCGTTAAAAATAAAAATAAATATCTCGCATAATATATTTTGGAGATAAGGCCTTTTCCGGTGCGACGAGGAGAATAAAAAATAATAGCGGAAATGGAGATATGTTTAGTCTTCTTGTGATAATGTTAAGATGACCTGCGTGTCGGATAACAATGATGTTATAATCTACAATAAGTAAAATTGAAACACACATTTCAATTTATTGTGTACAAATAGTGATGTCGATTTATTTTTATTAATTGAACGTATTCGCCGACCGACCGCCGCCGTGGCACAGTTGGTAAGCCGTTTGGTTTCTGTGCGGGCGTCCTAGGTTCGATTCCCAGCAGCGGAGAGATTTATTTAAATTTATTTCTAACGCAAATATTGCTTCTCTAGGCTGGTAACACTGGTTAGTTGGAAGAAATTGCCATACGGCAATAAACTCGCCACTTGCGAAGGGTGCAAAGAAGTGTTTATTATTATTATTCGAAAATAGATTTATTTTACGAGAGAACCGGGTAATCGAAAATACAACAGGCAACAATAACATCTCACATAGTTGAACACCCATTCTGAATGTTGCCTTTTTAGGCGAGAAGACACTAGTATATGACGATACACGCATGTGTCATGTTTACTTTTATGAGGTAATTCACACCTGTCGCTGGTTACCCCGCATTGTGGCCTATGCCGTGATTTGTATGTATTTATTGATTTAATATTTCTTTAATGCCTTAAAACGTAAAGCAGTAATAGTTCAAAGTATAAGTTCAATATACTCTGACATCATTTTTCTATTTTTATTTTATGTAGCTTTTCGGGCAACAAATAGGTAGTATGTCAAATATTTATTTAACACGCACCCAATAACAAGTTGCCACATTCTGGAGACTTACAATATTAATCGTCTCACAGATCCAGACTGAAAACACAATTAAAAACTGTGTCTCCATCGGTAATCGAACCCGGACCCTTTGATCAGCAGTCAACTAACCCAACCAACTGAGCCAGGAATGCCGACAATACATTCTAAAAAAAAAACATTTCGTGTAAAATTTTGACAGATAGCTTTAAAAAAATAAATGATTCGATGTCTATGGAAAACTAATCAGCACATAGCTAATGCACTTTCTTTACATATATGGACATCACCATCATAAACTCGACAGCCCTGGGTGGGGCCTATCCAGCAGTTTCTTTCATTCTTGCCTTTATGATGCCTGTGTTTTCCAGTTTTGATTTGCAGAATGGATACATCAGCGAGAGTCCACCCATTGCAGTTTGGGCTTTATGGCGTGGAGAGTGTGAGGCGTTTTACTAGGTTTTCGTCATATATTCTGTGGTGCTCTATGAGACTAAATTGTTTTTCGAATATATTATTTTAATTGCATATAAGCAAACATTGGATGTTTTTCCTCGTCGGGAGTCAAATGATATTTTTATTGACAATAACATCTCAATAGAGACGAAGCTGGGATATTATAGAAGAAATTGTTTTTGTTTGAGCACTGCGGACAGAGAGGAAAAGTTATATTAATGCTGTATTCGTTTATGTAATAACGATATTATTTATTATATTTTCAAATTTGTGAGTACAAAATGCCGTCATTAAACCTTTTGGGGAAATAAAGGATTCCAATTTCGTATTTTCGCAGCTCTTTATTGCAATATTTACGTTGATATCATATACAGCTGTGACAGTGGTCGCCACTGGCACCTAATATAAAATAGGTACGTCATATTATGTACAATGATTAATAGTTAGTTTTTTATTGAAATATGAATCAAGTATAAATAACTACATTATAATATATGGTACTGTTTATGATAGAATGGAACACACCACGGGATACTTGACTATAATATGTAAATCGAATCCTTTCTACAGTAAATTATAAATTCGACTCCAACTTACGGCACATGGGTTGGAATCAGGGGTCAATCAACTTAAATAGGCAGTTCATACTACATGCATACATACACGTCATAATGTAATGCTTTTTAAGCGAGAGCCATGTAAAATATTGAATTCAGCTGGTTGATAAGGTTATTTTTAATGATTTTGATAAGAGTGGGTTGTGACACAATGATCACAGCAACCTATCATCATAACTGATGCTACTCTATAGTCTGACTTGCTGTAGGTACTTGGAAAGAAGAGCATTTTAAAGAGTCTGGTCAAACCGGCGAAATCAAAACCCTCACGATTACCCATATATGGAGTTCTATAATATATTTAGATGTCATAGAACTCCATATAATAATTATATCCATGATATGGGTAATCACGAGGGTTTTGTTTCCGCCGGTTGGACCAGACTTGCCCACTGATCGATGAGACGGATAGTGATTTTTTTAGGTACTAGGGTTAACGGAGTTTATAAGTAATGTAATAAATTAATGAAAGTGCAACATATGTGGGTGTGTGCGATTTGGTTAAGTTTACACGGGTTATGAATCTCTGATATGCAGATTCGAATCATTTGAAACCAAATCTAATCTACATACATTGACATACACATATGTAGACTTATTTAAAATATGTATTTATTTAATTTATTGAAATGATCAGATTAAATTCAGATATTTTAAATAAAAGGTACCAGATTCATATTTTGTAGAGTACGGACAAATTAAACATAACTCGATATATAACACTTATTTTTCTTACAATTTCTTTTAAAAAAGAATGAATATGTGCTTGAAACAAATACATATACATCGTCATATACTCTTAATTAAGCATAAATGGTTGTATTATAGGTGAACGGAATCGGTCGTAGCAGGATTCGAATTGCGACCATTTAATTACAAATCCAGCGCGCTAACCGCTATATTTTTTAGATAACAACTTTTTTAGATATAGAATACAATTTAACTAAATAATAAACAGAAGAGATAATAGTATAGGCACTGGTTGGCGCTACCTTAATCTTCCACTTATAACGTTTCTCCGCGCAGTTTCTGGAAAGTTCGACGATTCCTATTGGTCTCGCCGTTACCATCGCAAATTGACCCTTCCTATTGGCTAAAAGGTTGCCAGGCACCGTGTCGCCATATAAAAGTGAAATAATTTGGAGAGTATGACAACGTAATGTAAGGATAGTTTTCGGCAAACAACTTTTGTTTCATTTTGCTTGGTCGGTAACTTCCACAACTAATATTAAGTTATTTGCCGGAAACTATATAAACATTTTAATTGGAATTATTACACCAACGCATAATATTTATTAAGTATACTTTTTATTTTAATGTTCATCTAGTAACTTGTACATAATTACATTACATTGTCTTGCTATTGTTGGTAAATGAATCAGTTTTAATGTACATAAAAACAAACATTTTAAAAGGTTATAACATGTCAATTAAAGGTTTTTAGCTGTGAGGCACCGGCTTAGAATAGTGCTTCCACTCTTTTCTATTATTGTTTTCGAGTGTCCCGTAAGAGCCGGGTAATCGAAAATACAACAGGCAACAATAACATCTCACATAGTTCAGCAATGAGGTTCACCACCCATTCTGAATATAGTGCCTTTTTAGGTGAGACGAGACTGGTGTGTGGGTATACACAGATATGTTGTGCTCCCTTTTACAAGGCAATGCACACCCGCACACCTTTCGCTGGTTATCCCACATTGTGGGATATGCCGTGATGGTATGATTGATTGATTGAATTAAAAGGTTTATAACATGTCAATATAATTATACCTATTGTAATTTCTGTTGGTTCTATAAAATCAATAAAATAAAAAAATAAACTTCGATACAAATAGATACATAGAATAACAATATTTGCATATACGCAAACATTGGATTTTATTCTCTGCAAAGTCAATGATATTTAATGACGAATTATTAACAAAATGACGAAGTTGGAATATTTTAGGAGAACCAGGAACTCAAGGGCCTGTCATCGGCTGGTTTACATGATTACATTATGCGCTTGCACAACATTCACCAATTATTTCTTCTTATTGAGTTCCCTATCACTTCTAGATATGTTAATCATTATTTTTTTTTCGTTTGAAAATAAGCTGAGAAACAATCGCCATGTATGAAGTGACGAAGAATTTTTTTAAAGCCATCTATTGTGAAATTTGTTCATAAACAATGAAAGCCACAGTCCTTACACATGAGGTGGTAATGCTTTCGCACAGTGCGCCAGAACTATAAGTTCATTTTTGGCTTGTTTGCTTGCTTGTACCAAATCGTACGTAAATTGAATTTTTTTTTATGGTTGCAGTACATATAAATTTAAAAACATCGCTGAATCTTAAATAAAACGAATGGACAGTGATTTTCGTGACTAAAATATTCAGTCCAACGACTCGTCAGGGACAGTTGGAATTCTCCAATTTTCCTCGACCCAAAACGGTCATTTTAAGTGGACGAGTGGTGGGAGATGAGGTGGTGGGTGTAGCAGCAACGACGTACCCACTAGAAGACGACAATTTATCGAAATAGCAGAGGGAGTACAAAGTTATGTTTGTTTTGGAAATATGCGCCGCGGGCGATAGGGGATATTAAAAAAAAACATCTGAAAAAATAAACAGGCGAAATTTTCCCGAGTTGCTGGCTTCTTGTAACAACAATGATATTTGGGCAAATATTTTTGAAAAATAAAAACGCATAAAGATAAAAGAAAATCGACAGCGCAAGACCGACAAACGCAATATAGGATTGATTAAATAAATAAACGAGATAGTTGTGACCAATGCAAAAATCTCCACCACATAGTAATTTCCTGCCTAAATTATTTTGTTTTGTTATTTATTAAATTGATACTTAATATACATGGAATGATAAAAGATTATCATAATACCTATTACATTTTTTCTAAATAAAATTACACCTTGACAATGGGAAACTGTGTGTCAAGGTGAAGTTGGAGTAAATCAGACAAAGATATAAAAAAAACTAGTTTGAAATTTTACAATTGGTTAAATTAAAAGACAGTTGCATTCATTAAAAATAAAAATTCTGTATTACCCCGCACTACCAAGTCACACCAAAAAGTATTCAAATCTTTCAGCATTTTCATGAAATGAGTTTGTTAAATTATTTTTTATTTAAATATTTTATATGAAACTTGATCATTTTCAATGCTATTTTATGAATGCGATGTGCCTTTCTAGCAATTTGAAAATAAAAATAATGAATTTTAAGTTTTCCTGTACTTGGGGCCACTTTGAAATATTAAACAGTTAAAAAAAAATTAAATCACTGATATACAAATTAGCAAAATTTAAAAAGAATCGAATAAGTACTTAAGGGGGGGACTGCTACCAACGTACCTATTTTTTCAATTTGAATTTGTGTAATTACTACAAAACGAATCATTTTGAAAAAAATTATCTAGTTTGTTTGGATATTAATAAATAAAAATATACCTTAATTTTTTAATTATGTTCTGTATATATTCTTGTAGGAAAATAATAAGCATACCCAAATTTTTGACATTTATCTTGAATAAAAAAGAAACTATAAGGTATAGAGCATTATATTTTTTTTATAAATGAAAGAAGATCAAAATATTTGGAAAAATACGATGTAACGTTGTATTAATGCATCAGGTTAAGTTAATAAACCAAAAAAACTTATATTTCGCAATGGTGCTGAATGGAAAATAAATGTTTTTTAGGTTTATTTTCTAAACCTGAAGCATAAATGCAACGTCACATCGTATTTTTCTAGATATTTTTGTCTTCTTTAATTTAAAAAAAAATATGTTGAACTACGCCTTATATTTTATTAAAAATATAAGATAAACGTTGAAAATCGGGGTATGCCATTATTTTTCTACAAGAATTTATACAGAACATTATTAAAAAGTAAAGATACATTTTGCTTTATGAATACCAAAACTATCTAAATTATTTTTTTATGATGGTATATCAAATTGAAAAATAGGTACGTTGGCAGCAGTCCCCCCTTAAGTCTATAATCGATAAAATAGAATAAATACGCCGCACAAAGTACATAGTAGGTATACAGCAAACACACATACATTGTGATGAAACTTTCAAAATACAATCTCAGCATGATACTAGTTGATAATCTGCAATAAAAAAATACCATTAAAATTGCCAATTCATAACTCCCCACTATATCCCTTTGGGGTAGTGAGGATTAAAAATAACAATATATACTTACACAGACAAGTAAAATATTGGTTATGACGGACCTGTGATATTTCTTCCTTACTATGTTTTATTTCAATACCTTCGTTAAAAAATACTGATATAGTAATAGGTAGGTAAGTACTTGGCACATCTCGTTTCCTACATTAATTTTGCAATGTGTTTATTTAACATTATAGTGTTACATAAGACGCTAGTTCTTTCAAAGATAGCATTAAGTAGAATGAGCCCTCCACGTGGAGTCGTATTTCTGTTTACCGTCAACTCGATACTACTTCAATACAAACCTACATATTCTGTTCAATAATTCCTCCCAAAGAAAAGTGCTTTCTACTTCTTCGGAGGGGACTCTTATACGATAATGTCAAGGATATCTGGTTGCAGATAGACAAACACACTGAAGACAAATCCATGTATCAAATGTTTATAAATCGTCTATAGTTGACATAAAATTATAATATCTATCTTATTTTAAAGAATAGAGAAAAATCAAGAAGTGAAAATAACATAATAACGTGAAAGAGACGATGAAGCGAAATTTCTTATCACGAGAGTATTAAGTATTTATTATGTGTAGCGACCAGGGGGGGCAAGTCTGGTCCAACCGGCGAAATCAAGACCCTCACGATTACCCATATCATGGATATAATTATTATATGGAGTCCTACAATATCTTTTAGATATCATAGAACTTCATATGATAATTTTATCCATGATATGGGTAATCACTAGGGTGTTGATTTTTTTGAAAAGGAGGTGTTATTTTTGTAGAAAAGCGGTGTTATTATTCGCGTTATTTATTGGAAAGGGGGTGTTATGTTTGTAGAAAAGCGGTGTTATTATTTGCGTTATTTTTGGAAAGGGTGTGTTATTTTGTAGATAAGTGAAAAATAGTGTTATTTTTATGAAATCGGTGATATTTTTTTTTATGAAAAACGTTGTTACTTTTCAGTAAAAGGGTGACATTTATAAGAAACGTGTAAAAAAATACGCGTTATCCGCGACAAAAACGCAAAAATCGCGAATAATTGGTCTCAAATAATGTGTTTTTGTTTATTTATATAGTTTTTTGTTTTCTTTTTAGAGAATTTAGTCTTTTTATATACCAATATAGACGCTATTTACATATGTTATAGTAGAGACTGTAGTGTTTTTATATTACCAATATTGACGGTATTTATGTAGTAGTATGTACTCCATATCGAATGACTTGACCTTTATCAACTGACCAGCGGCCTTACTTTCTACCTACTGCAAAACCAATTTTGAATTTTTCGCTAAAAACCTAGGTACCTTTGTAACGGAGAATAATGCGTTATGTAGGTATGTTTTAATCGTTATAGTCGATAATTTCAATGCATGCAGGCAACAGTTAGGTAAGTTCTAAGTTTGTTCGAAATTGGTAACGGATTCGAAGGCTACAATATAATATAATGTGGAACTAGAATCAGTGTCAAGTATTTGATTTAAAAATACCCCAAAGAGAATTTAATTTTAGTGTAAAATAGGTTTATTTTTAATATCTCTTCAATATTAAGTTGGACAGCAACACATTGGTCGCAAGTGTAGTTACATTGTAAATAATATTGACATTGTGGTAGCAATAAAGAAAATAATATTTTCATAAAAAAAAAACAGAGACAGATAAATCGGGGAGGAGCTTTCGAAGAAATTGTAAGACACATAAACAGACATCAGACAGCAAGTATGGCGGCGGCGTCTCTCTAAATCGGGGAGGAGCTTTCGAAGAAATTGTAAGACACATAAACAGACATCAGACAGCAAGTATGGCGGCGGCGTCCTTCTGGCAGAATCGTTAACACATTTTTATGGTCTAAAAACAAAGACCGACCGTTGTTCATAACACCCAGCTCTGGGCTGTAAAACAATAGTAATTAAAAGATGGGGGAGCTTCAAAAACAACCTACTCAAACAGTAGAGAGTCGTTAGAGCGGCCAAGTTATTAAATTGGATCCCAGATCGCATTCAAAATGTTCATACGACGGGAGAGGGTGTCGAGGTACTCCTAGGGCCGGGTATACACTTTCGGCAACTCAGAATATGTTGACGGATAAAATAGCCCGGTTTTATACACATAAACTTCACCTAAACAAAAGGTCCAGAATGATCGATCAAGATGGTGGCTAACATTTAACACATTGATGTCGAGAAGAGGCCAAGGCTAGAGAAATAATTACAACTACTTACGTCGAACATTTTCACTGTGTTGAGGATGTCACTGACCGTTTTCTTGACACTGTGGGACTGATTCTAAAATACTGTGATATTTTGTACAAGTAGCAAGTTCATTGTCAAATGACATTATCTTAAATAATGAATTTAGTAATAAATACAAACATGAATCGCAGACTTAACAGACAAGACGAACGACCTCAGACTTAATTAAACTCCAATAGAGTAACTACAGACTGTGCAAATTATTAACTTCAACATACTAGACGAACAAGGCATACCTCAACGTTCTTTTTAGACAAAAAAAAAAAACACTAATGCCGCTCAGAATTCGCCATTGTACCGATGCTTTAACGCATATCATAATTTGGAAAGGATTAGGTCCGTGGACATATTCTGTATGTCCAGGACCCTTTTCAGGAGCCATATTTGACAGGAACAATTCATTGTTTTGTTACCAGAAATTTGCACATGTAACATGAAATCAAAGGTAGGCTGATTTCTCTTCTGCTGGGAATCGAAGCTAAGATTCCAGCTTATACACAAGTTTAATAACAGCTGTGTCAAAGCGGATGCATGATATTAAAAAAATGTTAAAATGGTATTTCATCAATCTTAAGGACATTTCTTGTCGAGTGCTCGCAACGTTCAGCGTACAGTCTGTACGCGACAGAAGATTAAATAAAGGCAAAGCTTATAACTGAGGGTACATTATATTTTAACTCGCTCCACGTTAAGAGTCAAAGAAAGAATAAGGCTGGGAATAAAACGAGACATAATAAACCGTATTACGCATAAACAAGAATTAAGTGAGATTCAGGGCAAGGGTTAACAAGTTATGTAAACATCAGGAGTGTTTTAATGAAGTTAATATTTGTTATGTATGTATTATACATACATATGTATAATCCAAGTATGTATAATCCAACTGTCGATTTGTTCAAAAGAATTTATTTAACTTAACATATCGACATGGTTTCAAGCCAAGATCCGTGAGATTTTGTATAACCACGTCTACATTTTTCTACTTTGAAGTACAAAAAACACCAACTTATGGGATCCGCAGCGGTAAGGGATAATCAACATTTGAATTTTTATTTTATATTTCCACAATGCATCTCAAAAACCATAAAAACTAGATCGCTGAAAATCTGTAAAAATATTTGACAATCACAAAATCTAAAAAAAAATGTAAAAGTACCAGGGTTCCTCAATTTTTTTGTTATTTATTTATTTATAACAAAAAAATATGACAAATTTATGTGTTTAACTGCATATAAATATTTCCATTTTTTAAATACCGAAAAACGCTAAATCACACCAATTAGATAATTTAATTAAAAATATAAACATGTACCTATAGCAGAGAATCAAAATTTTTCAATAAAAAATATGTACCTACATTATAGTAGTACTACTCTATTATAATAGTACTACTATTTTTCTAAAAAATGAATTTAGTGACGACATCGTTTCATAAAATTTGTAGGGCAGAATACACAATATATACGGGAACTCTCAATAGTTTCATGTTTAAAAATCTTCATACATACATATGTACATTACATACATAGTATCAAGTTGTTAACTTATTCGGTATAGGAAAAAGGAGTGACTTCCACAATAACATTATGGAAAATTGACTTTGGCAAACGAGCTGAAAATCAAGTCAGTACACAGAGACGGCATCTCATAGGAAATATGATGATCCCGAAATGTAATACGACGCTAGCCCAACATCACTAAGAAATACCTGGATAAATTATCATAACATCAAAAAGGAAACCATATTTTTAAAATAATAAGTAAATTTTTAGTATCTATTATTATTATTTTTTGTTTCAGATAAATTTAAATTGATGCTCTATATCCCTAACAAAAAAAAACTTTTATCTGTATTAGCTGTAAGTTAAATTTAATTAACAGTTTATTAAATAATTCTCGTGTATATACGTATGTAATATGTGTATAGTAACTAAGTATGTGAATATAAATATGTGAAATCTATGTAATTTACTCTTGTCCCATACACAAGTTATTAACTTTATTGGGACAGTACTTATTTGAAAAAAAAAAACTGTTATAATTTTAATTTTTCTATTTAACTAACGAAATAAATAAATTATACTCAGAATTGTGAATTTTTGTTTCAGTCAGGGGTTATCAACTTTTGAATTATTGGTTTATTTTTCCATATATCTCAGAAAACATAAAAGCTATAACACTGAAAATTGGTATAAACATAGACAAATACAAAATCTCAAATTTGTTTTTTCAAAAAATTCCAGGGTGTCTCAAACATTTTTTATTAAGAAAAATATTTTTTATGATTAATTTATGAGTTTAACTGCCAATATTTCCAATTTTTTTTAAAACATCGAAAAAAGCCGAAACACCCCAACTAGATAATTTAATTTTCTATAAAAAATATTAACATTGTATTAGCACATCTCAAATTTTTTTTAACAATTTTTATAAAAATTTCATTTAGTGACGACATTGCTTCATACAATTTGTATGGCAATAGCTACACTCAATATCTAAGAAGACTTAATAGTTTGATACTAATCTCCAAACATACATACATACCATCATGCTGTTTCAATATTCTGGGTAGGATCAAATGACTGACCTCCATACTATCCTATCTTGACATAGGTACATGTGTTGTATAGAAAACCAAATATCTTAAAATATTAAAGAATTTGTATTTATGGGTTTATAGTTTGGTACTTATTCTTCAACTTTACATACTATTGCTATCGACAGTTGGATCTCATGTGTTACATGCAAATAGTAATAATATCCTTTAATACACTCGACATCTCTGTGAGTTCTCTCAGTGCGTTTAGGATAGCTGTCTCCTCCAATCTTACTTCTGTAGTGCTTTGGTCTGAGCAGCTTTTGTTTTGCTTTTTATATCTATGTATTTTTAAGTTTGTATGTATTTTTAATTTGTAATTTTTTGTGGTTGTCCTATTGATTAATGTATGGAGTTTTCACTGGTCCACTAATTAAGCAATGCATTGATGTATTTTTATAAATTGTATTGACTGTATAACTCTCTAGAGTCTAGAATATGCCATTAGAAAGACATACCACAGCAATACAAACTCCATCATATATTTCCAAAGCAGCCAGATTGTCGGGTATGCAGACGATCTCAACATAATGGGGAGATCCCTAGTAGCCGTACAAGAAGTATTTGAAACCTTGGAGAAGTTGGACTCGAAATTAATGAAAATAAAACTAAAATCATGAAACAATGTAGAAGAGCCAACTACCCACAAGGCACTGTTAGGTGTAAGGACAAATATGATTTTGAGGCAGTAGAAGAATTCACCTACTTGGGTTCGGCCATAACAAAAGAAAACGAGGACCACGTAGAAATTAAGAGAATAATTACAACAGGGAACAAAACATTCTTCTCGTTACTCTCGGTGCTTAAGTCAAGAAACGTCCACAGAAAAACAAAAATAAGCCTATACAAAACAATAATTAGAACAGTGGTAGTATATGGATGCGAAGCATGGACACTGACTGCCAAATCTGCAGAAATGCTAGATGCCTTCGAGAGAAGGGTTCTACGTAGGATCTTGGGCCCCGTGAATGACGGCGAAGCCTGGAGAATCCGATACAACGACGAGCTGTATAATATCTACAAAGTTCCCAGGCAATCTGTTCATGTCAGGCTGAGCAGACTGAGGTGGGCTGGACATGTACAGAGAATGCCGTCCTCGCGGGTACCAAAAAGGATTTTGGAAGGACACCCAGGAGGAAGAAGAAAGGTGGGCAGGCCAAGGCTACGATGGGAGGATGAAGTTGGGAAGGACGCATTACAGTTGCTGCAAATACAAAATTGGAGGACCGCGGCGGATGATAGGAGGAGTTGGAGGCGAGGAGTTGGAGGCGAGGATTGATGGAGGCCAAGCTCGATATGGGCTGTAGAGCCATCGAAGAAGAAGAAGAAATATAACTCTCTATGAATAATAAATAAATAAATAAATAAATAAATATTCAATAATTTAGATTAAAAGGTTTATAGTTTGGTACGTATTCTTCAACTACACATACTTAAGTTATAGACAGTTCGGCCTCATTTGTTATATGCAATAAATTAGTAATATCTTAAAATCGTTGTAATCGAATATCTATCGTCATTATTTCTTTTTTTCTCGATAGATGGCGTTACAAAAATAGGTTTCATCGTTACTTCATAGATGGCAATAGTATTGTTCCTTATTTTCAGGTGAATAGTTACACATTATTCAAATATATAGAACTTTCAAAAAAATACATTGATAAACCAGCCGATAACAGGTCGTAAACCCTGTAGGTGCCTTGAGTTCCTGGTTCTTCTATAATATCCCAACTTGGTCTCTATTGAGATGTTAAAAAGTTTGTCACTAAAAATATCATTTGACTCCCGACAGGGAAAAAAAATCCAATGTTTGCGTATATGCAATTAAAAAAATATTCGGGTCATTATTTCTCATACTTTTTTCAAATATGTTTTAATAATTTTATTTTTTTACAGCGTCCATATACAAAGTTCAATTTTAATAAACCTATAATATATGAATTATGACCCTACCTTATCACAACTAACTTCGATCTTCGAGGATCTGTTGGTTTCATATCTGACTCCCGAGCTAAAGGCCTAGGGTTTGATTCCCAGTGGAGATTCCATTTAAAAACCACAAAATTACCGACCACACATTCGGTGAATATGTGACGAGAGAATATAATATTATTGGGTATAATTTGATTTGGATCTGGTCTTGATTGTTTAGCATATTCGTTTTTATTGGAATTCTGATTTAATATGGGTTAAAAACCTAAAACAATGCATAAACCAAATAGGTATGTATATACTATCTCACATACGGGCAAATAGAAAACAAAACAAAAATAACGGATGAAGTGGCACGCTGATGATAACTGTTGGTCAGGCGGCAATGGTAATATGTTTAAGATTTAATACAAAGGTATCCCTTTTCAAAACGGACGGGTCCGTGCAGCCGCCTTTTCTCAGAAATGTGATCCCAAGAGAATAGTTTTAAACATATCGGGTTTTCAAAGTCAAAGCGAAAAGCAAAATACTTGGGGCCGACTAGCAAACCGCACAAAAAAATGCACAGCAATAATGTGGACATCATCTGCAAGCAGATAAAACAGAAGCAGATACACAGACTAACACAAATATTTTTGTAACACAATAAGTATATTACAATATAGATACTAACAGTTTTAGTTTCTTTGGAATGTAGAGAATGTACAGTGTGCAGGAGGAGAGAGTGGGCAAATCTATTCGTACAAAATTGCAATTTTTTTTTTAACATGTCCACGTAGGGGACGCCAGCTATTAGGATTTGGGTCCATTTTACTCTTCCGAAGAAGCCCACTACGTAGCGTTGGGAGGGGTTTGCAATCTAGAAAAGAGTTTATTAATTCGGATTCTAAAAAGACCCGGGTTGTACGAAGGCGGAAACACAGAATTCGGAAGATCGTTCCACAGTCGGGCTGCTGTATTAATAAAGGAGTTCGAGAAGCGACTTGTTCGTATATGTTGAAGGTCCACTGTGAATGGATGCTGCGATTGAGTGAAGCGAGTGACTCTGTTGCGAGTGGGTGGAGGAGGGACCAAAGATGCAAGTTCTTCTGAGCAATTCCCGTGGTAGTATCTATAGAATAAACTTAAAATGGTAATGTTCAAATAATAAACCAGCTAAATTTTAATACAATGCCTAAAATGACTAGAAAAAGGGAACTAGGTATATTACTAAAAAATAATACGTACATACATACCATCACGCCATGTCCCTTACGGGGTAAGCAGAGAACTGAGCGCCATACTTCTCTATTTTTGCACACATTTCTGGCTTCCGTTACATCCATGCACACATTTCTGGCTTCCTTTACATCGTCTCATACATGCTCGTCGATTGTTCAAGCTTTTTATGTTTCCTTCTTTCAAAATATCATTCACATGGACATGCCATCCCTTTCTAGGGCGACCCCTGCTATTCACTCCATCTCTTACACCCTTGTATATTTTTTTGGTCAGTCGTTCATCGTTCATTCTTTCAATATGTCCAAACCACCTGAAGGCATTCACTTTCATTTTACATATAATATTCTTCTTTATCTTGCATTCTCTCCCTGTGTCCTCATTTTTTATTCTATCATATATCGTTCTATTACATACTGTTCTTAATGATCTCATTTCTACAGTATTTATTCTAGTTTCATTTCTCACTAAAAAATAAGAAACTCGAATATGGGTCAGTACTCCCTTCTAAACAGAGCTGCTGTATGTTTATTTATTTGGGATAGAAAACAGCGACAACAAAATAATGTACAAACAATATAATGTTAGTTGGGCACATTTTAACGTTTTTTTACAGATGATTTACATTTTGTTTAAATATTTGCACCATTGTTATTTTTTATTTTATTTTATACTGTTTGCAAAGTGTCTAATTCTTTTTTGTCTATTTTTATCTGAATCTATATTTTTTATCAGATTCTATATTTTTAGTCTGGATTGGACATGTTGTCAGATCAGGGGAAGAAAGAGCCAAAAAACGTATTCTACAAAATAACCCCGTGGGCAAGAGACCCCTGGGAAGACCAAGGCAGAGATTGATGGACAATGTTACCCAAGATCTGAAGGTGCTGAATGCTTGTGATGACTGGGAGTCCACTGCAGCTGACAGGAAGGCTTGGAAAGCTATTGTTCAGGAGGCTAAAGCTCTACCGGAGTTGTATGGCTATCCGAAGTAAGAAAGTAAGTACATTTTTATCTGTTTCTATATTTTTAACTGTTTCTATATTTTTATCTGTTTCTATATTTTTAATTGTTTCTATATTTTTAACTGTTTCTATATTTTAATCTGTTTCCATATTTTTAACTGTTTCTATATTTTTATCTGTTTCTATATTTATATCTGTTTCTATATTTTTAACTGTTTCTATATTTTTATCTGTTTCTATATTTTTATCTTTTTTTTTAGTTTATATATTTTTATCTGTTTTAATATTTTTATGTTTCTTTTTTATCTGTTTCTTTATTTTTATCTGTTTCTATATTTTACGTGTTTCTATATTTTTATCTGTGTCTATATTTTTATCTGTTTCTTTATTTTTATCAGTTTATATATTTTTATCTGTTTTTATATTTTTATGTTTCTTTTTTATCTGTTTCTTTATTTTTATCTGTTTCTATATTTTACATGTTTCTATATTTTTATCTATGTAATATATATATATAACTACTTATTTTCTTGTCAATGCACGCTGCCTGATCGATATGCTAATCGTTCCACATTAGCTATTCCAATTCATTTTTCCGAACTTCACAATTCCTCTTTTGAAGTAGTTACAATTAGCAAGACTTGTTTTTTTAATGATTTCAGTCCTTTATACTTTTTATATGTTTATTCTTTTATACCTTATTGAGAATTTATGTAACAAGAATGTTTTGCGTAATTATTGTCAGTATAACCTCAGAACAGGCTTCGCCTAGTGAGGTAATGCATTCCATTATAATATGTAAATGTAATTTTGGTTATATCAAATAATTTGATGTATTAATGAAATAAATCAAAAATTAAACTAATTTGTTATATTTGTACTGTTTATTATTTGTGTGAATTTTATGAAAAATAGTACTCAGTACAAAACTACCTAACCTACCCCAATACGAATATGTATATTTTTAGTAGGTACGTATTATAAGCTTTTAACTAATGGACTAGGCACTTATCTTCATTTCACAATCTTTCCAATCTTTTCTATCATCTTTCACATTCGTGCAATGTGTAAATATTCGACGAAACCACTAATCACAAGTGTTTGATCTCTATACTTACTGTTAATTTTGCAGCGTCGTCTTGCATAATACCGTTACGGCCATTATCTCTCGCTTATATCAACACTCCCTATACATTGTACATAACTACATTACATACATACTTGGTACAGTAATTATATTATTAATTTATAGGTTTGCTTACAATGTATTGACTGGGAAAAATAACCAGAGAGTTCCATGTAATTAGGGATGTGAAAACATGCGGTTTTACCAATACGGTCTGTCATTAGCTGTCATTTAACTCTTCTCGTTAATATCCGTAGGTTTGACGGTTAATAGTATGATCCGCATGATTTGCTGATATCTGCAAAGTATGATGGTATTATTTTATTTATGTGTTTATCTGTTTATTCTATTTTTCACAGGCATAGCGATTGTAGCTTTGACACGAAGATACAATAATTTCCTATACTAAAATTCCTTCAGCCAACATAAAAAATAACAAGTCAACATACGACTGTGTTAAAGAAAAACGCTTCGAAGCAAATTTTAGCAAAACTGGTTTCATGTCAGATTTAATCCGCAAAAGTCTGGTTTTTATTTAAAAAAAATCTATTATTATTTTCATGAAGTAGCTCAAGAAAAGATAACTCAATGTATGGAAATGACAGTTGCCAGTCACGTGACAACTGTCACTTCCATACATTGAGTTATATTTTCTTGTATCTTATCTTGAGCTAAATGACACGTTGTCTAGGCCTAGGGGGGCTGAATTGTTTCATGCTCCAGTATACAGAGCGAACTATCGAAAATTCTCCATTATACCGCGCATAATATTCCGTCTATACAAGGAAATTTTCAATGATATTGTCATTTTCCAGTTTCGTTTTATACAAATATCGAAAAATGACACGAAGTAAACTAGTGCCGGTTTATTTGAGTGATAGCCTTATGCGACAGACACCTATATATATATATATATATATATATATATATATATATATATATATATATATATATATATATATATATATATATATATATATATATATATATATATATATATATATATATATATATATATATATATATATATATATATATATATATATATATATATATATATATATATATATATATATATTTTAAATAAATTGATCAAACTAGTAAAGAAAAGTAAATTTACTGTAAAAATATTTTAAATAAAAACACAGAATTTGAAATTCTCTCTGAAAAGAAGTAAAGTTTACTCTGGATATTATTGCGAGCTTAGCGAAATGCGTGTACCCTAAAAATATGTTTATACACCAGTAAGTACTAAGGAATATTTTTTAATGAAATAATTATAGCGGCGATACTATATTAATATCTAATGGTGTTAGCTGTTATTACAAAACAAAAGTGAGGAAATTTTTCACGATTTTTTTTTTTATAATTCCCGCCCTCTAGTCATGAACAAAAAAAAACATGATGTTATCGTCGACATCAACGTCGAAAGTCACAACACGATCACTTCACAACCAAATACCAACATAAATAATAAACTGACGAAATATATAATATAAATAATATTATATTTTATTGTTGGATTGGTACAACATGTATGTGTGGTGTCGAGGTGTTTGTTAAAGAGTCAAAGCGAAAGTGGTCATATGTTTTAACATTATGTATTTGATAAAAATATGATGATATCGGATGGCCATAAAAATTAAGAAGAGTTACATCAACTATGTATGTAGGTAGAAGGTCATTTTATTAAGTACCTAACTATTAAAAACTTTGATTTTTTAATGAAAATATTATTATCGATGAAACATCTTTTCAAATCTAAACGCTTCTGCTGAAGAGAATGGATTTATTGTAATTAAAACTAGCACGACCCCTAGCCAGGTAACGAAAACAAACGTTTTTAACCGATACCATTAACTAGGATAGCTGCAAAACAACATAGATACCGGCAAGTGCTAATGAAGTTTCATAAAGAAAACTAAATTTTGCAAAATAGATATAAGTATACATATCTTTAATCATGTTTCCCGAACGTGGCAACTTGTTATTGGATGCTCATTAAATATATATTTGTTATAGTAAACATAGTAGTTACAGAAGGAGCCTTTCTCAGAACAGAATGGATTGAGGTGAAGGGAAGAACAGTCCATACATCAAAATGAGTGGGTTGTGGCCAACGCTAAACTCCTCACTGCCAAGTGCCTCCTCAAAGTATTCAAATTTTGTATGGAAAATATTCAGAATTTTCGTGAAATCAGTTTTATAAAATCATTTTTGATTAAAATATTTTATTATGAAAACTTGATAACTCTTCAATGGCATTTTATGAAAGTGATGTGCCTTCTGATCAATTTGAAAATAAAAATATCAAAACTTTAATCGTGATCACATTGAAATATTCGACAGTAAAAAAAATCCAATATCCTTCAAAATCTGATGGGGTCTAAGCGAGTATTATAAATACAAATTTGCAAAATTTGAAAAGAATCGAACGAGTATTTGAGTCTATAATCGAAAAAGTAGAATAAGCACGCCATACATAACACATAGTACACAGCAAACACTTTGTGATGAAACTTTCAGAATACTATCTCAGCATGATACTAGTTGATAATCTGCAATAAAAAATAACCTTAAAAATTGCGAATTCATAACTCCCCACTAAGTATATCCCCTTGATGTAGTGAGGAGTAAAAACAATCCGATGAAAGCAGAACATGTCTCACTGTGCATTTTTTATTGAATTTTCTTAACAACAATTTGGATATCCTCCAAGACAATCATTAAACTAGTGACACGTCAAAGAGATTTTCTAAAATCTTGAATATAATTGTAAGGAACACGGTGAAGTGTGGGCGGCGTATGTACCTAATGAACGTGCATCACACAAAAACATTATTATGTTGAATTGAAATAGACTTATTGAAAAATAGCAGTAAAGAAACGAACTGTATAAATTTATTGTATTTCAATAGCTCCGGTAAGTATATGTATGTAACTTGCATACTTGCACGGGACATTATAATTCATATATTGTTAGGGCTTGCAAAAGTTCCAACAATAACTTTGCTGGGATGGGCACCAGCCCCCTAGACAACGTGTCATTTAGCTCAAGAAAAGAAACAAGAAAAGAGAACTCAATGTATGGAAGTGACAGTTGCCAGTCACGTGACAACTGTCACTTCCATACATTGAGTTATCTTTTCTTGAGCTAAAAAACATGAAAAATTAGAGCCATTCGATGTACGGAAACTGTTTGAATATTAATAAACAAAGAATAAAAAACAATGATCAATGTATTTCTTTATATAAGTACCTACCTATATTTCTTATTGTATTTTTTTCTCATTGTTTGTATTGTGATTATGTATTTTGGTTTGTAATGATATTATCATACAAAGAGTGGGTTGTGGTCAACGTTATACTCCTCACTACCAAGTCACTCCACAGAGTACCTGTTCAAGTTTTGTATGGAATATTTTCACCATTTTCATGACATGTGTTTGTTAAATTATTTTTGATTTAAAAGCTTTATTATGAAAATTTGATAATTTTTCAATGCCAATTAATCATGATGTACCTATTCAGCAATTTGAAAATAAAATTATCAAATTTTAAGTTTCCTAAGGTGTCACATTGAAATATTTGACAGTTACAAAACTTGAGACACACTGATCAGATATCCTTCAAAATCTAATGGGGTCTAAGCGAGTAATAGATATACAAATTTCCAAAATTTGAAAAGAATCGAAGGTATGTTGCGATGAAACTTTCAAAATACAATCTCAGTATGATACTAGTTGATAATGTACAGTAAAAAATAACGTTAAAAATTGCGAATTCATAACTTCCCACTATTCTCCTTGGAATAGTGAGGCGTAAAAATATTATATAGACATTTATAATATTTATCGTCTCACAGATCCATACTGAAAACACAATTAAAAACTGTGTCTCCACCGGATTCGAACCCGGGAATAATGGTGGATTGTTTAAATATTAATAAAAAACATTAATCAATATCACTATCATATAATAGACGTACCCACTGACGCATATTTGGTACGATATGTAATATAGCTTTCATCACTTGATATACTCGTATTATCCAGAATCTGTGTTAATCATTGTTAAAAATCACGTACATTATTAAATGTTATTTTTTGCACGTGTAAAAGAGAGTGTGCCCCCCTAGACAGCGTGTCATTAGCTCAAGAAAAGAAAAACAAGAAAAGATAACTCAATGTATGAAAGTGACAGTTGTCACGTGACTGACAGCTGTCATTTCCATACATTGAGTTATCTTTTCTTGAGCTAATGACACGTTGTCTGAAAAAAAAAATTCAAAAAATTTCTTCAGTCAAGAATATTTTTTCATATATAACGAAAATAATATTCTCTCAAATTAAGATTTTTTTGCTTTATATCAAAACAGTATTTTCTTAATTCAAATAAATTTGTTTGAATTAAGAAAATATTGTTTTGAGATAAAACAAAAAAATCGTAATTTGAGAGAATATTATTTTCGTTATATATGAAAAAATATTCTTGACTGAAGAAAACTTTTTTTTCTGTGTGGACTTCAATTCAAATCTTGATAAAACAGTAGATAATAATATGAAGTAGGTACCTAACTATTACAATAATATGTATTCATTGCAGCACTTTTTTTCTCACAATAAAATAAATTATCACTATAAATAGCTGAAATAATCCAGAGATGAAATAAAATTTCGAACATTATTGTAAATTAACGTTGACAAGAAATACATAAAATACAGCAAACAATTATATCATCAAATCTAATGTAAAAGTGCTCCATTGCCAAGACATTGTCAAATGTCAATGTTCGCTATCTTATGTATAATATGTCTTAGCTGATATTTTGCCAAATGGCGGTCGTTTATTTTAGTTTTTGATAAAACACTTAAATATAAATTGTATTGCAAATTAAATGTTTTATTTATTTAAGTTCGGCAACCCACCCAAATCGAGGGTGATTTGGGCCATTTTAGTGTCCATGACACAAAAAACATTTAAACGTTAGTATAAACCCATAGAAAACTATCTATCTCTTTTCTTCATACACAATAATATGAAATGCTACGCCATCGAAGCAATGTCTCAGTAATGCGATTTCTAACTTAAGAGTACTAAATTAAAACTCCAGTGAGGTTAGGAGTTGGTATTTAGTTACCTAGGAATGTGTATTCGGGTCTCAATTTCTATGATGAAACTTAGTTATTCGGCAACAGGAAGATGTTCTATGTACAATCAACGGTGATCGCCGATCAAAAACTAAATTATAATAATATCTTATGTGGCTGAAGTTTCGAACGTTCTAACGGAATGAACTAACGGATCAATGGTCAGGATACAATAGTGATAACCCAAGGAAAAAATATTTTTTATTTATTTATTTATTTATTATATATATTTTATTTGTAGTTTTAATTGCTTGTTTATTTATTTATTTATGCATTAACTAGTTTTTTTTAATTATTTACTTATTTATGCATTAATGAACGATAAAATATACGGAAAAAAATTGAAAATAATCTGAATATAAATAAAGTAAACGTCGTAATACCCCACCATATAGGGTAACCAGCGACAGGTTTGCGGAAACGCATAACCTAATAATATAAAGCATTACACATGCGTGTATACCCACACACATTTTATTTATAATAAACGTACTTAGTGAATATAAATACACCACCATGTAGGGTAACCAGCGACAGGTTTGCGAAAACGCATAACCTAAGAAAATTATGCACTACACATGCATGTATGCCCACGCACATTTTTTTTATAATTTACGTACTTAGTGAATATAAATACACCACCATGTAGGGTAACCAGCGACAGATTTGCGGATAACCTAATAAAATAAAGCACTACACATTCGTGTATGCCCACGCACATTTTATTATAATTTAAGTACTTACTGAATATATATACACCACCATGTGGGGTAACCAGCGACAGGTTTGAGGAAACGCATAACCTAATAAAATAAAGCACTACAAATGCGTGTATGCCCATGCACATTTTTTATAATTTACGTACTAACTGAATATAAATACACCACCATGAAGGGTAATCAGCGACAGGTTTGCGGAAACGCATAACCTAATAAAATTAAGCACTACACAGGCGTGTATGCCCACGCACATTTTTTTATAATTTACATACTTACTGAATATAAATTCACCACCATATATGGAAACCAGCGACAGGTTTGCGGAAACGTATAACCTAATAAAATAAAGGACTACACATGCGTGTATGCCCACGCACATTTTTTTATAATAAACGTACTTAGTGAATATAAATACACCACCATGTAGGGTAACCAGCGACAGGTTTGCGAAAACGCATAACCTAAGAAAATTATGCACTACACATGCATGTATGCCCACGCACATTTTTTTTATAATATACGTACTTAGTGAATATAAATACACCACCATGTAGGGTAACCAGCGACAGATTTGCGGATAACCTAATAAAATAAAGCACTACACATTCGTGTATGCCCACGCACATTTTATTATAATTTAAGTACTTACTGAATATAAATACACCTCCATGTGGGGTAACCAGCGACAGGTTTGCGGAAACGCATAACCTAATAAAATAAAGCACTACACATTCGTGTATGCCCACGCACATTTTATTATAATTTAAGTACTTACTGAATATACATACACCACCATGTGGGGTAACCAGCGACAGGTTTGAGGAAACGCATAACCTAATAAAATAATGCACTACAAATGCGTGTATGCCCACGCACATTTTTTATAATTTACGTACTAACTGAATATAAATACACCACCATGAAGGGTAGTCAGCGACAGGTTTGCGGAATGGCATAACCTAATAAAATTAAGCACTACACAGGCGTGTATGCCCACTATGCAGATTTTTTAATAATTTACGTACTAACTGGATATAAATAAAGTAAACCTCGTTATACCCCACCATGTAGGGTAACCATCGACAGGTTTGCGGATACGCATAAACTAATAAAATAAAGCATTACACATGCGGGTATGCCCACACACATTTTTTAATAATTTACGTACTTACTGAAAATAAATAAAGTAAACCTCGATATACCTCACCATGTAGGGTAAACAGCGGCAGGTTAGCGGATACGCATAACCTAATTAAATAAAACATTACACATGCGTGTATGCCCACTCAAGTATATTTTTATATTTTACGTACTTACTGAATATAAATAAAGTAAACCTCGATATTTTATTTGGCCAAAGATACCCTCGGAACGGAAAATTTTGAAGTCAAATATAATATTAAAAAAAATCTAGCACTTTTATTTGGTCAAAGATACCCTCAATTTTTCTGAGGTGTATGTAGCACTACAATGTGCATCTGACGCAAAAATAAATTTCAAATAAAATAAACCGCAACATTGTTTTCAAGCCGATTAACGGAAAATTTTGAAGTCAAATATAATATTAAAAAAAAATCTAGCACTTTTATTTGGTCAAAGATACCCTCAATTTTTCTGAGGTATATGAAGCACTACAATGTGCATCTGAAGCAAAAATAAAATTCAAATAAAATAAACCGCAACATTGTTTTCAAGCCGATTAACGGAAAATTTTGATGTCAAATATAATATTAAAAAAAAATCTAGCACTTTTATTTGGTCAAAGATACCCTCAATTTTTCTGAGATGTATGTAGCACTACAATGTGCATCTGACGCAAAAATAAAATTCAAATAAAATAAACCGCAACATTGTTTTCAAGCCGATTAACGGAAAATTTTGAAGTCAAATATAATATTAAAAAAAAATCTAGCACTTTTATTTGGTCAAAGATACCCTCAATTTTTCTGAGGTGTATGTAGCACTACAATGTGCATCTGACGCAAAAATAAAATTTATAAAAAATTAACCGCAACATTGTGTTCAAGCGGATTAACGGAAAATTTTGATGTCAAATATAATATTTAAAAAAAATCTAGCACTTTTATTTGGTCAAAGATACCCTCAATTTTTCTGAGGTGTATGAAGCACTACAATGTGCATCTAAAGCAAAAATAAAATTCAAATAAAATAAACCGCAACATTGTTTTCAAGCCGATTATCGGAAAATTTTGAAGTCAAATATAATATTAAAAAAAAATCTAGCACTTTTATTTGATCAAAGATACCCTCAATTTTTCTGAGTTGTATGTAGCACTACAATGTGCCTCTGACGCAAAAATAAAATTTATAAAAAATAAACCGCAACATTGTGTTCAAGCGGATCAACGGAAAATTTTGATGTCAAATATAATATTAATAAAAAATCTAGCACTTTTATTTGGTCAAAGATACCCTCAATTTTTCTAAGGTGTATGTAGCACTACAATGTGCATCTGACGCAAAAATAAAATTCAAATAAAATAAACCGCAACATTGTTTTCAAGCCGATTAACGGAAAATTTTGAAGTCAAATATAATATTAAAAAAAAACTTGCACTTTTATTTGGTCAAAGATACCCTCAATTTTTCTGAGGTATATGAAGCACTACAATGTGCATCTGACGCAAAAATAAAATTTATAAAAAATAAACCGCAACATTGTGTTCAAGCGGATTAACGGAAAATTTTGATGTCAAATATAATATTAAAAAAAATCTAGCACTTTTATTTGGTCAAAGATACCCTCAATTTTTCTGAGGTGTATGTTGCACTACAATGTGCAACTGAAGCAAAAATAAAATTCAAATAAAATAAATCGCAACATTGTTTTCAAGCCGATTAACGGAAAATTTTGAAGTCAAATATAATATTAAAAAAAAATCTAGCACTTTTATTTGGTCAAAGATACCCTCAATTTTTCTGAGGTGTATGTAGCACTACAATGTGCAACTGAAGCAAAAATAAAATTCAAATAAAATAAATCGCAACATTGTTTTCAAGCCGATTAACGGAAAATTTTGAAGTCAAATATAATATTAAAAAAAAAATCTAGCACTTTTATTTGGTCAAAGATACCCTCAATTTTTCTGAGGTGTATGTATCACTACAATGTGCATCTGACGCAAAAATAAAATTTATAAAAAATAAACCGCAACATTGTGTTCAAGCGGATCAACGGAAAATTTTGAAGTCAAATATAATATTAAAAAAAAATCTAGCACTTTTATTTGATCAAAGATACCCTCAATTTTTCTGAGGTGTATGTAACACTACAATGTGCATCTGACGCAAAAATAAAATTTATAAAAAATAAACCGCAACATTGTGTTCAAGCGGATTAACGGAAAATTTTGATGTCAAATATAATATTAAAAAAAAATCTAGCACTTTTATTTGATCAAAGATACCCTCAATTTTTCTGCAGTATATATAGCACTACAATGTGCATCTGACGCAAAAATAAAATTTATAAAAAATAAACCGCAATATTGTGTTCAAGCGGATTAACGGAAAATTTTGAAGTCAAATATAATATTAAAAAAAAATCTAGCACTTTTATTTGGTCAAAGATACCCTCAATTTTTCTGAAGTGTATGTAGCACTACAATGTGCATCTGACGCAAAAATAAAATTCAAATAAAATAAACCGCAACATTGTTTTCAAGCCGATTAACGGAAAATTTTGAAGTCAAATATAATATTAAAAAAAAATCTAGCACTTTTATTTGGTCAAAGATACCCTCAATTTTTCTGAGGTGTATGTAGCACTACAATGTGCATCTGACGCAAAAATAAAATTTATAAAAAATTAACCGCAACATTGTGTTCAAGCGGATTAACGGAAAATTTTGATGTCAAATATAATATTTAAAAAAAATCTAGCACTTTTATTTGGTCAAAGATACCCTCAATTTTTCTGAGGTGTATGAAGCACTACAATGTGCATCTAAAGCAAAAATAAAATTCAAATAAAATAAACCGCAACATTGTTTTCAAGCCGATTATCGGAAAATTTTGAAGTCAAATATAATATTAAAAAAAAATCTAGCACTTTTATTTGATCAAAGATACCCTCAATTTTTCTGAGTTGTATGTAGCACTACAATGTGCCTCTGACGCAAAAATAAAATTTATAAAAAATAAACCGCAACATTGTGTTCAAGCGGATCAACGGAAAATTTTGATGTCAAATATAATATTAATAAAAAATCTAGCACTTTTATTTGGTCAAAGATACCCTCAATTTTTCTAAGGTGTATGTAGCACTACAATGTGCATCTGACGCAAAAATAAAATTCAAATAAAATAAACCGCAACATTGTTTTCAAGCCGATTAACGGAAAATTTTGAAGTCAAATATAATATTAAAAAAAAACTTGCACTTTTATTTGGTCAAAGATACCCTCAATTTTTCTGAGGTATATGAAGCACTACAATGTGCATCTGACGCAAAAATAAAATTTATAAAAAATAAACCGCAACATTGTGTTCAAGCGGATTAACGGAAAATTTTGATGTCAAATATAATATTATAAAAAATCTAGCACTTTTATTTGGTCAAAGATACCCTCAATTTTTCTGAGGTGTATGTTGCACTACAATGTGCAACTGAAGCAAAAATAAAATTCAAATAAAATAAATCGCAACATTGTTTTCAAGCCGATTAACGGAAAATTTTGAAGTCAAATATAATATTAAAAAAAAATCTAGCACTTTTATTTGGTCAAAGATACCCTCAATTTTTCTGAGGTGTATGTAGCACTACAATGTGCAACTGAAGCAAAAATAAAATTCAAATAAAATAAATCGCAACATTGTTTTCAAGCCGATTAACGGAAAATTTTGAAGTCAAATATAATATTAAAAAAAAAATCTAGCACTTTTATTTGGTCAAAGATACCCTCAATTTTTCTGAGGTGTATGTATCACTACAATGTGCATCTGACGCAAAAATAAAATTTATAAAAAATAAACCGCAACATTGTGTTCAAGCGGATCAACGGAAAATTTTGAAGTCAAATATAATATTAAAAAAAAATCTAGCACTTTTATTTGATCAAAGATACCCTCAATTTTTCTGAGGTGTATGTAACACTACAATGTGCATCTGACGCAAAAATAAAATTTATAAAAAATAAACCGCAACATTGTGTTCAAGCGGATTAACGGAAAATTTTGATGTCAAATATAATATTAAAAAAAAATCTAGCACTTTTATTTGATCAAAGATACCCTCAATTTTTCTGCAGTATATATAGCACTACAATGTGCATCTGACGCAAAAATAAAATTTATAAAAAATAAACCGCAATATTGTGTTCAAGCGGATTAACGGAAAATTTTGAAGTCAAATATAATATTAAAAAAAAATCTAGCACTTTTATTTGGTCAAAGATACCCTCAATTTTTCTGAAGTGTATGTAGCACTACAATGTGCATATGACGCAAAAATAAAATTCAAATAAAATTACCCGCAACATTGTGTTCAAGCGGATTAACGGAAAATTTTGAAGTCAAATATAATATTAAAAAAAAATCTAGTACTTTTATTTGGTCAAAGATACCCTCAATTTTTCTGAGGTGTATGTAGCACTACAATGTGCATCTGACGCAAAAATAAAATTCAAATAAAATAAACCGCAACATTGTTTTCAAGCCGATTAACGGAAAATTTTGATGTCATATATAATATTAAAAAAAAATCTAGCACTTTTATTTGATCAAAGATACCCTCATTTTTTCTGCAGTATATATAGCACTACAATGTGCATCTGACGCAAAAATAAAATTTATAAAAAATAAACCGCAACATTGTGTTCAAGCGGATTAACGGAAAATTTTGAAGTCAAATATAATATTTAAAAAAAATCTAGCACTTTTATTTGGTCAAAGATACCCTCAATTTTTCTGAGGTGTATGAAGCACTACAATGTGCATCTGACGCAAAAATAAAATTCATATAAAATAAACCGCAACATTGTTTTCAAGCCGATTAACGGAAAATTTTGAAGTCAAATATAATATTAAAAAAAAATCTAGCACTTTTATTTGATCAAAGATACCCTCAATTTTTCTGCAGTATATATATCACTACAATGTGCATCTGACGCAAAAATAAAATTTATAAATAAATTTGAAAATTTGACAGGAGCGACATTCACCCTACTATTTCATCGAGCGACTTGGGCGACATTGGTGCGAGTCAACCGTGATTCCGAACGGGCAGAGTGAATCGCCGCGCGAATCGCTCGATGAATTCCGAACGCTTAGGATGACGCTCTAACATCGCCGAGCGTCTTTCCGAACGCTACCTAGGTTATATTTTCTTTGTGCCACAGAAAAGTTTACTTCTATATTATCTGTGCACAGAACACAATAAGTTGTCAAAGCGACGTTTAAATTTTTCATCTGTCAATGTCGCGATATAAAAAAAGAAATTTAGAAGCAAATGGAGTTCATAATTGATTTCATTTTACTCAAAAATATCACGAGAATTGGTAAGATAACATATTTATGATGTTAGATATGTCAATTTAACTTTTGTATTGAAATTTTATAGGTTATATATGTCGAACATGTTTATTGATAACTTGTCGTGGTTTCTGTCAAGATATGCCAGTGAGGTGCGACGCAGAGGACTTGTAGATGGTTAATTACAATGCCGTTGCGATTGTTGTGTTCCGGAGTGGGATGGCCTAGTGGTGAAGTGCTCGGACTCGTAAAGCAAGTAAGTGACAACTGGAATAAGAGTGCTGTATTTATGACGCGTCATTTCTTATTACTTACATCATGGACAGAAGTAATTTCCTTTAATTGCATGGAAGCATGGCGCTTTGTTTTTCCACTAGGGAGTATGCGGCTCCAGTCTATCTTATTCTTTATTGTTATAGTATATCGTCCGTAGATCCTCCAGACACTTGGAATCGTCAGTTACAGTTTACGAATAATAATTTTAATAACACAGGTTTTATTTTTTCTGTCGCGTAAACTGAATGAAATACGATGAAAATATTGTATAAATATGTATTCATGTTATATAGAAATATTCCAACTCGGTACAGGCAAAGCCTTGTGAGGGTGGATATATATATATATATATATATATGAAAAAAATGATTTTTTAAATTATAATAAATACATTTTTATTAAAACAAAATCCATATTATCTTTTATGATTTTACTTTACTTTATTATTTACTATGCTTTTTATATTGCTAAGGTCATTACGGCATATTTTTCTAAATATATCTAAAATATAGGAAAAAACATCGACGATACATCAATGTATCGTTCTTATTGCCGATGTTTTCTAACATCGATACTTTGTCATAAAAACATCGATGTTTTCTAACATCGATGTTTTTAAGAACGATGTTGCATCCCTAGTTGGGAGAACGTTGGAAACCTGTCTACATGGGGCTTTCTGCAACAAGGAATACCAACGACATGTGGCTGTGGAGAGCAGCAGACCACCGCACATCTGTCCCTCAAGTCCAGTCAACTGCACCGTGCACGATCTTATGGTGGGAAATGATTGTGCTATTGACGTTGCTAGGCACTGGCAGAAGATTATTTAAATGCATTGCTGACACGATAGAAGAAGAAGACTGCACCCTTCATTTAATTCAAATATTTACATTTTTTTCTCATATGACAGTCATTACACCAACTCGTTATTATTAATGTTAGACTAAGAGCCTCTTTAAATTAAAATCATTTAATACTTCATGCAATATATTGAGAGTTATTTCTTTTACAGGGAATTCTAGTGACTCCAGGGTTCAAAGATTGTGGATCCATTTGGCGGACTCATTAAATCAATCGAGAAGACCTGCAGAGAGTGGAATGAAGTTAGAATTTTTATTCCACATATAATTTATGTGAGCTTCTATTTAACTTTCGCACTATTACAAATATTGCTGATAATAATAATAATATTACAGTCATATAAAACAGCGTTGAGGAAGGCTAAAGGAAAAAAGTATTAGAGCGTCTATGAGAGGAATGGTAGGTGGGGAGGACAGCAACCAGGCGCTGACTACCATGGAATCAAAGCTGATTGAGACTGAAGGGATGGTTTACAACTGATGTAGAATCAGGAGCATACAATCCAGAGTTTAATGATGATTCTCTATCAAAGAAGTGAATTAAAGTTTTTGTTACCATTATATTTTTTTTGTATATAAGTACATAATATATCCATTTTATATCTATATAATTATTATTTCAATGTAAAATGCTACCTACTCAGCATTTCATAATACTTACCTTTTTAATCTTTCACATAAAATATCAAAATATTATTGCAATTCTTTTTAATGTACAAAATTTATGAAAAAAAATATATATGAATATATTATTTTTATAACAATTTGTTTTATTTTTACTTTGCCATTCTGATTGCTTAAAAGGATCCACAAATTAGGTACAACAAATTAAAATTTATATTATAATTATTTACTTTATACATATATATACATATATATATATATATATATATATATATATATATATATATATATATATATATATATATATATATATATATATATATATATATATATATATATATATATATATATATATATATATATATATATATATATATATATATATATATATATATGCAGGCGTTGTCCTGCCTGTTTAATTATTGACCTCCAAATATATAAAAATGGTTGTTCGGTATTTTTTCCTTTTTATTACTTAACATTCTTATCTAGATTCGCTAATTATAATTCCATTTTTTCCCTTCCATCCCTACAGTCCCTATTCATTCATTTTTTAATTTTATTTAATGATTCAAACAAACTTAACATTCTTATCTAGATTCGCTGATTATAATTTCGTTTTTTCCCTTCCATCCCTACAGTCCTTTCCGTCCCTATTCATTCATTTTTTAATTATTCAAACAAATACAGGTACTTGAACCTTTAGCATTATACCAGTTATATATAATGTACCATTTTATATTATGGGTATATAGGATTTTTTCTTAAAATGTTTTTATTTCTTTATTCATTTATTTACTTATTCAATCATTTATTGTGGAGATATTAAATAAATAAATTTTAATTTTTAAACCTTCTCGTTTGCGCGCTGAACAAACCCACTGTTGGTGACTTTCACTAACGTCCCCTAACTCTTAGGTGTTACCTAAGAATTCTTATGTAGTACCTAACGTGAATTTTCGTTTCACCACCTACATAAGAGTTACCTAAGACGCTAAGACTGGTGAAAACCAAACGATATGTTAGGGGTTACCTAAGCTTAGTTGATACCCAGCTATGTGACAGTTTAGGTAACGTTGGTGGAAGTCACCATAAGTGTCAATTCAATACCAACTTTTTTTTTCAATTTTTTTTGTGAGATTTGAATAAATATCAAATAGATATCGGAATGAGCTGAACAGATTGCCAAAGTTTCATCGCAATCGGATGTTGGTTTAGGAGTCCATCGCTCACATAGAAACAAATATACGTACATCCATTTTTATATATATATATATATATATATATATATATATATATATATATATATATATATATATATATATATATATATATATATATATATATATATATATATATATATATATATATATATATATATATATGTAAAAAAATTATACATTCAAGTTTAGTGTCTTCTTATTAAATTACTTCTAATCTTTGCAACGTGGATAAATTGTAAGTATGTTCCTTATTGCCAATATCAATTTCAGTAATGTCTTCATCTGCAATGGACAATTGTATTCTATATATTCAAGTGAAGTGAATATAAAGAATACAATTGAATATATAGAATACATTGCAACATTTTATAACATTTGCAAATAAAAATAATGAAGATTTGTGTACAAATATCTAGGTATATTTAAATTACACTAAAATAAATATTGAAGGTTTTTTTACATAAGTAATTTAAAAACATCCATAGTATAAGATAAAAAGAATATATATATATATATATATATATATATATATATATATATATATATATATATATATATATATATATATATATATATATATATATATATATATATATATATATATATATATATATATATATATATATATATAATCAAAAACATAAGAACACATAGTACACCAATCTCAATTATTACAATGAATTCATTAGAAAAACAGTATTTGATTTTAGTACAAAATAAAAATTTGACAAAAATAAGAATTTGTTTTTACAATTGTGTAATAATGCAGTTATAATTTGAGATGAGTGATGCTTAGATATTATTATAAAATAAGCTTTATCTAAGAAAATACAGATTAAATTTAATACAGTACTGCTATATGGCAAAAATATTCCAATATCGTTTAAAAGAAAATACAAATATCATGTTTCTGACGTTGCAACCAGCAGATTTTCAACTTATGAAAGTTTCTCTCAAGACATTAATAAAGGCTCTAGTCATTCCACAGACTCTTACTTATAAAACATCATTACAAAATATAATATGTTAATAGACCCTGTTGTTTTTGGCGATTGCTCGTCTTCATTGGGGTTTGCTATACTTGATCCAGGAAATTGCGTTTTGAACATTAGTTTCAATGTTTCTTCCACAATCTTTGTGAATTGGCAATAGAGACGCCGTATTGTGTCAAGTGCATTGGCTTTATTTTTTTATTGTAAAATCAATAGTTATGACATATGAGCGCCGCAAACTATAGTTCAACACGCATAGTTTAAAAACTCATTTCCACACCACCTTGAGGTAGAGTAAGCGGCGCGTTTTTTTTATCGTGGTATCCCCAGTAGGCCTAATCCACGTGCAATTCACTTTTCCAAAAAATAGCGCATTCCTCTTCACTTTGTTCTTGATGGACTAGGTGTTGCGAGTTCATTGTCTTTAGTATCGATTGAAACGTCACAGACCAAAATTTCTTCCACATCGCCCGTGATGGGATTATCAGTTTCATCGCAATCCTCTTCGTTCTTGATTTTATCATACATTTCTTCCTCTTTATCTTGTAATGGAACTTGGCCAAAAATCAATGAATGTTGGAGAGTATTCCCGCTTTTGAATATGTCATCAGAAAGTCATCTATTAACACCAACTCCACTACATACTTTAAGAGTAATCAAATAGTTGGTTATGCAGATATTCTCAACATTGTCGGAAGATCCCTTGCAGCCCTACAGGAAGTCTTTGAACCATTTAAAACAGCAGCAGCAGAAATAGGTTTGCAAATCAATGAAAATAAAACCAAAATAATGAAGCAAACTAGAAATGCTAGAAACGCTTAACATAGTAATATAACATTCAAGGATAAGTACTTTTGAAACTGTTGAGGAATTTGCATACTAGGGTTCAACTATCAATTAAGGTAATGGAGATACCCTAGATATAAAAAGGTGAATAGCGACAAGTGACAGCATTCTTCTCTGTATTACCTGTGTTAGTTGTAGAAGTGTCCACAGATATACAAAAACAACCCTGTATAAAACATCATTAGGATTGTTGTATCATATGGGTGTGAGGCTTAGACACTGACAGCAAAGTCTGCGGAGATGCTGGACATCTTTGAAATAAAAGTGATACGTAAAATCCTGGGACCCGTGAATGATGGACAAACATGGAGGATTAAATTCAACAATGAGTTGTAAACATCTATAAAGCTCCCAAAGTCTCTGACATATGGGCTGGGCATGTTCAGAGAATGCCATCATCGCGGGTTCAAAAAAGAGTCTTTTGTCACCTAGGTAACAAAAGAAAGGTCGGAAGACCGAGGCTGCGATGGGAAGGCGATATTGTGAGGGACGCGTCCCAGCTTCTGAGTGCCAAACTGGAAGGTCGCAGCAAGTGACAGGAGAGGTTGGAGGAGGAAGTTACTGGAAGCTAAGGCTCGATATGGGCAATAGAGCCATTAAAGAAGAACATCTAAACAACTGTACTATGCTTCTTTTGCTCAAAGCCTGCATCTTATTTTAAAATTTTTGATTTATCTTATATTTGTCAGACCTTTGTTATCCAATTCTTACATACATACCATTTCCCTATTTGTGGTAGACAGAAAGAGCCAAATGCCAGACTCTTCGATCTTGACACACATATTTTGCCTCATTTATATCTACACTTTAGGCCATACATGCTCTCCTATTATTATACTATTATCGTATGTTCTTATCTTTCAAAATTTCATTTATATGATCATACCAACTCTTTTTCGGCCGACCCCTACATCTCATTTCCAGTCTTTTCATCCTTGTATACTTTCTTTGTCATTCGTTCATTCCCTCTACATGTCCAAACCATCCTAAAGCAATAATTATCTTCATTCTTCTAACATTATGTCTTTCGATGTTACATTCTCTTTTGATATCATGATTCCTTATCCTATCATAAATTGTTTTGTCATACATTCTTCTAAGGAACCTTATTTTCAGTGTTAATTTTACTTTCAAGCATCTTCTGCCATGTCCCACTTGCATACATTATGGTTGGAACAACAATTGCATTGTGCAAGTTTTGCTGGCCTTGAAATAATTGGGTGTCATTATTGTTCTTAGTGCACCCTTCTTTCTATATCATTTTCCAATCTTCCATCATGCTGAAACATACTTCCTAAAAACAAATAATCTTCATACACTTGTTTAATTCGTTCTTTATCAACTCGTATTTCGCATTCTGTTCTTCTTTGGCTTTTTTCAATAACAATCACTTTAGACTTAGCTCTTGCTTTCTTCTTCTTTCAAGGCATTTTACTCCCTATGATCGTATTTAGTTCTTTTTTCATACTTTTTCAATTCTGTTTCGAAATCTTCTGCTATCGTCAAATCTAAAAGTGGAGTTTCGGTGTGGTCATATTTTCCCTCTGGTAAAATTTCATCATCTGTAATACAAATATCTTCTGGAATTTCGTATGTAATTTCTTCTGGAATGTCGTCTGTAATTTCTTCTGGAATTTCGTATGTAATTTCTTCTGGAATTTCGTATGTAATTTCTTCTGGAATTTCGTATGTAATTTCTTCTGGAATTTCGTATGTAATTTCTTCTGGAATTTCGTATGTAATTTCTTCTGGAATTTCGTATGTAATTTCTTCTGGAATTTCGTATGTAATTTCTTCTGGAATTTCGTCCATAATTTCTTCAAATGGAATATGCAAGCTATCACTTAAACTATCTCTTGTAGCCTGAAAAATGATTAAAAATGTCACATGTCAATTAAGAGTTCAGTCGTTTTTCTAACCCGAATAGATTAAAACAGTTTGATGTTATGCATGTCTGTATGAAGATTAAGTATAAAACTACTTAGTCCTGTAGATATTGTGTATTTTGCCCTACAAATTGTATGAAACAACATCGTCACTAAATTCAATTTTAACATAAATTTTCATAAAAAAAAATGATATATAATATACGTACTTGTTAATAAAAAAATATTTAAAAAACTCCGGAACTTCTTTAAGAACTTTTTTAAGTTAACGTTTTTACCGTTTTTGAGATATATTGAAAAATGAAAAAAACTTCATATATATATTTATATTATATTGTATATTTATGTAGCTTCTTGGACAACTAACAGGTATTATGTCAAATAATTATTTAACACGCACCCAATAACAAGTTGCCACATTCTGGAGACTTACGATATTTATCGTCTCACAGATCCAGACTGAAAACACAATTAAAAACGGTGTCTCCACCGGGAATCGAACCCGGGACATTTAGCTCAGCAGTCAGATATCTAACCAACTGAGCCACGAATTCCTACATATATATGGAATATATAAGATGCGAAGCTTCTAAGTTGGTGTTTTTTACTCCAAAGTTGTAAAAAAACATGCAAAACATAGACCTGGCCATAAAAATCTCACATATTGGCTAGAAACTTTGTCGATCTGTTAAGAGAAATAAATTATCTTGGACAAATTGACAATTGGGCTATTATTCATTATTATAAATTTACTTACAATTTTCATGCAGCAATTTTGACCACGACATTTCTTTTCATTAAAAATGTTTTCATATAGTACATTATTCTCCCCAATCTTTTTCCATTGTCGAACTATAACTTGTCTGCTTTTTCTATCATTTTTAAATCGGAATTGGCGAATAATCTAAAAAAAATGTTAGGTAAATTAAAACTATAGAAACATATAGGTACTGTGCATTCACTTTTTTACCATTCACATTCAAGAATTCTCTTATGAATTTATCCTTCTGTTGTACCTATAGATTCTAGGAAATAGGTGCAATAAACTCTGTGTGTATTTGGACAACATTTTTTTTTGTAATAAGTAGTTACTCAATTATTAAATTTTAGATTTTTTTTAATTGTAATTCATATATATTATGTTCAAATTGTATAATATAAATGTTAAATAATTGAATCAAATATAACATGGAACTCCCAAAAATTTTAAATTTTTATAACAAATTTTTAATGTCTCAGTAGAGACGAAATTAGAATATTGTAGGAGAACCGCGAAATCAAGGCATCTACAGGTCTTACGACCTGTCATCGACTGGTTTACGTAATCACTTTATGCAAGCGAAATGAATTAGATTTGATGAATATATAGAACTTTTAAAATGTGGATTGATAGGGAACTCAATAATAGGTGAAAGTTGCACAAGCGCATAGTGATTACGTAAACCAGCCGATGACAGGTCGTAAGCCCTGAAGATATCTCGATTTCCCGGTTCTCCTATAATATTCGAACTTCGTTTCTATTGCGATATTTGTCTTAAAATATTAATGAATCCGGCAGGAAAAAATTCAAAAATTGCGTCTTAATTATATATATTATGATTATAATAGCGTCTTAGATTATATACGATTATAATTGCGTCTTAGATTATATATGATTTTGTACCTTATAATTCCATAGTTTGCGTATATGCAACTATAAAAATATTCAACGTGATATGTATTTTTAATAGATATATTATATAATAAATTACAACATACCTTGTAAAGAAGATATCCTTGACCAGATGAATTAAATTGAATATCACATGTACACTTGATATGCTCAAAAATAAATTTCGCGAGAGTTTCGCACGTATTAAAAACTTTTCGTTGAGCCATTATAAACATAAAAAACCAAATAGTTAAAAGAAAATAATTAATTGATCAAATTAATCCACAGAACGTTTCAAATAGGTGTTGTCTCGCGACATGCACGTAAAGTATAAACAAATAATACCAATTTATACGAAAAAAAAATCCTTTCCTAGAATAAGGGGTTACCCAATTATATGGAATTATCCAATGTAATAGGCCGTTTCCACGCTCGCCTTGGCTCGGCGAGAGATCTCGAGCTCTCATATTTCTGAATACCAGAATCCAACTTAAACTCCGAAGTATGTAAATAAATAAATAAAATAAATAATGATTAAAATATTTTTTTTATATTCTGATATGCATTTCTTTTAGAATTTTTAAATAATATTTATTATTGAAAAATGTCTATTGTTTGATTAAGAACATGTACATGTAGAGATAATTGAAAAATCCTATATTATAATAAAAATACGTAAGGTCAAAAGTAATGGCCGATATAACCTCAGCATCCTTCATGTTTTGATACTGACGGGCTCGCGAGCATGTAAATAGTGTCCGAGCTGTCGACTTTTAAGCCGTTTACACGCTCGCCGAGACGTTCGCCGCGCCTATACCAACGTATAAATCCGGCATAAGGGTTGATTTAATGTCTGCTCCACACTTAGTCCGCAATGACGAACTTTTCGGGAATCACATGAGATATTTTATATATTTTTTCAATAAAAGATATATAAATAGTTTGAATAGTACAGGTATCGCCAAATAACTTGACTTTTTAACAGAAAGGAAGATATTTGAAGATATTTGGCGATAATTATATACTGTTTTTTTCTTTTACAAAAAGAAAAAATGCTTATGCTGAGAATACTTGTAATAACGATTCAATACATTGACAATAGCAATAATGTCATTTTTTTTTTAAAAACAAACAAACTTCAAATAGATAGTTTAAAAGGGTAGAATGTTTGCACCTCGAAGTGGTTGCCTTTACCAGTGCGCATTGAACACAATGTTGCGGTATATTTTTTATGATTTTTATTTTTGCGTCAGATGCAGATTGTAGTGCTACATACACGTCAGAAAAATTGAGGGTATCTTAGACCAAATAAAAGTGCTAGATTTTTTTTTAATATTATATTTGACATCAAAATTTTCCGTTAATCCGCTTGAACACAATGTTGCGGTTTATTTTTTATAAATTTTATTTTTGCGTCAGATGCACATTGTAGTGATACATACACCTCGGAAAAATTGAGGGTATCTTTGATCAAATAAAAGTGCTAGATTTTTTTTAATATTATATTTGACATCAAAATTTTCCGTTAATCCGCTTGAACACAATGTTGCGGTTTATTTTTTATAAATTTTATTTTTGCGTCAGATGCACATTGTAGTGATACATACACCTCGGAAAAATTGAGGGTATCTTTGATCAAATAAAAGTGCTAGATTTTTTTTAATATTATATTTGACATCAAAATTTTCCGTTAATCCGCTTGAACACAATGTTGCGGTTTATTTTTTATAAATTTTATTTTTGCGTCAGATGCACATTGTAGTGCTACATACACCTCAGAAAAATTGAGGGTATCTTTGACCAAATAAAAGTGCAAGATTTTTTTTAATATTATATTTGACTTCAAAATTTTCCGTTAATCGGCTTGAAAACAATGTTGCGGTTTATTTTATTTGAATTTTATTTTTGCGTCAGATGCACATTGTAGTGCTACATACACCTTAGAAAAATTGAGGGTATCTTTGACCAAATAAAAGTGCTAGATTTTTTATTAATATTATATACATCAAAATTTTCCGTTGATCCGCTTGAACACAATGTCGCGGTTTATTTTTTATAAATTTTATTTTTTGCGTCAGATGCACATTGTAGTGCTACATACACCTCAGAAAAATTGAGGGTATCTTTGACCAAATAAAAGTGCTAGATTTTTTTTAATATTATATTTGACATCAAAATTTTCCGTTAATCCGCTTGAACACAATGTTGCGGTTTATTTTTTATAAATTTTATTTTTGCGTCAGATGCACATTGTAGTGCTACATACACGTCAGAAAAATTGAGGGTATCTTTGGCCTAATAAAAGTGCAGGATTTTTTTTTTAATATTACATTATTCTACAAAATTTTCCGTTAATCCGCTTGAACACAATGTTGCGGTTTATTTTTTATAAATTTTATTTTTGCGTCAGATGCACATTGTAGTGCTACATATACCTCAGAAAAATTGAGGGTATCTTTGACCAAATAAAAGTGCAAGATTTTTTTTAATATTATATTTGACTTCAAAATTTTCCGTTAATCGGCTTGAAAACAATGTTGCGGTTTATTTTATTTGAATTTTATTTTTGCGTCAGATGCACATTGTAGTGCTACATACACTCAAGAAAAATTGAGGGTATCTTTGACCAAATAAAAGTGCTAGATTTTTTATTAATATTATATTTGACATCAAAATTTTCCGTTAATCCGCTTGAACACAATGTTGCGGTTTATTTTTTATAAATTTTATTTTTGCGTCAGATGCACATTGTAGTGCTACATATACCTCAGAAAAATTGAGGGTATCTTTGACCAAATAAAAGTGCAAGATTTTTTTTAATATTATATTTGACTTCAAAATTTTCCGTTAATCGGCTTGAAAACAATGTTGCGGTTTATTTTATTTGAATTTTATTTTTGCGTCAGATGCACATTGTAGTGCTACATACACCTAAGAAAAATTGAGGGTATCTTTGACCAAAGAAAAGTGCTAGATTTTTTTTAATATTATATTTGACATCAAAATTTTCCGTTAATCGGCTTGAAAACAATGTTGCGGTTTATTTTATTTGAATTTTATTTTTGCTTCAGATGCACATTGTAGTGCTACATACACGTCAGAAAAATTGAGGGTATCTTTGACCAAATAAAAGTGCTAGATTTTTTATTAATATTATATTTGACATCAAAATTTTCCGTTAATCCGCTTGAACACAATGTTGCGGTTTATTTTTTATAAATTTTATTTTTGCGTCAGATGCACATTGTAGTGATACATACACCACAGAAAAATTTAGGGTATCTTTGATCAAATAAAAGTGCTAGATTTTTTTTTAATATTATATTTGACTTCAAAATTTTCCGTTAATCGGCTTGAAAACAATGTTGCGGTTTATTTTATTTGAATTTTATTTTTGCGTCAGATGCACATTGTAGTGCTACATACACTCAAGAAAAATTGAGGGTATCTTTGACCAAATAAAAGTGCTAGATTTTTTATTAATATTATATTTGACATCAAAATTTTCCGTTAATCCGCTTGAACACAATGTTGCGGTTTATTTTTTATAAATTTTATTTTTGCGTCAGATGCACATTGTAGTGATACATACACCACAGAAAAATTGAGGGTATCTTTGATCAAATAAAAGTGCTAGATTTTTTTTTAATATTATATTTGACTTCAAAATTTTCCGTTAATCGGCTTGAAAACAATGTTGCGGTTTATTTTATTTGAATTTTATTTTTGCTTCAGTTGCACATTGTAGTGCTACATACACCTCAGAAAAATTGAGGGTATCTTTGACCAAAGAAAAGTGCTAGATTTTTTTTAATATTATATTTGACATCAAAATTTTCCGTTAATCGGCTTGAAAACAATGTTGCGGTTTATTTTATTTGAATTTTATTTTTGCTTCAGATGCACATTGTAGTGCTACATACACGTCAGAAAAATTGAGGGTATCTTTGACCAAATAAAAGTGCTAGATTTTTTATTAATATTATATTTGACATCAAAATTTTCCGTTAATCCGCTTGAACACAATGTTGCGGTTTATTTTTTATAAATTTTATTTTTGCGTCAGATGCACATTGTAGTGCTACATATACCTCAGAAAAATTGAGGGTATCTTTGACCAAATAAAAGTGCAAGATTTTTTTTAATATTATATTTGACTTCAAAATTTTCCGTTAATCGGCTTGAAAACAATGTTGCGGTTTATTTTATTTGAATTTTATTTTTGCGTCAGATGCACATTGTAGTGCTACATACACCTAAGAAAAATTGAGGGTATCTTTGACCAAATAAAAGTCCTAGATTTTTTATTAATATTATATTTGACATCAAAATTTTCCGTTGATCCGCTTGAACACAATGTTGCGGTTTATTTTTTATAAATTTTATTTTTGCGTCTGATGCACATTGTAGTGCTACATACACCTCAGAAAAATTGAGGGTATCTTTGATCAAATAAAAGTGCTAGATTTTTTTTTAATATTATATTTGACTTCAAAATTTTCCGATAATCGGCTTGAAAACAATGTTGCGGTTTATTTTATTTGAATTTTATTTTTGCTTCAGTTGCACATTGTAGTGCTACATACACCTCAGAAAAATTGAGGGTATCTTTGACCAAATAAAAGTGCTAGATTTTTTTTAATATTATATTTGACATCAAAATTTTCCGTTAATCCGCTTGAACACAATGTTGCGGTTTATTTTTTATAAATTTTATTTTTGCGTCAGAGGCACATTGTAGTGCTACATACAACTCAGAAAAATTGAGGGTATCTTTGATCAAATAAAAGTGCTAGATTTTTTTTTAATATTATATTTGACTTCAAAATTTTCCGTTAATCGGCTTGAAAACAATGTTGCGGTTTATTTTATTTGAATTTTATTTTTGCTTCAGTTGCACATTGTAGTGCTACATACACCTCAGAAAAATTGAGGGTATCTTTGACCAAATAAAAGTGCTAGATTTTTTTTAATATCATATTTGACATCAAAATTTTCCGTTAATCCGCTTGAACACAATGTTGCGGTTTATTTTTTATAAATTTTATTTTTGCGTCAGATGCACATTGTAGTGATACATACACCTCAGAAAAATTGAGGGTATCTTTGATCAAATAAAAGTGTTAGATTTTTTTTTAATATTATATTTGACTTCAAAATTTTCCGTTAATCGGCTTGAAAACAATGTTGCGGTTTATTTTATTTGAATTTTATTTTTGCTTCAGATGCACATTGTAGTGCTACATACACCTCAGAAAAATTGAGGGTATCTTTGACCAAATAAAAGTGCTAGATTTTTTTTAATATTATATTTGACATCAAAATTTTCCGTTAATCCGCTTGAACACAATGTTGCGGTTTATTTTTTATAAATTTTATTTTTGCGTCAGATGCACATTGTAGTGCTACATACACCTCAGAAAAGTTGAGGGTATCTTTGATCAAATAAAAGTGCTAGTTTTTTTTTTTAATATTATATTTGACTTCAAAATTTTCCGTTGATCCGCTTGAACACAATGTTGCGGTTTATTTTTTATAAATTTTATTTTTGCGTCAGATGCACATTGTAGTGCTACATACACCTCAGAAAAATTGAGGGTATCTTTGATCAAATAAAAGTGCTAGATTTTTTTTTAATATTATATTTGACTTCAAAATTTTCCGTTAATCGGCTTGAAAACAATGTTGCGGTTTATTTTATTTGAATTTTATTTTTGCGTCAGATGCACATTGTAGTGCTACATACACCTTAGAAAAATTGAGGGTATCTTTGACCAAATAAAAGTGCTAGATTTTTTATTAATATTATATTTGACATCAAAATTTTCCGTTGATCCGCTTGAACACAATGTTGCGGTTTATTTTTTATAAATTTTATTTTTGCGTCAGAGGCACATTGTAGTGTTACATACAACTCAGAAAAATTGAGGGTATCTTTGATCAAATAAAAGTGCTAGATTTTTTTTTAATATTATATTTGACTTCAAAATTTTCCGATAATCGGCTTGAAAACAATGTTGCGGTTTATTTTATTTGAATTTTATTTTTGCTTTAGATGCACATTGTAGTGCTTAATACACCTCAGAAAAATTGAGGATATCTTTGACCAAATAAAAGTGCTATATTTTTTTTTAATATTATATTTGACATCAAAATTTTCCGTTAATCCGCTTGAACACAATGTTGCGGTTAATTTTTTATAAATTTTATTTTTGCGTCAGATGCACATTGTAGTGCTACATACACCTCAGAAAAATTGAGGGTATCTTTGACCAAATAAAAGTGCTAGATTTTTTTTTAATATTATATTTGACTTCAAAATTTTCCGTTAATCGGCTTGAAAACAATGTTGCGGTTTATTTTATTTGAATTTTATTTTTGCGTCAGATGCACATTGTAGTGCTACATACATCTCAGAAAAATTGAGGGTATCTTTGACCAAATAAAAGTGCTAGATTTTTTTTTAATATTATATTTGACATCAAAATTTTTCGTTAATCGGCTTGAAAACAATGTTGCGGTTTATTTTATTTGAATTTTATTTTTGCTTCAGATGCACATTGTAGTGCTACATACACCTCAGAAAAATTGAGGGTATCTTTGACCAAATAAAAGTGCTAGATTTTTTTTTAATATTATATTTGACTTCAAAATTTTCCGTTAATCGGCTTGAAAACAATGTTGCGGTTTTTTTTATTTGAAATTTATTTTTGTGTCAGATGCACATTGTAGTGCTACATACACCTCAGAAAAATTGAGGGTATCTTTGACCAAATAAAAGTGCTAGATTTTTTTTTAATATTATATTTGACTTCAAAATTTTCCGTTAATCGGCTTGAAAACAATGTTGCGGTTTTTTTTATTTGAAATTTATTTTTGTGTCAGATGCACATTGTAGTGCTACATACACCTCAGAAAAATTGAGGGTATCTTTGACCAAATAAAAGTGCTAGATTTTTTTTAATATTATATTTGACTTCAAAATTTTCCGTTCCGAGGGTATCTTTGGCCAAATAAAATATCGAGGTTCACTTTATTTATATTCAGTAAGTACGTAAAATATAAAAATATACTTGAGTGGGCATACACGCATGTGTAATGTTTTATTTAATTAGGTTATGCGTATCCGCTAACCTGCCGCTGTTTACCCTACATGGTGAGGTATATCGAGGTTTACTTTATTTATTTTCAGTAAGTACGTAAATTATTAAAAAATGTGTGTGGGCATACCCGCATGTGTAATGCTTTATTTTATTAGTTTATGCGTATCCGCAAACCTGTCGATGGTTACCCTACATGGTGGGGTATAACGAGGTTTACTTTATTTATATCCAGTTAGTACGTAAATTAATAAAAAATCTGCATAGTGGGCATACACGCATGTGTAGTGCTTAATTTTATTAGGTTATGCGTTTCCGCAAACCTGTCGCTGATTACCCTTCATGATGGTGTATTTATATTCAGTTAGTACGTAAATTATAAAAAATGTGCTTTATTTTATTAGGTTATGCGTTTCCGCAAACCTGTCGCTGGTTACCCCACATGGTGGTGTATTTATATCCAGTAAGTACTTAAATTATAATAAAATGTGCGTGGGCATACACGAATGTGTAGTGCTTTATTTTATTAGGTTATGCATTTCCGCAAACCTGTCGCTGGTTACCCCACATGGTGGTGTATTTATATTCAGTAAGTACTTAAATTATAATAAAATGTGCGTGGGCATACACGAATGTGTAGTGCTTTATTTTATTAGGTTATCCGCAAATCTGTAGCTGGTTGCCCTACATGGTGGTGTATTTATATTCACTAAGTACGTATATTATAAAAAAAATGTGCGTGGGCATACATGCATGTGTAGTGCATAATTTTCTTAGGTTATGCGTTTTCGCAAACCTGTCGCTGGTTACCCTACATGGTGGTGTATTTATATTCACTAAGTACGTTTATTAAAAAAAAATGTGCGTGGGCATACACGCATGTGTAGTCCTTTATTTTATTAGGTTATGCGTTTCCGCAAACCTGTCGCTGGTTCCCATATATGGTGGTGAATTTATATTCAGTAAGTATGTAAATTATAAATAAATGTGCGTGGGCATACACGCCTGTGTAGTGCTTAATTTTATTAGGTTATGCCATTCCGCAAACCTGTCGCTGATTACCCTTCATGGTGGTGTATTTATATTCAGTTAGTACGTAAATTATAAAAAATGTGCGTGGGCATACACGCATTTGTAGTGCTTTATTTTATTAGGTTACGCGTTTCCTCAAACCTGTCGCTGGTTACCCCACATGGTGGTGTATATATATTCAGTAAGTACTTAAATTATAATAAAATGTGCGTGGGCATACACGAATGTGTAGTGCTTTATTTTATTAGGTTATCCGCAAATCTGTCGCTGGTTACCCTACATGGTGGTGTATTTATATTCACTAAGTACGTAAATTATAAAAAAAATGTGCGTGGGCATACATGCATGTGTAGTGCATAATTTTCTTAGGTTATGCGTTTTCGCAAACCTGTCGCTGGTTACCCTACATGGTGGTGTATTTATATTCACTAAGTACGTTTATTATAAATAAAATGTGTGTGGGTATACACGCATGTGTAATGCTTTATATTATTAGGTTATGCGTTTCCGCAAACCTGTCGCTGGTTACCCTATATGGTGGGGTATTACGACGTTTACTTTATTTATATTCAGATTATTTTCAATTTTTTTCCGTATATTTTATCGTTCATTAATGCATAAATAAGTAAATAATTAAAAAAAACTAGTTAATGCATAAATAAATAAATAAACAAGCAATTAAAACTACAAATAAAATATATATAATAAATAAATAAATAAATAAAAAATATTTTTTCCTTGGGTTATCACTATTGTATCCTGACCATTGATCCGTTAGTTCATTCCGTTAGAACGTTCGAAACTTCAGCCACATTAATATCTTTCCAAGGAAGGGATTTCACTTCGTTCTCTTTGACGTGTAGATGTAGACTCATTGTAGAGGTATATTATAAACAAGGTATTGTTTTCCTAATAACATACATACCATCACGCCATGTCCCACATTGGGTAATTAAGCAGAAATAATCGAACCTCACATTATTCTATCTTGATACGTATCCCTATGCTGGCACATCCTGGATGCAAACTGCACAGGACAGGACGACGTGGAGTCAAATGGAGGAGGCCTTCGTTCAGGAGTGGATGGAAATAGGCTGAAGAAGAAGAAGAGAAGAAGAAGATACGTATCCCTAACTTCTTAAACATACCTAAATGTAACGTTCGTCACACGTTCGTCAGTTATCCAAGCTTTTTGGATGATCCCGACACATTCCATCTGCCTTGTATAATTTCTTCGACAGACTTCTTTACTTATTCTCCCAAAGTGGCCAAATAATCTTAATCTACATTTATCTTACATTCTTTCCACCTTCAACTCCCTCATAGGGTAGTCAGAGAGAACTGAACACCGTATTCCTCTGTATTCTTCTTTATGAGTAACCTATAATATTTTTTCGTGAAGAAAAGGTAAAATTTAGAGTTTTTTTTGAATAGCAAGAATTGTAATAAAAATATTATAATATTAAAAAAACTCAGCCGGTAGATTTTCATATTCTCTTTCCATTAAAGTAAAAATCTTCTTCATATGCCTTGTACTTTTTTAGATGCTTACAATAAAAAAATGGTTTTACTAAAACTAATTTTATAAGACAAGTACCTATCAAACAAATTCAAATTTCAAAACTCATGCAACAATTATTTTAAAATATTTTGATAAATAAAAATAAGAACCTAACATTTTTTTGATAATTTTTGCATTATTATTTATTTTTTAGAATTCTTTTATAAATTAATATAATATGTAAGTAAAACAGTTTGTTAACATTTTACAAGGAAATTATTAAAACACATAGACAAAAGAGCTTTGCCCTCATAGGACAAAAAGCTATCAATAATGTCAATAAAAACAATGATGGGATATGCCGTGATGGTATGTATGTATGTATGTATGTATGCAATAGAATAAAGATGTAAATATTAAGTAATTGTTGTTTATTTCAAAGACGTATCTTTTGAGGGTAATGGGGAAATTAATTTCAAAATATACTATATAGCCTACTATATATATAGCCTCTTAAAAAAGATTATTTGAAAAAAGAAACAATTAGGTATTAAGCTTTAAAACATAATAACATACTCGTAAAAGTGTTGTCTTGAGTAACCACCCCCTATAATTTCGACAAGATGACTTGATGGTGTCGACATGTTGATATATAAAGATAAGAAGGGAAGGTTGTGTCGGGTGGCAAAAAGAAAGATGGGAATAAGATTGGTCTCAGAAGGTTATGATGAGGGTGAAATAGGGGATGATTTCGTGGCAGACAAAATAGACATGAAATCGAATTACATTTCCATTTTGTATTTCTTTTTTCCAAGAGAAAAGAAAGCTAGTGCACCTAATAAAAATAATACTCTATCTTGAAGGCATTATGAAATTTGTGAGACATGGGAAGTACAAAAAAAAAGTTAGTGCAATTAAATTGAGTTCTTATAGATAAATTTAATATTTATATTTAATCAAATCCCACACTAACAAGATAAATAATGATTTGGCCACATGGATAGAATGAACGACTGATGAATAAAATATGAAGTAAAAACATACAACAGCATAAAAATCACCATTACAATAACTCAAAATAAGGTTGTTTTTCAGTCAAATCCATCTGCTACCACATTTGCCATTCTCATTCCAGAGATACAAAATATTTAACTATATTTTTGTAAACCACAATGAGCTGATGCGACCGATAAAGCTTAAAAAAGAAAGTCTGTGTTAGTTGAAAATTTGCCCGAAGAGGGAACGATTAGTTCCGAAATCGGACGCAAAATTTCAAAAATTAATTTGGTTCATAAAAAACACCAACTAGAGACTTTGCAACAATTCTATATATGGATTAACTCAGAATTCAGAGTAGTATGTTTAGTGTGTCTGTCTGTGTTTGATCCGCTTAATACACAGAGCCTAAAATTTCACAATATATAGATAGCAGAAGAGAAATTTATTTAAATTTATTTCTCACGCAAATATTGCTTCTCTGGGCTGGAAACACTGGTTAGTTGGAAGAAATAGCCATGCGGCAATAAACTCGCCACATGCGCAGGGTGCAAGGAAGTGTTCATTATTATTATTATTAGTTATAGGCCTACAAAACTTTTAAACTCGGAATTTTGAATTTTTGATTCAGTCAGGGATTATCAACTTTAGAACTTTTACTTTATTTTTCCATATAATATCTCAAAAACCACATAATCTAGAACGCTGAAAATTGATACAAATATAGACAAATACAAAATCTCAAATACCTACACAAAAATTTATCCCAAATAACATTTTTTATTAAGAAAAATATTTATTTGTGATAAATTTATGTGTTTAACTGTCTATATTTTTCGATATTGTGTACATAGACATTACATTTTTAACAATTTTTATAAAAATTGGGATTTAGTGATGACATTGCTTTATACAATTTGTATGGCAGTGGCCTATACACAATATCTAACTAAGGTACCTGCTCAATAGTTTGATACTTATTCTCCAAACATAGATACATACATACCATTAAGCTGTTTTCATATTATGGGTAAGAAGAAAGGACTTACCTCTTCATACTATTCTATCTTGACATACATACCTACATGTTTTGTATAGAATAGTTGCATGTAACACATGAGATCCAACTGTCGATAGCGATAGTATGTATAGTTGAAGAATAAGAATCAAACTATAAACCCATAAATCCAAATTATTGAAAATTTTAACACATGTCATGTTGATATGTATGTCAAGATAGGACGGTATGGAGGTCAGTCCTGTTTTCCTAGCCGGAATATGAAAACAGCATGATGGTTCTGTATGTATGTTTGGAGATTAAGTACCTATCAAACTATAAAGTCTTCTTACATATTGTGTATAGGCGACTGTCATACAAATTGTATGAAGCAATGTCGTCACTAAATTCAATTTTTATAAAAATTGTTAAAAAAAGTTTGAGATGTGCTAATACAATGTTCATATTTTTTATAGAAAATTAAATTATCTAGTTGGGGTGTTTCGGTTTTTTTCGATATTTTTAAAAAATTTGGAAATATAGGCAGTTAAACTCATAAATTTATCATAAAAAAAATATTTTTCTTAATAAAAAATGTTTGAGAAACTCTGGAATTTTTTTGAAAAAAACAAATTTGAGATTTTGTATTTGTCTATATTTGTACCTACCAATTTTCAGCGTTCTAGCTTTTATAGTTTCTGAGATATATGGAAAAATAAACCAATAATTCAAAAGTTGATAACCCCTGACTGAAACAAAAATTCAAAATTCTGAGTATGAAAGTTTTGTAGGCCTATAACTGTTTATATATTCTGAAATTTTGGGCTTTGTAAATTGAGCGGATCAAAAGTTATAAGGGACACACACACACACACACACACAGACACATGAAATGTTCTACTCCGAATTCGGAGTAAATCCGTGTATGGAACATATATGCTGCGAAGCCTCTAAGTTGGCGTTTTTTGACTTCAAAGTTGGAAAAGCCGTGAAAAAAGTAGACCTCTGCATACAATTCTCGCGTATCCTGGCTTGAAACATTGTCGATATGTTAAGAAAACAAAGTTCTCCTGAACAAATCGACAGTTGGAAAACTAAATATCTTAAAATATTCAATAACTAGCTTTTATGTCCCGCCGTTGGCCAAGAATGTAAAATTGTGAAGGAATAAGCAATCGTTTTTATAATATTGTCACCCAATTATTTTGCAAAATCGGACCATGAAAAGTGGTTTGAAATTTGATTGAGTTTGAGCATTGTAAAATGTTCGTGATGGCCACAACCCATGCTTTTTTATATATTGCTATAAAGTGTGAATGAAGTATAATATATAATTTCTGCTGGCATGGACTATGCGTAATGGTTTTAAATATGACTGTTTATCAACGTTGTAAAGAGATTGGTTTGGCCACAACCCCCATTTTTATATATTATCATCGAAAACAAATTGTAATATGTACATATAAAAAAAAATTAGTAATTTTGGATGTTGGAATGTGGTTAAAATTTGATTAAATAATGCGTACTGAAAAGATCTAGTGTTGGTCACATCCCATTCGTTTTTATATTTTTTCATCAAGTGTGCATTATATTTTTGCACAATTAGACTGATAGACTTAAAATTGACACAAAAGTCTACATTAACGAAGAAGAAGACTTAAACTATAGTACACACACACACACACACACACACACACACACACACACACACACACACACACACACACACACACACACACACACACACACACTCAAACACACGCACGCACACACACACACACACACATACACACACACACACACACACACCCTCACACACACAAACACACATACAAACACACCCTCACCCACACACACACACACACACCCTCACACACACACACACACACAAACATATGTAACTTCTAACTCTAGTATGTAATCAACATTGTATTGTATTGTTTATAATAAATAAATAAATAAATAAAAGAAATAAATAAATAAATAAATAGTAAATAGTTTATAATTTAAATATAAACGTTGTGAAGAGTTCAGTAATGGCCAAAACCCCCATTCTTTAAATATCGTCAACGAAATAAAATATGAAAGCGTTGAAAATTATTCAAAATAGGATGATATAAATGGTTAAAATTTGATTAAACAAAAGTATTGAAAAGATTCTAGTGCAGATTACACCGTCACATCCCATTCGTTTTTACATATGTATTTTCATCAAGTGTGCATATTGTTAATAATATTTCTGCACAAAAGACCAGTAGACTTAAAACTAACCCAAAAGTCTAAATAAAAAAGAGAAGAATAAGTATAAGACTATAAGAAATAGTTTGTATAAAAAACTATCCCAATGGTCTACATAAAATAAGAAAAAATACATAAAATAGAAGAATTATTTGAAATAGATTGTATAAAAACAGACTAAAAGGTCTTCACAAAAGAAGAAGAAGATTAATCTATAGGAAATAGTTTATATAAAATTCACCAAAGTTCTACATAAAATAAGAAAACGAAGCAAAAGACCAAAGGAAATAGTTTGTGTAAAAACTGTAAGGTCTACATAAAATTAAGAAGAAAAAGAATTAGACTCCATGAACCGTCGCTTCAGACCCTTCAGAACCTCCCGTCCCTTCAGGCCCTTCAGTACCTCCCGTCCCTTCAATCCATCATTACGTCCCTACCAATCAGGCCCTTCAGTACCTCCCGTCCCTTCAGGACCTTTTATACCTCCCGTCCCTTCAGGCCCTTTAGTGCATCCCTTCCCTTCATTACATCCCGTCCCTTCAGTCGGTTAAGAAAAGTTAAATCTAAAAACCATCCTGGAAGAACCGCGAAGAGATGAAAGGACCTTCTTTTCCCAGGATACTCCACCTTCAAAGGTAATATGACTAAATACACGAAGAAGAAGAAGAAAAAAGTTTAAATCCAGATACCTGCGAAGATATGGAAGGAAAATTGGATGAAGAAGAAAAAGAAGAAGAAGAAAAAAGTCTATATCCAAAAACCGTCTTGGAAGACTTGTGAAGAGTTGGAAGGACAGTTGGACCTTCTTCTCCCAGGATTCTCCAACTTCATAGGTAAAATGACCAAAAATACAAGAAGAAGAAGAAGAAGAAAAAAGTTCAAATCCAGAAACCTGCGAAGAGATGGAAAGACAATTGTAGCTTCTTCTCCCAGGTTAGTCCCCCTTCTAAGGTAAAATGACCAAATACACGATCAAGAAGAAGAAGAAAAAAGTTTAAATCCACAAACCGTCCTGGAAGACCTGCGAAGAGATGGAGGGACAGTCGGACCTTCTTTTCCCAGAATACTCCCCCTTCATAGGTGAAATGACCAAATACACGAAGAAGAAGAAGAATAAGAAAAAAGTTTAAATCCAGAAACCATTCCGGGCAAACGCTCGACAATTCACCAAAGTTTCATAATAATCGGACAAACGGTTTAGGAGCACATCGCATACAATTTTCTGATAGGAAATCAGTATATTGTTGTGTGATTTGTAAGTAAATAGTAATAGGTAGGTACCTACCTACAACAATGTTCTAAATAAATTCAATTCATAACAAATTTTATTTGAATATCAGAATCTTTCCGTTACCATAGTAACCATTCCAATATTAATATCAAATGGGCTCGATACATTTTTTGGATATGTAGGTAGGTACCTACATTGGTTTGTTCGAAGCCACAAAAACGAAAATTGTCCGAAATATCAAATATTATATACAAATTATGCAATTTTATTATGCCTATATCTTTACTAATAATTAACAGACTTTAACAATATATGTCTTAAAACTTGCTATAAAGTCTTGTGTTTCATTTTATTATTTCATAATCACATTTATTTCAAAGGTATATTATTTTAAAGAACATATTCATTCGGTGGGAAAATTAAATATCGTATGAAAAGATATTAAAATGGCGGGGTTATATGTACATTTGTACAAAACGCTTACTTTAAAAATAAGTTAAACATTATAATTAGACAAAATATTCACCATGTTTTTCACTTAAAAGCTAAGTTATACTTGAAAATATATTTTTTTCGTGTAAATACGTACTTCTAACTTTTAAACAAACAGATATTTGCGTGCAAAATGTACACTTTTTTGACAGATATGACTTGGAAAATTTTGTATGAAAAAAATAATTATTGAAATATCTTTAAAATTCAGCATTTTAATCGCATTATTTTTAGCGTGACACTGCATCAGGTATACTGGTACATGTTCGCACATAAATTAGATTTTTAGGTGCTCTTGGTTTTTCAAAAGGCGTGAGACAAACACACACATAAACACACACATACACACACACATACACTAACATATTGATTGCTTTATTACTTTAGATTTGAATTTAAGGGTTTATAGTTTGGTACGTATTCTTCAACAATGCATAGGTACTATCGCCATCGACAGTTGGATCTCATGTGTTACATGTAACTAGTCTTAAAAAAATACATTGTGGCGTGTTGTTACATGTGCTGTTTTCTTCCAGTATCTGGCTGATTCAGAAATGAAATAATAATAATGTTTCCTAGTTCTAAAATAACAAGAATTCAACAACAATAAATCATGTATGTAAGTATCGCCATCGACAGTTGGATCTCATGTGTTACATGTAACTAGTCTTAAAAAAATACATTGTGGCGTGTTGTTACATGTGCTGTTTTCTTCCAGTATCTGGCTGATTCAGAAATGAAATAATAATAATGTTTCCTAGTTCTAAAATAACAAGAATTCAACAACAATAAATCATGTATGTAAGTAAGTACCTATACAAAGTTATATATTATATCAATAGCCCACGCGTCCAATCCGTTTTGTATATTTTAAAATTTTCGTGTATTTAATATGCATATATTTGTAGAGTTCATAGACATTATAACGATATTATTATCTTTTAATACGATAAAGTTTTAAATGTGGATGAGAAGCTATCGGAGTTCAATTATTTACTTTCCAGGGTCTAAGTATATGATAACTAGTGAGAGATATTCATAATACCTAATAACAAATACTTGAGTGGCAATTTCTTCCAACTACTAGACCAGTGTTTCCAGTTTCATTTATTTACGAATATTTTGTATATAATCTTCTCCTATGTTGAATCCACTAAAGTGAATAAAATATGAAAATCAACTTTATACAGTTTATACTTATCGCGACATAGAAAGAAATTTCATTGTCATGTTTGCAATACGCTAAAAAGCAGCAAACAAGTGACTGTAGGTAAATGGAGATTTACATAATACACAATACATATTATTATAACAAGTGATCGAGAAAGTTTTTGTGGAACAATAATGAATCGATTCGACTAATCAATATTTAGCATTTAAAAAATGTATAATTAAAAATTTACCGTCAACTTTTCCCATGGCGAGGATGGAGATGGTTTTAATAGCCGGTACAGCCCAGGCCGCCAAGTGGAAGTATTGAGAGTTGGCTTCGATAGCTTCGTGGCCCCATTTGAGGCCGGCCGCCAGGAACCATGTCAGAGTTAACACGACCCACCATATACTGGACGCCATACTAAAGAAGTACAGAACCATGAAGAGGATGGTGCAGAGCTCATGCTTCGTGCCCTGAGTTATCGTGGGGGCCATGCGGAGTCTGTCCACCTGGAGCGGGGCGGGGAAGGGATCCCTGCAGCTGGCCGCGTCTCCTGCTGCCCAGCCACACGCGTATCCCACAGCCACCAGCAGGTAACACACGGAAAGGAAGATGATGGGACGCTCGGGGTAACGGAACCTCTCGGGGTCGATCAAAAATGTCAACACCGTAAAGAGACAACTGACGGCGCAGACGGCGCCCCACGCGCCTACCCAGATTCGCGAAAACTGCCTCTGACCCTCGCTGAAGAACATGGCGTCACACGGCGCTCCGCAGTCCGGCTCTACTTCGTCACCGACCCTCAAAGAATAATCCAAACCTTTGGGCACCCTCAGTTGCATAGGACAGACGAAACCGTAGTCCCTGGCGCCAGGAGGGGGACCTCGCCCCCGGTATTCTACCGGAGGACGCCCACGCGGAGGAGGCGCTCTTTCCGCTTCCCGTTCTGCCCCTGAGGTATTCCGCCCCACGCACAGCGCCTCGTGGGCTTCCGGATATCGCGAACAGTTGAGGTTCTCCGGCCACGGGAATCCGTACGTGGTCATGACGTCGTCGCACTTGCGTCTCGCCGAGAGGCACAGGGCGCGGCACGGAGGGAGGGGGTTCTCGAGGATGGTGCAGACGGGCGCGTACAACGAACACAGGAAAACCTGCAGGTCGGGTGAACAGTTGACCTTCACCAGAGGAGCGAACTGATGAAGGTCGTGTCCCGCCTCCACCTGCTTGGCGTGGTTCAGTAAGTTGGGCATCATCGTCTGGTTGTACTCCAGTCCCTGACATAGAGGAATGGTGATGAGCTCGCACCGGCCGTGATGGGGCAGATCGGTGTCTCCGCTGACGACCGTCACCCGGCTCCCACCCCTCGCTGCCCGGGCACTTCCCGCCATCAACAACCATATCACAGACCACATCACAGACAACAACATTATAAACACTATTCACGAGGAACAAACACCACCTGTTTGATACGGTATCACTAACGACGTGATATTTTCATTGCGCTACACGTCTCGTTGGATCACTCATCACAAAAATCACCGATATTTTGACGATATGAATACGAAATAAACGAAAAATACATCTAAAATGTATTTGTTTTATTCATTTTAACTTATATAAACTAAATTTTAACAACACGGCTGCTTTGCGCGACACGACAACGAAACAAGCAAACACAACAAACAACTTTCGAAGATTTCTGTCATTTGGACGCATGGAGCTACACCAGCGGTCTCTCACGTAAAATTTTGAAATTAAATCTTTTATGCTATTAAATACTACTAAAATGCAGCCAATACTTTTTAAAGTACTTACTTATTTCTCTATTAATAAATGAAAAATGATTTATTATTGAAAATAGTAGCATAAAATCAATTAATTCGGTGTTTTTATTTATATTTGATAAAATACAACAGCAATAAAAATATTTATACAAAAATTTAATGCTTATTTTTAAATTGCCAATTATAGTGTTCTAACATGTACTTATTTATTTTTGGAAACAGTATTAAATGATTTACTACATTTAATACTGTTTGTTTTTTTAATGCATTTTTTGTATTTATTTGTATCTGCTTATAAATAAAGTAGACCTCGAATTCTAAAACAGAAGCAATAGGATCATGCTGAAAATCAGCTGCAGGGGGGCTTGTCTTCCTGCAACATAGCTGAGCATGGTCCTTTTGAGTCGGAAAAGTTGTTTTTCTTTATATTATTGTTTTTTATATGTCTATGTTTCTGTATATAACTTCTTTTCGTCTCAATAAATGTTTTATTTATTTATTTTTTTTATTTATTACCTTAGATTATATATGATACAGAAACCTAGTCAGCGCAATGAATGTATGCCAACTAAAATTACTCTGAAACAGACGAATTTCTAGTATACGTACACCTACCGACACGCACACCTACATAAAACATAGACCAACCGATCTGCCGCCTCACACACACATGTAAAAAAAACTTGGCATACATTTGAATTCGAAATTTGTACTAGACGCGGCTTCTGTACATTATAATTCTATGTACATTACATTGAAAAAGTTCAAAAATTATAATAAAAAAATAGTAAATAAGCGCATATCAATATGGAAAACATATCATTTAGTGAAATGATATGCTTTAATAATCAAATAATATAATACAAATATGTTTTTTTCACGGTTTGTAGTTGTACAATCTGTCTTTCTCTCAGCAGAAAATTATCAAGATACATTATGATAAATATACAATCAGAAAAATACTAATATAATTGATTTTACTATGAAAAGTGTTGGAAAGACAAGGCAGTATTGGAAGACCTCAGGCGAGGTGGTGGTCCAATGACAAAAGACGGGTGGTTGGATGCAGTCTGTTCAGGATAGAGATCTATTACTGGATAAGAGAGGGCTGGCATAATGATGATTATTTATATTTGTCAGGACCAATTCACAAATCTTTCATACAAAACTCAGCAACCATCTGAGTATGCGAGATTCAAAACCCGACCAATGAATTTTATATGTTTGAGTAAACTGCGAAAAACACTCACTTTCAAAAGTAAACCTGGTCATCTAATATTTTGCCTATCGATTTAATGTCAATAAATGAAACAAAAGGAACCAAAAACTGATATTTGACGATAAATTTTAAATAGAGCAGGTTTTGACACTCACCTTCGGATAGAGCTGATTTTATTTCTCGCTAATTTAATATAGCGGTTAATGCAACTCTTTTTTATAATCGAATATATTTTTATTATTGCATATGCGCAAACATTGGATTTTTTTCCCTGTCGGGAGTCAAAGATATTTTTTAACAGATTTTTAATTATCTCAATAGAGACGAAGTTGGAATATTTATTGTAGGAGAACCGTAGGTGCCTTGATTTAAGAGAACCGTAAGCCCTGTAGGTGCCTTGATTTCCCGGTTCTCCTACAATAAATATTCCAACTTCGTCTCTATTGAGATAATTAAAAATCTGTTAAAAAATATCTTTTTTATAATTCTCAAGTGCCTTGTATGCAGCAGTGGTGGCACATTTTCATATATTTTATTTTTATATTGCTCCTTGGGAAACTAACAGGTACTATGCCAAATATTAATTTAACACGCACCCAATAACAAGTTGTCACATTCTGGAGACTTATGGTATTTATTGTCTCACAGATCCAGACAGAAAACACAATTAAAAACTGTGTCTCCACTGGGAATCGAACCTGAAACCTTTGAATCAGCAGTCATCCACGAAGGCCGACAAAATATATATTTAACATTACATTTCAAGAGCAGATTTCGATACGTACTTTTTCAATTGAGAAATCGATATTTGAAATGCTATTTTCTTTGGAACATTTTGAATGTTATGAAAAGGTAAAAATTTGTGTTTAAACTTTGGTAAATTTCGATTTAAGCTGGTTTTGAACCTCATATACTCATATTACATTTCTTTATAATTTGATCACTAAAGAATATATTCTATCATGCATGCGAATGTAAAATTTAAAAAATAGGATAGTATATTAATTTAGAATGTATTTTTGTTATAAAACAATTTAGGTAATAAATAAAAAAACTATGAATTTTATAGAAACAAAATTTATTTGAATTGCAGATCAGCAATCAAGGCAATATGGTCCGAAGGAAACACAATACTGGGTAAAGCTGTGTGTTGATTTAATTCTTCAATGCTTGGAAACGGAACCACCTAAAAGAATATTATAAAAATAATAAATTTTATAGACAGTTAAACCAAACGAGGATCAAAATAATTGCACTAAAAATAATAATGTATTATACAAGATCAATAATATAATCTGCCAGAAGAACTCAAAACAAAATGATTTTAATTAATTTTTCGTGTTTTTGTCAGAGACTGCAGGCATTCTCAGAGGCAATAATGGAGATGAAAACATTGGTTCAAATACATTTTCTTCTTCTTATCTATGTGTCCTGTCGGGTCCCCCCGATGTTGACGATCACTCGGGAGAAATTTTCCCAGTCCTGTGCGGTGCGGAACAAGTCCTCCACACGCCTCATTACGGTCCACTCCAGAATGTTACGGAGCCAGGATAGCTGCTTCCTGCCGACCCCTCTATGGCCCTCAATCTTTTCTTTTATGATCAACTGTACGATTGAGTAATCGAATATTTTTAGTATTGCATATGCGCAAACATTGGATTTTTTTCCCTGTCGGGAGTCAAAGATATTTTTTAACAGATTTTTAATTATCTCAATAGAGACGAAGTTGGAATATTTATTGTAGGAGAACCGGGAAATCAAGGCACCTACAGGGCTTACGACCTGTCATCGGCTGGTTTACGTGATCACTTTATGCGCTTGCGCAACGTTCACCAATTATGCCTTTTTTTAAATGAAAAAAAGGCATAATTGGTGAACATTGCGCAAGCGCATAAAGTGATCACGTAAACCAGCCGATGACAGGTCGTAAGCCCTGTAGGTGCCTTGATTTCCCGGTTCTCCTACAATAAATATTCCAACTTCGTCTCTATTGAGATAATTAAAAATCTGTTAAAAAATGTACGATTGAGTATTTTTCGCATCTCATTATGTGACCAAAATATGAAGTCTTACGGAGCTTGACTGTCGTGAACAACTGTCTGTCAGTATTAGATCTATGCAAGACTTCAACGTTGCTCACCATGTCGGTCCAGGATATCCTTAGCATTCTATGATGAATCCACATTTCGAACGCTTCATTTAATACCATTTAAATACATTTTAATACCATTTAAATTTTTTACTATAAATGTGAATATAATAAAATTAAACATGATTGAGTTCCTAATGAGAGCCTGAGCATCTTCAATGGTTGCACCCTCATTGATTGTTGTAATTTTTCTGTGTATTTATATGTATTTGTGTAATGGCAAAAAAAATCTATACAAATGATACCTGCGAAACAGCTAAATTGTTTCGATCATGAAAAATATAATCCAGACAATCCGCAAAACCGACTGTGAAATTGGTATATTCAGGTGTTCCACATGCACTGGACAAGAGCGTCGGCTGAGTTAGAGTTACATTACTCAATGCTTCTGTTTCATCTGAAAAAAAACAAAGCAGTTTCAGTAGAAAAATGTATTTTTCTTCGTCTTCCTGTGGCGCTTATAACCAATGGTGACCATCACACCAAACTCATGATCATGATCTTGCGCCAACCTAATGAACGATGCTGCATTCGGAATCCCAAACCACTGCCTGAGATTTTTAAGCTGAGATGTAATTTTACACCCCATATCCCGTCTCTCCTCTACCTTTTCCTCCATGATGAATTGTAGAAGGGCATTTTAATTTATCACCATGGAATATGTGGTCAAAATATGCAGCTTACATCTCTTGACAGTGGTCAGCCACTCCCTCTCCATCATATTCGAAATTAGCAGGATCAATGGCATTTATTTTCTGGCGCCCAGTGTGCTATTTCATTTAGTGTTATTAAGGGTGCACGATGTGGAGGCGAATTAGCTTTACAGATGTGACTGCAGGGCAGAAAGACAGACTACTGACTATATTGTATCAGAGTGTGGCTTCAGGGCATACGCGTGAGAGTTCAGGGACTTCGTTTTATTGAATAACTCAGCAACCGAATACATTTTAAACATTGACTTTAACTCATGACAAACAAGCCTTGCTAGTGCTAGTTTTAACTGTTTATTTCTAAATTTTGTACTATAGATAAATATAAAATAAAATATTCAGACTCTTTCTTGGACTCTGTTATCGGAGTTGGAAAAATGTATAGGATCATAAATTTGATATTACACTTACTGCTTTTCCAATCTTCAATGTCTGAAGGAACTGATCCAGTTGTGTAAAGCTGATATACACCACAAGATGGCACTGAATTGAAATCACCACAGAGTACCAAAGATACTCTTTTATTCGGCATCTAAAAAAAAGAAGAAATATTACAATGTCTATGTTAATAACGTAGCTGTTATATTCACTTGTTTTTTCTTTCTCATTTATAATTACAACAGAGGGAGACAGAAGATCCCACTAACCACATATGCTTGACTGGTGGAAACTGCGTATAGTTCCTTACCTAGTGGAATTTTTTCTAACAAACAAGGTGATTTTAGTACTTTGTCCAAGAATGGATTGAGATTTACCGAAAATGGGACAATTCACTAGGTATGTTTTTTAAATATTGATAATATTCAACTACACCATATGATAAATGTCAAAATTATACTTTACCTCCAGTTTAAGATTGCTTATGATACTATTGAGCCATGTAATGACAAGTCCACCTTGAACCAGCCTCACATGATCAGCATCCGGATGGAAATACAAATGAGTGTTACCAACTACAACAATTTCATTTTCATTTTCCAGCGATTGCAACACTGTCGCTTGTGCTGCTGTCGTCCTGTCGAGTAATCTAGTGGCAAAATCTTCATTTTGCGAAACCATTGACCAAATATTGGCAAATACCTCTGATGTCTTCACATTCTCAGCAAGGATTGAAGTCAGTGATTGGAGCAGTCTAAAAAATATATGCATATTTATTGTGAATCTTAGTTAAAGCAAACAAGGGAGGGTTTTACTTATAATAATAAAAATATAGCAATTAATTAAAATAAGACAATAGACATTCTGTTTCTAAGTCTTGTTCCACTTTAGGTAGGGTTGGCTCTCCCAATCCTACAGGATGTAGCGCCGACTAACGATTTCGGGGCTGTTATTTAGGGTTTAGTAGATACTGACATTATGAAAGAAAAGGCCGAATTACTACTTCATTTTTTCAACTAGTTTTGATACATGTTTTATAACTAGTATAAAATCATCTCGATGCATATTAAGTTTCAGCTATTATTTATGCTCAATATCTTAATATGATCTCACATCTGTAAATTCTTAATATGATCTCACATCTGTAAATTATTGTTTCAATTTGAAAATGTAGAATTCATGAACATAAAATATAATAATATTTAAATAATGCTTACTTGAATCTATCGGTTCTGAAAAAACACGCTAAACCTTCAGCAACTTGTCCACCTTTCTTAGAAAATATTCCTTCGTAAGAATTATCAGCAAGTACTGTTGTCAGGTCTAAGTCAAAAACTTTTGTGTCAACTTCTTGCAAACATAAAATATCACAGTTATATCCTAGAATACAAAAAAATCATATTAAAATCTTTAAAGTGCCAATTTTTATAAGTTCACAGTCCGTTCTTAGGAAAGAGTAGTTGCATTGAAACCAGGGGGGCAAGTCTAGTCCAACCGGCAAAATCAAAACCCTCACGATTAACCATATCATGGATATAATTATTATTTGGAGTTCTATAATATCTTTAAATGTCACAGATTTCCATAATGATAAATACATCCATGATATGGGTAATCACGAGGGTTTTGATTTCGCCGATTGGACCAGACTTGCCCCCCCAGATATATTAAATAATTCATACGTGGTTTAAACAAAATGTGCCATCAACTAAACTCTGAATATATTATTTACTAGTTGCATGTAACACATGAGATCCAACTGTCGATGGCGATAGTATGCATAATAAAAGAATACGTACCAAACTATAAACAACACATATTAATAAATATTTGAAGATATTTTATTTTCTATATAAAACATGTAGGTATGTTTGTCAGGATAGGATAGTATGGAGGTCAGTCTGTTTTTCCTACACAGAATATGAAAACAGTATGATGATATGTATGTATGTTTGGAGATTTAAGTATCAAACTATTAAGTCTTCTTACATATTGTGTATAGGCGACTACCATACAAATTGTATGAAGTGATGTCGTCACTAAATTCAATTTTTATAAAAATTGTTAAAAAAAATTTGAGATGTGCTAATACAATGTTTATATTTTTTATATAAAATTATTACTTTTTTCGATATTTTTAAAATATTTGGAAATATAGGCAATTAAACTCATAAATTTATAATAAAAAAAATATTTTTCTTAATAAAAAATGTTTGAGAAACCCTGGAACTTTAAAAAAAACTGTTTTGAGATTTTGTATTTGTCTATCTTTATACCAATTTTCAGCGTTCTAGCTTTTATGGTTTCTGAGATATATGGAAAAATAAAGTAATAATTCAAAAGTTGATAACCCCTGACTGAAACAAAAATTCACAATTCTGAGTATAAAAGTTTTGTAGGCCTATAACTGTTTATATATTCTAAAATTTGGGCTCTATAAATTGAGCGGATCAAAAGTTATAAGGGGGGGACGGACACACACACAGACACACACACACACACACACACACAGCCATACAGACACACACACAGAGACACGAAATGTTCTACTCCGAATTCTGAGTAAATCCGTGTATGGAACATATATGCTGCGAAGCCCCTAAGTTGGTGTTTTTTGACTTCAAAGTTGGAAAAGCCGTGAAAAAAGTAGACCTCTGCATACAATTCTCGCATATCCTGGCTTGAAACATTGTCGATATGTTAAGAGAACAAAGTTCTCCTGAACAAATCGACAGTTGGATTACTATTTAAATATAAATGAAAATAGTTGGTATTATTTCATTTGTTTAATTTACCTAAAATAAATTAAAAAAACAAAAAGTGTCAAAAATCTAAATAAACAGATAGAATAAGGCCAAGTATATTTATTTGTATTTTTAAGTGATCAAATATACTTTTTATATAATTCACTTACCCAATATTTCCTTTATAATGAGTTGTTTCCTGTAATCAATATGAAGGGCATATGGTGGACAATAAGGGTAAAGCACAGTTCGAGTAAAATCTGAATCGCAATACAAATCTGCCAGAATGTTGTATGAAACAACACGGAATCTGAAAGTACATAACATGTCATTAATACACTATTGTCAAACAATTTCCGTTCCTCATATTAGGAATCCCAGATTTCTTTGTACCTGGTGCATCAGTACCATTTGCACCAATGCATGTATCAACACTATTTATTTATTTATCATATGACATAGTGAATACATCAAAATCAAACCAACAAACACACAGTTAAACATAAACAAAATACGATCACACACTCAGGTCGAGGGCTCCGAGCCAGTCCACAAATGCAGGCGTCAGCTCGCTAATATCCGTCTTTGGGCCCTCATATGCACGGATGCTGCATTCCTCCAATATTATGTTGCATTGTTTGAGAGGGATGGCCGCAATCGCATTGAGCAGATGGAAAAATGCCCCACTTTGCCATGAGGTAGTTACAGCGTCCATGTCCAGTGCCGATCCTATTTAGAGAGGTCCACAGCCTTCTTGGCATATCGAAACCTAGAGGTATCGATCAGCTATTTACTGCAAAATTAATATTAAAAAATATTATCTTACGTTTTTCCTGTCAATTTTTCTTTGGTAAATGAATGACGATTTTCAAATGGGCAAAATCCTGGTCCTGCTTCAATATTATTAGTTGCCATAACTTCTATTTCTGCACCAAAAGAGCTAGAATTACCTACAAATGTAAATTGGCATCAGTCTGGGTGATTCATACTCAAGAATTAGAAATTTAACAGAGATAAATCAAATGCATCAGATACATTTATTAAGACAGAAATTATGTCAGCCTTCGTGGTTCAGTTGCTTAGGTATACCACTTCAAATATCGATTGCTCAATTAAAAAAGTATGTTTCAAAATCTGCTCTTGAAATGCAATGTTAAATATATATTTTGTCAGACATCGTGGCTCAGTTGGTTAGGTATCTGACTGCTGCTCCAAGGGTCCTGGGTTCGATCCCCGGTGGAGACACAATTTTTAATTGTTTTTTCAGTCTGGATCTGTGAAACGATTAATATCGTAAGTCTCCAGAATGTGGCAACTTGTTATTGGGTGCAAGTTAAATAATTATTTGACATAGTACCTGTTAGTTGTTCGAGAAACTACATTAAAATAAAAGACGATGAATTAGCCTACATTTGGTAATTTAAGTACCTACCTGGTATACACACAACTTTAAGTCTATTTCCAATGTCTGTTGTTGATGTGAAGTATGTAAATCCCTCTCCTAGTTTTGTCCAGTTGGACGTCACAGAATTATTTTTAACAGGAGCAGAATACCAAATAAATTTGCAATGCTTCCGTTCCAAATAGAGGCCTTCAAACTTACTGGGATAGACTGGAAACCCAGCTAAAATGCTACTAGGTAAGTGGAGAGACATAACCCAAGGTGCGTTAATTTGAATTTGGAATGTTTTATCCAAAATGATTAACTTGGTTTCTTGGTCCGACAACATAACATCGACACATTTTAAATCTTTCGGTACATCTTTGTCGTTTTGAATGAATTTAATTTCTAATGGTGTCGGACAGGAAGCAGATGCTTCAATGTCTTTAGTTTTTTTCTTCTTTTTCTTACTGAGAACCTTATCCATGTTTGTGTTGATCCTGTCCGTTAAAACGCCCACATTTTCGTTTACTTGTCTGGTAAAGTTGAATTGCCTGTTTACGTTAATATCAGGATTGGAATAATAAAACGAAAGGTGGTAATTTTCATCGCCGTTGGTGTATCGAAAATAAGCTTTCTCCATATTTACTGAACTTCCTCTCGAAAACTTTATTTGAGAATATTTACAAAACTGAAAAAATCTACAGTTAAATTTTGCCGTTTTATATGTAAATAACATAATAATCAAGCCACACACGATGACTTAATTTATCCAAAAAAATATCTAATTTTGAGGTTATTTGATGACAAGACACATGACAGTTTGCAGCTGTCAAAATTTCAGTGTTGATAGTTTGAAAATTGAAATGTTTTTTTTTTATATTTACTATAGCAATACTATTATTCAGTTCAACTGTCAAATTTTTCAATATTTGACGTATTGTATTGTCTGTTTCTTTGTTGTTTTACTAAAAAAATTGAAATCTGTACCAAAACTGATGATTATGTTTGACTTTTTAAAAACGTTGATTTATACATACGATTTTCTTTTGTTGTTTATTTAGAAATTGAATTTTTATGCCTGCTAAAGGAATCAAAAGTTATTTTTTTAGGTTATAATCAACATTTATTTTAAAATGGCATTTGCAGCCGCAGATAATCAAGATTTCTTTAATTTAAATGGCGGTAAAAAAACGATCGTTGAAAATGTGACTTCACATAAAATAGCCGTTGTAGCCTTTATTAGAGAATTTTGTTTAGTGAAAAAGGAAGGTGAGAGCAGTGTTTTTTTATATTAAGTATATATAAACACTTAATAACTGAAAAAGAATGTATCGTTGTTTACTTACAGATATACCATCACGCTATGTCCCTCACGTGGTAGGCAGAGAGAACCGGACGCCATTTTTTCTATATTTTTCTTTTTTATCTTTGTATTTGTGTTATTTTTCCATATTATCTGGTTTTAAATCAGCTATCCATATTATAGTTTATGTTTCATTGTATCCATTCATTGGCCACTAAATTACAAAAGGCACGTTACTGGAATAATATTATAAGTAGGTACCTACTACACAGAAAAATGTAAAATATAGGTAGGTATACAAAATTATGTAAACAGAAATAGAATGTAAATTAATTATCTTAAATATGAATTGAGATATTACACTCAGTTTAAAACACAGCGTAATTTTTTTACAAAACCAAAAACGTTGGTAGGCTAAGTGATAATTATATAAATTATACACGCTATGTTATTTTTGTAATGGTTGTTGGGCCCAACAGTCAGTTCAAACTTACATCCATCGCCACCATTAGTTGGTTCATCATAGAAAATATAACTTGGTATCATTATTCAAATTTTATGTAATACTCTTAATTTTTGTTGGCATTGCTAAAAAACACATCTTAATACTTACACTTTTATTATTTTAGCTCAAGATATGATGACTTTTGATTACTCAATGTCGCCTAAATATCGTAAAGACTTTTGTATGTTGGTTTTAAAACTTATTCAGGTAATTTTTATTACATTTATTGACTTTTTATTAAGATTTCCTGCACTCTTGAATGTGCAGTGAATAGTCATGGTGAGCATTGAATACTGTCAGGTGTACTTTATCGATTACTCATTTTAGCTGGACTAGTGCTATTTAAAATACTTAAACAGTTACATAGATTATCTTGCAGCTGAATTGAAAAAAAATTCAATTTTATCATATTGGTATTTGGGCAAAATGCATGAATGGTGTTAATAAGAATGGAATAAAAACTCAAGTTTCAGATCAAACGTTTATTTATGAAAGGTATCAAGAGAGCACACTAAAAATAGGTCTAAATCGGTTTGTGCCTTTAATAAGTAGATTGTGAAACTAGAAACTTAAGACTTTTACTCCATGTCATCATGATGTTTTATTCCATGTCATCATGATTTATTCAATGTGATCACAATGTTTTATACCTTGTAATCATGTTGTTTTATTTCATGGCATAATAATGTTTTATACCATGTGATCATGATGTTTTATACCTTGTGATCATGTTTTATTCCATGTGATCATGATGTTTTATACCTTGTGATCATGTTTTATTCCATGTCATCATGATGTTTTATTCCATGTCATCATGATGTTTTATTCCATGTCATCATGATGTTTTATACCTTGTGATCATGTTTTATTCCATGTCATCATGATGTTTTATTCCATGTCATCATTGTTTTATTCCATGATATCATGATGTTTTATTCCATGTGATCATGATGTTTTACTCCATGTCATCATGATTTCTCACTAAGAATTGTCCTCTAAAAACCTTAATAAAAAAACTGAACATGTTTTATTTATTTTAGTCTCCAGACTTAGAATTCAGAGAACTAGAAGCACTGTTAACATCCGGCAAATACAACCTGCTAAGCGCACACCTTGGTAATTTTTGTCTTCGTTTGAAGCAAATATATGATGATGGAGTAAACGCACTTATTGATTGTGTCTCTCACACTGTGGAAAGGCTAATGGTGGAAGATTCACCAGACTCCAGTATTTACATTAGCAAAAGTAGTGTTGCAGGTTAGTAATGTTATTTTTGTTTTACTCATTCCTAATATTTTGTTGGTAAAGCGTGGTAAAGACTATGGCCCTATTCATTTTAAGATTTTATTAACTTGATCAAACTTTTAAATAATATTTTTGATAAAAAGGTCACTAAGCATAGTTGATCTTACAAATAATTTATTCAGTATGTATATGGGAATGTATAAAATTATAAATTACATTGTAAATCCATCCATCTGTGAGTATTTGAGTTATTGGGAAATAGCTATCGATTCAGTAAAATATGGATAGTGTGTTTTTATTGATCGCTTTATAACTACTTAATAATTTCAGGTATTTTTATCAGAAGGATGATGGTATTTCTGGACAAATTATCATTTTCTCAAGTCGCATCAGTTTATCGATCATTTTGTGCTTATTATGAAAGTGGCAGACCCGGTTCACTCATGAGAAGTCTCAGTAAAGATGTGAGTTTTACATTTTTTCTTTTAATTGTTTATTATATAGGGTACACAGAAGTGTATTCTATACCATATTGACAAATTTATTTTTTTAATAATCTACTTTTAGAAACTCAATACATCAGATAGTGTTTTGGATTATCCAATGAGTAGTCAAGATAAGAAACTGCAGTCAAGTATTGAAAATTCAAAAAAGAAGATTATCTTTGATCGTGACAGGTTGGTATAAATTTTAAAATGCTTACTTATTTATTATCTCATAATTTTTCTCTTTTCAGTTTTGATTATTTCAAACCTTAGCATTTAAACTAGAATCATTTTTGCAATTATTACTATTTTTATTTCTATCTACATTTTTTTATATATATACATCCTCATACATTCCCTAAATTAAACATAAATGCTTGTGCTGTAGGTGAACGAAATCGGTTGTGGCAGGATTCGAACTCGCAACCACTGGATTACTAACTCAGTGCGCTGACCGATCTGCCACCATCCATCTATTTTCTTCGGCATCTTAGTTAATTTAATCTGTTGATTTCTTTGTAATTCACCACACATGTAATATTAATCTTTGTTTGTATTTTAGTGGGTTTGAACATTGCCAGTGGTCCAGGAGACAAGCAGAGTTAGTGACAGCTCGACAGGCTGCTCTGTTACAAGGAGGAGGACCTCGGGCACTTTCTCCTCCGACCTTACAACAGACAATCACACAAATACTTAGGGACAACCCAGACTATGCAGAAGCGGTAAGACAGACTTGGGAAATCTCAGTTGTTTCCACTTAGTGGGAGAAACTTACTTCATTAGTAGATCTATCGGCAATGATTTTGAAAGGTCACTTGGGGATGATCAGTACAAATTATGGGTTTTTTGTTTGGTTGACCACCCCTCACTCTCCTGAAATATGTCAAGTTATCAGCTTATAATGTGCTTATGCTACAGTCCTCTATATAGATCGATGCTGCAGTCCTCTATATAGATATACTGCTTATGCTACAGTCCTCTATATAGATATACTGCATATGCTACAGTCCTCTATATATGTAGATATATTGCTTATGCTACAGTCCTCTATATAGATATATTGCTTATGCTACAGTCCTTTATATAGATCGATGCTACAGTCCTCTATATAGATATACTGCTTATGCTACAGTCAGGGCCGGATAAATTATAGTACAATAAGGAACAAGAAGTCAGGACGGTTGTCTTAAAAAAGTGCTTGAAATCCTAAAATGTTAATTAATAAATCAAAAATCCGCAGGTTTGGCGCTTGGTTCTCCTTAGGTACTCGGAAAGAGGCTCGGCGTGATCGTGTGTATGTAAAAAATTGTCAATGATTTGTCATTTTATACCCGATGTAATTTTAAATAGTTCTACATTTAAAATTCCATAAAAATGTAGGTTGGGGGGCGGTTTCAAATATATTGCTACGGGCGCAAAAACACGTTTATCCGGCCCCGGCTACAGTCCTCTATGTAGATCGATGCTTACGAAAATTTATTGAGAGAGTTTCATCTTTGGCACATAACTAAAGAATGGCTTCATATCTCACAACTTAAGTATAGCACATAATATGTATAAAAAAGTTTAACTAAAACATAATCCATAACTAATTTTCTGTCTACATATTATATTCTATGTATAGTTCATATGTTATTAAATATATGTGGTTTGAAGAATAAAATCATATTCTTATAATGAAAGTGAATATTTTTATAGTTGTATTTTATGCAAAAATTGAACTTATAAAGAACTTTCAAAAATTGGATCAATAGGGAACTCAATAAAAAGGCTCAATTGGCAAGTGCATTAAAGTGATCATCCAATGACAGGTCGTAAACCCTGTAGGTGCCTTGACTTCCTGGTTCTTCCATAATGTTTCAACTTTGTCTCTATTGAGATGATAAACATTTTGTCAGTAAATGAAAGCGTTATTTACGAAAAACAATGCAAAATTATTTTGTGTTTCAGCATTTTTTGAGTTACCTGAATTGCCTGCGTTCCCGAGAGTTTTGTGGAGCCCTGGACAGTTTGTACAGCTGCTTTGATCGCAGTGTTGTCACTTCATTGTTGCCTCCAAGTAACCCCACATACTATTCTGAGAGAAACAAAGTATTCCGCTATGCTTCCCTTAATTTAGCTGTACTCCATGCTCAGTTTGGACACAAGTAAATATATTTTTTTGATAGAATGAATATGTAACAAGTACACATACACATCTCTAAGCTAAATATAAATTCTTGTACAAAATTTCAAGTTTCTATGTATAGCGGGCGCAGACAGACACATTGATTTATTAATTAGATTTTGATTTTCATATGATCAAAAGATGAGATGTACCTTTATGACATAATATATTCCAATATTGACTGTACATACCTTCTGAAAAGTATTCATTTCAACATATCAAAACGAACAAGGCTCACCTCAATGTTCTTTTTAGAAAAAAAAAAACACTTACATCGCTAGGAATTCGCCATTGTATTGATGCCTTACCACATATAATAATTTGTAAAGGATCAGGTCCCTGCACATATTCTGTCCGTCCAGGATCCTTTTCAGGAGCCATATTAGACGGGAATAATTCATTGTTTATATATAATATAATAATTCATAAAATTAAAATACATAATTATGTCAGCCACTGTATTGTTCCTAAATCATTTGGTCTTAATTGCTAATATATTTGCATAAAATTGTGTAAGAAAAACATTTTACAAATTGCTTTGTGGAACAGTAGGGTAGATATGAAGATAAAAGTATAAATGTAGATATTCTGCATTTCATATAAAAGTGCAAATCATGATTATGTTGGTACGACTGTCAGTCCATCAAATAAATTGAATAATGTTGCCATATCTCCAAATTAAGATCCTCTTATTTCATACTTAAAACTTAATAATAAGGAATTTTTAGAGAAAACAATCTAAGTTTAATATGATAGAATGATACAACATGTCTTCTATAATTATTTTAAACAAAACAAAATTGTTTATTTTGTCCAGATTTATTAGAAATAACTTTTACAAACATTATAAAAAGGAAAAAAAATCCCCAATTGTAGAGAATATCCTGTTTTTAATCTATAACAACATCAAATGCAATCATACCAACTTAACCACGAAGTGCACTTATGAAAGGCACTCTAATATACAGTCATTTTTTTATTTATTAATTTGTAATACAAAAAAAAAAACAATCAAAAATTACAGAAAAAGATGCGTACATATTTCCCTTTACAAGATTGCAAGCACTCGTGTGTATAGGAGACATTTAAAAACAAAAGAAACAGAATATTATGTATACTTAATTATTGATATACAAAAAGAAGTTAATATAATTTACAAATCAATCAAATTTAACAAGTATAATTTAATTTCTTTTGAATTCATTATATTCAGCTGCCTGTCTCAAATCTCTTTCAAGTACCCCATTTTACGTGTAGTAGTGCTGTGCAAAACTTGTATGTATGTGTTAACGGGGTACACAATTGATTCACTATATTTTGTCTATTACTCTCAACACGTACACGAGGTATGGTGCGACCTTCCTATGTCTATGTCTTGGAGGAGTTAATATGAGTCTATGTATTTGAAACAGAACTTGAAATAGTTGCAAAGTTGAGTAATCAGTAGAATCCATATAGATTATTTGATTCAATGAATATCATCTGGATAGGTAAATTTTGAATTGAAATTTATTTTATAAATACATCGTTATAATGCATAAAAAGAAATATTTATTTGTATTTTGTGTTTTTATTTTAAATACAATTTATTCTATATGTGTTTATTTTTAAAACAATTGAATATTTTGTTTAGGGAGCAAGCAATTGGTGCATTGAAAGAAGCCATGGTGATGTCCCAAGAAGCTGGTGATGCCTCCTGTCTACAGCAGGCTGCCTGTTGGGCGTGGAGGGTGGGGGGAGGTGGTGGTGGTCCCCCGCCCACGCCCCGCACCCCCGCCCCCGCCCCTCCAGCTAGACACAGAGCTGCAATGCAAGCTCAGGCATTTGTGCAACATGCCGCAATGAGAAAGGCGACACCGGCATTGCTCTTTAATGTTAGTACATAGATTATTTTTAGCTAAACACCATAGATTGAGAAAGTTAAAATGAAAGCGGCAATAATAATGTAGTTGGTAGCCATAGTAATATTTGTTTGATACAGTGAAACCTCAATCTATCGTTCTCCGAACAATCTTTTCCCGCATGTATCGCATATTTCTGTAGGTCCCAATTAATTTCATACAAAAATTGACCGCATTGATTATTCTCCATTCATCACTTTCCCGCATTAATCGTTAAAATTACGAAGCAAATTTCAATAACATTGAAGAGCGAAAAGTATATAATAGAATTGACATTCAAACATAGCGGTGTGCGAGTGCGGTTGCCTTAGTTTTTGAGCCATAAAAATGAACCATCCGTTTGTACTCTTCAAGAAAGATTGAAATCAGAAAGATTGGATCCGTTGCCTGTCCCTTCATTTTAGGAAGCGTACACGATGTTCGAAGGATTGAAAACATTTTTTTATGCACATTCGATAACTGATTCCGAAAAAAACAATATTTTTAACACCGAAAGAATGTTGATTTCTTGTGGCAATAAAAAAAAAAAACCAAATGACAATATCAAATTATTTAATATAATATGTTGTATATGTACAGTGCATATTCAATATTAAAACATTCTTCTTCTTCGATGGCGCTACAGCCCAAATCGAGCCTTGGCCTCCTTCAACACGCGCCTCCAACCTCTTCTATCCTCAGCCGCCGTTCTCCAGTTAGGGACCTGCAGGAGCTTTTCTGCATCTCTCCGTATGTCGTCCTCCCATCTCAGTCTTGGTCTCCCCATCTTCCGTTTACCTCCCGGGTGACCAAACATGATTTTTTTGGGTAGTCGCGTGTTTGGCATTCTCTGTACATGGCCATCGAGGGAGATCGCGATCCACTTCCACGCCGGCGACGCTATAGAGCTCATTGGCCCTGTTCACCACCGGACGCAGCCGCAACATCGGACAAACACAAAATATCCACCATCCATCGGGTTCAACCACTGCCCCCGAGAATCCAACCACACACGTCAGGGCCTCCGATTGGTCTCGAAATCGGCCGCTAAGTACACTCCGTTTCAAGTCGGAGGGGCTTGTACCCCGACCCCTCGGTCCTCGTGTTGGCGTCCGAAGGTTCCGCGGGCTAACACCGGGGGCATCCGACGCAATCATCACCTGTCAGATTTGACGTCTAGTTGTCAACACAGGATGTCTGACCCGACGTCTGCGCCGGCGGTGTGCCCGAACCACACAACAACATTCGCCACAGTTGACGAGTAACTGCCGAGCGAGACTAGAGGCGTCCGTCCTGCTCTTCTCTAAGTATAGAATGACGAGGGCACAACAGCGTCGGCCGCCCACCCCCGCCTTTACTGCCTGGGCCCTTAGAGCCGCAACCTAGGCTTATATCCCGACGCATCGGTCCTCGTGTTGGCGTCCGAAGGTTCCGCGGGCTAACACCGGGGGCATCCGACGCAATCATCACCTGTCAGATATGACGTCTAGTTGTCAACACAGGATGTCTGACCCGACGTCTGCGCCGGCGGTGTGCCCGAACCACACAACAACATTCGCCACAGTTGACGAGTCACTGCCGAGCGAGACTAAAGGCGTTCGTCCTGCTCTTCTCTAAGTACAGAATTGACGAGGGCGCAACAGCGTCGGCCGCCCACCCCCGCCTTTACTGCCTAGGCCCTTAGAGCCGCAACCTAGGCCCAAACATGGCCAGCCCATCTCAACCTAAGCAGTCTTATATGGGTTGAGATCTTTGGTGCTTCATAAATTTTGTACAGTTCTTCATTTTTCTTTATGCGCCATTCATCTCCTTCCCAGGACCACATATTCGGTGTAGGACTCTCCTTTCGAAAACATCTAATGCTTCAGCGGATTTCACGGTCAGTGTCAGAGCCTCGCATCCGTAAGTCAACACAGTCCTAATGATTGTTTTATATAATGTCAATTTAGTTTTCCTGTGGACATTGCGAGACCTGAACACTGGCAATAAGGAGAAATAAATTTTATTGCCTGCTGATATTCCTTTTTTTGATTTCTACTTCCTCTTCATTATTTCCGTAAAACATTAATGTGTTTTTATTTCTATATATTTTGTATTCCCGCATTCATAGTTTTTTTCATTAGGTCCCTTCAAAAACGATAGATAGAGGTTTCACTGTATTCAATTACATTAGTTGCATGTAACACATGAGATCCATCTGTCGATGGCGATAGTTTATTTAGTTGAAGAATACATACCAAATTATACACCCATAAATCCAAATTATTCAAGATATTTTGTTTTCTATACAAAACATGTATTTCAAGATTGGAATGTGTGGAGGTCAGTCCTTTTTTCCTACCCCGAATATGTTAACAGCTCAATGGTATGTATGCATGTATGGAGATTAAATATCAAACTATTGAGAGTCCTCGTAGATATTGTGTAGTTTATACTGCCATAAAAATTGTATGAAACGATGTTGTCACATAATTCAATTATAACATTGTTAAAAAAGTTTGAAATGAACTACCATAATGTATGTATTTTTTATAGAAAATTAAATTATCTACTTAAGGTGTTTCGGCGTTTTTTAAATGTAGGCATTTAAACAAATAAATTTATCATAAAAAATGTTTTTCCTAATAAAAAAGTCTGAGTGTTATGTATTGAATTACAGAGTACCCCTCAGTGTTGAGTATTGTTACATGTGTCAGTCAGTCTGTCATGGCTGTCAAAAGGTTCACACTTAAAACTTGAGATCATTAATAAAATCAATAAACATAATACTGAGAAACTCTGGAACTTGTTCATAAAAAGCATTTAGAGATTTTGTATTTGCTTGTATTATTTTGAGCTTTTGTATTAGTATTTGTTAAGAGTATAAATTCTTTAGAACAAATCAACAGTTGGAATAGACAACATAATGCACTAGTTTCACTCTGGTGCAGCACCATTCTACAAACAGAATATCACAACAAACCATTATAAAAAGTGAATATTTTTTATTATGTTAGTTATCTTGGTAAGGTATGATGTTGTATTTGTGATTAGTTTTGAATTGATTGCAGTTGATGATGAAGGGAGATGTAGTTCATTGCCAGAATTCCATGACCGATTTGATGCAGACAAGTTTGGCAAACAGAGCCTCATTATGGGCTTTCTATGGAAAAACAGAGATGGCATCTGTCTGCTGTCAACTGCTACTCAACCTTAATACAGGTAAGAACAACTATCAAAACTGGGGAATGCTGAGTAATCAAATTTAATATATATTATTTTTTTTTATTTTCCACTACTCAGTCGAAAGTGTATACTGTGAGTTTCATTTTGTTGTCTTTTTTCCTTTTTTTCTATTCATAAGGTCTATTTTTTGACCTTATGAATATAAATTTGTAGATGCTGTATCTATGAGCCTCTAAGTAAAAATGTTATAATTACAGAAAATTCAATGAATTGTTATAATTATCAGCAAACATCTTGAATGTGGTCTGCAAGAAACAAAATTTTTGGTTTTTACTTGGATAAACTATCTCCTGCTCTGCTGAAAATTAAGTTATTTGCTGATAATTGTACATAAATACAAGTCTAATTTTATATAGATACAAAGGTGAAAGGCAATAGTGGTTTCACTGTGTTCACAAATCCAGGCCCACGATCACAGGCGACCAGAGTACCAGCCAGAATAGGCGAGCCACTTTGGCTTACGACCATTGTATGCGGGATTAAGGGGCCCCTTTATTACTTAAGTCACGCTCACCACTCACCCACCAACCTCCGACTGATATTCCACTCCCCTGCGCTACCAGATCCAATAGGACGCAGATAATGCTGCTTTTGCCATCCTATCTAAAAGTTCTTTTATTTTACCTCTAGGGAGATCTAGGTCCTTATAGTAGGAATATAAAGAAATTGAGACCAGGCCTCTCGCCCCCACCTCTACAGCATATATATTTGTGCTAAAGCCATTTTGAACTGTTTTATCTACCGGTTCCTTGTACTTGTTTAGTTTGTATTATTATTATTATTAAATGTTATCAGACAGGCAGCTATGCTGATATGTCTGATCTCACAACAGTATTCACTTGTTCAGTCTGTCAAGTCTATTTTTAAACACATTAACACTTTGTGCAACAACAAGTTCCGGTGGCAAACCGTTCCACGCATCCACGACTCTATTGGACAAGAAATGCTTCCAGGGATTCTGCCTGAAACTGTGTTTGTCTTCAAACTATGACCTCTTAAATTAGTATTTTGGTTGAGGCAGAACATCAGCTTCAATTCAGGGCAGTCATAGTGTTCGTTTAGTATTTTGAAGTTTTCTATGAGATCCCCTTTCTTTCTCCGTTCCTCAAGAGTAGTGAGGCCCGACACATTCTTCATATTGGTGGTCTTTTCAGTGTAGTTCATTGTTTATTCTGTATGTTTTTTTTTCAGGTGGAGAATGGGACAGTGAGTCGTCATGTTTAGCAGCTTGTGGTACAGCCCAGGCTCTGGCGGCTGCTGGCCATAAGGGACAGGCTGCTGCAGTCCTTCAGCACGCTCGATACCGCGCTCCCTCTCCTCCGCACTCCCTCATATGGATGAGAACTCAACATCTGATTACGGCCTCTTATGCGCTCATGGCTGGTATGTATAACTAATTGAAGTAAGATATTATGTCTATTTAATAAGCACCCAGTTGTCACATTTTGATCTCTATTAAATCCTAATTTAAATCATATTTTGACGCAAGGAGACACTAAACCTAACTGATTCATGAAGACACTTGACTAAACATTTACATATGTTAAAGTAAGGTAAATTCTGTGATAATTTAAGCTTTTACTTTGATTGGTTATTAATTATCTGTAATTTTGCAAATTTTATGTAGACACAAATTAAACAGTTTATATGAAGCATATGTCCCAAATTATGATTTGTCTATTTCTCATTATTACCATTGAATATTTTTTTAATTGCATATACAAGTAGGTAAACAAGCCAAAAATGAAATAATATTTCCGGCGCAGTTCAGGGGTGACATCTGTGCGAGACACCGTCACCTCTTTTATAAGGACTGTTTGTTGCTTTCATCATTGCTTACAGTTAAACCAATTTCTCAATAGATGGCGTTACAAAAAAGGTTCCTTCATAGGTGGCAATAGTAATAATGCATTATTTTCAAATGAATTGTTACACATTATTCAAATATTATTATTATTTATTTATAGGCAGGCAGCCATGGCTGATGTGCCTATATCCACTGTCGAATTTTATTATTTGGTTGTAACTATTTTGCTCTGTCCAAAAAAAAGTCTAATCTATTCTTGAAAATATTAACATTTTCAGCATCCAAAACATGTTGGGGCAGTTTATTCCAAGTATTCACAACTCTATTTGAAAGAAAATGCCTTCGAGGATTTTTTCGAGAACCTACTTTTCACAAGTTTTAAGCTATGGCTAAATATATAGAATTATTTCTAATTTCTCGACTGCTAATACGTGATGGAATTCCACTATCAATATTATATAATTACTTAAATTTTTTTTTTTTTAACTTTATTCCACTAAAAAAAAAAGGTTTGCTAGCAATGTATTTATGTATATAAATAAATGGTCCACAAAGTACCATTCAGTAGATGCTCTTTGAGCGAAACGCTTCAGTGGTCAACACTTTAAATTAGTGGAATAATGTTAAACATTGTGTTTTTACTTATTTTTTTAAGTAATTTTATAATATTTAAATATATAGAACTTTCAAAAATTACATTGATAAGGGAACTCAATTTAGAAGGCATAATTGGTGAACATTGCGCAAGCGCATAAAGTGATCACGTTAACCAGCAGATGACATGTCATAAGCCCTGCAGGTGCCTTGAGTTCCTGGCTCTTCTATAATATCCCAACTTCGTCTCTATTGAGATTTTAAAAGTTTGTCAATAAAAATCTCATTATAACATTTAATTTTGATCTATCTATCCTTCACAGGATTCAGGATTCTAATGAGGATAGCATGTTCCAGCCATTAAAATCTCACAATGCTAATTAACTTGATTATAATTTTATTTTTGAGATTCGATTATATTATAATTACATCTGTTTATTGGCTGGCGTGCTAAAACAACTCGAAGTGCACCACCAATGCGCGTCAAAGTGGAAAAATTGCAAGATGAGAATGTAAGGCATGAATATGAGAGAAATGTTGAGTATGATTTAAACTCTCAAACACATAGTGAAAGAAGTGTGGATGAAGTATGGAAAGACTTGAAAAATGTTGTGTGCAAAGCTGCCAAGAATGCGTGCGGTGAAAGTAAAAGAGGAAGGCAGATAGGTGATGCGTGGTGGAATGAATCGGTAAAAAAGGAAATTGACGCAAAAAAGGAAGCGTGGATGTTTTGGATATCAGCTAAGGGTACCGACAAAGAGGATTTAGCTAAAGAAAAATACAAAGAATGCAAGAGAAGAGTAAAAGTTATAGTAAAGAATGAAAAAGATAGTGTAAAAGAAAAAGAAAGCCAGAAAATAGTGAACGACTTTACGGGTAACATGAAAATGTTCTGGAAAGGCGTAGCTAAGCGGAAGCAAGGGGAAGTAAAAGGTTCAAAATGTATAAATGATAAAGATGGAAATATGCTGATTGATGACAAAAGTGTGAAAGAGAGGTGGTGTGAATATTTCAAAGAATTGTATGAAAGCGTTCAAGGTGACACAGTGAGACAGAGGACATGGGTTATTGATGAGAATGAAAGAGATGAAATAACGGAAGAAGAGGTGAAAGAAGCGGTTAATCACGCGAAAACAGGCAAAGCCGCTGGAGTGGATTGTGTGGCAGCCGAATTTATCAAGTGTGGCGGTAAAGTACCAACGGAATGGTGTCTCTCGCTTTTTAATAAATGCTGGGAAGCGGGGTACACTCCGTCGGATTGGAGAAATGCAGTTGTAGTTCCTCTCTTCAAAGGGAAGGGATCGAAACTCGACTGTAAAAACTATAGAGCTATCAGCTTGTTAAGTTCGGTTGGCAAGATGTATGCAAGAATTATTGACCAGACAATACACAAGATTACGGAATGCAAGATATGGGATGCTCAAGGTGCTTTTGTAGGGGGCAGAGGATGCATCAACAAAATTTTCTCTTTACGCATGGCTACAGAAAAAGTTCTGCATAAAAATCAGAAACTTTTCTGTGCTTTCATAGACCTAGAAAAGGCATATGATAAAGTAGATAGAGAAAAGTTGTGGGATATCCTATTAATGTATGGAGTGAAGAGCAAACTAGTACGTGCTGTTGCGTCTCTGTATGAAAATAGTGGAGCCTGTGTCCGTGTCAATGATACGCTGACAACATGGTTCCCTATTCATAAGGGGGTGAAGCAAGGCTGCGTATTATCCCCATGGCTGTTCAATCTCTATATTGATCACTGCGTAAGAGCACTAAAGAATGAAAATATAGGCCTGACACTAAATACTGTAAATGTACGTGATCTGATGTATGCAGATGATAAAGTAGTAATTGCTGAGTGTGCGGATGAGTTACAGTATTTAGTGAATAAAGTGTATGAAGGATGCTTGCAGAACGGACCGAGAATGAATGTGAGTAAATCTAAGATATTGGTATTCGAAAAACTGAAAGTATGACTCCGTGTAGAATAAAAGTAGAGAACGAATGGCTAGAACAAGTAGAGGAATATTTGTACTTGGGGAGTATGTTTGAAAGGAATGGAAGACCTGATAAAGACATTGAAAGAAGAGTTATGGCAGGTAACAGAATAAACGGAGCTCTCAGACCAGTAATGTCCGATCCAAGCATCTCAAAGGAAGCCAAAATTGCCGTACATAATGCAATTGTAGTGCCCACTTTGATGTATGCCAGTGAAACATGGACGTGGCAAAAGACGCATGAAAGTAGAATAAATGCTGTGGAAATGAGATCACTAAGAAGAGTATGTAATAGAACGATATATGATAGAATAAAAAATGAGGACATAAGGAGAGAATGCAAGATAAAGAAGGATATTATATGTAAAATGAAAGTGAATGCTTTGAGGTGGTTTGGACATATAGAAAGAATGAATGATGAACGACTGACCAAAAAAATATACATGGGTGTAAGAGATGGAGTGAATAGTAGGGGCCGCCCCAGAAAGGGATGGCATGACCATGTGAATGATATTTTGAATGAAGGAAATATTAGAAGCTTGAATAATCGACGAGCATGTATGAGACGATGTATGGATGTAAAGGAAGCTAGGAATGTATGCAAAAATAGAGGAGTATGGCGCTCGGTTCTCTCTGCTTACCCCGTAAGGGATATGGCGTGATGGTATGTATGTATAATTTTATTTATCATATTGACTAGTTTTATTTTAAAAACAAGTGTTTTTAATTCTATTTTATCGAGTTTTGTTTTTGCCACTATATTTTACTTGCCAGTGTGTTTTCGTTTGCCAATTTCTATGATTCCCATAAATATAATTTAAGGTAAATGGCACGAGGCAGAACAGGCTGCCCATCAACTGGCTTCCTTAGACAGGTGGGAGAGTCAACTGATCAAGGCCGAACTGCATTTCCACAAGGGAGAACCTGTCTCAGCCATGTCTTGCCTCAATGACATATTGGACAACTGTCGTTCGGAAGACCAGAGCAAGCTCTACCTTCCTCTACGGATCAAGGCGATGGTGTTGTCGGCTCAGATAGAAAACTCTTCTAGCGGTGTCCACGGCAATTCTTCGAGTAACATAATTATTTTGAACGAAGCTCTCTCCTTGGCTGTTGAAAACTACCTGGACTATCAATCGGCCATAATAGAGATGCACATAGCCAACATTCAGCTGCAGTTGGGTTGTGTTACGAATGCTCTGAGTACAGCGCAGAGAGTTTTGCCAACTATTATGGCGCATGGTGGTCCTTACGATCAGGGAAGAGGTATGTTGGTTGATCAATAATTATTCTTATGAGTCAAAGAAATATCATTTTAGTTTTTACTGTCATCGTCATCATCGGCTCTACAACCCTTGGCCTCCTCTAGAGCAGAGTATGTAATACCTACGGATAGCTCTAGAGTTTGTCCAGGGCCGGATAAACATGTTTTTGCGCCCAGAGCAATATATTTCAAACCGCCCCCCCCCCTCCTTCCCAAATGTTTGGAATTTCAATATTATATTATGCAGTATAATTCAATATTATACAGTAAAAATCAATATATTAATATAAACCAAAGAACAAAAATAAATTATAATTCTACCTATTCCTATTCATGTATGTACCGTATCCTGAGAAGTAGGCATTTTAAACTAAAACCTTAGGTCTTACAATTTTTACAGTATTGGGTCTCATCACATAAACCGTTTAAAGTAAAATATAATTTAAAAGTCCTTTTAACTATCTCAAGTATTATGTAAATAAACTAAACTTAATAACTAATGTTAACACTAAAAATATCATAAAAACTATTTTTAATTAAAAAAAACTCAATATAACTATCAAATTCCAGTAAAAATTTAAAATCACACCAAACATAAAATAAAAAAAACAAATCGCAATTCTAATTAACACAAAACACTAAATAAGTTCTTGGTATAATAAATACCTACATAAATTAATATCAATAAAACGAGGTATGCCAATGAATTTTACACGAAATCTCCCATTGATTTCGATACACTTTGCCGACTAGTATTCCATCTAGTTATAGGTATATATATTAAAATCTATGGTCTATACTAGACTCGTAAAAAATATGGACACGTGTTAACATTTGACATCAGACAGAAGAGAGAGATAGAAACAATAATATATGAATAATTGAAAGAGTCAGGTGACGAGTCGGCAACCGAGATCAAGAAAATAAGTAAGTATGTCGCTAAAGTCGAAAGGGAAAACTTCACTGAAATTATCATAACATTTCTAAAGAACTTCGTTTCCCTTTTTTAGAAAACCTTGCTATTAGTTGCTGACAGGTTCCGCTTATTTAAACGGCTTATGTAGATTCATTAACAAGCAATAAGAGTTCTTAGTATAATGTATAATTAAAGTTACTGTGGCGTGTAGCATCTGGAATGTTTTCAAACACGCCGCTATCATCTCATATGAAATTCATTATGAAGCGCCCGGGCGATTTCAGACAGGGGGGCGCTGGCTTCATTATGTAGATAATTTAACACTTTAGCAAGTAAATTATTACAATGATTATTTTGTGTGTGTGTGTGTGAATCGACTGTCGGGCAGCATAAACGTGCAGTTGTTAGTATTTGGTAGGTATATATATGTTTACGAATAACACGGTAATAGACGGACAAGATATTAACACCGCAGAATTTTAACATACACACCATCACGCCGTGTCCCTTTCGGGGAAGGCAGAGAGAACCGAGTGCCATACCTGGGGAATTTTTGATTTATATAATTAACATTTTAGGATTTTAAGCGCCCTTTTTAGACAAGCGCCCTGATTTCTTATTCCGGGTTGTTCTATGATTTATCCGGCCCTGAGTTTGTCTCCATGACTGTGGGTTCTGCGCAGCACTATGCCAGTTGTGGACACCTATGTTATGAGCATCCTTCCAATCACCGAAGCTTTATTTTATGTGATTTTAAAAGAAAAAGCCCCGCGATCTTTTATATATTATTTTGGGTTAAAATTCAATAAACGCAGTATATTGAGGGCATCTGGGCTGCCATTGACGATATTACATATATTAGAAAATCAAGCCAGCTGTTTGTCTTCTTTCCTTTAGGAAGTTTATTTTAAAAACCACATTCTTTCATCATAATTTTCTAAATGATGTGATTTTCTTAAGCAGTAAGCGATAATTTTGAGGATCTCTTTAAATTCCTTCAATTTTTTGACCAAATAACTAAATTATATTCTAAAACAGTAATGACAAGACTATTGTAGAGACTAAGGGCTATAGTTTGGTCTGAAAAGTTTTTAGTTTGTCTGCAGATAAACCCTTGTATTTTAGACGCTTTCTTGGTTATTTCATGTATATGTGGTCTTATTTAAGCTTTATATCGAAAAGGACTATCGAAAGTGTCACATCTAGCTAAATTATTATTATTTGTGATAGAAATATATTAGCCTTATAAAATTATTTAGATTTATTATTTGTGATGGAAATATGTTAGCCTTACTAATTATCCAGTATTCTAAACCATACATTAGCACCAATTAAATAAGATTTATTGTATTCATGAAAATAACCCAAGAAGTTCGTTCTAGGATAAATTCAAGTGATTTCTTGTGCAAAAAAATGTTAATTCAAAAGTATACTTTTGATGTTATTTAGTGGCGACATTTAATGCGCATAATACTCAATAGGCTAATTTCACATAATTTGTAATTGCTGAAAAAAAATTGTATCTACACATATAAATATCTGTAAAAGACATAATATAATGTTTATCTTTCCTTTTTGTTGCAGCAATGTTACTGTATGTTAAATGTCGAATAGCTTTGTCACCAAAACATGGAGAAGTAAGAAAGAGAGCAATGATGCTCTGTTCTGAATTATTGGAAAAAGTAAAAAACAATTTTCTTCAAATTGAGGCAATAAGTAGATTAAAGGATGTTATTTACTTGCAGGTATATACAAATATTATTTTCACCGTCTGATAAATTAAATTTTTGATATAGCAAAGTGAAAGTAGGTGATTTTGTGGATATTTTTTATTCTGGAAAGTTTTGAGCTTATTCATCTAATTTCACAAACAGTTATTATTAAGGATTAAAAAAATCTGTGTTACTGTATAAAATAACCTTTTATATTTTCCAGCGTTCAATAACTCCATTTGGAAGTGGTTTTCATTTTTTTCAACACTGTGTTATGATCATTGTGATAGAAAATGTAATTTAATTATTCTTGCTTAATATATATATATTTTTTTCTAATTCCAGGCTCAAGTGTATAATGAAATAGGAAATATTGCAGACAGAAATAGATGCGCTTTAGAATACAGAGAATTGGACGAACAACATTCCACAAAATTAAACAACTCTCTTTTGACTTGTTTTTAAAAATACCCATCAAGAAAAAAACAATAATCTGACCAGCGAATTTATTTTCAGTCTTAACATTTATATATAAAAATAATACTATGTACATAAACAAATAATTTTATACAAAGAATGAATGAAACCAAATTTTGTCTTAATAAATCTTGTCGTTCAAAACGGCTTTCTTAATTATTTCTGTCATAGTGTTTTGAATATCCCTACACAAGACTTCAGCCATTAGCACTCTCGTTTTGTCCTGAACTTTGGACTGCGTGTAAGCTGATTCTCCCGAAATGCTGACGTCATTCCAGGAGTGACCGAGAGATGCTTGAGATTCGCAAACACGGCCCAACTGCATCAAAAGAGAGGTTATGTCCTCTAAAAGAGGGGGATAAGCGGTGCATATCCTAACCAGCGAAGGAAGTACAGGTTGAAAGAGTTCGACCCTAAGATCGCAAGGTAACACTGCAAGTAATACAGATAATGTATTGACGCATAACCTCGCTATTGACATAGCCTTTGGCAGAGAATATTGAATAGACAGATGAGAAACAAGGTCAATAGCAAACACTTGTTTTTCCAGAGAGGCTTGACTTAATAATTCCGGTATGAAATCAAGACAGATGTGCATCGATGGAATTCCTTGGACCGTGACCGGTAAAAGTTCTCTGGGATAACCCTGGAAATGAACAAGCTTAGCCAGTGAAGGTTCCGATATAAATATTTGGTGGAAAAATGAGCAGATGATGCTTCGAACTTCTCGCAGCGACCACATCAATTCAGGGTGTGTCTTGTCTTCTTCAGTTTCGAGACAAGCTTCCAACAAGATTTGTAACGCTGCACTTTCTTGTGCGGCCACTAGAGCGTTCTTGAGTTCGTCTCTTTCCAAGTCTGAGGTCAGTTGGCCTGTCTTTCCTATGAGAGGTTTGTCATGCAGATGTCTGGCCAGTTGACTCCTGGAGGCGGCAAGACTGGCCTCTAATATCCTGAGTACAATCTTCAAAATTGGTCCGCATCTAAAAACTCTAACGTCACATCTCAAAACTTGCAGAGGATCAACCAATATGTTTTCCTGCGTAAGGATAATGTTTCTTGAGGAGCTGCTGAGATTGAGAAGTGCATTTATAGACATCACCCACAGACACCTGGGAAGTACGGTGTTCAATCTCAACCAGACCTGTCTGTACAATTCTTGGATATGTCTCGACACTTTATCATTAAGTATAGTTTTAAAATAATACACAAAAGTTTCTGCAAAAGGCCAGATGTCAGTTGGGTTTTTTGTAAGCATCAGCTTCAATAATTTTCCTGTTTTTGAAGGGCTTGTTTCGATAACTGAAAAGGCATCAATGAGTGACATTTCTGTGAGTGTACTGTCTGAAGATAAACTGATAGAAGTTGAAGGTTGAGCGGAATCACCGAAGACGTGATCGTCCATCCAGTCGTCTACCAGAGATAGATGTGGAAAGTGCGTAGCCAATAGTTTGAGAAGTGGACTGAACAGACCTCCGTAGCTGAGTTGGTCTCGTTGCGCCTGATGAAGTAAATATTTGATTGGAAGTTCAGAGAGGAAGGAAGTGGAGTAACATTTGATTTTACGACCGCTGGCTATATGTGAGGCCGTGTTGGTGAGTCTTACGTCTTCATAGAGCAACAGGTAATATAGAAACAGCAACTGCGAAGTGAGACTTGGCTTTTCAATGGTTACATCTTCAGAAGTGACATTGTCGATTTCCATTTCGGCCAAATTGTATATTTTCTTTTTGGTATCGAAATGAGCGCCAAAAACAGAGTTGCGGAAGACGTTTCTTATTTCTTCTTCTGTTATTGGTTCATTGACATATTCAATGGCACCTTTGTTGGCGTTGGTGCTGGTGAAGAGAATAGAATTGACATATACTTCCACGAGAGCAGGCAGTATGGGATGCAATGGGGCTGTGGAGTTGCATATCTGTTTGTAAATCCAGCTTTTGATGGCAACTTTATGTTTGGAGAAGGCTCTAGATTTAAGCAGTTGATGGATGCAATGCACAGGAAGGTATCCCGGAATGTTTCCGTTAAGGTTTGCAGTGACAGGTACTTTGACAGCGTGTGCAGTTACAACCTGTAAAATAAAATATACAATTCTTATTAGATCTTGTATATTTTTTAAGCAATAGTTGAATTTTTATCTCAGGATTGGGTTAATGATACATGATTGATTTAATGAATTGCCCGGCACTGGTTGAGGCTTCCAGAGCAAGTGGACTATAAATGTGCTTGGTGGTCTCTACTACATTCAAGAACCATGCCTAAAGAATGTGGGCCTGGATTCATGAATCCAGTGAAACCACGATTGCCTTTCTCTTTTGTAACACAGAGTAGTAATCCTTTAAAGGAATTGGGCAGTCAATAATTTAGTTTACTATCAACAGTGTAAACTGGCCTTAAAAGTAGAATAAATTTCCCTCCGACATGTGGAGCTCAGAACATTGTCAGCAATTAAGTTTTAGCGTCCTTAGAGAAGTCTTCTATCACTAAACGGTGCTTTATAAATTGCTATAATTATTATGTAAGGTATGTATAATGTTTGATTACCTTGATTACAGATGGGTCGGTGGCAGAGCGGTTAGTGCGCTGGGCTAGTAATCCAGCGGTCGCGAGTTCGAAACCTGCCTCGACCGATTTCGTTCACCTAAGCACAAGCATTTATTTGCTTATTTTAGGGAACGTAGGAAGATGTATATGTACTTGTTTAACAAGGACATATTCATTTTTTATTTTTATAATCATTTATTACCTGTTCAGTAAATATTTCCTGTGTGAAGACCTGTTTGATTCTTGTCATATTGTTTGATCGAATGGGCACCTTCATTCCCAGGGTGGAACAGACCAAGTCACAGATAGCAGAGGGTTGATTGGAATGAAAATGGATGGCGATCAGTAGAAGCATCTCACCAAAGGAGGCTGTTACACCAGAAGCACTGGAGAAAATATACAAATCTTTATTAAAAGAGAACAATATTAAATATAAAAGTATATTAAAACTTCAATTATTGAAAATGTGGATTTTTACTTTATAATAGTGACAATAATTGATAATGTATGAATTAAAAATAAATACCTTTCAAAATATGCTTCCTCTTTAACGAGCCACTGGACCCATTCAATAGCTTTCTTTTCATGTTCTGGTAGAGCTGTAGTGGAAAAAAAAACAATAATTGAAGGTTTTAATGAAAATAGAAAAACAATAATTTCATCATTATTTATTTTCTATAATTCAGGTACATACCAAGAATATTTCATTTGATGTAAAAGTAAAAATTCTCTAATGAATCTATCACTTTGACCCGAATGCACAGTCCTAGGTAACTAAATACTAACTCCTAACCTCACTGGAGAAATTAGTAATCTCTAATTGCATTGCAGAGACATCACTAACTAAATACTTAAGATCGATCCTACACCAAACTTTAGGTCCATTGCGTAGCATTATTGTGTATGTGGCGCAGCATTATTGTGTATGAAGAAAAGAGATGGGTTTTATGGGTTTATACTGACATTTAAAATATTTTTTGTCATAACAACACAAACACATGTAACCAAGCTCACACTGACAGCTCTATGTCACAATTCTTTAGAAATTCCAGTGATTTTCAAAAGAATCTCGTATAGGTCGCTAAATACTCTGTGTGGGTTTGATTTGACAAAATTACCAAATACATATTTGTCAAAGTCACTAAAATCATCATATATCGAAAACATCTTGTATTAAACCACTCGTAAAGTCCTTCACGAGAAACCTTACATTTTGAAAGTTCACAAATGATATTTTATGCGAAAGTATTTAGATATGTCTCTGCAATGCAATTCTCATACAAAAACTTGGTAGAATCCTCGCGTTACAAAGCCACGTGATCTCCTAACTTTAGTGAGCGACTGTGCAATGAAAATATGGTTAGTATTTAGATCGGACTCTGCATTCGGACCTTTATCCCAGTTTTGTCAATTTTAACTTCAGTCAACTTTATCAATAAGCTTATAGGAAATACAGCTGAGTAATTCATTTTTGCTGTGCTTTACTTTAACAAGTTTTTATTTAATTTGTAAGTGAGTGACAGCAAATAAACTATAGTGTATTTTTTTTAAATATTAGGCAACCCACCCTTAGAACTATAGTGTATTTATTTATAAATAATAGTTACCTATAAGAGATGGACATGCGATGATCATACAGAGACTGAGAGATACAAATCTGACACCAGCTGGAGTGGGAGGTGGTTTGGAAGTAACTAAACGAATCAAACATGCCACTTCTTCATCTTGAAATCTGCAATCACAATTTATTTATATATAAATATCTCATCTGCAAGTGGATATTACTGAAGGGCAGAAACATCACATCAGAAAAAAATACATTGATAGTTGAAACCAATACAATTTTCGGACATGATATACGAATGAACCACTGCCTTTAAAAGGAGTTATATACATCAACCAAATATTGGAATGAATTGCCATAGCACATTTGTACGGCAGCCTCACTGCAGAGCTTTAGCAACAAACCATTGCAGTGAATGACTGCTGAGTACACAAAATTAAGCAATAGCAGCAGTATTCTTACTGTTTTTCTTTCTTTTTTTGTTTTAATTATTTTTCCTGTTAAGTTTTTTTTATTTTAATTTTGTGATTGTCCAAGGCATTGCTGAAAATGAGCTGCACTGTGGGTCTACACAAGATGTACAGCTAAGCAATTGCCTATTTGTTGTAAAATAGTGCAAAAAATTGTAATCTCAAAATATTTGCAACAAATAAATTATAATTCATTTGTTTATTTATTTACACAATATAAACAAATATATTGCATACTGGTTTATTGGCATTAAGCGATTTCTTTTAACCAACCAGATTACAAAGTATGACAACATTATATTATGCACAACGGTAGAAAGATTGATTGCGAAAATACAAGATAAATAAAATACATTACTGAATTAAAAAATGGATTGGGAAGGAAATAGGAGAGGAAATCAGGATCAGGTGTTTATGGATAAATATTCCATCTAACATTTAGTGAAATAGCAATTAAATCAACTCAAGAACATTTTGAGAAATAATTAAGTGAAGTTGAGAACACTTTGAGAAATAATTAAAGCAAGTTGAGAAAATTTCGAGATATAATTAAATTAATGCGATGAATATTTTGAGAAACAATTAAATCAATTCCATGAATATTTTGAGAAATAATTAAATCAACTTAATATTTAAAGAAATACTTAAAGCAATTCCAGAAAATTTTGAAAAATAAATCAACTCAATTAATATTTTGAAAAACAAATAAACTCAAGCTTTTCATCATTTTTTGATTGTAGTAAATTTTGTACTACACAGAAGTATAATAATAAGGAAAAGGTGTTTTGATTAATTGTTCACATAAGAAAGCAACAGCATAAGCACCCGTTATTTAGGGTAATAATTAGTAAACAAAAATTTATAAAACAAACTCACTTGACGCATGCAATACCCCTGAAGGCGTAGTAGAGTCTCAGGAGGGCTGCCGCTTGAAGGGCTCTGTCCGACCTCAGTCCTCCGCTGGCAGCCGCTTTGAGCCGACGAAGCAGCTCGGCGCGCAAGGCCCCACCTCCTCCAGCGCTGCTGGAAGAGGATCCGCCCTCGCCGCTGGAGGAACCAGATCCCGAACGCCCTCGCTTGCCACCGCCACGGAGAAATCCCCCCACCCAGTTGCGGGAAGATTGTTCGCTGCCCAGCAACAAGCCAGACACAAATGCCACCTGAAAAAATTTTTTTTTGGTACAACCAAGATAAAATATACAATCATTAACCTGTTACATAGATGCTGCTGTAAAATAAACAGAAAATATTAGCATTGTAGGTTCTATTATTTATTTATTTATGTAACTTCTCAGGTAACTAACAGGTGCTATGTCAAATAATTATTTAACACACACCCAATAACAAGTTGCCACATTCTGGAGACTTACGATATTAATCGTCTCACAGATCCAGACTGAAAACACAATTAAAAACTGTGTCTCCACCGGGAATCGAACCAGAGACCCTTGGATCAGCAGTCAGATACCTAACCAACTGAGCCACGAAGACCGACTATATATCGATACCTCCTACGTAAACTACCGTAAGTGCAAAAAGTCAAATTTAGAGGAGAGCAGTTTAAAGTTTAAAATGTTCACAGGAAACACAAATCTTAACATATTGCGTTCATATTGATTACGAGTTATAAAAAAAATATTATTTAAAATTTACGATTTAAATAATTTCAACAGAGTCAATACTTTCGGGAAAATGCTACACTAGCGTCACAGTATTCTCTGAGTTTTTTCTGCGTAAACAATAGTATTTGTTTATACCGTACTACACGTCGTTCTAAATTTTAGATACGATATTTTAAGTTTGTAAGAAACGTATTTTTAGGACTTTTTGAATTTTTTTTGTTTGTGTTTTTGATAGATAGATCCAAAAGGAACCCAAATATGTAAAAAACTCAAAATCACAAAAATGTGGCCTACGGTAGTATACGTAGGAGGTATCGATATATTAATATCTAAGTTAAAATAATATTTTTACATAGTTTGATCTCGACACTAGGAACAATCAACAAATGTCTATTATATATTCACATTCATGAACTGTCAATGAATTCAGATATTTATTCACATATGTAGAGCAACAGACAAGTAATAAAGATCTTTGTAAATTGTTGATAAAACGGAGTTTTCTAATAACAAGGCACTGCGTCTATGACAGTTTCTTGAATGTTTGAACAAGTATTGGTGGGCGCTATTGGGTTCATAAAATAACACTGGTGCACGACAAAGGTTGAGACAAGATTCAAACCCATGTTTACTGGATCGTTAATTCAGCCCATAATTGTTTTGCCACAATCCTATCTATTCAGCAGTACAATTTTTTTACTAATTATATTCGTTGTAAAATAACCCTAGCACAATCACTTCTACTGTTGCTTGACTATGTTGATGTTTGCTATTTGGATGCAAACGAGGAACACCTCAACAAACTTGAACATCATATTTCTCATTACTGTAATCTCCTTCAATAGCCCAAGATACGACAATGACGTAATATTCATACCCTGTTATTGTCAATGTTTTTTTCTAATCCAAACTTACCTCAGTATCTCAAAAATATATTCAATTATATTTTAAGCCATGGGCGTCCACTTCGATCTGCTGAACGTACTTTACTATCTATTACAATTCATAGTACTGCATTTTTTAGCTCTTCATTTGAAGTACATTCAGCAAGGCTATGGAATAGTCTTAAGTTCTGATATTACGTCGGCTATCTCATTAAACATATTAAAAAAAGGCTAAATCAAAATATCTGATGATAATATCTTATTTCTTCTTCCTCTCCTCTTCTTATCCTTTTGTTTTCCTATTATTGCTATGAACTGTTATTATATTCAATCAACTTTTTTGTTTTTTTTTTTGCTTTTCTTCTTTTTTCTTTATTTTTGTCATGTCATAACCTTATTGCCATAGCACACATTGGATTGTATATTAACATCAACTCTGGTTGGTTGGAAAAAATTGCCGTTTAGCAATAAACTTGCCAGCGTACATATTATGTGTAATAGAATATACAAATAAATAAATATGTAGAATTTAACTTACGACGTCACTTTGTGAAGAGGCAGCGTCGGCAGCTGCATGGTCCAAAGTAATGGATATGGCCAACGCAGGAAGTCTGCAGGCATCTGCACATTTGGCTCTAACACTGAGAGCGTGACCTGGTGCCATGGAACACAGCATGGCCAGAGCGAGGGAGCGAGACTTGCCATTGGGGCCTTCCTCTTCACCGCGGTCTGCGTTCCACACCAGATGGGACACAACTGGAACAATCAATAGTTTGGATGGGGAGATTTGTTTTAATATTTCATGCAATATTTCTGTTCTTTTATTATATATAAAAAATTATAAACTATACAAAATAGAGCAATGCGGACAATTTTCAAATGCAGCAGATTTACCCAAATCAAATATATGCTTCAGAAGATGAAATTGTTGTCAATAAAACAGCAAATAATTTTAAACGTATTAATTTTCATATATAAATTAAAAAATGGACTATCACTGCGATATTTGCAAAAAAATGTTCTGTACAATTTCGAAGTTCACACCTATCTGACGAGAAATCGACGGGACTTTAGACTGCCTCAGACTAACCTGGCAGGTACACAAAATAATGTGTATTGCAAAGGTTTTCTAATGTTTAATGATTTGCCAGAATGTGTGAAGGAAGCATCTGGTCTTGTCGCCTAAGTGTTGAATACATAAAGGAAAAGTTATTTTAAGATATTGTGTGGTTCCTTTGTATTTTTGTGTAAATTTGAATATTTTCTTGTTTTTTGTTGTTTTTATATATTTCATACTGTGAAAACTTTTTATTTTTTCAACTTCTAAATATGCTCATTGGTTATACTAGATGTAAGAAAGTGCATTTATTTTTTACATCTAAATAAAATATACATACATACATTTATAAGTTTTACGTACATTAGTTATGTCGTGAAGCTTGAAAAACTATCACATTTACATTTTGTTGTTGGGTCAATGTAAGCATAATATTGTACAAATAAAATAAATAATGTTGAACGTCAATAAATAAAAAAAAATAATATTATTTTCTGAATTAAGTTGTGGGATATTAAAAAAATAATAATATTGATTTTTTTATATTGTCATTATTGACGGTATTTATGTTGTAGAACTCTTATGAGGGTTTTTTTTTATATCAAACAAATTTTAGTCTACAAGGAAAAACAAAATTTTATGTTTATATGTTGATAAACATAGAATTTTGTGAATTTTGATAAACATGGAGTTTTGACTGTATACTGAAACAGCAAGCCCGGTAAGCAAGTAGGGGTGAGCGCAAAAGATCCCAAGCGTCACAGTGCATGAGACCACCACAAGTACTAATAAAAACGTGTGGGTTGTGGCCAACACTAAATTCCACACTCCACAAAGTATTAAAATTTTTTATGGAAAATATTCAGCATTTTCATGAAATGAGTTTGTTAAATTATTTTTGATTGCTATGAAAAATTGATAATTCTTCAATGCCGTGATGTGCCTTTTACTAATTTGAAATTTAAAAAACAAATTTCGAGGTTTCTGAGCTTGGGTTCACTTTGAAAAATGAGAAGCACTATTCAGATATCCTTCAAAATCTAATGGGGTCTAAGTGAGTATTAGATATATAAATTTGAAAAGAATCGAATGAGAATATTAGTCTATAATCGATAAATTAGAATAAACATGCAGTACATAGCACACATCACATAGCACACACCCACAAAGATACATTGTGATGAAAATTTCAAAATACAATCTTAGTATGATACTAGTTGATCTGGAATAAAAAAATAGACTTAAAAATTGTGAGTTTAATACTTCCCACTATATCCCCCCTGGGTTAGTGAGGAGTAAAAAAGTTTACTCATTAAGTGGTATTAAGCAAAGTATTTGCACCATTGCTAAATTCACTTTACTTCATTTGAACAAATGAATATTTGATACATAGAAACAGATCATATAAAATAATTAATTCCTGGCGAGTTGTAACATAGTAGGGGATAAAAGATATTCATTCAAAACTATTTTCATTGTTTCTATATGTTGGAAACACTAGCAAGTTGGAAGAAAGTGCCGTTCGGTAATAAACTACTAAGCACTTGCACAGGGTGCACGGGAGTATTCACATATACAAAATAACTAATAAATTTTTTCAATATTGGACACTGTCACTTCGTGGTAGAACTCCATAATTAATTAAAACTATGAAAAATTTTTATATTTAATTTTACGTTCTACTTAAATTTTTTCGCAAACGCGACTCCCATTCACCGGTATCGCTCTATGATGAGCATCGTCAGAATGGTGAACAATAATGATGAAGACCATCTATATATAGATTCACAAAGAGGATAACAACAATAGATATGGAATGGGGCAATTCTAAGAAAAATTAAATACCCGAAAGACATTAAGGTAAATATGTATGCAGGTATAATAAAAATAAAATTGAAGTGAAGGAATGAATATACAAATATTGTATTAAAAGGACAGCAATCATATTGAATAATGGCCAACAGAAAAACCCAACATTAACTATTCTAATGGTAATAATAATGGAGAAGTATTAAAATCTATTTGTGCGTTAATCAAAGGAACGTTGCTGTTACATTTTACTCTATTTATCTCTAATATTTCTAGTTTGTCTAATTTTTTACCTTTTCTTAAACTATGTATAAGATTTATCCCAGTTTGTGAGTTAAACGAATGCTCACTCTCAAGTAAATGTGTCGCAAAGTTCGAAGTGTCTTTTTTCAAACGGAAACACGCAAGATGTTCTTTAAGGCGTGTATTTAAAGATCTACCCGTTTGACCAACATATATACCTGAGCATGTATTGCATGTAAGAGAGTAAACACCTTTTTAATTAACTAATAAATTTAATCATGGAGTTTTACATTCACCTTTTGTCATATCTACATCACATTATTATTTATCTAGTAACATGCGATAAATAAATATGATTATAATTACCTTCTTTAAAAGTGTCCGGCATATTGGACACAACCCAACAAATGATGGAGGGTCCTTTGTTCACGTACAGCAAAGTCTCACAAATATCCGTTATGTTCAACAAGACGGGCAGTTCCGCCAAGCAGATACATATAACATCCGATATTTCTTCCAGATACACATCATTGTCAAACAACTCCGAAGACTTGACAGTGACATCAGTGTTGGGAGTGCTGGCCTTGGCCTGGATGTACTCCGACACTTGGGATTGCATCTGTAGAAGCTCTGCCAAGACGAGGCGGACTCTTCTCGTGGAATCGGAACGTTCAAACTCATTAGCTAAACCGTTTACAATGTTTTGTATGAGAAATGATTCTTGACGGGAAGATCCAGGTTTTTGCCTGAAAATAAAATTTTAAGTATATACTTAAATGAAATTCAGAAAAATAATAGTTCTAATTTAAAATTCACTAAACCACATAATTACAATAGAGATATTTAAATCTTTTTCAACAGAGGCAAAGTAGAATATGTTTTGAAAATAGTTTAGGTTTTTTACAACTATTTCGGACCAGTTGATTACGGCCTTATAAGCCGAAACGGTCGTCGGTAGACAAAATAAATACTTTGTGAAATAATACGTGTTCATATTTTTTTATAATTAACATATTTGTGGACACATATTTCACGAAGGATCCACTCATTTAGACACATACTATTTTTTGGAATATTTCATTTTGTTATTTTTTGGAATATTTCATTTTGTTATTTTTTGGAATATTTCATTTTCGATTGAATTGTTATTGAAGGTTAGAAGTAAATAAGTGAAAAATTGTGTTTTCCAGGAAAAATAATTTGACAGCCATTGCCGTCATTCTCTTCTTTGATGAAGAAATATTACTTACTAGAGATATGACGGGTAAAGCCGTCATGACGGCTATACCCGTCATTACCTGAATAAGAGATTCGATTTAGACTGCTATAGCCATCATAACCGTCAATGTATTAACTATTTCGGCTCATTTGTAACCATTTTAATTGTTTAAACCACAAAATTTTCTAACAACTTTTCATTGATGTATTTGCACAAACACTATAATGTCTTTTTTTAAGTGAAGTAAGAAGTGTGACTGAATTAAGAATTAAATGAACCATTCAAATTTAAGCCATGTTTATAAATGACAATGAATTATTTTCCTTACCTCATCTGTTGTTCTTTCTTCAAGTCATGTTCTAATGCATGAAACTCTATAGAAAGCAACGACACCATAGAATTAACGAGCTCTATTCCAGCAAGGAGTGTAAGAATATCTTTCTTTGCTTCAGCACAATACTTGGGAATGTCTAGCGGTGAAATTAAGGCCATACGAACTAGACATGGAAGAATAGGTCGAATATCTTCGGCTGAACATTTCATAAGCTCTTCAATGTTCAGACTTTCGATGGCCTCAAATACATGAGGAGCAACTGGCTTGAGAAACATTATGAGATGAAATAGAATGTACTTTAATATATCACACTATCTTTTGTTTATAATACAAAGTCACATAATTACAGCTAATGGTCGACACAATTGTAAATAAAATTCATGTCGAATAATTGAGATGTCACGAAAAAATAAAAGAATACTTTGTAAAGTTTAATAAAACTTTTTTAACCGGCCAGAGAATATAATACAATCACATATCAAAAACCAAATGACAAATGTCAATTCAGTCCATAGAGAAAGTGTTATTTATATTCATAGATAAAGTTATTAATTGCCAGTATAAAAAATCTTAATGTGCTGCCATATGTAAAAAAAATTGAACTTGATATTAGTACCAGCGCCCTCTGGATTAACTGTTTTTTTTGTTAAATTAGTAGGTATTGGTTAAATCTACTTTAATTATGTCGCAATATAATATTTTCCAATATCGCCCACGTAGGTATGTGCTAAATGATTTCTGTGCTAAATGACTGTATTTTTTTCATATAAATCAGTACATTTTGAAACGTTTTCGGTTAGTGTCGTCTCGTTGAGTCGTTTTTAAAACAATTATAAAATTTATTATCATTTATTTATTATTAATAAAAAGTATGAATGGAATTTTCTTCAATTAATTGCCATACAAACATAAATAAATTAATTGAGATGTAATTTAAGAATCATTTAGTTGATACCATATTATAATTATAATCGCAATCTTATGTTTTGAAATGACTTTATCACCATCATCCGTGTCATGTCTTTAGGTCATGTCTTTGGCCTGTTGTAGAGTTCGCCTATGTAACGCGACCTCTACTGTTCGCTTGGAGTTTTAAATTCGCTGCCAAATTACATATAGCATTATTAAGTAAATAAGCAATGTTAAACGTCAAAGAAAAAAAAGTATTCTTACTATTAATTTTTGACAGCAACCAATAATATTTATCCGGGATAATTTTAATAATTTATCCGGGAGCACCGGGAATGCCGAGATCTATATTCGCAGCACTATTCGGCGAGAGAGCTTCCTGGGCCGTGACGAAAGCTGATTTTGGAAAGTGCTCCAAACGCTGTTGAGATCCTGGAGCAATGGCCTGCATTTTCTTGAGACTAGTCTCGCCGCCATTTCGTTTCTGACGCAGCCACTCAATTTACATCTGCCGGTGCCGGTGCCGGTGTGTATCAGCACGATCATGGGCGTGAAGGAAAGACAATATATTATGTGCCCCAGAAAATGATACTATTTATGACAAATTTTATTGGTGAGAATATTTCGGCTGTGTTATTTATTTATTTTGTTGACCTTGTGGCAGAATACCTACATCGAATATATGGTATTTCTGTCACAAGAAAAAATCAGTCAAAACAATAAAAGGGTAATGATTTCAAAGGTGACACTTTCACTTTTGTATGCAACAATAAATAAGTCTTCATACTGACATACCCCTAAAGGCTGTTTACCAGGCGACAGTTCAACGACCCCTATTTTACCAAAACAATAGGGTATATAAACAAAACAACAAATGACATAGTATCTCTTTACCTGTCTAACTTCTTAGTGAAAACATCGACCTGCTAAAGTACCACTCGCGTGTGAAATTGTTATTATTATTAATTTATAAAAACTCTGTGTTCGTGATAATATACAAATCTGTAAGTTGTCATTTCAGTTTGTTATTTCTTGTCTCTTTCCTATCTTTACCCTGTCTAAATTACTTTTAAAGCAACTGTAGATATTTCGCACTCCGTGAAATACGCTCTCTACTTGATTGTGACTTGTTAGAACTTTTAATATTACTAAATAGAGTTCGCACTCTATTTATTTATTTATTTATTATTTCCATCAATGGCTAAATAGCCTTTTACAAGTACATACAAAATACAAAGTAGTACAAACACGTTTAATACATACAATAATATTATAAAATAAAACAAAAAGAGATGTATAAATGTACGAAATATCTACCAGAATATTTTTTGCATATTATATCTAAACATTTTTTAAAGAAATAAATACCAAAAACAAAAAGAAACAAAAATAAATAGCATATATAAATTATATACCTAGGTATAAAGTTAATTCAAAAGTGTCATTAAAAAAGAATGAAACATAAAAACAGTTGAAAAATAAGCCATGAAACAAAATATAAAAAAGAGATGCCTAAAAATATGTATACATCCATACAATATGCAATACACAAAATATATAGATGCAGAAACAACATTAAATAAACAATTAAAAAAAAAGAAGATATATAAATAACCAGTAAACAACAAAGTAACGTAAAAATAGATTACAAGAGAGATAGAAAAAGAGTATCCATACAAGTTAAAAGAGTGACCTCTCTTCCAACACGTCACAACAAGGAGTTCATTCAGGCTAAAATTCCCTTCTGGAGTCTTAAAACATAGAACCTAACTGAGGTATCTATTGTTATATAGTAAACCCCTCTGGTTACTATTAATTTAATTGACCTACACTGGTCTCCTGCCAAATTGGTAATAAGCGCACACCTGTATAGTGGTGACTCGCTATAGTTGGCCACAACGCCTTAACCTTATCTATTTGAATTTTAATTTGTGACGTCAATATTTGACAATATTTTTACATTAATCATTTTTAGTATTTACTGTCTAACGTTTTCGAAGCTAACCGCTTCTTCCTCCGGACAAAATTATACTAAAGCAGAATGTGTGCAGTGTGCACGCGCTAACAGTTGAGTGACTTATTGAAACTAACGGTACGGTGGGGGGCGGGGAGAGGTAGCTTATAATTATTATTTGCTGGTATATTATTAAGTGGAAACATATTAATGGCGAGTTACTTAAATTTATTTGGTTGTTTATAATTTTCATTTTTGAAATATTATAAAAACAAATTTGAGATTTTATATTTATTTATATTTATACCAATTTTCAGCGTTCTAAGTAATACGAATTGTACAAACAATAGACAATAAAAAAGTATTGTGATGTTTTTTTGGTTATAAATTGTTCAATATAGTATAATAACTTCACAAATGTTTAGGTAGCTGCTTCAAGACAGATTTTTTTCTAGTGAATCAACTATCTTTTACTTTAGATGGGTGGTGGCAGAGCGGTTAGCGCGCTGGGTTAGTAATCCAGTGGTCGCGAGTTCGAATCCTGCCACGACCAATTTCGTTTACTTTTAGCACAAGCATTTATGCTTAGTTTAGGTAATATATGTCCTTGTAACTAAGTACATATTCATTCTTTAATAAAAATTCTCTCGGGTTCATAATTATAAATTAAAATCTCAGGCAGTGTTTCGGGAATCCGGATGCGGTGTCACTAATTAGTTTGGCACAAGAACGTGATGAGTTTGGTGTGATGGTCGCCAAACTCCAAGGAGTGGTACAAGAAAAAGAAGAAGAAGAAATTCAACTCATAATTCCATATTTCTTAAAATTTATTAATGTGTTAAAAAAGAAAAATAAAAAAATATGTAATATATAAAAAATAGTAAAAAAGTATGTATTTCGATTCAAAAAGGAATAAATGTATGGATGGGAAGTTATCGTGATATTTGATTTTCTCTATGTACGTAATTAAATCTAATAACATCAAAATTTTCCTCGATTTTCCTTTACTCCTGTTTACTGAAATATGTATATCACCAAAAGTCGATTGGTGATTATTTTATCTTGTCTACCGAAACATGGCACAGAATGTCACGAAGAAGACTTAACAAATATGAGAATTGAGGAGGTCTCAGTATACAATTTTTCTCTTTATTTGAAGCAATAGATCACTAAACAATTACATATTATTTCAAATAAAGAGAAACGCCCGAGGCCTCCTCAATTATCGTAGGTATTTGTCTCCAAATATGGGTGTTAGTTGTAGTAAATGACTGCAATTGCTGCTGCACACATTGGAATGGAAGGAAATAATAATTGGTGTATCCAGACATGTAAAATAATTATGTAGGTAGTCCATTGGAGACCGATTCATGGAGTTTATTATCTTTTACTTAAGTTTCATCGGGTTTGGTGTATTAGATACATAATGTATGAAATGTGCAGAGTTTAAATATTTTTTATTAAACATATAAAAATAAAATGCACATAAATTTTGTCTTTTGTTTCGTTCAATCGACCAATATATTATATTGATAGGGCTAATTGGTTCTCATCGCTACAAACATATGTTATGATGTGCCAAAATGCTCTTTACGTTCTGAATAATAATGTTGTTTAATTGTTCGCTACTCCCACCATCACCCGCTCCGCATATGGGGACTGTCAACGGCCCCTTCGCAGAAAGCTAGAATGAACGTCAAAAAAAAACAATGCATGGCACGAAAAGTAGCTCATGGAGCCCTCTAGATTAGCAATCTCGGCACCATGGTGCAAAAAGAACAATCAACAAGTGCGAATTGAGATTCACACTTGGGGACTGTCGGCGACTTCAGATAATGCACCGTATCTATGGCAAAATCGTTGTTTAATTGTTAAAGATATTTATTTATATTTAGGAAACAGGCATAAGGTAATAATAATGAAATATTAACAACTTTGCTAGTAAAATGAAGTAAGTATTATATTATAAGTGTTGCGGCTTGGTAATCCTTCAATTCGTACCTTCCCGACAATTCCTATATTTTTGCCCTAGCAACATCCATGAATCCAAAACCTACCTATTTACCCCGTTGCAACAATAAGACCACGAACAAATTGACACCAAAATTCAACTCAGCCAGTATGCAGCGACTAGCCGACGGTAACGTTAATGACAGCCGCCAGTAGTAAAACCCGTAAAAGCGCCGTACGGCCGTGACGTGTTTTTGAACATTAAGTTTACAGTGATATACTTGTGGGATCAACGGAGAGTGCAGTAAAACGGGGTAAGTCCTTTGTATCTTTCCTTGATTTTCCAATTGCAATAGTTGTGATTTTGCTTCCCCGTGAAATCAGAGTGTCAGAGCTGCATTTAATCGCTTCGAAACCGGAGATGGTTGAATCCTCCATTTTGCCGCCGAAAATCGCGCCAGGCATTAAAATCATCAATTCTTTTCTGTGTGGGCTTTAAGCCCACACAGAAAAGAATTGATGTAAGTATACAGGATGAGGTAGGAGGGAGTTAAGAGGGAATGGGGAGGGAAGAGGGAGTACAGAAGGAGAGGGATAAGTGTTATGAATATATCGTCAACCTCGTAAAAAATTCGTTTTTTTAAATATCAAGTGATCGCATTTTTGTATGGGAATCCAGGTGAGCAAGTTCTGTCAAACGGTGAAATCAAAAGCCTTATAATAACCCATATCATGGATATAATTATTTATTTTATTTATTATTTTGTTTTATTAAGAAATACAACAGCTGTTTACAAACATTTATAGGTATACAGTAAATAATTTTCTTATTTATATCGCCAATTACAGTATTTCCTAGTTATTAGTTACATTTTATATTGTTTATTCGGTAAAAATTCTCAATTAATACGAAAAAAGAATATTTCAAGTGATAATGGAGATGGAGATGATATCTATATCCTTATTTTTAGCAACAAATAGAGACAAATAAAAGTACATAACATACAAATATTTTATGTACATTTTTTTATCTAGGGTAAAACATTTACGCACTGTTCATTTGTCATCTTTTTTTATAAATATCTTAAAATACGTTATTAAAAATATTTGTTAACTCGCAGATTATTTCAAATTGTGATTTCATTCGCTTATGTTTACAGTTCAATGAATTTATTGTTTATAATATATTATTTCAGTGCCATAACATTTTACTTGTTAGGTTTTATATATACTTTTCCATAATTTTTCTATAGTATATATTTAGATTTTTCACAAGAATATAGGCATCTTAATTAGACTATATATCCATTTATTGATTTTAACAGTTCTTTTTTATAGGATGCAATGTTTGATGAAAACAGGTCTATCTTTGTATTGGTCATACAGTTATTATTGAAACTAATACACGCTCTATTGACAAATGTGTTTAATATATAGTTTGTTCTACAGGACTCGATATAAAATAGTGTTTTATTTCTGTTGCTTCTAGATGGACAGTGGAAACGGATTGCACTCAGGAGTGCACTACTATCGACTATATTATTTAAAATTTTGTACAAGTAGACCAGATCAATAACTATCCTTCGGTCTTCCAGTGATTTTATTTTATAATGTGTAAGTGCTTGATCATAATACCGGAAATACCGACGGTTTCTGAAATTGTATTGTTTTATGCATTTTTTTTGTAATCTCTCTATAGCATTAATGTGGACAGTATAACTCGGGTTCCAGACCGCAGAGGCAAATTCCAAAAGACTTCGGATAAGCGAGTTGAACAGTATTACCAGCGAGTTGGGATTCCGGAAATCCTTTGTGTTTCTAAATATAAAGCCTAGGGTCTTGTAAGCACGGGAAGTAATATTGTCATAGTGTTTAATGAAATTTAATTTTTCGTCTAATATAATTCCCAAGTCCCTCATTTCGGACTTACGTTCTAGAGTCGAGCTATTTAATTTATAATCAAAGTTTATCCTGTTTTTGTTTCTGGTATAAGTTATAAAGTTACACTTGTCGATATTCAGGAACAGTTGATTTACCTGACAGTACTCTTTTAGTGCGTCGATGTCGTTTTGAAGATCAATACAATCAGTGATACACTCGATTTTTCGATATAGTTTAGCATCGTCTGCAAATAGTAATAAGTTCGAGGTTTTTACACAGTTTCCCATGTCGTTTATATATATTAGGAACAGGAGTGGTCCCAGATGGGACTCCTATCTTATGGAGTTCTTCAATATCTTAAGATGTTATAGAACTCCATATGATAATTATATCCATGATATGAGTAATCATGAGGGTTTTGATTTCACCGTTTGACCGGATTTGCTCCCCAGATATTAAAAACATTAAAAAAGATCGAAACCCTCTTATGTTTTACTTAATTCAACGTTGGATTTTTTTGTTATTCATTTATATTATGTATTTAATTAATTATTTGATTGAATTTGTTTATTTTAATTAATTATACTTCATGATTTTCTCTTCTCGTTTCATTGTTTTTATATGATTTTGACACAACACATGCAATGTTAAGAAAGTTTATAGTTGGCCACTATTCGCTCGTTTTACTAAATTAATAATGTCACTGCCTTCTACAAATACATAATGTCACTGTTTGAAGCAAGGCAGTGCTAATGTCTATTTTCGACCTTGTTTAAATTTTCTATGTAGCTATTTAAGATACTTTACAATTTATTAATAATACTGCATTCATATTTTTATACTCAAGTCTATCGTTAGTCATTATACAGACAGCCGACCACTGTGGCACAGTTGGTAAGCCGTTGGACTTCTGTGCGGGCGTCCTGGGCTCGATCCACAGCAGAGGTGAAATTGATTCAAATTTTAGGTATAAAGGAAAACAATAATTTGTTTAAGTTTCACTATTTAATTTAAAACTTGCACTGACCGGTATCGATCTGTTGAAGATCATCGTCAGAGTGCACGAAAATGAATGTTAACAGAGTATGAATACTATTTGAACACAACCTTTTTTTTGTAAAAAATAAAAAACAAAAAAAGGTTTTGTAACAATATTTAAATATTATTTATACTCTGTAAAGATTCATTTTCGTGCACTCTGACGATGATCTTTAACAGATCGATACCGGTCAGTCCAAATTTCAAATAAAATAGTGAAACTTAAACAAATTAGTGTTTTCATTTATGCCTAGTAAAATGGAGTTTCACCACGAATTATTCGTCGACAAAATGAACAATTTTGATTTAAATTCATTTCCTACGCAAATACATATGCTAAAATGCTCCTCTGGGCTATAATACTGGTGAGTTGGAAGAAATTGGCATTTGGCAATAAACTCGCCTCTTGCGCAGAGTGTAGGGTAGTGTTTATTATTATTATTTGTAGGGCAGAGCAACTTGATGTTGGCAGAGCAAAAAGACTCCTAAATACTCTCATATAAATTAGCTATGTAAGTTTATACAAACATCAATTTATTTTGAAATTATATTCACCTTGAAAAATTCTTGGTCTTGTTCAACACAAAAATAGATCCTCCTTTGAACACTGATCAATAAATCTCTATGATTAATGTTTTTTTTTCAATGATAAAATTAGATTTAATATAATCACTACTACTAGTCTCTTTTTTATTCTTCAGATGGCCCAGAGTCATAGGACGATCAAAACTAAAATCGAACCTCAAGTTTCACTGAATTTGTGACTTTTTGGCACTTTCCAGGCGGAATGGAACACTTGGCTGCGGCCACTTGGGTGCGGGACACTTGGGTGCAGGACACTTGACTGCGGGACACTTGGCTGCGGCGGACACTTGGCTGCGGGACACTTGGGTGCGACGGACACTTGGCTGCGAGCCCACTTGGTCGCGAATTCAAAAATATTTTTTTTTTGCTTAGGAATGAAGTGTTTCGTACTGATTTTTGTAATGCTCTTTATACATATGAAGTTGATATACAAGTATACACAGACATTTAAAATATAAAGAGATATATTTAAGTTTAAAAGTATAAAGTAAAAACAAGGTTATTTAATGAAATTATTTTTCATACTACTAGTTGCATGTAACACATGAGATCCAACTGTCGATAGCGATAGTATGTATAGTTGAAGAATATGTACCAAACTATAAACCCATAGATACAAAATATTGAATATTTTCAGATATTTTGTTTTCTATACAACATATGTAGGTATGTATGTCAAGATAGGATAGTATGGAGGAAGATCCTTTTTCCTACCCAGAATATGCAAATTGCATGATGGTATGTATGTATGTTTGGAGATGAAGTATCAAACTATCAAGTCTTCTTACATATTGTGTATAGGCGACTGCCATACAAAATGTATGAAGCGATGTCGTCACTAAATTCAATTTTTAAAAAAATTGTTAAAAAAAAATTGAGATCTTCTACTACAAAGTAAATATTTTTTATAGAAAATTAAATTATCTAGTTGGGGTGTTTCGGCTTTTTTCGATAATTGTAAAAGTTTTGGAAATATAGGCAGTTAAACTCATAAATTTATCATAAAAAAAATATTTTTCTTAATAAAAAATGTTTGAGAAACCCTGGAATTTTTTTGAAAAAACTAATTTGAGATTTTGTATTTGTCTATGTTTGTACCAATTTTCAGCGTTCTAGCGTGTATGGTTTCTGAGATATATGGAAAAATAAAATAAAAATTCAAAAGTTGATAACCCCTGACTGAAACGAAAATTCAAAATTCCGAGTATAAAAGTTTTGTAGGCCTGTAACTGTTTATATATTCTGAAATTTTAGGCTCTGTAAATTGAGCGGATCAAAAGTTATAAGGGGGGGACGGACACACAGACACACACACACACAGACACACAGACACACAGACACACACACAGACACACAGACACACGAAATGTTCTACTCCGAATTCTGAGTAAATCCGTGTATGGAACATATATGCTGCGAAGCCTCTAAGTTGGTGTTTTTTGACTTCAAAGATGGAAAAGCCGTGAAAAAAGTAGACCTCTCCATACAATTCTCGCGTATTCTGGCTTGATACATTGTCGATATGTTAAGAGAACAAAGTTCTCCTGAACAAATCGACAGTTGGAAGAGCATTACAAAAATTAGTAAGAAACAATTCATTCATAAGCAGAAAAATATATTTTTGAATTCGCGACCAAATGGGCTCGCACCCAAGTGTCCCACAGCCAAGTTACCGCCGCAGCCAAGTGTCCCCCGCAGCCAAGTGTCCCGCACCCAAGTGTCCCGCACCCAAGTGTCCCGCAACCAAGTGTCCCGCAACCAAGTGGCCGCAGCCAAGTGTTCTAGACCGCTTTCCAGGATATAGTCGTGAATGTATAGACTCAAAAATACAGAATGTATTAAGAACGTGTCATGAGTAGCAGTAGCCCCCCTGTATTATATACGGCGTGTTTATTTTACTTTATCGATTTTAGACTAAAGTACTCATTGGATTATTTTCAAATTTTGCAAATTTGTATATCTAACATTCGCTTAGACCCCAATAGATTTTGGAGGATATCCGATCAGCCCCCCTAGACAACGTGTCATTAAGCTCAAGAAAAGAAACAATAAAAGATAACCCAATGTATGGAAGTGACAGTTGTCACGTGACTGGCAACTGTCACTTCCATACATTGAGTTATCTTTTCTTGTTTCTTTTCATGAGCTAGATGACACGTTGTCTAGGGAGGCTGAGCTGCTCAATTATTTCAACTGTCAAATATTTATAATTTAAAAGTGTCCCCAAGCTCAGGAAACTTAAAATTTAATAATTTTCAAATTACTAAAAAGACACACCACTTTCATAAAATGACAATAACAAATTATCAAGTTTTCATAATAACATATTTAAATAAAAAAATTATTTAACAAACTCATTTAATGAAAATGCTGAAAAATTACCATACAAAATTTGAATACTTTGTGGAGGACTTAGTAGTGAGGAGTATAGCGTTGGTTACAACCCACTTATTTTATAATATTAGATAATGTAATATTGATATTGTTTGGCACATGTAATTGACCCAAGGTAGAAATACTTATACTAGTTGTATTTGATGTAAACCAATAATTTGTGTTTTTTCTTGGTGTTGTATTTAATATTTAATTTATTTGTATTTATTAATTCAATCCTTTTTGACAACATGTGAACAATGGCGGGCTTATTACCAAATGGCAATATCTTCCAACCAACCATATTAATTTGGTGAAAAATATTGTATTTATGATATGTACCAACATTTTTATGACTACAACATATAATAAAAATATAATTACATATAAAAAAAAAACAACATAGAAACGGAGGGGACAGGATAGAGAGGGGGGGGGGGCAAGGATAGGATAAGGAGAAAAATTTAAGTGTTATGTGTCAGGAAATGAATCCTCAGATTTCTTTTGAAAGCGGGAAGTGTTAATGAAGCTCAAAGTTGCGATAGGATATAATTCTAAAGACGAGCTGCTTGTACGAAGAAAGATGTGGTGAAAAAGGAAGAACACATAACCCGAATGGCTTACCAATTCTGTGCCACGGCGCGGCGGTCGGTTGAGCGTTCTTTCAGTATTTGAACATAGAGGCAACCTGTGTTCTGAGAGGAAGTGAAATTTAAGACATTTTAAGACAAATTTAAGACATTTTATAAAAAAATAGTTTCGTTAGTGACCATATGACTTGGTTATTTTTACTCCTCACTAACACAAGGTGATATAGTGGGGAGTTATGATTTCGCAATTTTTAAGGGTATTTTTTTTTGCAGATTATCAACTAGTATCATGCTGAGATTGTATTCTGAAAGTTTCATCACAATGTATCTGTGTGTGTGTGCTATGTACGGCGTGTTCATTTTTTACTTTATCGATTATAGACTAAAGTACTCATTCGATTCTATTCAAATTTTGCAAATATGTATACCTAATACTCGCTTAGATCCCATTAGATTTTGAACGATATATGAATAGTGCTTCTCAATTTTTTTAACTGTCAAATATTTCAAAGTGACCCCAAGCTCAGGAAACTTAAAATTTTAAATTTTTGTTTTCAAATTCGTAAAAAGGCACATCACTTTCATAAAATGGCATTGAAGAGTTATCAAGTTTTCATAATAAAATATTTAAATAAAAAATAATTTAACAAACTCATTTCATGAAAATGTTGGAAATTTTCCATACAAAATTTGAATACTTTATAGAATGACTTGTTAGTGAGGAGTTTAGCGTTGGCCACAACCCACTCGTTTTTTATATAAGTAAATATGATCAGTTAATTAAGTGAAACATTTAACAGGTCCTTTTAAAATTGTATACAATTTTAATTATTTTATAAAAAAAGCGGTTGCGTTTCTAAATAAAATTAAAATGAGTGGGTTGTGGCCAACGCTAAACTCCTCACTAACAAGTCCTTCTATAAAGTATTCAAATTTTGTATAGAAAATATTCAGCATTTTCATGAAATGAGTTTGTTAAATTATTTTTTATTTCATTATTTTATTATGAAAATTGAATGACTCCTGTGCCTTTTTACCAATTTGAAAATAAAAATTTCAAATTTTAAGTTTCCTGAGCTTGGGATCACTTTGAAATATTTGACAGTAAAAAAAATTGAGTAGCACTATTCAGATATCCTTCAAAATCTAATGTGGTCTAAGCGAGTATTAGATATACATATTTGCAATATTTGAAAAGAATCGAACGAGTACTTTAGTCTATAATCGATAAAGTAAAATAAACACGTCTTACATAGCACACACCACATAGCACACAGATACATTGTGATGAAACTTTCATAATACAATCTCAACATGATACTAGTTGATAATCTGCAATAAAAAAATATTCTTAAAAATTGAGAAATCATAACTCCCCACTATATATCCCTTTGGGTTAGTGAGGAGTAAAAAAAGAAAAAAATTGTATTTGTAATATATTTGTATGTAATATAGGTACACTGAGCAAATATCCATTTAAAAATATGTAGTTAAATAAATTTGTGTAGTACCTATGATAATTTATTTGGTATATTAATATGTTTGTTTAGTTATTTTTAGCTCTCAATAGATTCTCACATGAATAATTAATCTCCAAGTGTCTATAATTAGAGTTGTATGATCAACGGCGAGGTAATTTCCGTCCGATTTAATTTCAATCTTACTTTCAGGTTTTCGCGGATCTGAATGATGATGATAATTCGTGTCGTCCCGGGAGGCTATGGAGGAGCGTCGCGACGCCCGCACGCAGGCGCCGCGACGCCTCCCTCGCTCCGCACCGCTTCAGGCGGCGCTACATTTCACGACGGACAGTCGCGAGGCGGTTATCGGCCGGAGCAGCGCACATGAATTATTAAAATTCATTCACAAAAATTGGCTGTCAGATGAGAGATTAGACCGTATTTGTGACAGCGTCGCGGCGTGAACGTTTTGTGAAAATATTATTGTGAAATTATCGAGTGAAAAAGGACACGCTTGTGATATTGAAACAGTAAGATTTCAACAGAAAATTGTGCCTTCTTTTAGTTATTGTCTATCACTATCTTGTTCTACATAATATATAATGCGGCGTCTTGCGATTCCAAAGCTTGAATTAAAACTTGTATAAAACGCTCAGGTTCTTGTTGTCATCTGTTCACAGATATATTTCCAGTTAAGTTGATATTAGTTGCGTAAGGTTTCCCGCGTTTTTCTAAACCTACATCTACATTTTCCCTTTGCATTGGTTGACCTTTTTTGATCTTCATTCACATTCACAAACTTTTTGGTTTATATTCCCAAAATATATACCTACTTAGTATATCTTGGCTGTTTTTGTACATACATTTCTTCTTTGTTTCTATTTTTTTAACTATATAACATTTTTATAGACAATTTGAACAGTTTTGTACAAATATTTCTCATCTTTTCAACGAATCAAATATTTGATAATAGTCATTTTATATCATAATTTTGTTAACGGACCACTCTTACTAAATAGCAAAGAAGATGAACTAAGTACCTACCTATGTACCTACTGCTATCTTATCTCAAAGTATTTCTTCTTTGTTAATATTATAAACGTCACAGTTGTTATATGACGTTTGTAAGACAAATACATAGAGTTTTTCTTAATAAATAAAATAAAACATGTACTGATATCTACATTTTTGTAATTTAAATGATAATTTTGGTATAAACTTACACAAATTCGCAAATCCCAAGATCATGTTTGATTAGAAAACTGATTTTATATTACCAAACGTAATTGTGTAGAAAAAACAGCGATTTCTATTAATATTTCACTTTCCAACATAAAGGAAAATTCATTCTTAAGATGGTCAGGTTGCAAAAAGGATCAAATGAATTCTTTAAAATCTTTAGTACCTAATATACCATGTACCCGTACAAGCCAAATTTACAAACTCATTTAAAATCTATAGTAATATACCATGTACTCGTACAAGCCAAATTTACAAACTAATTTATTTATAAATTGTAAAATATGTGCCTACCGATATTATTTTGCGCCCTTGATTTTTCTGCGTCATGCAAACCAGCAAGCTGTTTAATTCATGTGCTGGGGTCCTGTGTTTGAATCCTAGCAGAAGAGAAATTTGTATTAAATTGGAGTATATGGAAATCTTCATGAATAAAAATTATGTAATAATACTTACTCCGTGTCTCTACCTATCTATATTATGTCACTCCAGTAATTTGAAGGCAAAATTGCATTTTAATTTGATTTTCCTCAGAGCACCCTGCTTCGATAAGCGGGCAATTCAGCAGGTGTGACATATTCTGTGTCTCCCCACACTCGCATGCTACGTGCTGGCTGTCTTTATCCATATGTTCAGGTTCACCTCGCACCTTCCTGCACTCGTCAGTTTAGGGATTTCCAGGTCGTATAATATAGTAGTCGGTGACCCCTTGGAAGTACCTCTGTTGGCTCATGAATATTTTCACTTCCTTCCACAGCTCGACTCTTCTCTTTTCGTCGGTTGAGGTTAACCCTATTGTATTCCCGAGGAAACTGATTTAAGACTTGATCCTCAAAAAGGCGTGAGGATGTGACCATATTGCAAGTATCTAGACTCTTTTTGCTGTCTCATTTTTTCCTCTTCAGAGGCTACAACTCTTCGTATATGTGGGGGGGTGCGATTCTATTCCATAATAAGTAATGGAATCGGCGCAGTTTCTGCTATATCCGTGTCTCAATTGCACAGGTACTTCAATGTTGAATATTGTAATGAATAGTATAGCAATATTATATTAAAGAGTTATCAATAATTATTAATAAATTGTTTGTTTGAGTTATAGTGAATAGACAATAGGAAGGTAGGTGTATAATATACTACACATTTTATAATACTGATTGTAATTCAATTTATATAATGTTTTGTTTTCGCACAGATGAAACGTAGCACAATATTAATACAATTAGATATATTCATGCTCTGCCTTTTTACGGTATAAATAAATAAAATGGGTATGAACCTGAATCGTTGTGCAAGTAAAAAAAATATTGTAGTACTTCTTTTTTTTAATATTTCATTTGCATTTGGTATTTTTTTTTGTTTTATAATATTTTTAAGGAAAACTATCAAGCACTGAAATGATTTGTTTTGCAGAGCAGCATAAAACTGAACATATTTCTTGAATCATTAAACGGCGCTATAAAAATTAAATATAAAGGCGCTATAAATATTATTATAAAAACCAGCAAAGTCACTCATACAAGTTGATTAAGATTAGATTCAGACATAAGTAATCCTTTTAATTAAAAATAACTAATTAATTATGTTAATTTAAATAAAAAATAATGACAATATCATACTAAATTATTATTTTAACGATTTTTTGTGATTGATCATAGATTAGGATTATTATAGAGTACTGCAGGAATACTAATGTAGTTGATTTTGATTAGATTCAGACTTAATAATATTTTAGGATAAAAAATAATTGTTTCTTTAATATTTGAAAGGTAACTTTGTGGTATCATTATAAATTATTTACAAAAGCCTAAATTACTTTGTTTACACCACTTAATTTAACCATCATTTTGACATAAATTCGGGACTTCAGATAATGCATACGGGTTATTCAAATTTAAAACAAGGTGATTTGGAAATATCAGAAAATAGAAAAAGTGTGAATAATAAACAACTAAACTTCCCAAATAATCCGTTACTAAATACTTTACCAATTAATTAAAACAATAATAAATATAAAAATTAAAATAAAAAAACACATATTTCTTAACCACCCGGTGTCACTTATGTTTAATGTTCCGCCCCACTATTTTTTCAAATCGACTCCTCCCACAAAATTAGACCTAAAAATAGTCTATATTTAATTTTTAATTTAGTACGTAAGTCTTCCTGAAGAAGAAAACGTTCCTTCCGAAACCGGTCGACGGTAGTCCTCATACGTGGTGTAAACAAAATAATTTTGGATATTATAAATAAAATCAATTGTATTAATTTATATTTAACTTTAATATAAACTATTTTTATGATTGAATGAGATAAAACTATACTGATTTTTACATTTTTAAGATTAAGACAAGAACGAAGAACGAATTAAGGATATGTTATGAGTAGCCCTACAGAATCCCGTTAAGAACAAGTTTTTTTTTTTTTTGAAGAATTGTGATTTTTATCATTTTAACTTAGATTATTCATTTATTTGTGAACTTAGATTATTTATTTATTTGTGAACTTAGATTATTTATTTATTTGTGAACTCAGATTATTTATTTATTTGTGAACGTAGAATATTGATTACAAAAACATAATATTCCTGGCATAACAGCGTTTTTACTTCTTCGTTCAATCGTTTTAAAACAAACTATAATAGCAATTAATTATAACTGGTATTAACCTTAATGAACACTTATGTTTCAATCCCATCTATATTTATTTTAAATGTACCTACATAATTAAGTATTAATTATCTATCTGTAATCGACAATAAAATAATTAAACACGCCAGTTTCTTTATATTTGTGATGAGAGGATCTCAAACTAGAGCAAAAGTTCAATCAATATATCTACTTCTTCTTCGCTCTCGCCTTTGTCCCATTTACTTGGTGTCGGCTCTCCTTATTGTATTTCGCCAAACTCGCCTGTCCTGTGCCAGATCAGGATTCAGCTCCCTCTCTCGCAGATGCTTCTTGATGCTCGACAGCAGCTCTGGCTAGTGGTTTGCCTGGTCTTCTCGCTGGAGTCTCGATGTCCAAGGCTTTATTTATCATATTGTCCGTCGGTCGTCTCAAAATGTGGCCATCAAAATGTGGCATATTTTCGACTATTGGGGCCACTTTGAAACTACCGCGGACGTGGACAATCCTCACTTTGTCAAACTTTGTCAGACCCCCAGACCACCTTAGCATCTTCATTTCCACCGTGTGCATCTCTTTTTGGTGTTTCAGCTTTAGTGCCCAGCATTCCGAGCCATACGTCATTGCGGGTCTAACTACCGTCTTGTATACTTGACCATTGACTCTCACTGGCATTATATTGTCACACAGCACACCAGATAGGGACCTCCACCTCATCCAGCCGCTTTTTATGCGATGTGCGACATCTGTTTCAGGGTCGCTCAATGGTGATATTATGCTTCCCAAGTATTTAAAGGACGATGTTAGAGGGACTGGTATATCTTGCAGGTAAATTGTGTTGCCCGCTGTAGCTGGTTGCTGACCTGAGAAGCAACATGGCATACGTTCAGTTTTTGAGCGGCTTAGCTTCAGTCAATTGTCCTCTAATGCCTTTCGCCACTCGTTCAGCATGATCTCTGTACCTTCCACATCATCACCCAGCAGCAAGATGTCATCTGCATACAGAATATTCCACGGTGTTGGTCTCTGAATATCTTTTGTGAGGTCGTTCAATCAATATATTATACTTAAAAAAAATATCTATAGAGGAGTCCGATCCTTAAAACCTTGAAAACTTAAGTGCCAAAATCAGCAACAAGTGCAGTAATTTATGGTAACACTACACTCACTGACTTTATCAACTGGCTTCTTGCCAAAAAGACAATTGCAAAAACTTAAATCATTTTCTTTTTTTAATATTTTTTGAACTGTGCTATCAGTACCTCAAGTTTTGCTGTTTATAACTGTACAGTATGGCTGGGTGCACAAAATATTTTGTTATAATAACAAAATGTTTAGTAGTTACTATAATTTGGTTAATTTCAACATGAAATATTGTAAGTTTTAACAAAATAATTATTTCTGTGTAACCAATGTCCCCGATCCAGAAAAAAAATAATTAACGGTTGTAAAAACATGTAGGTACATTGAAAAGTTAAACAAAAAAAAATCATATAAAAAATAATAAATTAAACAGAATAAATATATAAGGGAAAAAAAGAAATATTATATAAAATAAAATAAAAATTAAACCGTGAAAATTTTCTATTTATAGAGTATACAAAAAATATACGAGTATATAAAAATCAAATGTTTGTATTAAAAAGTAGGCATGAGAAATGAATTTAAATAAATTTCTCGAACCCGAGTTGAACCCGGGACAAGACATCGATGGTACGGCGGTCAACACACATACATGGTACTTTAATAATAAAAATAAACATTTATTTCCTTAATTTTGAGTTTAGCCAACTGCAAAATATATGATTACATACACAAAAGAATTATAAAAAAAATATTTTCAAGAGATAAAAAAATCAACGAATTGAGCATTTTCCTCAGCTAATTTTTTACCATTGGTAATATTAAGACTCTGGCATTTATCCAAAATCGTTTAGTCGTAATTTAAAAGTATTAAAATGATCGGAAAGAAATATTTATGAAAGTGCGAAAAACGGTTATTTTAAATACCTACACGTAGTGTTAACTAAATGTAAATATTCAACAATCAATAAAGATGATTGGTAGTAGAGAGACAGCCACTGAGCTTCTTTGATTTGTTAAATATCTGCATCGTGATCACTTTAACCGCTTGTGCAACGTTCATCAATAATCCCTTTTTATTGATCAAACCAAATATTGCAAATTTTCTGTTTTCTCTATTTGAAATTTTTTTTTACATCTCGATAGAGATGTTGAAAATTTGTCAAAATAATATCAATTAAAAATAAGACGATGACTCGATCGATATCTATGGAATGACGACAAAACCTATTTTAAACGCCATATACCTATTTCAAATTGGTTCATTAACATTGAAATCCACGATCCGTTCACATTATGTGACAATGCTGTCTCATAGATGTCTCCTTAGACTTAGGTCATTTTGTTTAGGCCAGACTGATGTCACAGTAGGTATATGGGCTGATTTTTTTCTGTAAAATGATACCACAACACGTACTGACACCTTTATAGTTTAATAAATTCCATCAACCCAAGTGTCTGTAAATGGAAGGCGTGATTTCTAATAGATATAAAAAAAATCACGCTTTGTACTATAATGCTTCATACTGCTGCGTTAATACTCGTATAACATTTTTTTTAACAATTTTCAAGACTTTTATTTGATTTGATGATTCTAGAGTTTTTGTGTTAACAGAGTGGAAATCCATTTTAAAATTAATAAATAAATAAATCAGTATTACCGAACGTTTTCGCCAAGGTAACTTGGCATTGTCAAGGTCTAAAAGAAACTGTTTCTTTTAGACCTTGACAATGCCAAGTCACCTTGTCGAAAACTTTCGGTCGTTATTAAAAAAATATTATGGAAAAATACAAATTTATTTATTTATTCATTTTAATTTATTACTTTTATGACTGTTATCTCCGAAAACCACCACTACTCAGGGTTTATATTTTCCAATCGTTGTAACCTGCTGTGGTATACTTTTATATTATTAAAAATCAGCCTTTATATTATGACGTATATTTGGCAGTCGTTGGCGTTTTGTCTACAACATATGATAGAAAATTGTGATTCAATTAATAAGATTTGTTACGACACGATAGCGGAAGCCAAAATGTCCAAGCACAATAACTTCAATAGTCGTTATAGCCTTGAGATTTTTATCGTCAGACTCGGATATATATTATTATAACAGAAATTGGATGAAAGTGGGAACAATAAATTATGCAAAAATGAGGAGACAGAGATTTTATTTTATTCTAAAATGACGTCATTTATGTATCAAGGATAATTTGATAAATTATAATTTGTTTCTAAAATTCTTTGGACGAATTTGTCACAAAACAATCCACGACATAGTGAAAAATAAGCATTATACATATTAAAGTTGCAGTCCACGCTATCCTTCAAATGTCATTACACGGCGTGTGATTAAAGAGAGTTAGTTGTCATCTGAAGAAGAAGCAATCGTTTTGAAACCAAAGCTGATTATAATAAATTAATTTGCGTTACAAAGTTAATTATAATAAAATTATAAACGTTACAAAGTAATTATAATAAAATTATAAACGTTACAAAGTAAATTATAATAAAATTATAAACGATACAAAGTAATTACGATAAAATTATAAACGTTACAAAGTAAATTATAATAAAATTATAAATGTTACAAAGTAAATTATAATAAAATTATAAACGTTACAAAGTAAATTATAATAAAATTATAAACGTTACAAAGTAAATTATAATAAAATTATAAACGATACAAAGTAAATTATAATAAAATTATAAACGTTACAAAGTAAATTATAATAAAATTATAAACGTTACAAAGTAAATTATAATAAAATTATAAACGATACAAAGTAAATTATAATAAAATTATAAACGTTACAAAGTAAATTATAATAAAATTATAAACGTTACAAAGTAAATTATAATAAAATTATAAACGTTACAATGTAAATTATAATAAAATTATAAACGTTACAAAGTAAATTATAATAAAATTATAAACGTTACAAAGTAAATTATAATAAAATTATAAACGATACAAAGTAAATTATAATAAAATTATAAACGTTACAAAGTAAATTATAATAAAATTATAAACGTTTCAAAGTAAATTATAATAAAATTATAAACGATACAAAGTAAATTATAATAAAATTATAAACGTTACAAAGTAAATTATAATAAAATTATAAACGTTACAAAGTAAATTATAATAAAATTATAAACGTTACAATGTAAATTATAATAAAATTATAAACGTTACAAAGTAAATTATAATAAAATTATAAACGTTACAAAGTAAATTATAATAAAATTATAAACGTTACAATGTAAATTATAATAAATTAATTTACGTAACGTTTGTTACGTTACGTTACATAGCCGACCGCCGTGGCACAGTTGGTAAGCCATTTGTTACTGTGCGGGCGTCCTGGATTCGATCCCCAGCAGAAGAGAAATTTATGTAAATTCATTTATCACGCTAATGTTGCTTCTCTGGGCTGAAAACACTGATTAGTTGGAAGAAATTGCGAAATGACAATAAACTCGCCACTTGCGCAGGGTGCAAGGAAGTGTTTATTATTATTGTTATTAATTATAATAAATAAATATACGTTATAAAGTTAATTAAAATATATTGATTTCCACTCAAAGTTAATTATAATAAATTAATTTGCGTAACTAACTTTATTACAATTGATTAATTTTTGTTATAAAATTAATTAAAATTAATTAAAATTAATTTATTTACGTTATAAACTTAATTATTTTAAACAAATAAAATAGAAGTGGATCTTTTGTAGTCCACGCATTTCTCCGTGTCAACATTACGAAAAAAACTCTACAATGATGTCTAAAGGAATTCCTTTGGACCCATTGGACAATCGAAATTTGTAGCCGCGAAGCAACTTCAGAGCTTTCAAGACTTTTTGTCGAAACGTAAAAACGATGCACTATCTTCACTTCCAGTGGACGATGAGATACGCCTTGTGTTTATTTATAATCAGCTCTCTTTGGCACTTAAAGTGCAGTGTCTGCAAGGTTTTAGAGTTCTCCGGACTCTTCGTATGTTCTTTCAGCGTTTTGCGAGGGGTCGTTACACGGCTCCAAAAACAGAAAGGGCGGTAGTGGGGGAAAGAACAGTGCCTGCTCTGCGACTATTTTGATCTATTGTGCTGTTAAGTTATACTAGACGTAAGTTAAGTTATACTAGACGTAAGTTAAGTTATACTAGACGTAAGTTAAGTTATATTAGACGTAAGTTAAGTTATACTAGACGCTCCGGGGATGAACAGAACGCTTGTTTCTATAACGTTCCCTATGGAGTGGGGTAGGTGACTGCGACTTTCCTAATAGACGTAAGTTATGCATAAGATCGAATTACTCTTATCCCGCTATTTTATGATACGAAAGCGCTATTGCTTATTTGCTGACTATACGAATCAAAATAGGTAGTCTTACAGCAACTTACTGAAGGTGACAAGACTCTTAACACCGCGTATATCAGGGGGTAATCATTATTATGTTAAATGCATCAACTTAGAGCTCTTCAGTTATCCATAGACAAAGGTATTTTCTATGATTTCATTTGTCAATACTTTCAAGTTTTTTTTTATTTCTTGTTCTAAATATATAATTCGTTAAAATTCATTCAGGGATTGTTAACATTAAAGAAGAAATAATGTGTGTACACAAACTTATTCAGTACTCCATAGACTTCTACTTGTGATGTTATCTGTCAAAATTTTTAAAATCATCAATTTAAAGCGAAGAATCAGTTTAACCTGACTTGACCGAGACATTTATTAATTTTTATTTGTAACTTCTTGTACACGTAATTGGTAAGTCGGCGGATTTATTGCCAAACGGCAATTTATTCCAAACATAAATAATGCAAAAATACAATATAATGTGTAGGTACTATGGCATTAAGTTAATGACATGACAAAAATAAAATAAAATAGAGATTATGATATGAAAAGTAAAACAAGACAAAAAAGATTGATTATAATATGTCCAATTCTGATTCGTTTCAGAGAACGAAATAGTCTATAACCAACGGGCGACCATGAATAAAATTATTTCTTCCGCGCGGTGTGACGAAATGAGTCCCGTATAAATGCAGTCAACATTTTGACATTTTTCACGTACTAAAATTCAGATGGATAAATTTAGACGAATCAGAATAGGACATAATAGCAGTTGATAGCAATGATAGGAAAACAAAATGATAAGGAGAGGAAGAATAAATCAGGTATTATCAGATAAATATTTTTGCTATTGAATATAATATAATAACAGTATAATAACAGTGATTGATCTCAGTGATTGATTTTATATTCCTAATTTTCCCCTTCTATTCCTATCCATTGTCCTGTCCCAAACCTCCTAGCTTGTATGCATCTATTTTATGTTTACTTAATATTGATTTGTTTTGTATTTTTTGTTTCTTATCCTTGTAAGGTTTTTATATTTTGTCATTTTGTATGTATATACCCACGGAAATTTTCCTTTTTTTATACAAATATACTTTTTCTATGGGTATATACATAATTATATAGAGTTATATATTATTGTATATTATATATAGTTATATATTTTTATTGTATGACCGTAACATAGTAATTGGCGTTACAATCTTGGTTTTTGTCTTTATTAATTCATTTTGAAAATATATGTTATATTAAAAAACTGTATGTAACCTTAAGAAATAAATAAATAAATAAATAAATAAACAGTTGATAGCAATGATAGGAAAACAAAAGGATAAGGAGAGGAAGGAAGAAGATATCAGGTATTATCAGATAGATATTTTTGTTTTAGCCTTTTTTTTTAATATATTTAATGAGATAGCCGATCCAATATCAGGACTAAAATATTCCATAGCCTTTTTCATTGTAGGTACTTCAAACGGAGAGATCAAAAATTCAGAAGTAGGTATGCATTGGAATAGATATAATAGTACGTTCAGCAGATCAAAGTGGACGCCCGGGGACGTGGACGTACATCATTCGTGGACGTACAATGCCATTATTCGAAATGGGCACTTGTTTATAATGTGGAGAATTTAGCGTTGGTCAAAACCCACCCATTTCGTTAAATATCAAACAATGGAACTATATTTTTGATTTAAAAACGTCATTTAACTGCTCATGTCATGTCATGTGTTGGGGGAGCCTACGGCTTTAGGTATAACATGAGAGGATTTTAAAATATTTGTTATCAAAACACGCTAACAAAATGAAAATCGGAAACCATTGGGTATTTGATTGCTTATGTTTACATTAAAACCATTTAAGTCTGTTTATAAATAGTTTGAACCAAAAAATATTTCTCTATCTACCTGAGCGATTTCTATTTTCAGATATGAGTGGCTTGGACAGCCATAATCTTGAAATAAATCCAGATTTTGACCAAGAGCCATATGATAGAAATGTCGACCATCGTGGTGGTTGGTTAGGTGTCTGACTCCTAAGCTAAAGGTCCCGGGTAAAATGTAAAATTACGCCATTTGACAGGGTAGGTAGAATTCATCGAATGCTACTTTTATACTGTTTTTGTTTAGGAATTAGGAATTTGTTTAGGAATTTTGATATGTGAGTCTCTTCAATTTTGGGGTATTTTGCAGCAGCTATTACAACACAGTATGTTCAAATGAAAATTAATCATAGAATGTCTGTCAAGATAGGATAGTGTTGCGTTCGGTCTTTTTGCCTACCTCAAAAAAGGAACGGATGAATAAAGTATTTTCAGACAAAATATGATGTCTGTGTCACAAAATTGTGAACAAATTGTTGAGCGAGATAAGAAATAATAAATGTACGGAAACGTCTGCAGTGGAAAATATATTGTAATTACAGTCGTATTGGAAAAATGTCACTACTCAGCTTTAACATTCAGTAAATGTCTAGAAATGCAGTCGTATTTCACTAGAACTTTAAACGATTTAATTTTCCCTCAATATATTTTGTCAGAGTTCTTTCCTATCAAAGATTTGGAGAATGCGAATAAAAGCTTTGATATTATTTGCGGATTCATTGTATTTGGTTCCATTACATACCGATCACATGGGGGTTTTTCATTTGATTCCTGTAATAGTGTAGAAGTGATTATGCGAATAATCAAAATTTGTTACTAAAAAAAAACAAAATACTTTACTGCTGAATCTATGTAGCTTGATAGGATATTGTACAAGAATATATGTATTATTATTGTCAAGAATATTATTGTCCAAGAGATAGCAACGTTTTAGATTAATCATTTTACATATAATGGCTAGTTTTTTGACATTTTCTTTCGTATTGAATATAGATGTAAAAAAGGTAATTCTGGCACCTGGGAGTGGTTGCGTTAACCAGTGCACATGCTATTTATAGGCTAAAATTGAAGATTTAACATTATTTCGATATTTATAACTTGTACTTACAAAGACATAAATGCACTTACAAAGATTCAAATGATAAGTACTAAAATCTGCAATTTTCACCTATAGAAAGGGGATGTGCACTGGTAAACGGAACCACTCCCAGGTGTCAGACTGATCCTTTTCACACCTATAAAGAATAAGGAAGGAAATATCAAAAAACAGACATAAAAACGAATTGTTTTTTGACGTTGTTAACTCTAAGACTATACTTTATCAATCGAATATTCAAAATCTGTAATTATTTCACATTAATCATTGATACATACAAAATCAAATGTGTTAAATTTGGATATTTCTTTGGCAAAGATAATGATATTATGTATGCCGTCTCGTTCGAATCTCGCTAAATAGCAACATCGATTTGGACATATAAATATCAATCAAAATTCACATGATTAGGATAAAAGCGTGATGGACATTCTGTCTTGTGAAATTTCTATTGAATTCAAGTTTTGGCTCGAATCTTGAAACGTGTCTAACCATGACAGAGCGTGATTTACGAATGTGAGTAATAATAATTAATAATAATTTATTTACAATTTCTTAAATAGCGAGAATCCATCTGATTTGTGAACGGCGCTGTTCACATAAAACAATTATATAATTTCAAGAACTAATAATGTCAAGTGTCAACAATTGACTTCAAAGAGTCGGGCTTCGTGAAGTGCTTGACAGTGAAGTGAATTTTATTTTGTTTAAAATGTAGCGGAAAATATTTTTTTCGATAAACTTCCGTATGTCTTCTATTCAGATGACAAAGATGTCTGCAAACGGAAAAGCGGACGCGGAGGCCGGTAACACTCCGCAAGAGAGTTGGTGCAGAGCCTTCAAAGACAGTTCTTTGGAGAAGCTGTATCAGTCGTACAGCGTCGAGCAAAAGAAATGTGGACTGCAGTGTTTTCTGTCGACGCTTGTGTTTTTGGATGCTTATGCCGTGGTCGCTGGGAGATGGTGGATGCCCTGGGCCCTGTCCGTGGGCATGGCTGTCCTGGAGTTTGGACTGTTGATGATTGCCTACAAGAAGAGCAACAAGATCCTCGCGGTGGCCGGATGGTTCACCGGGGTCTTGCATATCGGTCTGCACACCTGGTTTTGTGGATTTGCAAGAGGCGCTCTGGCTTGGCCGATGTTGGTGGTTTTCCTGTGTTTTGTGTCACTTCCGTTGAGGCTCCGCTACTGTCTGCTTCTTGGGCTGATCACGGCGATTGTTTACAGTTGTATGCTGGAGGTGTTCGAGATTGACCGGGACGATTTGCAGTCACAGGTAAGACATTTTTGAATCATTTTTCCATATTTTTGAAAAATGTTTGAAAAATATCTTGTACCCTTTTTTTACATCATTTTAATAATTAACTTCAGATGTCTGTCTGAACTGGAATTTTCCATTCGATTTTTAACTAACTTCTGGAATTTTGCATTCGACTATTAACTAACTTCTCGACCAGTTAGAGCTCTGAAAATTTCAGAATTTTTTTGTTTTCCTGATGACAATGCATGTTTAAAACTGTTTCCACCTTGATTCATTTGATATTTTGATTAAATAGAACAATTTTGTATCTATGAACTTGATTGCTATACATGTTGGTATATTTTTTAATATTCTAAGTAAAATTTGTATTTTAATCCCAGAAATATTATATTCCATTCCATTTTCATAATTCATGACAGAGAAATAATTATTTAAATACGACATTGTTAGCTGTGTTGTTTTGGGGACAAACGTTTCACCTTTTTTAAACATATTTTTAGGTATAAGTGTATTCTTAACCATATTTAGACACAAACCTTAATTACATTTTAATAAGTTTATTTCCTACATAAATAATAATAGTCTAAGTATAATTTAAAACTGATGTTGTAAGTAAAATCAAATTAAACGCACTGCGATGATTTGGCCACGTGGAAGGAGCTCATAGAGAAGAAAGAAATATTGAAACGACCGTAATATGAACAATATTCTGTAAGAATATTTTATTTTTTATTTTATAAAACAATATTTATTTTTTTTGTTTATTTTTTTTTATTTTATTTTTTTTTTATTTGGAAACATAACAGCTTTTGTATATAAAATATGATACAGTTAAAAATTATTTAATAAGAAGCCTATTATAATGTTTCACAGAGTATACAAATACATTTACGTCTAATTGATCATGAAGGGTTTAGGAATGGGGTATGGTTAGGAAACTGGGAATTGAGGAATGAAATGGGAGAAGGAAGAAGAAGGAAAGGACAGTTTCCCTAACCGATGCTTGTAGGCGCATTATACTTAACAATTATTTGAATTTGTACACTGGTTTTTTTTTCTCTCTCCCAAAAAGCATAAAAATGCTTGTGCTGAGAAAGTGAGTATATATAGAACGATTCAATTACATAAATACATAAAGACACACAAAATATATAAAATCAACAATATTATGACTTTAGGTACACAAAAAAGCATCAAAACAATAAATTAATTGAAACCCCATGATTCTATTAACCCTTTTCCTATTGTTTTACTTCAAAGTGTTTTTTTTTTATTTTGTTACCTAGCGTTTCATGGTTTGACTCTCTTATATCCGTTGGAAGTTTGTTGAAAAAATGTTCTGTCATGTATGCGTAATGGTGCTGCGCAAATGATGTGTTTAATTTTGGATGTATATATTTATATTTGTTTCTGGTACGGTTTTCTGTTAGAAGAAGATGAGCATGTTTGAATGTGAGTGACCCAATCAAAGAACGTACGCGAAGACAGAGGTGTGAGGCGCTCGGTTATATTCACTTATTCAAACGATAGGGACATGGTGTGACGGTATGTAGGTTAATTTTTTATACCAATTTACGTACATTTAAACGAAAAATTCGCAGTTAAATATCTGCTAACGGTTTGTAAAATAACATTTTGAGAAATCTGTCTAAGGGAATTGAGTTTTAAAAATGCAAAAACATAAAAAAATAAGTTAAGAGATTATTACCATCCTTAACAACAATACTAGATCGGTCGGCTTATTGGCATCTTCGTAGAAAATTTTCGTCGTGTATTCATTATTTCATATACACATATAGGAACTGTTGTTGATAGAAACAATAATTATTATCATTATACAAAAGATATTCTAATATTATACAAAACAAATAGTTTCTCTTTAATATAAACCATGACAAGATGGCTATGACGTTCTGCTTCAAAGCTTTGTGATGGTAATAACAGTGTACATACAATGGCCACTGTATCTGCATCGTGTTAAAGACTCGATGTTTTAGCTAATTTGCTTAAAAAATCGATGTTTTTACCTCATTTGACTAACAAATATTTTACATATAATATCTACACCATACCAAGCTATACGTTTCTTACGTGTACGATGTACATATTATATATGTATAATACTCAACCATTTTTCTCATTTATTGAAATAATTGACTTTGATGGCAACATTTTCATTCTGTAAAGAACATTTCGACAATTGACCTTAAGGTCTCTTTAAGGAGAGGCAGATTCATATTCTTTCATTTACTGATACTATCAGAGTCTTTAAAATAAGCAGTGATACTAAATAATTGACTTTTTGTGAAGTGTTATGACGAAGCTTCAAGCATTTTCTGACGATAAATTACCTTGATAATTTTATGTCAAAATTTTCATTTATTCGATCACTTTATGCGCTTGCGTAATGTTCACCAATTATGCCTTCTTATTGAACTTCCTATCGATCCAATTTTTGAAAGTTTATTTTTATCATGAAAATCGGTCCGTTTAAAAATTAGCTGAAAAAACCATAGCATTCTATGAAATTACGAAGAAACCTTTTTGTAACGCCATCTATTGAGAAATTTATACCTTGATAATTATTTCTATTACTCATTGAATTGATTACTACGAATGAAGTTTATAAGATAAGATGTATATCACATTGGAATAAAATAACATGGATAAGGAATAGGCACGTGCAGGACCTGTTCTGCGCCGCACAGAGAGTTTCTACCAAGTGATCATTAACGTCAGTTGGTTGGATCCGACAGGACACATGGAGAAGATAAATAATAAGTATGCATATTTTTTGCAGTTTGATAATGTGCTTTGCACGAAAATAGTTGAAAAAATATTTTTATTTTATTTTATTTTACATTGCTTCTCGGGCAATTAACAGGTACTATGTCAAATATTAATTTAACACGCACCCAATAACAAGTTTCCGCATTCCGCACAGATCCAGACTGAAAACACAATTAAAAACTGTGTCTCCATCGGGAATCGAACCCGGGACCTTTGGCTCAGCAGTCAGATAAGTATATAATCAACTGTGCCATGAAGGCCGACGAATATAATGCAAACACTGGTTAGTTGGAAGAAATTGTCATACGGCAATAAACTTGCAATTTGCGTAGGGTGCAAGGAAGTGTTTATCATTATTATTATAAAGCAAGTGAAACTATTATAGAGTCATTTGAAAAAAATTTTTTTTTCTTATATTAGATCGTAGATCTGTTTTTCGAGAAAGCTATTCCTGTGAAGCTGAGGTCCAGCAATTCCTCCACCTCTTCGGTGGTCTACCGGGGAGGCGAACGATGCCCTGGTGGGATTTCGTTTGCCGCTATGGATGGGATTCTAGATGCGTCCATCCTGTTGACGTGTCTTTCCAGAATCTTCTCCTATCTCTTCTTCACCTTATGATGTCCTCGGTCTCACAGGTTCGCCTAATGTCGTCATTGAATTCTGTCCCTAAGCGTCTTCCCTGTGATAGCCCTTAAAATTCTGACCTTACTGTCCGTTCTTATGTATTTGTTATGCCAGATGATAAAAAAAATATAATATTTAATTAAATTGTATATTATTCATTCAATTTCCAATGGTAGCAAATTAATCGTCAAATAATGAAAACCTCAACAAATGAAATTAAATGAATCACTCAATAATTGTCACTCGAATTCAAGTCGATTGGAGATGGGTTATTAGAAAAAAATAACAATGTCCGTAAATTAGATGGACAAACTGAATGAAGAATGATGAATATTGATTATCTCATCGTCTATATTTTTGAATGAACCTTGTTAGGACATTGCCAATCCACCTCTTGCGGAATTTCTGCCACCCAAACATTAACTGGATTCACTCCAGGCTTTGCCCCAACTTTATTCATAAAAGGACACGGAGAGGAAGTTGAATAAATTCCAGTCGTGCCATTTCCTCTCACAAATTTGAATAAACTTCTCGTTTTTCGGAGAGAGAGAGAGAGAACTCCAAATTAATAATTCAAAATAACCGATTCAATGGCGCCAATTGCCAATTCGATGTTCAATTAGGACACCCTTGAAAGCCACTCGAAATTAAAATGGATGAATGGATGTGAATTGATTAAAGTGAAAGGTCTAAGCTTTCGGAAAAGTTGGTGTATGGAGTTTTTGTAGAAACTCGAGTTTTACGCCTTTTGCGGCTGGGCCGGTTCATTTATACGAGGAGGTACGTCTTAGCATAGAGCTGGGTTTCGATTTTTTTTCATAAAATGAATATGTAAACGATTAAATATACATCTTCCTACATTCCCTAAATTAAGCATAAATGCTTGTGCTATAGATGAACGAAATCTGTCGAGGCAGGATTCGAGTTTGCGACCACTTGATGACTAGCTCAGTGCGTTAACCGCTCGGTCATCGACCCATCTGCACACCTTTCGCTGGTTACATCACATTGTGGGATATGGTGTGATGACAAGATGTATAGGTATTGTTTATCTTCTTGTTTGGTTTCAATTTTCGGGATTAGTTGGCGATGCCTCCACTCTGCTTGGTTTAGTTGGCGATGCATCTCTTCCTCAACTATGCTTGGTTTAGTTGGCGATGCATCTCTTCCTCCACTCTGCTTGGTTTAGTTGGCGATGCATCTCTTCCTCCACTCTGCTTGGTTTAGTTGGCGATGCATCTCTTCCTCCACTCTGCTTGGTTTAGTTGGCGATGCATCTGTTCCTCCACTCTGCTTGGTTTAGTTGGCGATGCATCTTATCCTCCACTCTGCTTGGTTTAGTTGGCGATGCATCTCTTCCTCCACTCTGCTTGGTTTAGTTGGCGACGCATCTCTTCCTCCATTCTGCTTGGTTTTCAACGACCTTTTTGATATGGTGTTCAGCAAGCGCCTGGTTTCTTCAACTTTGCCGAGAACCTCATCATTTGTAATATGGTCCCTCCGAGTATTTGTCGGTAGTTGCACATCTTACGGTCTCTTTCACCTATGCACCATGGCTCACAACCATATAGCAAAATACTCCACACACATGTCTTTGTTAGATCATTTCGGAGTTAAAGGTCCATAATGTTGGATTTGAAGATCTTGGATTATTTGCTGAAGGCGAGTTTTGCTTGGAGGATACGACTGTCTACTTCTCTGTTTGCATATGTAAAAAAAAATAACAAATTCAATAAATTATTTGCGCATTGACTCTTTGAACAGTGGATAACCCTAACTTACATAACATATGTAAAGTGGCTTACCTGAAGATATAATTAATGGTGCATATCAAGCTGCTCCCAATATAATGCAGGGACTATCCCTAGCATATGGAGAGCAAAAACACTATCTGAAAGCAAAACGTAAGAGTGTCGGTGGTATGAATGTGTACTATTGATGTGTACGTGTATACGTTACAAATAAATAAATAAATAAGTTTCAATTTAACAAAAATTAACTGGCGCTAATAATTTAATTCATTCTATCGCAAGTAATATATTCTTCTGACAACCATGTTTCTGATAATTTACCCTATAAAACACGAGATTGCACAGTAACAGTTGCAGTTAAACTACACCGAAGTCATCAACTCAATATAATAGATTGATTCTAGGTTATGTATGTGTCTGAGTTTTATAACAATGTCATTGCTAGTATATAGAATCAGGCAAAAACCCTTTCACTTTGTTACATTGAGTGATGAGCGAGACCAGTCTTGTATCTTTTACAAGACCAAGATTTCATTCGTTTTTGTACATAAAGTTATAGTAAATTTAATAATTTTTGTCGTGGAGGGACGCGGCTGCACATATACATAGCGAAAAAAAATCACAATTCTACCTATGTGCTGCCCACGTGATTTCTCAAGTTATTTGCCGAAAACTATGCGTAGTATACAGTGACGAGCTAATTGCCAGATGCAATAAAGCAAACTGTTAATGTAAATAAATGTATGGATTAAATCATAACGAAGTTTTTTGTAATAATACTGACAGTATTAAGCGATATGAATTCATGAAAAAAATATCATATTGTAACTATGTATAAACGTATAAAAATTACGAACATGGATGTTTTCTACGTAAAAACTGAACTTTAAAAAAAATCGTTTTCGTAATGAAAAAAATGTTGTCATTTAATAATAATAATAATAATAAGGACAATTTATAAAGCGCCGTTTAGTGACAACCGTGGTCACCTCAAGGGCGCTTTCAGTTTGCAAAAAAATAAGTTATAAATTAGTCCTATAGCTAGCACATTGAAAATGGTGAAACGTAAATATACATAGTTATATACATATTACATAATCCAGATGAAATTAATTATAAAAAATAGTCGTTTCAAAGTAAACAGGCATAATATCAAGTAAATGAATATTGAACGGATGAAGGACAATCTGGATACGATTTGCGGAAAATATGAGTTTTTAATTTCTTCTTGAATTCATTGATATTTTCGGCACATCTTATATCCATTGGAAGATTGTTCCATGACTTTGGTCCAGAAACGCCAAAAGATCGATATAGGTATTTTGGTTTATTTGTGAGATTGGTTTCTACTAGTTTTTTATTGGATTGGGTCATTGATCTTAGCGTACTTTGTTTATTGTTAGGTGAAAATGGAACACAAAGTTCCGATATATATTCATTGAAAGGTGTAATCATCTCAAAATTTGTAATATTTTTGCAGAATAAGACTGAGTATAATATAATAATATTATCGGAGTCTGACCAAGGACACTCTGGTCTTGGTCTTGCATTTGTTCATCGCTTTATGACATATGAACGTTACATTATATCAAATGAACCATATAGAGTGAAATAAATTGTAGGGATATGTATTCTACTTTACCTACATTAGTCTCAATAAAGTTAAGGTGACACATCATTTTTATTACTTATACACAATGTATATATTATATTATGTTTATACACTATAATATTATACGTCTAGTATCTATCTTATAATAAATAATGTTCTTTTTCGTAGTAGTTGTACACACTTGGTATTTCCAACACAAAAAAAAGTTGCATAATTTCATTTTTGAAACAAAATAAAACGGATAAAAAAAAATTGTTTGTAATGCCCTTAAATAACATTCTGCATTGATATTTTTAATAATTGGGATATTCATATGGTTATGTAATTATTCTTCATAATTTTTAAGTATATAATTACTTTTGTTATTAATCTAATTATATAATAAACGCTGGAGATGAAATTTAGACTTTTCAATAATTCTTTGATATTTCGCTTCACTAGAATCTGAAGGTTAAAAAACATTCTTTAATTTTGTAAACACACATTGTATAATTTTAAAAAAGACCATTTTGGAAACACATTTTCTAAAGGTACTCTATTATCGATGAATGACTATGAAAATCTAAAGGTTACATTGGATATATTTATGAACTTTCAACGCGTTCCAAAACACAAAACAAGGAATATGTTAGAACGATTAATTAACGCGAAATAGTTCAATAATAGAACGAGTCAATTAAGTTGTTATTTTAGCAAAACGGCCGTGTTTATGAACGAATATTGATATCGTTAACTTAATGATTCATATCCAATACACGTAGGTACAATACATGGTTAAATATTTGATTATTTTTTCCTGGAAGTTCTAACAACTACTACATATATATAGCAAAGCAATTCAGACTCCGGGATGATTGGCGATCATATGTTTGTAGGTACATGATATTTATTAAGCTCCCAGAATTTCTATTCACCTAAGGCTTCATAGACTGAGATGAGCACACGAGAAACAAAGAACGTTCTAACAGGACATTCGGAGGGTAAACGGAAGGTTGGCAGACTCAGGTTGAGATATGAGGATGATGTCAGGAAGGACTGGAAGACTACGGCCGAGGATAGAGGGCGATGAAGGCTGTAACGTCGTTGGAAGAAGGAAGAATATATACCTATATAGCCAGTGGCGAATTTTATATTTAAAAAAAATATGTTAAAAGAGAATACTATAAATATATTTATTTCGACAAACACACTACCTTTTATGATTCACAAGGAATTAGCATTAGGAAATTTTAAGAATTATCTTCACCGATTTAAAATTTAGGAACATCCTGTGGGATTGTTGCCACCCAATGCTGTCCTCTTATAAATCGGAGTTCCTCGTTGCTGTCCGTAAGCCTCTTAAAGGTCCCATTGGTCATGCGTATTATGTGATTCGAAGAACAATTAGTGTTGTCATAGTTATGGCGCCTAAGGTAAGGCGCGCACGATTGGAAATAACACGGCGGTCAACATTCACATATTTAAAATACAATATGTATATTCACAAGTTTTAATATACATATGATTAGAAATATGGATTTTTTTATTCATTAAGTGGAATATTTATTAAATTACCTATGTAACTATTAATCAATTAAGTAATAACTTACCCAATTCAGTTCTTTTATTACGATTTACATAGCTGTTCTTAACCAGTTATTAATATTTCGCTTAATTTTTTATCATACAATGAAGGACGTGCTTCAACATATATAATTAATTGTTCGGAATCAATATTTATTTCATCCATGTTTTCTACATTTCGTTTAGCAACACTGACAACGTACTTCTCGATCTACTGCGCTCGGATGATTAAATTATCGGTGAGCATGCGCCATGCGCGCCCTCTCATACAACAGGATTGGTTACAAAAAAGACACAAAAAAATCGGCCGATCGAGATCGGCCGATTTTTTTGTGTCTCGTCACAGATTTTAAATCGGCCGATTCTGTTAGCTTTCATGCGCGCTCTTACATGTAATTCGTATGTTGTAGCTCACCGATAATTAATCGGCCGATGAAATTAGCTTCCATGCGCGCCTACCTTTACTATTGTTAGATTCCCAGTAGGTTAATATTTTACAGAGATCTTGATCATACCCCTGATGTTTCTGAAAGAACTGAAGTCGATGACAGTCCACGAGTGTGAATCTTCCATTCACATTCTTCGTCGATTGTTCTTTTGCACTACGGTGCAGAGTTTGCTAATCTAGACGGCTCCACGAGCTACTTTTCGTGCTATGTAGCGAAAAAAAGGAATTATTATTCACTAGCAACTCGGGAAAATGGAACACTGTGAACACGGCTACGAACGGTCCCCGGCAAAACTCGTTACTAACATTACTAACATGTACCGTGTCAGGTCGGTTGGCAAATGCCTCTCTTGTTTGGGCAGTAAGGAGCAACTCTCCATAGGTCTGTCTGGGTAGCTGTCCAAGATCGACTATTTTGGAGCCACGATATATTTCTTTTACATGGCCCAGCTATTTCTTTATGTTACTTTATTTGACTATGATATATACCTACAGTAGTTACACAGTAAGTACCTACCTACCTTAATTGACAGAATCGATGATCTACAAATTCAAAAAACAATTATAATGAATTCAGAAATGAAATTAAACCAAATCACCGGATACATAACAAAAAGCCAATAAAAAACGAGTGGGTTGTGGCCAACGCTATACTCCTCACTACTAAGTTACTTCACAAATCATCATAATTTATAATGATGATTAAATATCATCATATGTTATTTTGCCATTCATTATGTTGCCATTCCATCCCGATCTTGAGTATCTCGAGTCTCACAGTAGGCTTAAATCACGAAAACCTCCACTGATTACGGCGAAGACCTTGCACGATAGCAATTTCTGTGTTGTAGAGACCTGGAGGTCTAGATAGGAGGCGGCATCGGACCCAGTGTTCAGCCATCTACCTTGCATTACGAGCAAACCACCTGGTTTCAACAAACCCCGAAGAATCTGGACAGCACTTAACCGAGTGCGGACTGGACACGGCAGATGTGCCGACTTCTCCTTCAAGTGTGGATGGCGGGACTCTCCTGAGTGTGACTGCGGTGCGGAGAGGCAGACTGTGAGCCATGTGGTGTCTGAGTGTGCTTTAAGAGCCTTTGGGGGGGACCCCTCGGAATTTATGGTCCTGAGTGAAGCAGCGGCCAATTATTTAGAAAACTTAGATTTTATTTTTTAACTTTTGACGGGCACTACAGACTACAGTGCGACATATTGTTGTGATATACTAACTTTGTGACCATAAGATAAATAAATAAATAGGTATGTTATTATGTTTCTTTTTATTAAACAATTTTGTTATTTTTTAATATAAATTGTTATTGTATGTATTATCATGTTAAATACCGTTTTATTTGTATATGTACAAGGCTATTAAGACGTCAATTGTAATAAATACATAAACAAATAAATAATAATAAGCACTTTCTTGCACCCTGTGCAGGTGACAAGTTTATTGCCAAATGGCAATTTCTTCCAAGTATCAGTGTTTCCAGCCCAGAGAAGGAATATTTGCGTGATATTTAAATTTAAATAAATTTCTCCTGCGCTGGGGTTCAAATTATTCAAATTTTGTATGGAAAATACTAAGCATTTTCATGAAATTAGTTTGTATCGTGAAATTATTTTTGAATTAAATGTTTTGTATTGAAAACTTAATAATTCTTCAATGCCATTTTATGAAAGTGATGTGCTTTTTTAGCAATTTGAAAATAAAAATATGAAATTTTTAAGTTTCCTGAGCTTAGGTCATTTTGAAATATTTGACAGTTAAAAAAATGAGAAGCACTGATCAGATATCCTTCAAAATCTAATGGGTTCTAAGTGAGTATTAGATATAAAAATTTGCAAATTTTGAAAATACTCGAATGAGTACTTAAATCTATAATCGATAACTCGATCGAAATCGATGCTGTGTACTATGTGCTATGTTCTTCATATATACATATGTAGAACATAGCTGTACTATGTGCTATGTTCTACATATATACATATGTAGAACATAGCACATAGTACATAGCACACACATATACATTGTGATGAAACTTTCAGAATACTATATCAGCATGACATTAGTTGATAATATGCAAAAAAAACCCTAAAAAATGCGAATGAGGAGTAAAAAGAAAGAAAAAAGGAAAATACCCCGAAATAATAAAATGAAATTAGATATTATGAAACTTTCCTTATTTTTATAATTGTCAACAATATTCCCTTCTTAAGACCTCGGAGTTGCCGACCATATAATTAATAATTATGTCCCTGGTATTCGTTACTTACAATATTGTTACTGTTAATTGGTCACCTGACATGATATACAAAATATTTATATGATCAACATATTTATGTAGGTACTTACTATATGGATATATGCCTTTTTAGTAATATGTACATTGTACATAACATGATACAATAGAGGCAATCACTAATGTATGTAAATTGTCTTTATAATATTTTTACTGAAATTGTTCTTTTTCAGTTGTTATAATTTCCGGTCGTTTGGCCTTCAGATTATTATGTAAACAAATGCCATACATACCAACACTAGCGGCTGACTGTCATTATATATTTCAAGTTCAACACAATACAGTATAATATATAACAAATGCTCATCCAAAAATAACTAAGCAGTTTATAACAACACCATCTGCCGTTTGTTTTACAAATCTTTGCAAAAAATTTACCCGGATTATGTAGGTACATCAAAAAATATTCACAATATTTTATTTACAAATGTATTAACCTATCTCTCATCCAACTGTCGATTTGTTCAGGAGAACTTTGTTCTCTTAACATATCGACAATGTATCAAGCCAGAATACGCGAGAATTGTATGGAGAGGTCTACTTTTTTCATGGATTTTCCAACTTTGAAGTCAAAAAACACCAACTTAGAGGCTTCGCAGCATATATGTTCCATACACGGATTTACTCAGAATTCGGAGTAGAACATTTCGTGTGTCTGTGTGTCTGTGTGTGTGTCTGTGTGTCTGTGTGTGTGTGTGTCTGTGTGTCCGTCCCCCCCTTATAACTTTTGATCCGCTCAATTTACAGAGCCTAAAATTTCAGAATATATAAACAGTTACAGGCCTACAAAACTTTTATACTCGGAATTTTAAATTTTTGTTTCAGTCAGGGGTTATCAACTTTTGAATTTTTATTTTATTTTTCCATATATCTCAGAAACCATAAACGGTAGAACGCTGAAAATTGGTACAAACATAGACAAATACAAAATCTCAAATTAGTTTTTTCAAAAAAATTCCAGGGTTTCTCAAACATTTTTTATTAAGAAAAATATTTTTTTTATGATAAATTTATGAGTTTAACTGCCTATATTTCCAAAACTTTTACAATTATCGAAAAAAGCCGAAACACCCCAACTAGATAATTTAATTTTCTATAAAAAATATTAACATTGTAGTAGAAGATCTCAATTTTTTTTTAACAATTTTTTTAAAAATTGAATTTAGTGACGACATCGCTTCATACATTTTGTATGGCAGTCGCCTATACACAATATGTAAGAAGACTTAATAGTTTGATACTTCATCTCCAAACATACATACATACCATCATGCTATTTGCATATTCTGGGTAGGAAAAAGGATCTTCCTCCATACTATCCTATCTTGACATACATACCTACATATGTTGTATAGAAAACAAAATATCTGAAAATATTCAATAATTTGTATCTATGGGTTTATAGTTTGGTACATATTCTTCAACTATACATACTATCGCTATCGACAGTTGGATCTCATGTGTTACATGCAACTAGTCATAACCAACTTCATGTCAATGCTCGAAGTAGGTACGTAGCAAATTTCACAGATTTTATGGAAAAAAAGAAAAGGAGGTTAGTGTCAATAGAAGATTATCCAACTGTCGATTTGTTCAGGAGAACTTTGTTCTCTTAACATATCGACAATGTATCAAGCCAGAACACGCGAGAATTGTATGGAGAGGTCTACTTTTTTCACGGCTTTTCCAACTTTGAAGTCAAAAAACACCAACTTAGAGGCTTCGCAGCATATATGTTCCATACACGGATTTACTCAGAATTCGGAGTAGAACATTTCGTGTGTCTGTGTGTGTGTGTGTGTGTGTGTCTGTGTGTGTGTGTGTGTGTCTGTGTGTCCGTCCCCCCCTTATAACTTTTGATCCGCTCAATTTACAGAGCCTAAAATTTCAGAATATATAAACAGTTACAGGCCTACAAAACTTTTATACTCGGAATTTTGAATTTTTGTTTCAGTCAGGGGTTATCAACTTTTGAATTTTTATTTTATTTTTCCATATATCTCAGAAACCATAAACCCTAGAACGCTGAAAATTGGTACAAACATAGACAAATACAAAATCTCAAATTAGTTTTTTCAAAAAAATTCCAGGGTTTCTCAAACATTTTTTATTAAGAAAAATATTTTTTTTATGATAAATTTATGAGTTTAACTGCATATATTTCCAAAACTTTTAAAATTATCGAAAAAAGCCGAAACACCCCAACTAGATAATTTAATTTTCTATAAAAAATATTAACATTGTAGTAGAAGATCTCAATTTTTTTTTAACAATTTTTTTAAAAATTGAATTTAGTGACGACATCGCTTCATACATTTTGTATGGCAGTCGCCTATACACAATATGTAAGAAGACTTAATAGTTTGTTACTTCATCTCCAAACATACATACATACCATCATGCAATTTGCATATTCTGGGTAGGAAAAAGGATCTTCCTCCATACTATCCTATCTTGACATACATACCTACATATGTTGTATAGAAAACAAAATATCTGAAAATATTCAATAATTTGTATCTATGGGTTTATAGTTTGGTACATATTCTTCAACTATACATACTATCGCTATCGACAGTTGGATCTCATGTGTTACATGCAACTAGTTTATTTAATTATTGGTTGATAGAGAGTTATACAGTCTAAAAAATTATCCAACTGTCGATTTGTTCAGGAGAACTTTGTTCTCTTAACATATCGACAATGTATCAAGCCAGAATACGCGAGAATTGTATGGAGAGGTCTACTTTTTTCATGGATTTTCCAACTTTGAAGTCAAAAAACACCAACTTAGAGGCTTCGCAGCATATATGTTCCATACACGGATTTACTCAGAATTCGGAGTAGAACATTTCGTGTGTCTGTGTCTGTGTGTGTGTGTGTCTGTGTGTGTGTGTGTGTCTGTGTGTCTGTGTGTCCGTCCCCCCCTTATAACTTTTGATCCGCTCAATTTACAGAGCCTAAAATTTCAGAATATATAAACAGTTACAGGCCTACAAAACTTTTATACTCGGAATTTTGAATTTTTGTTTCAGTCAGGGGTTATCAACTTTTGAATTTTTATTTTATTTTTCCATATATCTCAGAAACCATAAACGGTAGAACGCTGAAAATTGGTACAAACATAGACAAATACAAAATCTCAAATTAGTTTTTTCAAAAAAATTCCAGGGTTTCTCAAACATTTTTTATTAAGAAAAATATTTTTTTTATGATAAATTTATGAGTTTAACTGCCTTTATTTCCAAAACTTTTACAATTATCGAAAAAAGCCGAAACACCCCAACTAGATAATTTAATTTTCTATAAAAAATATTAACATTGTAGTAGAAGATCTCAATTTTTTTTTAACAATTTTTTTAAAAATTGAATTTAGTGACGACATCCCTTCATACATTTTGTATGGCAGTCGCCTATACACAATATGTAAGAAGACTTAATAGTTTGTTACTTCATCTCCAAACATACATACATACCATCATGCAATTTGCATATTCTGGGTAGGAAAAAGGATCTTCCTCCATACTATCCTATCTTGACATACATACCTACATATGTTGTATAGAAAACAAAATATCTGAAAATATTCAATAATTTGTATCTATGGGTTTATAGTTTGGTACATATTCTTCAACTATACATACTATCGCTATCGACAGTTGGATCTCATGTGTTACATGCAACTAGTAAAATAAACAATGTTGCATAGCATTATTAGTGGACCAGTGAAAAATCCATGCATTATTCAATAGGGTAATTAATATCAAATACGATTTTTTTAAAAAGAATACATATTTAATTTTCTAGTACTTGAAAAAACACTAAAATAAGTACTAGGAAATATAGGAGGAGACAGCTGTCCTTAACTGACTGAGGGAGCTCGCAGACATGTCGAGTGTATTAAAGAAAGCATTGTACACCGTGCAAGCACGATACACAAAAGCATTCTGAGTGTAGTTGTTATTACAATTAGGAATATAAAAAGTGTAAGGATATCTGGTTGTCTGGGCCAGATATCCTGTCTAAGCTCGGACAGTGAAAGCAATTTTTTTTCAACAAGTCTGGGGAATCTACAAAATTTGTTATAATATTTGCCAAACATCTTGAACGAGCTTCCGGTTGCGCAGTGTTTACTTGCAAATTGCCCTCCTTCTCGGCTAATAGTTCAAGTTATTTGGCGATTACTAAAACCAACTTAAACGAATATATAATATCAATTAGGGTCCTGCGGTTTGCTAGTAATTTAGATTTTAGATTTTTTGCTCTAGTCTTCAGTAATTTAGTAATATATATTTAAGGTACCTACATCTTATGTATAATTAACCTCGACCTAAACATATTAATTAAACTATTATCTCTATTATTACTCCCTATATTTTACTATTTACATTAGATTTAACTTAATTCGTACTCATTTGAGAATTTCGTTTGTTAGTATGAAGATGTCTTGTAGGAAGGAGCATGTAATAAATCTTGTCTATTTTTGTGGGACTTAATTCAAAATAACCCTTTAGTCACATTCTCGTTAACATAATTAGTGATTAATTAACTAGCTTTGAGAATCAATGTAAGCGACGTACAGGATGTTCAATAAATGTTGCAGATTTTTTTTGTTATTAATTTATTACATTTATTTCCACAAAATTAATTTGCACAAAGGCAGTGCCATAAGACAATCTCATCTAACCAACTAAAAAATAGGTACTAAAGAATATCGTTCCTAAGAAGAAAAAATACAACTTTTTACCAATTGATAGCAACGGAGAAAGATTAGAAGGAATTGAAAGATGCAGAAGAAATATTGTTTGATAATTATACAGTAAATATTGTTTTTAGTTTTTTAATATATGTATCTCTAACTGGAAAGCTGGTTAGTAATATGAACTTGCCATTTCGCAATAAATTGACCATTTACATTTTATATTTCAATTTAGATATATGATATAATTAGAGAGCCAAAAACAGGCCAAAAACAGGCAAAATAAGTACAAGATTACACAATTAGGTATGGGAGGGAAAGAAGATTGGGAGGGTATGAGGGAGAAAGATTAAAAGCGTATTTAAATAATATGCTGTGAGTTACCGCCTTAGAATAGTACTTCCAATTTTTTTATATTATCATCGTTGAGTGTCCCGTAAGAGTCGGGTATTCGAAAATACAGGGCAAGATTGAGGGACGTCGTGGAGTTGGGAGAAGGCAGATGTCTTGGCTGCGCAATATCCGACAGCGAACTGGAATAACGCAGGTAGGAGAGCTGGTCCGACAGAGAAGCATTCTCCAGAGTGATCCCAACGTCGGGGGACCTGGTAGGTACAGCATACAGAGAAGAAGAATCGAAAAAACAAGAGGCAAAATAACATCTCACATGTTTCAGCAATGAGGTTCACCATCCATTCTGTATGAAGTGTATTTAAATGAAACGATATTGGTGTATAAGGTAATACACACCTGTCGCTGGTTACCATACGCCTTGAATACCTTGACGGTATGAATGAAACATTTAAACAAAAAATGGAAAATCCTTAAAATGATACAACAAAAACCACCGTGGCACAGTTGACAAGTCGTTTGGCTTCTGTGCGGGCGTCCTGGGTTTGATCTCCAGTAGAGGAGAAATTCATTTAAGAGGCTATAGTTGTCTAAATAGTAAATCGTTTACCCAGTACTCTCAAAAGATACGCCTTTGAAATAAAGAATAGCTTTTTTAAATCTTTATTCTATTGCGTTTTTTGTAATATGAATTTGTATAATACTTTTATGTTAAAATTAGTTTTAATAAAAGCATTTTTTAATTTTAAATTGTAAATAATTAAAAAGAACAAGGCCTGGGCATTAGATTTTTACTTCAATCGAAAGAGAATATGAAAATCTATTGACTGAGTTTTTTACTATTTTATTTATTTATTAATAATATAAAGAAAAAGTTACAATTCAATTACATACTATAAGATAAATATATGTGTACATATAAGTGTGATTGCGAGGGTACAATCAACACCTCACTAGGAAGTCCTGTGCTGAGGTGTTCATTTAAACAGTTGTGTGACACAAATAGTACATTATGTGTAAAGTTATTGAAGTAAATTGTACATTAAATTGTTATTGAGAAAAAAATGTGAAAGTTCATTATATTTGATTAGGTGTAATTATGTTATTGATTTGATCTGAACCGGTGTTATTTTATCCATAATATTTTTGCTATAAAAAAAATTACTTTTTGGTGCATCAGTATGCTCAAGGTATACAAGGGTCTTAAATTCATATATCAGCCCCCCTAGACAATGTGTCATTTTGCTCAAGAAAAGAAACAAGAAAAGATAACTCAATGTATGGGGTTGACAGTAGTCTGTCACGTGACAACTGTCACTTCCATACATTGAGTTATCTTTTCTTGTTTATTTTCTTGAGCAAAATGACACGTTGTCTAGGTCTAGGGGGGCTGGACTGAAAACACTAATAAGTTGGAAGAAATTGCCATATGACAATAAACTTGCCACTTGCTCAGTGTTTATTATTATTACAAAAAAAAGCCTCGAATAATCTAACTCATTTTCTACTGCCATCAGTTCAAGTAATAATGATTGAATTTCACTGGATGATTGAAGTATCAAGATTGAATGGAGTAAACTATTTGAGCTTGCAGGTACCTATACATTCTCTCTTACACTTATATAGACACACTCACACACATATACACATCTTTACACTCATACGTACACACATACATACACTCATGCACTATCATTCAGATATAAATGTTTTTCATATGTAGCTTTAAGTATGCAAGCACAGCGGTCAAAATTTATTGTTAATAATGTGGTTTTAGTCTTATACTAATGCATCTATATAAAAAATGTTATTATACTGTAAATATCCCGGAAATAAAATAGAATACATTAAATAAAAAAATAAAATAATTTATTTAGAAAATGTAACACCCTGTTTATAATATATTCCCACAGCTATTTATATGCGGGTTCATCATAATTATTTATAGTTTTATAATAACTGTAGGAAACCAAACCACAGAGGACGTATTTTTATATTTTATGTCAGAATTAATGAATCGCTGTTACATAAATCAATGTGGGTATTTATATTAAACAATTATGCTGGTAACAATAAATTAACATGATACATACATATATAGTCTGTTTGTATATCTATATAGGTCATTTTGGTTAATGAAGCTATTTATTCATAAATCGATACAATCATGTTTTGATGAGTAAGTATTCAATATTTTTAGAAACATCCCCTTATCAATGAGCTCCGGGACGCATGATTCCAAGATATACACAGGGAATAATACGTAGAAAAAGCATTAACAATTTATTTAATTTTATTTTCTTCGTGAAGCATACAGTAACAAAACACATGACAATAATTTAAATCACATACATTATACATACATACCATCACGCCATATCCTTACGGGGTAAGCAGAGAGAACCGAGCGCCATACTCCTCTATTTTTGCACACATTCCTAGCTTCATTTACATCCATGCATCGTCTCATACATGCTCGTCGATTATTCAAGCTTCTTATTTTTACTTCTTTCAAAATATCATTCACTTGGTCATGCCATCCCTTTCTGGGGCGACCCCTGCTATTCACTCCATCTCTTACACCCATGTATATTTTTTTGGTCAGTCGTTCATCATTCATTCTTTCAATATGTCCAAACCACCTCAAGGAATTCACTTTCATTTTACTTATAATACTCTTCTTCATCTTGCAATCTCTCCTTATGTCCTCATTTTTTATTCTATCATATATCGTTCTATTACATACTTTTCTTAGTGACGTCCATGTTTCACTGGCATACATCAAAGTGGGCACTACAATTGCATTATGTACCGAAATTTTGGCTTCCCTTGAGAGAATTTAAATCGCAGATCCTATATACATGACATAAGCAAAATTTCTTGGTGTGCACCACGTGACCATGTCACCAAATTGACAATGTGACTAAGCCACAAAAAAAAACGCATGATTCCAAGATATACACACGCTGAAAAAGCATAAATTTTGGAGGCAATATCAACATACAATAAAACATGTGTTTCACATAAAATACAATACAAACCACATCTTAATAATTAGCGCAGGCCATGATAATATAACTGAATATTAACTTCACCATAACTCACCGTATTTTTTTTCATATCGTAGGTATAGGTCAAAGAGCTTCATAAATAATAATTAGATGCTGGTTACGATTCAAACAGTTTTGATTTTCAATCAAATTAGAAATGAATTAAAAGTAAATGAAGATAACATTTTTAAGGTTTTTATTTATCGATTGTAAAAGTCGAAGCGGCACATAAAGGAGATTAAACGGACCACGAAATTATTACATCAATTAAAACAAGATTATTTTATCTGAGGGTTAAAATTTAAAATAACGTAATTACGATCCATCAGAAATGGACGCCATTAAACTTAACTTGATTAAATATTGTAAGTACTTACTAACTTAGTGACATCAAAGAGCCATTTTTAAAAAAAAATAATAAAAATAAAATAAAATATATATTTATTGATGCGATAAACATAAAACAATATTATGAATATGATCCGATTTCATTTTTAGAAAATAATAATATTTCGCTTTATTACGATAAAATAATATTAACTGACCGGTCAATTCAACATAACAGACCCGATATAATAATACATAAAAAATAATAAATTTGGATAATTTATATAGCGCCGTTTTTGTGAATATCTCACCTCAAGGGCGCTGAAAAAATGATTACGTTGTATCATTTCGGCTCTGGTAAGATTTGCGAAAAAGGTGCGTTTTGAGTTTTTTCCTGAACGAAGATATATTTTCGGTTTGTCTGAGGGTGTGTGGGAGCTTATTCCATGCATTTGGTCCTGCCACAGCAAATGCACGATCACCGAAATTAGTTGTGTGCACCCTGTTTATTTCAACTAATTTCCCAACCATAGATGAAGAGGCAGAACGAAGTGATGATTGTCTGTCATTTATTGAAAGCGGAATGCACAGTTCGGAGAGGTAAGTATGAGCCATACCACGAAGTGCTTTAAAGATTATGATACAGAGCTTTTATTCAATTCTTTCGGGGACTTTAAGCCAATGTAGATTGCGAAGATGGTGAGAGATGTGAGATAATTTGGAGGCTCCAGTGATGAGTCTGGCTGCAGCATTGAAAACTGACTGAATTTTATTAATTTCTTTCTTTGGTAAATTCGCATATACACCGTTACAATAATCCAAACGGGAGACAACAAAGGCGCTTACCAAAGATTTCATGGCTTCAATTGGGATACTCCTTCGGATTGACTTTAAACGTCTTAGTTGAAAGAAAGCAGAAGAAGTAACTGTGTTAATTTGGTTTGAAAAGCTTAGATTTGAATCTATTTTGACTCCAAGAAGTTTAACACAGGATTTAGGAAGAATATCTGAATTTTCAAAAGTTAGTGGGGAAGTGTCTATTAAATGGCTTCGTTTGCGTGTTGCTGTCCAGAGTAGTTTTGTCTTTGTTGGGTTTAGCTTAAGTTTGTTTGCTGACATCCAAACACCGATATCTTCGATACATTTACAGATTGTGGTTTTTAGATGGTGAGCATTTTCTGGTGTGCAATAAAAGTAAAGCTGCCAATCGTCCGCATGGTAAAATTAAAGAAATAACATATATTTGCAACGTGGCTATTCCAAATTCTAGTAATATTATAAAAACTTTTGATGAAAAAATTAGAAAATACACCGCTTTAGGTAACGAGATTAAAAGACTTTGGCATTCTCGTAAAATAATAATATTACCGTTCATTATTTCAGCCACAGGCATTATTCCAAAATAGTTAATCTGGTATTTAGAAATTATAGGTTTATCGAAAAACTTAATAATAAAAATGCAAAAAACGGTAATAATGAATACATGTAGAATCGTTAAAGATTTTTTAAGCGTTAATATTCGAGAATCAGTAGGGTTGTTAGGTAGTATAGAGACCTCCTCAGAGCCTAATCCTTTATATATTAATATATTAAGTATCTGGATGGGTGAACTATTCCCAATTGAAAGCTTGATGATGCGTTTGTTGCATTTTATTTTGCTCTTTTAAAAATTTACAATTTACGCATTGATCTGCTAATTCTTTTGAGGAAGTGTATAAATGGTAATAATAATAATTGAGTGTTATTATTTGTAGTGCTTAATTGTTGTTAATATCATTAGTAAATCGGCCAGCGCGAATTGGCGAATTGAGCTAGGTTGTACAATGGATAAGAATGGGATGTTTGGCTAAGAATTTTAAATACAGTCGATTCTGCGAAAAGTTCGTGTTTTAAATGCATTATTCGCAAATCTGTATAATCAGACGCGATTGATTCGTCCAGCGGCATTTCTATATCTCCATACCTTACGTGGGTCGACATTACGATTCAAGTGTCAAAGTGTGTCTGAATATTAACATCATCAGATCAACTTGACGCTTCTCCACGGGGAAATTGTAATAAATTCGTTATCAATAATGTACCCAACGTTTCACGGCCACGATAAATTATCAAAGATATTAAAATATTCAAAAGTATATTTTTATTTTATCATTCGTCGTTTTATTTCACTAGGCGGTTTTATTTTTAACGAGCGATATTTATTTTTACTCTTTATAATATTCGCGTTTATGAAAATGTATTTGAAAAAGATTATATTTGTGAAAAATATTATGGTGTTTGACAATCATTACCTATAGGAACTCAACGCATATTGTAAAAATAATAATTTCAGGAGAGATGGACCATGAGATGTACCGGGTTTAAAAACTCCAGTTCCTGTCACAATAGTGCGACGTATGAGACAATATAGCGTTCATTTTTATGTTGTATATCGTTTGAGTGTATATTCGCCAGAGAAATCCGCATTTTTTTTTAACATGTCTACGTAGGGGACACCAGCTATTAGGATTTGGGTCCATTTTGCTCTTTCGAAGAAGCGCACTACATAGCGTTGGGAGGGGTTTGCAGTCTAGAAAAGAGTTTATTAATTCGGATTTTAAAAAGACCCGGGTTGGACGAAGGTGGAAACACAGAATTCGAAATATCGTTCCACAGTCGGGCTGCTGTATTAATAAAGGAGTTCGAGAAGCGACTTGTTCGTATATGTTGAAGGTCCACTGTGAATGGGCATAAAATGATATTCAATATTAACGTTTTTTCAATTAAAAAAAAAAAAAGTTTTTTTTTTTTAAAAGTGAGTACACGTAGGTACTACATAATTAAACGAATGGGTTGTGGCCAACGCTAAACTCCTCACTAACAAGTATTCAAATTTTGTATGGAATTCTTTTAGCATTTTCATGAAATGAGTTTGTTTAATATTTTTTTTAGTTTGATATTTTATTATGAAAACTTGTGATGAGCTTTTTTACCAATTTGAAAATAAAATTTTTAAAAATTAAGTTTCCTGAGCTTGCGGTCACATTGAAATATTTGATAGTTAAAAAAATTGAGAAGCACTATTCAGATATCTTCAAAATCTAATGGGGTCTAAGCGAGTATCAGATATACATATTTGCAAAATTTGAAAAGAATCGAACGAGTACTTGAGTCTATTAAACGATAAAGTAAAATGAACACGCCGTACATAGCACATAATATGTAGCACACACACACATATACATTGTGATAAAACTTACAGAATACAATCTCAGCATGATACTAGTTGATAATCTGCAATAAAAAAATAGCCTTGAAAATTGCGAAATCATAACTCCCCACTATATCCCCTTGGGTTAGTGAGGAGTAAAAAGATCAGAAGAAAAGAACATTTTCAGCATCCTCATATACACTAGTGGCCAAAAGATTGGAAAAGGGATCACTATTGCGCAAGCGCATGAAGTGATCACGTATACCAGCCGATGACAGGTCGTAAGCTCTGTAGGTGCCTTGAGTTCCTGGTTCTTCTATAATATCCCAACTTCGTCTCTATTGAGATGTTTAAAGTTTGTCAATAAAGATATCGTTTTTTACCAATTCAATTTACCAATGACTTTATCAACTTATAAACATAAAACTATTATTAATACAACAGACATTTAGTTTGACGATAACTTAGTAGAGCGATGTCCCCAAAAACATTTTTGTGTTTTTTTAGGTTCTTGTCGAAACAAATGGTGTGAAAGCTGTCACGTGTTGCGGAATGTGAACTAAACAAATAATTTTCTACCTGAGACAGAGACTTCCTCCTTCTAGAGAGAGGGAAATATTATGTAGGTACGCCATTGTTTGAAAATTATTATTTACCAACGTTCATTTTATATTTGAATTGTCATAATATTTCAATAGAAAAAATAATATCTTTCGCCTTTATAAATATGATACAAAGAAACCATTACTGGTGTCACAGTGAGGCCTCACCTTATAAAAAATAATGAAATTTTTAAACCAAAGTTCAGGTAAATCGAGGTTTCGCCGTTGAATTTTGGTTATGAATGAAACGTTATTTACGAAGTCTTTACTTTTAATGTAAAATTGTCGACCTCAATACAGGCTAGCCCTACTGACGTCGATAATTAATTATTTTATTTTTATTTTTTCAATAATGCGTATGAAAATGAGCATTTTTGTACTAGCGCCGGCCTCACTAAGTTTACATCGCGTGATGAGGAAGGAACTCTACAAATAATAATAATAATATTTTAAAAACAATAACCTAAAATAATACTAGAGTAAATAATAATAATAAAACAATACATTATATTATATAAAATCACAGTAAAAACAACAATAAAAGTGATAAAGTCATTAATTAATTCCAGTTTGTTGACTGAGAGTTCGTGATGGAATTCCATTATAACAATAATATTATTAGGTACTTAAAATAAGTAAAAACAATTATTTAACTTATTTAACCCATTCTGTAGATGCTCTTTGAGCGAAACGCGTCAGTGGTCAAACTAATTTATCAAGTGGAAAAAAGTTAAATAATTGTTTTTACTTATTTTAAGTAATAATATTATTGTGATAAGGTCAAACAACAACCATGATCCATAGTATGTATACAGCATAGGTACATGTACCCATTATATATTATTTTGATGACATGAGATAGAGAGCTATCAACATCAATATTTTGTTACTAAGCATCCACATTGAAATTTTACTCTCCACTTCTACGGAATAGTGAGTCATGATTTCACAATTTTTAAGAGTATTTTATTTACATCAATTTCTCTATGGGTATCATGTAGAGAGTGTATAATTTGAGTTTCGTTGTGATGTTTTTGTGTGTATGCCGTTATCCATAATCCGTGTACTGTATACTGTATGCCGTACATAAATATGAAAATTTGTGTCCTCTGTACAGATCAAACTAAAAGGCCGATGAACTTAATATTGATACCATACGTGTGAAGTACCTACATAAACTTAGAGCTGGTTAGTTTTCCATAGACAACGGTTCATTTTTTCTCAACGTTTCTCTATGATTTCATCTGTTAAAACTGAAAAAATGCTCTCACGACCTGGAAATTTGAGATATTTTAATTTCGTTTAAACTATTCAAACAATTCAAATAATATTCAAAAAACTGCATTCAAACTTGGTCAACGTTAAAAGAAAAAAAAAACAACCGTTAAAAAATTATGTTCATAATAATAGATTTTTGTATGAAAATATACATAACAAGAGATTTTTTTTATGTTTGGTAATGTTAACCCTTAAATGCATGATTTTTTATATTTCCATTTAAAAAATGTTTTTAGATACCTTTTAGGCTATAGTATGTGGTAAAAATATAAAAAAAAAAATAGCAAATAAAAATATATATTTTTTATAAAAAAGATCATTGTTGCCAAATGGCTACATTATGGGTTTGTTTGAAGGAAAAATTTTACACTCCATGAAATGTGTTGAAGCAATTTCTGGTTGCTGTAATGCAAAGGGCCACTCCGCACTTCTCACACAGTATACGCGTGAACCCTTTGCATCCCGGTAGTTTACACCTGGTTTTCACATTTTTTTTGGACAGTGTCCTATTCCGTCCGTTCTAACATCTTTGGGTGGAACATGTTGAACAGGACCTCTCCTTTTCTTTTCCATATTTTTTTTTTCAATTAGAGATGGTCGTCCACGTTTCTCTGCTTTCTTTTGGAAGTTACAGAGTGTATCTGCCAATTCCGCTCTGTACTCTGCTAATGTTAATAATTTTTTACCTGGGTTGCACTTTTTATAGAGAACCCAGGAATTTATTATTGTCATGTCCAGTAAATGGTAAAATAGCCTCAAATACCATTTTCGGCTCTTTACCCTTATTTTATATCGTCCTATGAAACTATCCATGAGGTCTACACCACCCATGTGTGCGTTGTATTCCTTTACAATTTTGGGACAGTCAATTTTGATAATCTTCTTCTGTGATCTGTCGTACCTGTCTATGCTATCCACTGGATGAGCTCCAACATATGTAGACGCCAAAGTTACTATCTTGTTGTCTTTCCATGTAGTGACAGAAATGTCTACACCTTCATAATCGGTACATTGCTCTTCAAATGTACCTCTCGCAACATTTGTCCTCATCATTTCTGGCTTGGCAGGTAGCTTACACCCTTTACCGAGCCTGTTTCTTTGTACTGTGCCTAAGCAAAAGATCCCCTTAGAAGCCAAGTAGTGCATCAATGGAATGGATGTATAAAAGTTGTCGAAATACACTATGTGGTTCACCTGTCTAGGAACAACATTAGTCAAACGAACAACAGTATTTCCTACAACTCCTAAATCAGGTTCATTAGACGAATTACATGGATTTTCTTTCCCAGAATAAATTTCGAAATTGTAAGCATATCCCAGCAAAGAACATAAAACATAAAGCTTGAACCCCCATTTGTGAGGCTTGTTAGGCAAATATTGTTTCATGAAATAGGAAATCTTTGTGGCACACATTTGCTCATCTAAAGAGAGCCTTTGGTCCAGACGAACTTGCGAAAATGCTTTATTTAGATGAGATACTATAGGTCTAATTTTAAATAGCCTGTCGTGTTCTGTGTGTCCAATCGGTTTGTGGTTCAGATTATTGTTGAAATGTATAACACTCCTCAGTTTCTCAAATCTGTTCAGTGGCATTGTATTTATTATTGGTGCGAAACCAAACCTCGGACACCAATAAGATCGTACATTTGGATAATGGTATACTGACATAAATGTAAGAATACCAAAAAACTGCCTCAATTCAACAATATCCACAGGATTACAGTGTGCCACTCCGTTTTGCGTGATATATAAATTGGTCTCTTCCACAATATTTTTTAAAAAATATTCGTCAAAAAAATAAGAAAAAAAATTGAACGGAGTTTCTAATTCCAAAATGTTACTAGGCAACGTCGTATTCCCATGAAATGAAGTCTGATTCTCATTGAGGACCAAATTTTTTTTCCTCCATACTAAGTCTCTTGACTTATTACGCCAAGATGGAATTGGCCCCGGTGCATCAACTACGAGAGGTGGATATTCGTTTTGTTCATCTTCCTCAAGAGACTCAACTATCTCAGTTTGATTTTCAACTTCAACATCAAGTTCGCACTCTTTCCTGAAGTCATCCAATTCGTCTTCATCTCCAGACTCCATATCAACATCAGAAAGTCCCTCGTCTAATCTCTTCAAATATTCTTCGATTTCTTCTGAATTCATAGATGGTTTCATTTTGAAGCTATATAAAAATAAATAAAAAAAATCACTACATTTCTCAACAAGATTTCGAAAAATTCATAATACTGTAAATAATGTTACATAAACAAAATGTAATCACCAAACGCATAGTGTAGCCATTTGGCAACATAACTATAAAACAAGGTTTATGAAACTATAAATAAAAAAATAATAAAAACAGCATTTGTACTTAATAATTTACCTTTTTTCTGCACTTATAATATTTTTTCACTGCAAATATCACACGATTTAAAATAATATAACGAAAGCAAACTCTGTCAAGGCAACACAACCACCAATGGCGCGATCTCAGATTTAACTAAAAGTTATCTCACAAACACGTGGCAAACAGTCAAAACAAACATAATTTGTTTTTAGTGTTGGTTTGTAATCGTTTGGCAACAGTGTGTATAAGTGGCATATTTTACTTCTATACAGAGTAGTGTAACTTTGAACGGAATGTTGACAAATGTCTACAATATGCATTTAAGGGTTAAGCTAGTTGATTTCATATTGATATTAGAGTGTAATATTAGCAGGGAAGCTTCATTGTGTAGTGGAGAGTTTAGCGTTGGCCACAACCCACTCGTTTTTTATTATTTTTTATGTATTAATGTTCTAAATATCTATAGATAATCTGTTAAACATTAGTACATATTTTGAATGTACTTTGTAAAGATAATTAATTGAGATGGGCGGTGGCAGAGCGTGCTGGGATAGAATCATGTGGTCGTAAGTTCGAATCCTGCCTCGACGGATTTCATTCATCTATAGCAGCATATTCAAATGTTTAATTTAAGGAATATAATATGAGGATGTATATGTATTTGTTAAAAGGAGATATTCATTCTTTAAAACAATCTATAAACCAATTTTACTTTGATAAATAGAAATATGTTAAAATTTACCTACAGTGTTTAATTTTTAAATCACAGCGATTCACCTTTCTTCTTCTTTCTTGTCAACCATAAGCTTTTGTAGCCATCGTCGGCTTTTCTGGGATCACTCAATTGTTCCATAAGATATCTGGAAAAAACTGTTCATTTGTCAAGATTTTTTCTTTTTCCATATTGTATTGTTGTTGCAGGGTAAAAACAATTCTTTGTTATACCGTACACGGGGTTCAAAACATAATATCTCTAATCTGGAATATATCAAGCATTTATTTATTTATTTACTTATTTATTTATTTATTTATTTATTTATTTATTTATTTATTTATTTATTTATTTATTTATTTATTTATTTATTTATTTACTTATTTATTTATTTATTTATTTATTTATTTATTTATTTGTTTTTTATTTATTTAATTATTTATTTATTTATTTACTAATTTATTTATTTATTTATTTTTTCATTTATTTATTCATTTATTTATTTATGTATTTATTTATTTATTAATTTATGTATTTATTTATTTATTTACAAATCTATTTATTCATTTATTTATTTATTTAATATTTGTTTATTTATCTATTTATTTACTTATTTATTTATTTTTATCCATACATAAACATACAAAATACACAATATTAATAATGGAATAATGCAACAATTGTACAAATTGGACAGTTTGAAATAAGCTGGTTCTTGCAAAAGTGCTCCAGGAGGATACATAATTAAAATATGAGCATAAATTTCTGTATTATTTTTATATTGTCTCATGGTCGCATTTAATTTCTATTTTCATATTTTTCTATACCTACAGTATAAAATTATTTAAGAAAGGTGAAACTTTTACTTAGTTTTCGCAGTTCATTTGATTCTCAAAATAGCTCAGGGACATTTCATATATATTTAAATTTAAATTTTATAAATTTGTCTGTCAACATTGGTTCACCAAGTGCCAATATTTTATCAATATGAACATGACAACTTAATTCGTTAAGCGTTCAAGAATATTTTTAAAAGTATTTTAAACATCATCATATATTATATTTATCAACACTTCATCTATGAATCAATATTATTTGATATAAAATCCATTCCTAGCTTTAAACAACTTTTTAATATTTTCTCTTAAACATAAATATACCAGAAATATATTACAAAATTTAGTTTATCGAACAAAATACTAAAGTACCGAATTTAATTTATTATTTGAAAAGAACTTTTTAATATCACAAAAGAAACGAATTTGTAATATTATAGGAGATACCAGGAACTAAAGGCACCTACAGGGCTAACGACCTGTCATCGGTTGGTTTTCGTGATCATTTTATGCGCTTTCGCAACGTTCACTAATTATTCCTTCTTATTGAGTTTCCTATCGTTTCCATCTTAAGATATTTTTTTTTCGCTACTTTCACCACCACCCGCTCTTCATATGGGGACTATAAACGGCCCCTTCACAGAACGCTAAGTGAACGACAAGAAAAAAATGCATAGCACGAAAAGTAGCTCATGGAGCCCTCTAGATTAGCAATCTCGGCACCATAGTGCAAAAGAACAATCGACGAATGTGAATGGAAGATTCACACTCGTGGACTTTAGATCTTTAAAATGAGATATATCAGGGGAATGACCAAGATCTCTGTAAAATATTAACCTACTGGGAATCTAACATTAGTAAGGCACCATAACTATGACCTAACTATTTTTATCTAAAGATATTATTAGTGTCCGACCGAAACAAGATTTTCTACCGAAACCGAAACCGAACCCGAACCCGAATCTTCGGTATCTCTAGCAGTTTCGGCCGAAACCGAAACCGAAACTTTTTTAGACAGTTAAAAATCTATTGTCTACTGAAATTTGGCTTATTGACAGTTAACACGTGTTAAATGAAATAAAAAACAATACTTGAAGTAAGTATGTGGAAAAATATTTTTTATTTCTGCTAATAAAAAAAACGAAATATCATTAATAAATTAATAGATTACTTTAGTAATCGCAATTAAAAAGCCTAATATTGTACGCAGTTTTTCTACATTTTTTTTCTGCGACTGGCCGGCGAACTCAACTGATGAACTGATTGATGATGGTGGGTGACACTCGAGTCACGAACTTACCCGAAGTCAGCCGAACGACGCGCGATAATTCACGAACGCAGAGTTTCGGTAGGTTCGGCAGATTTTCTGCCGAAACCGAAACTGATGCCGGAACTAGATTTTATTGCCGAAACTTGCCGAAACCGAACCTTCGGTCGGTCACTAGATATTATAGAACTCCATAAGAAGATAATTATATCCATGATATGGGTAAACATGAATCGTTTTGATTCCGCCGGTTGATCTGATTTGCCCCCCAGGATTGTATAATGTTTTTTTTTTGTTTGCTCACTCACTTTTTGATAGAACTATGTAATTCAATAATTAATTTTTAAAATATAAATAGGTAAGGTAGACGTCTTCAACGAGCATCGTAAAATACGAATATTTATTGATATTTTAAAAATCAAGGATAGTGTTTTTAACAGAATTTTTTTATGTGGCACAAAGTTAACTCAGTAAATCTCTCATACAAACGGAATCACGATATTATATTATTTACTCAAAGAAGAAATAAAATATTATTGCGAGAAAAAAATATTGATAATACATAACACAATTTCTTTATAACAGGATATACCTATATCGAGAGGAAGGGGATAAAGAATTGTGTGTGGCTTCTCAGCAATCTCGTTATGGGGTTGAAATTTTATTCATTTATGTAAGGAAAATGACGGTCTTCGTTTATTTACAAAGAAACATGAGAGATTTCGATGTAACGTAACACAAACATATCGGAGAATAACATTACGTCTTGAACAAAACAGAAAATCTATTTACGTTAACCAACGACAATAATAATAAATTCACCATTTTACTGTACTTTTGTGACTTCTCTGTGTTCTCTCTGCCTTGAAGACTTGATCCACGCCGTACATTACGATAACGGACTTAGGAGAATTCTTCAGAGATTCTCAAAAAGATCATCCATTTTTTATGGCAAACGCGGTAAAATAGACGGAACAAAAGATATAGTTTTCAGAAACTGAGTTTATATAATGTTCTAGAGACGATACTCGACAACGATTTGTACTAACCATATTTGAATTATAAATTAGCTATAAACCATTTGTTTTTTGAGTCACTTCGCGACATGTTTCGGAAGCGCTGTCCTTCCATCGACCGGCGTGTCGAGTGGCGACGGGGAAAAATGAATGATCCGTATTATTTGACCGGATCATTAAATTGAATCGGTGACTCACGGTTCACGTTGCCACAACGATCCGTTCATGAACCAGACATAACTCTCACACTTTCTATCTCATATAAAATATATCGTTAGAATGCGATACACAGACCGACTCATCGATTCCGGATCATGTGTTCTCTTGCTCTAATCCACGTAAAGTATATAGTTAGAATGCGATATACAGACCGACTCATGGCAATCTTCGATTCACAACTAATTCATTATGGTTCATAATATCTAATTCATTGCGGTTCTTAAGAGGAGTACTGTTCCTAAGATTTTAGTATAGGGGGCGTGTCTATAAAGAAGTAAGGGCGTGGCCTAGGTCAAAGGTGTGTGAGTGGCGTCCCACATATACTACGTACCTATAAGTGCACGCAATATATAGAAACAGCCAGTGCCGTCCGGTAAAATATTGTAACTACACTGTGGAGGTAGGTACAGCAGGTATTCAAACTGTCGATTTGTCGATGTGTTTGTATAATTGATAAATATGTAAAAATAGTTGCATGTTACACATGAGATTAAACTGTTGATTGCAATTATACAATATTTTCAATAATGTATTTGTATAATTTTTATATTTTTCTATTACCTAAACAATAGTATGTACCATTGAAAAATATGTAAAAATAATTGCATGTAACACATGATATCCAACAGTCGATGGTAATAGTATGAATCATTGAAAAATATGTAAAAATAATTGCATGTAACACATGATATCCAACTGTTGTAGGCAATAGTATGTGTAATTGAAAAATATGTAAAACAAGTTGCATGTAACACATGATATACAACTGTCGATGGCAATAGTATGTATCATTGAAAAATATAGAAAATTAGTTCCATGTAACACATGAGATCCAACTGTCGATGGCAATTGTATGTATCATTGAAAAATATGTAAAACTAGTTGCATGTAACACATGATATCCAACTGTCGATGGCAATAGTATGTGTAATTGAAAAATATGTAAAACTAGTTGTATGTAACTCATGATATCCAACTGTCGATGGCAATTGTATGTATCATTGAGCAATATGTCAAACTAGTTGCATGTAACACACGACATCCAACTGTCGATGGAAATAGTATGTATAATTGAAAAATATGTAGGTATAACTAGATGCAAATTTCAATGGCAATAAAATGTTTAATTGAAAAATATGTTTTTCTAGTTGCATGTAGTACATGAGATCCAATTGTTGATGGCGATAGTATGTATAATTGAAAAATATTTATAACTAGTTGCATCCAACACATGACACACAACTGTCGATGGCAACAAATTTTATGTGCCTTCAAAATATATCACACATTTGTTTTTAATTATGAAGACACGGTATTTCATTTTAATGGAGAAAATGATTCGATTAGTAGTATTGATGGAATACCAAATGGAAAATAGGTAAGCTGGCGACAGTCATCCTCTTAATTATGTTAAGCAATTTTGACCGCAACACACTTTGAAAAACAAATGCGTAACATCTATAATTGAATATACTATTTTGAAGGCGATCTGTTATCTCATACTTCTTTTGAGATAAAGAGAGATGGCAATCTTCGATTCACGACTAATTCATTATGGTTCATAAAATATTTAAGCAATATTGACCATTTAGTACATTGAAATGCAAACACATTTTAACGCCTACATTTGCATATCATATTTTGAATCGGTTTTGTTTTCTCTGTCATACTACGTACATGTTATGTACGATAGATAAGAATAGCCATATTTGAATCATATTGAATCGAAGAGCGAATTGATGATCCGCATAAATTTCATGAATCGATTTGAAAAGACATGATCTTAAAAAAATATCGAACTTTGCACCACTAGTGTCGAGACTAACATGTTGAATTTGTGTGTATCTGTCTGTGAAGCGAGGGGGATGGTGGTTGAGGGTTGGTTGGGTTAGTGGGGGGAGGGGAGTATTGTGTAGTGTTTTTGTTTTTGATGGGGAATATATTAAGTATTGGAGAAGTGTTATGAAAGGTATGGTTATTTATAAGTTTTATGCCGGAATTTATGTGTTTATGTATTTCGAGTGTTTCGTAATTGTTAAGTCGGTATCCTTTATGTTGTGTTTCGTGCAATAGTTTTAGTTTGTGGTTATTGAATGAGTGATTAGTTTGGATAATGTGGTTACCAAATTCTGAGAAATTATTGTTGTTTAAGCATCTTCTGTGTTCGTTAATTCTTATATTTAGGTTTCGTGAGGTCTGTCCTATGTAGTGTTCGTTACAGTCACCACATGTTATTCTATATTTTTTTCTTTGTAATTTCTTTTATACATACATACATATATACATACCATCACGCCATGTCCCTCGCGGGGTAGGCAGAGAGAACAGTACGCCACACTATTCTATCTTGACATACATTCACCGCCTCGTTAACATTTATGCTACGTCTCATGCATGTTCTTCTATTGTTCAGACTTCTAACATTTCCTTCTTTCAGAATATCGTTCACATGGTCGTGCCATCCTTTTCTTGGGCGCCCCCGACCTCTTTTTCCATTCCTGTCAGCCTTATATATTTTTTTCGTCAAGCGTTCTTCATTCATTCTTTCCACGTGACCAAACCATCTAAGTGTGTTAACTTTCATTCTAGTTACTACATCTTTCTTCATCTTACATTCTTTCCTAGTGACCTCATTTCTAACTCTATCATACATCGTTCTATTACAAATTCTTCTTAACGATCTCATTTCCACTGCATTTATTCTACTTTCATGCGACTTCTGCCATGTCCAGGTTTCACTTGCATACATCAAGGTTGGCACTACAATTGCGTTATGAATGGCAACTTTAGCTTCCTTTGATACGTTACGATCATTCATAACTGGTTTAATTTCTTTTAGTTTTAGAATTTAATAATGATCTACTGATGTTGTTGTTGGTGTAAAATGCAGCTTTGATGTTAGTTGGCAGTGTATTTTCACAATTCAACATGTTAGTCTAGACACGCCGGTTACACAAATTCAACATGTTAGTCTTGACACGCCGGTCGATGGAAGGACAGCGCTTCCGAAACATGTCGCGAAGTGACTCAAAAAACAAGTGGTTTATAGCTAGTTATATAATTCAAATATGGTTAATATTAACTACCACAAAATATCCGCCGAATCATTAAATGATTTGTACTAATATTATCGTCCTAACTAGATATTTGAGAATGAAGCCAGAAAACCTAGAAAAAATGGTGTTTGTTGGTAATGGGGAAGGATAGAGGCCCCTGAGGCGAATCCTTTTCTCGACGGAGTGACCAAATAAAAAGAATAACTTACAAATATTTAAAGAAAAGCTAAAAAAACTTATCAGATAGTTCTTGAATATTCTTTCTATATCCTTCCTTTCCCTCTTTTACCGTATTGCTATGTGAGGTGTTATTATTATTATTTTATTTTCTTTGGATTTATTTTTATTTTTATTTCTCATTTTTTTTCTTTTTCTTCGATGGCGCCTCAGCCCAAATTGAGCCTTGGCCTCCAATAACTTTCGCTTCCATCCCATCCTGTACTCTGCTGCCACTATCCAGCTCCTCTCCTGGAGAAATTCAGCCGCATGCTTTCTGACCTCATCTTCCCACTAAATATTATTTATTTCTCACTAAATACCAATTTAACTATTGAACCAATTTAACTTTAGAGACTTCACGTGGCTCGGGTTGGTTGGAAGAAATTGCCGCATAGAAATAAACTCGCCTTTTGTCACTTGTAAATAAAGTATATAAATTTAGATGGGTCGCGATTTCGAATCCTGCCTCGACCGATTTTGTTCACCTATAGCACAAGCATTTAAGCTCAATCTAGGGAATGCAGAAATATGTATATGTACTTGTTTAACAAGGAAATATTCATTATTTTTAAAAAAAAAAAATAGATCACGGTTAGCGCGCTGGGTTATTAATCCAATGGTCGCGAGTTCGAATCCTGCCACGACCGATTTCGTTCACCTATAGCACAAGCATTTAGGGAATGTATATGTACATGTTTCGAGGACATATTCATAATAGAATTCTTGGTAACTTGGGCCCTAATAAGGCCTAAAAGATAAATTAACAGAACAATCGGATAAAAGAAACGAAAATAACATGTTGTAAGTGATCAGAAAATATAAAGTATCCTAATCCAGTTATATAACGAAATGTTTTGGTTCAAACTATTTCGCAGTCTTTCTGATAGTAGGTATTTAAATAATTTTGGATTGTGTAATATATTGATGTTGCGCCTTACAACAGATAATCTTTATAGCTGATAGGCATTATACGAGTTTGCACGAATCAGGAGTTCGGCATTCTTCGGGAGTTGGGAGATCCATATATAAACGAGTGTCTGGGGGTAAGGCCGGTGCTGGATTGATCGTTTATAGTGCTCTCACGTTGTGGATCACTATTATTGTACTTCTATCTTGTAAATATCAATTACTGTATTCAGTAATAAATGTGTAAAGACAGCGGTGATAGCCCAGCGGTAAGGTCGTCGCCTGACATGCGTGAGGTCGACGGTTCGAATCCGGGCAGGGCACGCACCTCTGGATTTTTAAAAATTCTATGTGCGGATTTATATCACTAGCTATGTGTACCCATGATCCAATTTATCTGGTTCCCCTTTCCATGGGTTACGATGGTCAGATGGCAGTCGCTTCAATGTAATAAATAACCAGACTCGCTAATTCCAGGTCAAAGCGTACCCCGATAGAAACGGGACAAAAGCGCTATGGGTAAAGAAGAAGTAATAAATAAAAAAGTATTGATATTTAAAAGTACCATATATTAAAGACTGTGAGTTAGAATTGATCGTGTAGTACCAACACTCAGCAGATCGGAATGGTAGATGTTTAAGTATCTAGATTCTGTTTCTGTAGTAAATAAGAATAAAAAATAAGTCTGAAATGTGTTGTCACAATGTGTTCCCAATAGTCAATAAATAATAAACTTACTGCCAAGTTTAGTAAAAGTGAAGAGTTATTTGACATGTTGCCAGTCTCAAATGGGAGTGGGCAGGTCACGTGGCAAGACATGAGGTTGACAGATGGGATGAATTGTTATATAAATTGTTATAGATTTGAGCCGGTCGCAGAACAAAAGCTAAATTACGCTGAACCTAAGCTATGCGATTTTACCGAGCGGGAAGGACGTGACGCTAGGTGGTTAAAATGATTGAAGACGAAAGTTCTGATAATGAATTCATTCGACTTAGAAAAATAAGTTTAATACAACTTTATTTCATTTAAATCCATACATATACATACAAAATACAGAATAACAATAATGGAATAATGCAACAATAATACTAATTGGACAGTTTAAAATAAGCTGGTACTAGCAAAGTGCTCCAGGAGAATACATAATTAAATTATGAACATAAAATTCTGTATTATTTTTATATTGTCTTATTGGACGTCCATATGTAGATACGTTTTGTAGGTATCAATAACTTAACTGGGGGGCTTATTTATTTATCGTATGATACTAGTGAATCAAATGTTAGTCAAAATGAACAAAACACAGCACTGACAGCAAGCAAACACAAAACAGCACGATATATCAATCACACATTCACGTCCAGGGTTCCGAGCCAATCCACAAATGCTGGTGTCAATTCGCAAATGTCCGACTTTGGGCCTTCATATGCATGGACGCTGCATTCTTCCAATATGTGTTGCATTGTTTGAAAGGGGTGGCCGCAATCGCATTGTGCGGATGGAACAATGCCCCACTTTGCCATAAGGTAGTTGCAGCGTCCATGTCCAGTGCGGATCCTATTCAGGGAGGTCCACAGCCTTCTTGGCAGCTCGAAACCTGGAGGTATCTTCGTTGGAGTTTCCATATACTTATTAACATCCAAGTTGGAGCTTACCCAGTCACTGTGCCAAGTCTCATTCAGGCTAAAGTCCTCACTAACAACACATGACACATTCTTAATACATGCTTATCTTGCCTTAATCTTAAAAATGTGTAAATCAGTACTCGATCATAATTTAATTTTAAAATCTTTCTCTACATTTAATCATAAAAATTTGTAAATATCAACGTTTAGTATGAAATTGTCATTATTTTTTGTATAAACTAATACAAATATTTAATTAATTTGAAGGTCAAAGATTTCTAAAGTCTGAAGCTGATCTTAAACTTATGTTTATCAACTTCATGATAAGCCCTGCTGGCTTATTTACTTAAAGAATATAATATATATCGGATAAGTATATCAAAATTGTAATGAATTTCAGAAAAGAAAAAAAAACATTTGATTAGAGTTATTTATTTCCCTTGTTATCGTTTTTCATAGAACATCTATTTTTATTTGAATTATGATAGTCAAAAGACTGCCGAACAAATTGACAACAGTCAGTCACGCAGAAGGCAACACAGATGATATAGAAGTAAACTTCAAGGCATTCGACGATACTGAACTAGGCAAAGAAGGCGCGGATAGGTGTCAGATGAAGCGGGAGGGGCGTGACTTAGCTTAGCTCCCCGCATAGCTCGCCACATAGCTCGGGTCGGCATACACAACTAACTTAGCTCACATAGCTTAGATCACAGAGCTTGTGGTCTGCACACTAGAAGGTATGAAAAATGACCTCAGGTATGCAAGCTAAGTTAAAATAACTTAGCTTACCTTTTGGTCTGCAACCCGCTTTGATGTACCTACCACTACACTATTTATGGTCTTGAATATATTGTGGCGCTAGATTGTTTTAAGCATAAAAACAAAATTTGTAATCAACTCGCTCTGTACGCTTCAATCAGTGTGTTTAGTGGTGCAGTTATGTGACATCGTTCTTCAGCACACCAAAAATAAGCCTTGCCTGGCGCTCCATTACACACCATCTGTAATCTATCGTATCGATACTTCGACAAAGGATATAGAAGGACGCAAAAAGTTGTAGAAGGCTTATATATCTAGCAGCGATGAGATATCTGAGAAAAAGAAAAATCAAATTGGATTTGAACAAATCTAATTGGCATAAGAGCATTAAATTACGTTTCTAACTAACGTTGTTTATATTGTTAGAAGAATTACAACTAATCTTTTCAGAACATTATTATTTGAAGATTTCTTAAGATGTAAATACTTAGGTACTTACTGTGCTGGTATACAAATATAAGATAAAAAAGGCTTACCAAAATAAAAATTTCGGTTAAAATTCAGTTTCATTAATAGGTATCAGTTCTCATTTATCGTTCTCTCGGGCTGGTCGCACTAATAAATATCATATAACCGCACACCAGCAGTTTTTATAACATCCCACTATAGGCACCCGTCATATTTTCCTATAATTTTATTAAAATAAAGTCGAAAAGTGGTAAACATTTAAGTTACTGTGCCAGCATCCCGCGTTCGATTCTCGACAAAATTTAAGCAAATCATACTTCTTTTAACTCGCAATTTGCTCGGGGTGCAAGGGAGTGTTTTTTAATTAATATTGTAAATTTGATAAGAGCTATGATTTCGAAAAATTTTATTTGCATATTTTCATACCTAATTCTCAACGGCGAAATTCATACATGTATTAAATTTGTCTTGATGGATTATTGTTACATATTAATTAATAAAATATATTATTTTTTAAAATGTTTTCGAGTATCCAAATGCATATTTGCAAACCGTTAAATATTTTTTTCCATTTTTAAATGACAAATATTTTTTTTGTTTTCATTTTTCTTTTTATTTTATTCAATTATAATGCTTCAATAAATTATGTAACCATTTTTCATATTATTCCATGAAGAGAACATTGATCAAGTGAATGTGATTAAGGATATGGTAAGGAAACTGGGAAATGAACTGGAGGGAAAAAAATAGGATAATTTAACTAACCGATGCTTGTAGTCGCATGGAGAATACACATTAGTATTTTTTATTTTATTCATATATGATAAAAAATGGGCAACGCACAAATGTAAAAATTTAACAATAATAATACTTTAATATAATAAAAATAACATCGTTACATAATAATCAAATCGAATCGCTATAAACTTTCTTTCACAAAAAATCTGATAGTTATTTAATGCATAAAGTAATCTGTGAGGCACTTTAACACATTAAATTTAAATTACGAGAATGCCAATAACAATATTATAAATATAAATGACGACTTTCTAAATTCGTGGCTAAATAAAATAATTCATTCTATACATCCAAAATTTCTCAACCAACATTATGTTGACAAAATTTGGTCAAACAAATGGTTGAGTATTGGTGATTTGGACGCGGATTTAGAAGGTTTTATAATAGCGATTCAGGATAGAGTAATAAATACTAAAAATTATCAAAAATATATAATAAAAGACATAAATGTAGTTGATGATAGTTGTAGGAAATGTTTGGCTTTTCCGGAAACAATCGAGCATATAATATCGGGTTGTTCTTTTCTCGCGCAATCAGAATATACATTTAGACATAACCAAGTAGCAAAAATAATACATCAAAATTTAGCTATTAAATATAAATTAATTGACGCGATAAACATAAAACCATATTATGAATATGATCCGATTTCATTTTTAGAAAATAATAATATTTCGCTTTATTACGATAAAACAATATTATCTGACCGGTCAATTCAACATAACAGACCCGATTTAATAATACATGATAAAATTAAAAAAATAACATATATTTGCGACGTGGCTATTCCAAATTCTAGTAATATTATAAAAACTTTTGATGAAAAAATTAGAAAATACACGGCTTTAGGTAACGAGATTACAAGACTTTGGCATTCTCGTAAAATAATAATATTACCGTTCATTATTTCAGCCACTGGCATTATTCCAAAATCGTTAATCCGTAATTTAGACATTATAGATTTATCGAAAAACTTAATAATAAAAATGCAAAAAACGGTAATAATGAATACATGAAGAATCGTTAAAGATTTTTTAAACGTTAATATTCGGGAATCAGTAGGGTTGATAGGTAGTATAGAGACCTCCTCATAGCCTAATCTTTTGACATGTTAAATATCTGGATGGGTGAAATATTCCCAATTGAAAGCTTGATGATGCGTTTGTTGCATTTTATATTGCTCTATTAAATAATTTACAATTTTCGGATAAATCTGCTAATTCTTTTGAGGAAGTGTATAATGGTAATAATAATAATTGAGTGTTATTATTTGTTGTGCTTAATTCCTTTAAATATCATTAGTAAATCCGCCAGCACCGTAAAAAATGGTAACTAAATCAGCCCATCTTTGATTACATGTTACATGTAGGTACTCACAGCTGCTAACAAAACAATGGATTATTCCTGTCTAATATAACTCATGAAAAGGGTCATAGGCATACACAATATTGCTACGGATCTGATCCTTTAAAAAATATTATAATATGTGGTAAGGCATCGGTACAATGTCGAATTCTAAGCTGTGTTGGTGTTTTTTTTTTGTCTAAAACATACTAACGCCGTTAAACGTATGGAAGCATTTATTCATTATTTTTTTCATTGTCAATGATAGATGGGTTTCTCAATAGCTTTAAATTCTGTCAAAGAAATTCAATAAGTGTGAAATCGAATTCCACGCTTGAGAATTATCTCGCGGACGAATTCACTACAATATCGCAAAGAAAATTGGACATTTAAATAATAATCCGAACGATTCCAACGGTCTCTAGGCGGAAACTTTTAACTCGATTTGGGGGTAAATCTTTCTCTCTCTGCAACGAAACGACAACTTTTTGAAAACCCCGAAACTCTCAAAACTTCCAACTTTTGACGTTTGCCTAATGTCTCCATAGATTTTTCGTGACGCGACGTTGCCCGTTGCGAATATTAAAAACGACAGGGAAAAAACATAACATCATTTCAAGTTCAGGCAATATTTTTTCTATTTCACTTATTTTGTTTTTCTATTTCACTTATTTTGTAGTAGTAGTAAGTATAATTTTCGCCAAACATCTTAAACGAGCTTCCGGTTGCGCTGATCGCAAATATGTGTCTTTTTGTTTCGTTGGTTTACGGTTAAAAGTTCAAGATGTTTAGCTACAACTTTTCCTACATCGATTTTATTGAGAACGAATATAATTATAATGCATGATTGATAAAGAATACATAGCTCTTAAAGTTAAATAACAAATAAAAAAAAATGAGGACAAGTTTTCTTCAGGTTGAAATGAAGAATAAAATAATTGCAAATGCAGTTATTTTATATGACACTAGTAAAACCCGGCAGACGTTGTCCAGCCTGTTTAATTATTTTCCTCCAAATATATAAAAATGGTTGTTCGGTATGTTTCCTTTTCATCACTTAACATTCTTATCTAGATTCGCTAATTATAAATCCGTATTTTTTTCCCTTCCATCCCTACAATCCCTTCCGTCCCTATTCATTCATTTAAATTTTATTTAATTATTCAAACAAATATAGGTACTTGAACCTTTAGCATTATTCCAGTTTTATATAATATACCATTTTTTGTATGGGTATATAGGATTTTTGCTGAACAAACCCACTAAGTATCAATTCATTACCAACTTTTGTTTTTCAATTTTTTTGCGAGATATCGAATAAATAAATAAAATTAATTATAACCTTCTCCGGAATGAGCTGAAAAAATTCCCAAAGTTTCATCTCAATCGGATGGTTGGTTAGGGAGTTCATCGGACACATACAAATATACGTAAATCCAAATACAGAACATACAAAATCTATTGTGACACGATATAAATGATCTTAAAGAATAGGGAACATGCATGTATGAGTGATCTGAATAAAAAAAAACAGCCATGTAAGGTCGTAAGCCCTGTAGGTGCCTTAAGTTCCTGGTTCTCTAATAATATTCCAACTTCGTCTCTATTGAGATGTTAAAAATTTGTCATAAAATTATTTAATATTAAATTAATGTTTTAATAATTAAGTTTACAATTTATGGCAAGCTTATCAAAATTAAATAAACCATCTTGAGGCCTCAGTTAAATACTTATAAAATAATAGTTCTATAAAAAGAAAACAAGACAATGAAGGTAATATATACGATTAAAATTTACAAACACAGCAATGAGGAAAATAGATTTTTTTTAATAAAAAATGTATGTATATGAAAGAAATAGACTTCAAAAATATACTTAGGGATTGTCAACCTATTGAGATAAAAAAGGTTATACAAATTATAATATTTAACTTAATTAACTTTGCGTGAGCAACTCTGTAGAAGTTCATTTAAAAAAATATATAAATATAACGAACTTTGTAACACTTCTACTTTACAATTTGCGAATAAGTTATAGCGCTTTCGAGCTTGCGTTCATCATCAATAACATTTTATTACTAACTTAAAAACTAAAGACAATCTACTTAACTACTGTGGAAGAGGCAGAGGCAATGGAAGGGGTGGGGTGGGGGGTGTTGGTGACAGTAGGTGGGGCTAATAATTTTAGAAGGGGAGAATTCACTGCCGGGATTGTATGTTAAGAATTTGATTTTTTTGTACTCGATTAATTTCAATTATCTCCAATCTGTCTATTTTCTTCCCATTTCTGCATTTATGAATAACTTCCACATCTTCATCTTGAATCTTGAATGGTTAGCCATGTCTGAATTTATGGAAAAGTTTTTAATAGTGTTGATGTGTTATTTTACTCTTGTTTTGATTTTTCTGCCACTCTGTCCGATGTATAAGTTTTTTGTATTGGAGAGTTTAAAGTCGACCACGACCCATTTGTTTTTCTTACGTGTCACTATGTCTTACCCTGTCACACATCGTCTTTTTGGAAATTTCATTACGACTGCAATTCTTTTGTTTCTAGATGTTCTCTCTCATGTTTAAATCTCAAATACATATACGTCAAAGTCGACACTAAACAGATTAACTATAACAACAATAACATATAATGAATAATACCGTGTACGTTATTTCATTAAACTGTTTGTCTCTTCTTAAGTAGATTATGTAAGATGGGAAGTTTCCCAAGACTTAAAAGGGATTTGATTAAGAAGAACAATGGCACGTAGCGATGCTGATAGACTCAAAATAGTTTAGCTAGAAAGTTCAGTCGAGCTTTTGTATCAGTCATTTATCTTTTGAAGCTGGAATATCCACTTTTTTGGTTTTACATCTAATCCAGAGCCCACTATTATAGAAGACTAGAGAGGTGATGCTAGTGAGAGAAATAAGAGGACCGAATATACAACGAGATAATGTTGTAAATTTGGGAAAGAATAATTTGGTAGCAAACTATTGAAGTTATTGTTTGAGTCACACAAAAGACGCAAGTTTGATACACCGTACGCTATGCACACAAAACTCAGAGTATACATTGTCAACAGTCAACTTTAATTTTGATTGTAGGTATGTTGATTTATGGTATATATGGAGACCCTATCATAATAGAAGAAGTGTAGGGAGACCACAGAGGAGATGGACTGACGATATTGTCGAACTGGTGGGAAATGGGTGGAAGCAGAGTGCCCTGGATAGAGAGAAATGGAAAACCCAGGAAGAGGCCTATATCCAGCAATGGAGTGAAATGGGCTGAAAAGAAGAAGAAGAAATATTGTTGATTGGTTGTCGAAGAAAGGATTGATTTTTGTAAGGCAGCCAGTCCCTATACAGGACTATTAATTTGTATCAAAGACGTTGATTAATGTGTATATGCAGTCAATAGCGCTCTAAACTGTGCAGCACAACGTCTCGACTGCGAAATTTTTCACCTGTGAGAACAACTCTAGTGAGTGTGAAAAATAATTAGATAATGTGGGGAATTATAGTACACCTATATTTTTCTGTATAAACTTTTGTAGCAGTTTATAAATTACCGTTATTATCATCGAATATTTTTATGATTGCATTTTTATGATTGCATTTTTATGATTGTATCATTGAATCTCAACAGGGAATAAAATCAAATATGTATGTTGGATTTATATACACATTGTAACAAGTACCTATATAAATAAGTTAATCCAGTGGGTTGTGGCCAACGCTATACTCTGAACTAATAAGTCATTCTATAAAGTATTCAAATTTTGTATGGATAATATTCAGCATTTTCATGAAAAGAGTTTGTTAAATTATTTTTTATTTAAATATTTTATTACGAAAACTTGATAACTCTTGATGGACCAATGGATGAGATGGACCGGGTCTAAAAATTCCAGTTCCTGTCACAATAGTGCGACGTATGAGACAATATGGCGTTCATTTTTATGTTGTATATCGTTTGAGTGTAGATATTCAATATTAACGTTTTTTCAATTAAAAAAAAATTTTTTTTTTTTTAAAATGAGTACATGTAGGTACTACATACTCAAAACAATGGGTTGTGGCCAACGCTAACCTCCTAACTAACAAGTCACCCGTAAAGTATTCAAATTTGGAATGGAAAATTTTCAGCATTTTCATGAAATGAGTTTCTTAAATTATGTTTTTATTTAAATATTTTATTATGAAAACATGATTACTCTTCAATGCCATTTTAAGAAAATGTGCCTTTTAACCAATTTGAAAAAAAAAAATCAATTTTAAGTTTCCTGAGATTGGGGTCACTTTGAAATATTTGACAGTTAAAAAAATGAAAAGCACTACTCAGATACCCTTCAAAATCTAATGGGGTCTAAGCGAGTATTAGATATACATATTTGCAAAATTTGAAAAGAATTGAATGAGTACTTTAGTCTATAATTGATAAAGTAAAATAAACACGCCGTACATAGCACACAGCACATAGCACACAGATACATTGTGATGAAACTTTCATAATACAATCTCAGCGTGATACTAGTTGATAATCTGCAATAAAAAAAATCGCCTTAAAAATTGCAAAATCATAACTCCCCACTTGTAATCTCCCCACAAACGAACTTGTAATTGAGGCGATGTTCAGATGAGAAATATACATATATGTTAGAACTGTCACCTAATTTTTCAAACAAACGAAATTTTGCTATCATTGTTTACGAACCAATTTCTCAATAGATGGCTCTAGAAATAAAATCTGCGTCACTTTCATATATTACGATGGTTTTTTCAGATTATTTTCAAACAAACAGATTTTCATGACAAAAATAAAAAAAATGGATTGGATTTTGAAAAATTGTAAATGTTGCGCGAGTGATCACGTAAACCAGCCGATGACGGATCGTAAGCCCTATAGGTACAGAGTGTCTCAAAAGAAAGTTTATATTTAGTGGATCGTTTAAAAAAAAAGTAAGCCGTCTATCGATATTTTCTTTCAAATGGGCCAGGGAAGTCGGTTTATTGGCTTATACTTTAGATTAAAGATAACCTCACAGGAAAAAGTCCCTGGGGGTTTAATTCAAGACTGCGTGGAGGCCAATTTATGTCACCTCTCCTGGAGATCAATTTGCCTGGGAAAATTTCACGAACGTGTGTGACGTTGCTCCGTCCTGCTGGAACTATGTTCTTTGGTTACAGCCAGGAAAGTTTTGCAGGTGCAGTCGTTTAACACCTCCATATAACGCTCTGAATTAATTTCTTTTGAGACACCTTGTACTTTAATTTCCCGGTTCTCCTATAATAATCTCAATTCGTCTCTATTGAGACATCAATTTGTCAAAAAAGAATTATGTTTGTAATTTATTAAATAGAGACTAAAAAATTGGTTAAAATCGAAATGACGCATGTTTAAAGAATTTTGTTTTGTAATTTAACATCAAAGGCTTGTATGTATATTATGTAGTGATGGGAAAATATTTCGGCTTTTAATAACGTAAATCAAATATTCTGGTTTTATTCTCCACAGCAATGGAATGGTGGAGATTTATCATTTCAGATTTAATTTTTTTTTAAATGTAGAATATATATATTTTGAGTCTTATGTAATTCAATCGATTTCACATTCATAACAATTGTTTGAAAGGCATTAACTTCCAGAGGTCGCTCACCGATCAAAAGATGCGATCTTGTCAAGTCCGCTACAGGATCTTCTATCACTGAAGCCCTACGTTCAGCCCGAGACTGTCCTTAATGGAGACGGACCATTCGGCGGGTGATTGAGTGTAGTCGCCATCCTCAGACACGAAGTTAAGGAGGAGGAACAACTTAGAGCTGGTTAGTTATCCATAGATATCGATCTATGTATATATAGTAAGGATATCCTGGACCGACATGGTGAGCAATGTTGAAGTCTTGCGTAGAGTTAATACTGACAGACAGTTGTTCACGACAGCCAAGCTCCGTAAGACTTCATATTTTGGTCACATAATGACAGGCGAAAAATACTCGATCGTACAGTTGATCATAAAAGGAAAGATTGAGGGCCGTAGAGAGTTCGGCAGGAAGCAGCTATCCTGGCTCCGTAACATTCGGGAGTGGACTGGAATGAGGCGTGTGGAGGAGTTGTACCGCACCGCATAGGACAGGGAAAGTTTCTCCCGAGTGATCGTCAACGTCGGGGGGACCCGACAGGACACATAGAGAAGAAGCAGAAGATCGATTCATGGATATCATTCCAGAAATAAAAATTGAGGAAATCCAACATGCTATGTCACAAATGAAGAATAAAATTGCTCCAGGACCGGATGGAATTATCATCGAATCCATCAAACAAGGAGGAGATATTCTTTAACATGCAGTGGTGACTCTTCTGTGGTACTACAAGACTACAAGAATGGAAAAACGCAGCCATAAAGTTTCTATACAAAGAAAGGAGACCACATGATGCTGGAGAATCAGTTTATTGTTCAAGTTATACGATTTATTCTCTAAACTAATAAACATTAGGCTCTCCAACAAGTTGGATGCATACCATCCAGAAGAACAGGATGGGTTTAGAAAGGGTTTCAGTACAAAAGACCATATACAGATATTGAAGATTGTCATTCAAAAATTATGTGAATGTAATAAGCCCCTATCATTAGATTTTATACATTTTGAGAAAACCTTTGACTCTGTAGACTTGGGCAGTGATGAAAGGCCTCGAAAATTGTAGGGTGGACCATAGATACTCAAAGCTTCTGGAAAATATTCATTATAGTGCCACTTACGTGATACAATTCCACGAATCATCCGAGAAGTTCCACATCGGAAGAGGAGTAAGACTAGGCCACATAATATCTCCAAAATTATTTACAATCACTCTAGAAGATTCCTTTAAATCTAGCTAAACTCTTGTGTTTACAAACATAGCTAATGCTAAATAATTTAGCAGTAACACAGAGTCATGGAAAGGATAATGCTGGGTATTTCCCACATGTAAGTTTTTCTATAATGCTGTGTATAGAAAAACTAACTTGTGGATAACAGAGAAAACCACAATTACCGACGTTTTCCAAAAGGTTGCCAGCCAGAAGTGAAGCTGGGCAGAGGATGTCGCCCGAACCACAGACTCCAGGTGCACTAAGAAAGTGCTGGAATGGTGACCTAGAACGTGCAAAATAATTGTTGGAAGGCCTCAAACAAGGTAGTCTGACGATATTACGCGAGTGGCTGGAGGCAGATGGATGCTGTCTACCCAAGATAGGTAGCCGTGGGGTTCTTAGGAGGAGGCCTATGTCTTTGACTGGACGAAGGAGGGCTGACGAAGAAGAAGAAGAAGACATCGGTCAATCCCTTCTCTATGATATCATTTTTGGTTTCGTCGTGATGTTTTTGGGTGCATAGCTTATGGCGTACTGTTCAATGTTCTTGCTATTATATATGCCGAAGAATATAATTTTTTTTTATATATTAAATGATTATCTTTTCTTTTTTATTTTTAAATATAAATTACATACTTATTATTCAATAAGCATCGTTAACCTACAATAATATGACTGTATAGACTGTAACTATTAAAAAACAATATATTTTATAGCTTTGACATTGAACATTTTGGCATTCAGCAATCAAATTTCCAAGAGTTCCACATTTTTGCAAAAAAGTGAACACGTGCAAAAATATAAATAAAATAAAAAATAATTATTTATTAAATTCATATTTAAGGTCATGTTTGTGAACATCGCTAATATTGTGAACGTGTCTACAGTGTAAAATAATTTAAAATTTCTCTATAAGAATATATTCACAGGTTAAATGAACGTAAACTATGGAAATCTTCAAACGTTCTATTTTGAAATATTTTGGGATAAAATAAAAGGTGAACGTTCTTTCAAATTTCTGTAAAATGGTCTTGGCTAAAAGTCGACGAACACAGCGTGGATTGATGAAATATTAAATTAAGAGATTTTTAATTATCTCAATAGAGACGAAGTTGGAATATTTATTGTAGGAGAACCGGGAAATCAAGGCACCTACAGGGCTTACGACCTGTCAACGGCTGGTTTACGTGATCACTTTATGCGCTTGCGCAACGTTCACCAATTATGCCTTTTTAATGAGATCCCTATCAATTCAATTTTGAAAGTTCTATATATTGTAATACTGAAATTCTTTTCGCTTGAAAATAAGGAATTTTTACTACAGCCATCTATGGGTGAAATTATGAACAACAATCTTATTATTTTTTATTTATTTTGTTGGAACGCCATCTATTGAGTGAATTGATTTTTGTAAATAATGAAAGCTACAATTCTTATATCTGAGGTGACAATGCATTTTTCGCATAGAAGTCACCCCTGAATTGCGCCAGACTTTTCCCGGTTCTCCTACAATAAATATTCCAACTTCGTCTCTATTGAGATAATTAAAAATCTGTTAAAAAATATCTTTGACTCCCGACAGGGAAAAAAATCCAATGTTTGCGCATATGCAATAATAAAAATATTCGATTAAATTAAGCTTGAAAATTCTTGAAACTAAAGCGAATTTCCCGAAAAAAAGTTTGTAATTTGGGATTCTTTCGGCGTTTTAAAATTTGCCGATTCAAACAAAAGAAGTGAAGACGGTAGCTCTAATAAAGAGATATTAGAAGATAGATAAATTAGATATAACGATTGATATGAATAATAAATTTACAAACGATTTTTACGAAATTATCTTTTTCTTTAAATAACGCAAGATTGTTTCAAATCATTCGAAATGTTTTTATTTTAAACATTGTTCGGAAACCACCATAAGCGGAGCGAATGTTAGTTGAAAAATCTAATGTGTATCTATAATATTTTGATCAATATTTAACTCGTCGACCATCGTGACTCAGTTATATATGTCTATGACTCCAGAGCGAAAGGTCTTGGGTTCGATTCCCGGTAGGGACACAATTATTACCTGTTTTCGGTCTGTATCTGAGACGATGACCCCAAATATGGACAACTAGATATTGAGTCCGTTGAAAGTAATATTCGACATAGTATAATATTTCCTGCACAAAATAAGAAAGCAATAAGCACAAAATAAAAAGCTTTTTTGTGTCTTCTCTACAGCCCAAACTATAAGTGCGATCGACTTCATATTAACATCATATGTGCTAAGTGCATAGTCCTAGAGCTGATTAGTTTTCCACAGATACCTATCCGTTAATTTTTTCTCTATGCTTTCATCTGTCCAAATTTTCAAATTGCTCTGACGGTCTGGAAAATCGAGTTTTTTGTATAATGTTTGAAATTTAAATACATCAAAAACACAGTCATCAAAAATGTATTCAAGGATTGTCAAAAAAAAAAGAAATCTATGGTTTCCCATATCAATGTGAAATAAATTTCATATTTGTATGAAAAATGTATATTTATAACAGAAGTAAAATGGCTTCTGTAAGGGAAAATTCAATGATCAACTTCATATTGATATTGTATGTGTCTCCATAGACAAGTGTATTTTTACTCTTCACTTCTATCTTCTTCAAGGGGTAGGCAGGGAGAACCGAACACCGCATTGTTCTATCTTGACACATACATCGCCTCATCAACATTGATACACTGTCTCATACATGTTCATCTTGCTAGTAATGCAATTTTACTTAAAATTTCTCAACTCAAGTATCATGTAAAAAATACATAATATGAATTTCGTGACAATGTTTTTGTTTGTATGGTGTATTGTGAAAACTTTTGTCCTCTGGGAATCTTATATTTGTTTAAGAATCTAATAGAAATGTACTTCATAAAAATGCATTTAGAGATTGTCAACATTTCAAGAAGAAAAAATGAACGCTTACTATGGTGTGGAGAGTTTAGTGTTGGCCGCAACCCACTCGTTTAAATATGACTTTACAAGAATCTAATGCTTAAATGTTGAATATACTCGAGGAAGTAAATTTCAGAATAGAATCTCGTGGAAATTCCAAAAATAGTAGAATGTATGGATTTTTGATTAGTTCTTTGATATTTGGGTCAGACGTGCTGTCCCAGTTTGAGGCCCAAATAACTCCAGATCAGAAATGCACTTAAAGTCTTTTCACTTAGTATGGTATGAGAATGTTGAGGTTTTGTGATATGCCCGAACTTAAATTAATCAGACATTACCTTACTATAATAATAATAGACAATATCTTGCACTGTGTGCGTGTGACGAGTTTGACGCAGAGAAGCATAAATTATGCGAGATATAATTAAATGAATACCCTGTTGGCAGGGGCGAACCTTGAACCTTCGGACTAGACAAACCCTGGAAGAAAATTGGAAAATGTCGAAAATTTAATGTTTTTTAGCACGATGTTCATTTCAGTGGCAATGAAATATATTTTTAAAATCACATTCCATAATAATATTTACATTTGTGGCCCTATAAAGCATCGTATCTACAGACGGTTTAACTTTTAATCTTGCAATATATTCGTCTTTTGTTTCAATATTGAAGATTGGTTGGCAGCATTAAATTGATGCATCTCCTCCTCCACTCCGCTCGGTCTTCAGCGACTCTTTTCATCTACGTGTAAGAGGTACACTGCATGTCGCGGCACACCTGTTCTAAATACTCCCGGCGGGGACGCCCTCTGCCAGTTTTACCCTCAACCAAACCATTAGAATCTCAAGCAGTCCCCACCCGGAGATCCGAACGGGGACTATTTTACCTCCGGAAGATTTCACAAGAGATTCATTAATTTTTTTTGCTGTTTCTTGGGATGCCACATGGGCCTTTAATGTGGTAGTTTCCCGTTGCTTTCCACATTCTATGCCGTTGACCAAAGAAGTTCCTCCGCCTTTGGAGAGCATTTACTTTCTCCAGGGCAATAGAGTGCCCTAACCAACTTTACCTGGTGAGGTCAGTTGGGGTTCAGCTTATCCCGGCCAATATGGTTGCAATAAAACAAATAAATAAATATCTTGAATTTCTTAGTTAATATTCATAGGCAAGCCAAGATTTTTGGCTTCTATGAGCGATTCCGCTACTGCCTGTTGGTAATTTATGAACCAGATCAGAAGCCAGATCAGAAGTTCAATGACGCCTCTTAAATCCAAAAGCATTTCTTATCGATGGCATATCTTTTGGTATGTTTCTTAAAATAAGTGAAAGATTATTGTTAAAAATATTCTAACTTATTCCGAAAGTTCATCATCACGAGTGTCTCACTTTTCATTCTAGTGTTACTCTTTTCAATCGCACAATCTTTGCAATAGAAGTAAAATATAAAGTTGATAAATAAACTACAATCTGTATTCGTTGTCATGTTTTGTCATGAAACCGAATTATGTTAATGAAATTGTGACTTACTGGCAACATTGTGCCGTATTTCGGGAAAATAAGACATACCGTAAAGGGAAACTGGTTTTTGTCTTTGCCAACAAAATATACGTGACAGTCAAAATTGATGTATATATTCGCGTTGGAAAATTAGGCATTAAGCTGGTTTGACATCATCTTAACATTTTTATTTCATTTATATTAAGGAATTTCTTAACCCAAATAAATCATGATTGATAAATTAATCGCTTTTTTGTACATGAAAATCTCTTAAACAAACCAAAATGCTTATAATGAAATATTTCGAGGCAAGATTCGAGTTCTGCATCATCATCTGTACACTGGTATGATCATTATTTAAGCCTTCACTTCATTTGTTTACGTCTAATATTCTGTCAACTAACAAATCATTTTGTTTAAAACTGTTTGTGATGATATCTTTATATATATGTAATCCTTCTGTATGCGTGTATGTCACTGAACTCTTAAACGGCTGGGCCGATTTTGATGATTTTTTTTGTTTGTATTTATATGGGTTCCTGGATGTTTTAGATTTAGAATTAAAAAATGTAAAAGTGGAAATAAAAATAAGTGTTTGTGTATAACGATGAATTGGCATGACAGTAGTCAATAATTCTACTTCTGGCTTTACAGCTCATATCGAGCCTCCATCAATCATCTCCTCCAACTCCTCCTGTCTCCTGCTGCAGCATTTTAATCTGCCACTTGCAGTAATTGGGCCGCATCTTTTTTGACTTCATCCGACATTTCTTCTTCGAGGATTTTCTCGAGTACTCCTGACGTCGGCATTCTCTGCAAATGTTCAACACATCTCAAACTAATCTCAGTTCACAGTTCAGACAAATTAAATTCATACATAAAAAATACAACAGCCAATAAAATAGAATATTTCCAACATTGATTGGATTTTTAGTGTGAAATTTCGAGAATAAACAATGAGACAAACTGTCTTAAGGATGAGGCAAAAGTGAAAGGTTAATGAGTTGTTATAACGAAGGTAAAGGTAAAGAGCTTCTTCGTCCTGTCAAATTATTTATCTCAGTTTTATCGTTGACGTTTTAGGTTGCTTTTTACAAAATAATTGCCACCAAATACAATTTATTATTCCTTCTTGTGTTTATATTTACATTTAGAACGCTAGTCCCGGAGTATTTTTTAAGAGAAGTCAAAATCTCTCAAAATACGACGATGTTTTTATTTTGACAGTGTTGAAGGTTTTGATATTTTAGAATTTCATATTTATTTGACATCTCCTTAAATGGTGTGCGAGAGTATCGGTTTGTGGGGGTATACGAGGTTGCTTATACATATATACCCTCACCAATCAAAACCTGATTCAGTTTTCATTTAACTGCATTTAAAATTCTCGCGGGCCAGTCATATCTAATAAACATCATCTAAACGAACTCAGCAGGGGGGGAAAGTCTGGTCCATCCGGCGAAATCAAAACCCTCGTGACTACCCATATCATGGATATAATTATCATATGGAGTTCTACGACATTCTAAAGATATTATAGAACTCCATATAATAATTATATCCATGATATGGGTAATCACGAGGGTTTTGATTTCGCCGATTGGACCAGACTTGCTCCCCAGTTTACATAACATCCCACTATAGGTACCCGTCACAAATACCTACGGGTTAATGCCAAATGATAATTTCTTCCACCTGACCAGTGTTTCTGATCCAGAAAAGCAAGATTTACATGCGAATCGAACCCAGGAAGACGGCATCGGAGCCAGACGGCTTTTCACTAACGAAATCTAGTTGAGTCTTTTTAAAATATGGAGTTCTGTTTTCGATCGGAATATGTTCGTTAGGTAGAAGAGTTAAAAGATTCCAAATGGAGCCGAATCGCGGTTTTTAACAGTTTCAAAGGAAACTGTACACGATACATAAAAAGTGTGAAAGAATAAAATGATCCTTGATAAATTTTCTATTAACCTCTCATACACACAAAATTAATATCACATATTTTTTGCGCAGCCTCTGTATACCTTTTTTAAAATGTTTCAAATTTTCTTGTTTCTCAATTTACGACTGAAATATGTATGACTTGAGTAGAGTATGGAATATCCTCTATACAAAGAGATTTTTTTGGTAGATTAGTTAAATGAGCCAATATTGCAGCTCATTTCCAGAGTAGGTATAATTGGTCACATAATGAATGAACGTTGTTAGATAAATTGATGTTGATGCAGTCGGTTTCCTTTCCTTTAAATGTCTAATTATCTTACTAATAGTTCAATATCACTTTGTGTTGGTGCATATTCAATTAACAATGTTGTCTTGTCTTTTGATCAGTCGTAATACTGTTTGGAGCAAATCACGAGGTAAAATGAACGTTAGTTAAAAGTTCGAATTGTGCAAAACTTGACGGTGAAATTATTTTATACACCGTGTACTTATCATATTTTATGCAAATATCTCTGTTTTGTACAACAGCAAATACTCTAGATAACAGTCAACAATATTTAAATTTGCTATTAGTCTAAGAATTTCTGTGGTAGGTATATGGTACTTATTCAGCACTAAAAATAATATAATTTTATATTATTTAAAACCAGGAGTGTGATATTATGTGATGCGACCGATTTATAAAACAGTTTTTTTACCAACGGGCGTAAATATACGCGTGTTTGCCTAAAATTTATATTCTTATACAGGTAAAGTCTGATTTTTTTAAAAGTGCCAAAGCTCAAAGGGTGACCATGGTGTAAAAGAAAAAAATATTATGGGATTTTTTTATCATTTCATGATATATGTAAAACGGTTGTAACTTGCACATGCATATATCTTCAAAACCTTCAAATCTACTCATACCTATACTTACCCAATGTACCATGCGGCTTTAATCTGTCTACATTATTAGGTATTTTCTGCAAATGTTAATGGGCATTTCCTGGGAAAGTAATATTTAAACAAAATATTTATTTGATACTTTTTATTAGGAATATAAAAATAATACATTATGTAGTTATTAATCCTTATAATAATAAACAGTTACATATTATTTTACAATATATAAGGGTACTTAGTATTATTTTTATCTTGCTTGACAAATGAAACTCTTTGTTGTTGCACTGAATATTTAATTATTTATAATTATTTACAGGAAACGACATTTAAAGTTTCTTATTCAATTGTCAAATTAAAATACAATATTTTTATCAAAATTCATTTCACATGTTTTCATAGGTGTTCGAATTTAGAACACCTACAATAAATCCTTTTTAAGAAAGTACTTATTAGGTATTTTATTTACATCTCCCCCCCTGGAAAAGAAAATTTGAAACAAAATTTTCACTGAATTCATTCGTCTTCCTCGGTTTCTAATATTTCTTCTTCATCTAATGTAGGAACTGGAATAAGTTATGTAATGTGAAATAGATTGGATTCCGTTTTTTTGTGACCTGTTTCTATTTTATATATTGAGTTTGAAATTTTTTTAACGATCTTATATGGTCCAATTTTCAGTTCATCTAATTTCTTCCTGTTTAGTTTATTACCATTTTCCACATATACCATGTCTCCAACCTTAAATTCATATTGTATGCGATTTTTGTCGTATAATGTTTTGTTGTAGTTATGTGATCTTATTGTATTTTCAAGTGCTGTTTTTCTATCTATGATCCAGTCACTATTTGATTTTAGTTGTTTTAATTCATTCGGTAAAATTGTAACATCTGTACCATACAAAAGATAAGTTGGTGAAAATCCCGTGACTGAGTGATTAGTTTCATTATATTTATTTACACATTCTTGAGCTACTGTTGTCCAAGCTCTCTTTTTTCCTTTTTCATTTGATTTGCATCTGATTTTGTTCAACAATGTTTGATTCAGCCTCTCGTTTAGTCCATTTGAGAATGGTGCATTTACTGCTGTAAAAACCATTGGTATTTTCCTGTCATTTAAGAATTTCTTGAATTCTTTTGAATTGATTCCCGAGTACTGGTCAGTGAGAAGCATGCCAATGTCCTCCGTTTCTGATACATTCATGACTAGTTTTATAAAATCATTTGCACTCTGAGTTTTTGATGTTAGAGTGAATGCATATCTTGAAAAGTGATCTACTAATAGATGTAGATATTTTTTTGACGATCGAGATCCTCCGAAACCTCCAATTGTATCTATAGAGATTATTTCGAAAGGCTTTGTGGCTGGGCCTAGATGAGACATCAAGCCAAATTTGTTGTGTCCTCTTGTTTTATTTTTAATACAAATTTCACAGCTTCTACTAATTTTTTTTATATTTGTAGTCAAATTTTTGGCTACATAGAGTGGACTAATCATCTTTTGCATTTGACTAATTCCAATATGGCACAGGTTTTCATGTATGTTTTTTAACAGTTTGATGCTAAATTCTTCTGATAAAATAATTTTTTCTTTTTTTCTGACCTTTTTTAAGAATATACTGTGTTTTTCAATAAATTTCCTTTTGTTATTTTGTATATTTTCATTATTATTTATTTTGTATTTTTTGGTATAGTTTATGTTATTTTCTATACTTTTTAATTCATTATTTTTTTTTCGATACAAGTAGAAGTTTCTTCTACGTTGTCTTTATTTTCAGCAGAAATTTCTTCTACTATGTTTTTATTATTTAGACTCTCTTTCTGAGTTATTTTTAAATCTTCATTTTGGATTAGTTTGAACTCTTTTATCAAATCTAATCCTATCAAAAATTCATATCTGAAGTCTTCTTCATCAATAATACATTTTCTACATTTTTTTCTAATTTAAATATTTTTATTTTTAAAGTTGTCAAACCACTTGTTTTTTTAACACCATTAATCGTAATTAATTCAGCTTTATTCAAACTGTTTCTTTTTCCTTTTAATTTCAATAATTTTGAATTTATCAGAGAAACATTTGATCCTGTATCGTAAATTCCATATATTTCTAATTCATCATTTAATCGTAATTTGACTTTTATTAATGGTGTTACTATTCGTTTTTTTGATCAGCTTCATTTAATTCGGCTTCTATCACTAAATTGTTTACATGTTTAATTAAATTTTTCTTTACCTTATCATCTTTATTTTTAAACCAGCATGTAGTTTCCAGATTTAATTTTTCACAAATTTTACATGGGTTACGTCCTTCATTTTCAATATTAAATTTTTTATTGTCATTTGTTTTATTATACAGACTTTTTTTTTTATTTACCATGTGTTCATACTTGCTAACTTCATTAAACAAATCCACTGTATCTTTTAATTTTTCTCTATCAATTTTATTAAGTACAAATTCTGGTAATCCAGCTGCAATAAGATCTACTAAAGTACCTGTGTCAATTGATCTTCTCATATCTAATAAAAGTTTTTCTTTCCTTATGGCATAATCCAATAATAAACCATCTTTGTATTTAAATAACATTGCATAAGTGACTAGGTTCCATCCCTTGTTTGCAAACGATTCACAGAATTTATTTTTCCAAGTTGACCATTCTGAGTTCATTGTTAGTTTCATAATCATTGAGCTGTACCATTCTATACATGCTTTGTCCATAAATAATCTTAAAATTTCTATTTTATTTTCATCTCTTGTTATTTTTAAGCGAATACATTCTTTTTCAAATAAATCTATCCATTGTATTGCATTTGAATTTTTTGTTGTAAACTTTTCAATCATGAATTTTTCTGATATTTGTTTTGAATCTTGTTCTTTATTTTGTTTTGTATTCTCTACTAATTTCTCTATTAGTATTTCTAATGTACTGGTATCTGTACCTTTTTTAGATGCAGTAACATGTTGTTCTTGATTCATTTCTTCTAGATATTGATCTTGAAATTGTAAGTTATCATCCTCATCTATGTATGTATTTTTTAGTTTTTCTGTCATTTTAATCCAAACTCGTCTAACTTGGTATCTTTTTTTTAAACTATTTTTTATTTTATTATATGTAGATGTTTTGGTTATTTCTTTATGATGATTAACTGATTGTAGCTTTTCTGGTATTGAATACACTTTATTTTCAGTTGTTGTTATTGAAGTAATTGAAAAAATATTTGATTTTTCATCACTTTCATTACCCGGTAATAGGGTAAATTCGAAACATAATTTCTCCATTTTCAACTACAAAATGTCGTTTTATAAGGGTACTTAGTATTATTTTTATCTTGCTTGACAAATGAAAATCTTTGTTGTTGCACTGAATATTTAATTATTTATAATTATTTACAGAAAACGACATTTAAAGTTTCTTATTCAATTGTCAAATTAAAATACAATATTTTTATCAAAATTCATTTCACATGTTTTCATAGGTGTTCGAATTTAGAACACCTACAATAAATCCTTTTTAAGAAAGTACTTATTAGGTATTTTCTTTACAATAATATAATAAATTATATTATACAAAATATTTACATAATAGTTCATTGAGGCAAACACACATACATAAATAATATAACTATGTAACTAATACAAATAAATAATGGAAACTTATTCTATACTAAGACGGTGATAACACATGTTTATAATAATAATTATATATCGATATTAAACTAAAAATAAAATACATAGGTTAGAAATAAAAAATCATCAATGAAATCAATTCCTAATTTAGAACACATGGTCACCATAAAAAATCAAACGTGCGCGCACTTCGAGAGATAGATACGTACTGTCGGGTTTGTTGATGTTTGTTGTTAAGGACACCAAATGGTGTAAACCAATCAGCAACCATGATTCTACTAATACATTTACATGCGTAAATACTATGCATTTTTTTGTTTATGTATAGAATTGGCATTTAAAAAAAAGCAGACTTTACCTGGTATACTTGAATAATATTACTATACAACCTGGTGTACCTGTACAATATTATTATACAGGTACACACAATATAAGTTATTACAAAGTGTTTCAATTGTGTAATGATTTGCCAGAATGTGTGAAGGAAGCATCCAGTCTTGCCGCTTTTCGTCGCCTAGGTGTTGAATACATAGAAGAAAACTTCTTGTAATATAATATCGTGTGTATCTTTTGTTTTTTGTATTTTTTATGGATATTGGATGTTATGGATATTGGATGTCTTGTATAAGCATACTAGATTAATGAAATTATTTTTTACATCTAAATCAAATATGTTTACATAATTCAAGTGAATATGTATGAACACATAATTATATTCATGTAATCAGTTTAAATAATGAGAACCAAAGTTCTTTCAATGATTAAACTATCATTCTCCGAAGATAAGTATTTTTACAATCGAAAACGCTCATGCTCATTTCACAAACTCTTTAAATTATAATAATTTCAACTATTTTACTATAGTTATAAAAATATTATCAAAAACTTCTATTCTGCGAACGAAACAATATTCAACATAAACTTATTGATATAAATAAATATGATAAGTAGCTAGGTATGTAGTGTATTAATTGATTGTACTTTGTAATCAGAAACAATCCTTGGGTGGTGTTATTACCAACAACTTTTAGTTGCACAGAATTATAATGACGTATCCTAACTAAAGCTCTAGGTTTGTTATCTCTCAATTTCCGTGAAGGAAAGACCAACTTGAACAGTTCATCTCCCCAGAGGCGAACATCGGTCATGGATTCATTTTACACCACACCACACTTATATCTAAATAATATGGCGGTTGTTGCTACTTTAGGGATATATAATTTTTGCAAGATTGATCACAGCTCATTGCGAGCCTGGGCCTCCTCCAGCATTCCTCGCCATCTTCCTCTATCCTAACATGCTCCCCTCCAGTTCCTTCCATCAACAGCCTCCACATCCCGCTGCACGCCATCCAGCCATCGGTGCTTGGGTCTACCAACGTTTCGCCTACCTCGTGGCTTTGTGTGCAGGATCCTTTTTGGCACTCTTTCATCGCCCATTCTTTCCACGTGTCCTGCCCATTGCTGCCTCCCTTTTTTTATCACCTTTATGATGTTGGGCTCATTATAAATATTGTAGATCTTATCATTGCGTGAAATTCTCCAAGCTTCGTTTACCTGCACAGGTCCGAATATCCTTCTGAATATTTTTTTCTCGAACACTAGTAGAGACAATTCATCTTTTTTACTCAATAATCAGGTTTCAGAACCATAAGTTAGTACGGGGCGTAGCAACGTTTTGTAGATTGTGACATCGGTTTTTCAAGACATCCGAGATGCCAGATGTCTCCTCAGACCAAAGAAGCATATTTTTGCCGTATACCTATATCCTTCGCTTTATTTCAGTGTATGTGTCATTTACGTTAGTCACAATCGATCCCAAGTAAGTAAAACTCTCAACAGTTTATATTGTGTGAGCGCCCACGCTGTTTATTGTTGGGTTTTGGTTACTAGTAACAGACTTATTGCCTGTTGCCATCTACCGATTATATCAATATCATCAGCGTAACCCAGTGTACTTCTATTGATTTATTGAATATTGTTCAATTTGTTTGGATATCAGTTTCTCTCACACATCTTTCCAAGGCAATGTTAAAAAGTACCTAAACAAGCTCTGACTAGGATTAAATACAGGAATAATTGGTCCGTAATATAATATATCTAATACATTGTTATGGGACTGCTCATTTGTATTATACTGTCTAACTATAATGAACGTAACAATAACACATTCCTAAAAGGTGTGTGCTTAATTATAATAAACGTAACAATAGCACATCATTCCCAAAGTGCGATTGCTTATAATAAACGTAACAATAACACGACATCATTCCAAAAATGTGTATGCTTAATTATAATAAACGTAACAATAGCACAACATCATTCCCAAAGTGCGTTTGCTTATAATAAACGTAACAATAGCACGACATCATTCCCAAAGTGCGTTTGCTTATAATAAACGTAACAATAACACGACATCATTCCAAAAATGTGTATGCTTAATTATAATAAACGTAACAATAGGACAACATCATTCCCAAAGTGCGTTTGCTTATAATAAACGTAACAATAGCACGACATCATTCCCAAAGTGCGTTTGCTTATAATAATCGAAACAATAACACGACATCATTCCAAAAGTGCGTTTGCTTAGTTATAAAAAAAAACGTATCAACAACACGACATGATTCCAAAAGTGCGTTTGCTTAATAAACGTTATAATAACACATAATTTTAAAAGTATGTTAGTTTAAATATAATAAACTTAACAACAATACAAACTCATTCCAAAAATGTGTTTGCTTAATTATAATAAACGTAACAATAGCACGACGTCATTCCAAAAGTGCATTTACTTAAATAAACGTAAATAAAACACGACATCGTTCTAAAAAATATTAGATCTATGAAAAAATGTAGGTACATGTAGTGTATGTAGTTCAAAGTAATTTACTTTAGCCGACATTTTTTAATTAAAATATCGGGGTAGATTTTTTCCCTTACACCGTACCTGGTGATTTTGCGATGAATTAAAATGAAACAATACGACACAAATGTGGAGCATAGCAAAGCGTGGCCGCTCCTGGTTGAGTGAACACAGAATATAGTACTATAGCAAAGGAAATTGGGACGAGTTCTATGTTTGCTTCACATTCACTTATAGGGACACGTACGGATAACATACCTACATATATTATGTATATCTCCAAAAATGTGACCTTAGTAAAGCATGCAAATTAATACATAAATGCTCCATAGGTAGATCACATTTTTATTATATCACATGTAAGTGAGACATGAACATGTCGGAAAATGTGTGAAATCAATAGTACTTTCAGTTTGAATGTTTCGAATCAATATTTGGCCATGTTTTCTGGAGAATCTTCATTTTCCACTCTTATCCCATGAATCATGATTACATTTGACTTTATTTCATATAGCAGTCCATTATTCCTTTACTCCGCCGCCAGGTAGTACAACTTTAGGCTTTTATTCTCCTCCAACAAACTTCGCATTTTATTGTTAGTTTATTTTTCCTCTTCCAAAATTTTGAATTTCTTCTCCATTTCATCCAATCTTTCGCTACAGAAATCAATATTTTTTTCTAAAACAAGGCATTCATATGATAGAGCTGGAAATGATTTTTTAAAAAAACCAGTCGATAACAGGTCGTACGCTCTGTAGGTGCCTTGATTTCTCGGTTCTCCTATAATAGTCTTATCTCGTCTCTTGACTGGCGGGCCTCCACGCTTATGGTTGGATTCTTGTGGTAGTGGTACAAAATACGCTTGATAGTAGTTCCTTGTTTCGTCCGATGACTCCCAGCAGGGAAAAAATAAAATATTCGGTGTAAGAAAGTATTTTTTTATTTAACAGAGTTGGTGATTTTTAAGTACCTAGATATTTGTTGTTTATTTGGTAGATTTCAATTTTACATTAAAAATTAAAATACAAACATTTTTTTTTGACTATAAGTACATAAAATATATATTTAAATTATTTTACGCCGATATCAATTTCGTCTCATTAGGACAGTATCGAGACTATGCCGATTAGGAAATTATCAAGATTATGACGGTTAAGATACTATCAAGACTATGAAGGTTAGAACATTATCAAGACTATGACGATTAGAACATTATCAAGACTATGATGGTTAGGACATTATTAAGACTATGATGGTTAGGACATTATCAAGACTATGACCGTTAGGACATTATCAAGACTATGACGGTTAGAACATTATCAAGACTATGACGGTTAGAACATTATCAAAACTATGATGGTTAGGACATTATCAAGACTATGACGGTTAGAACATTATCAAGACTATGATGGTTAGGACATTATCAAGACTATGACGGTTAGAACATTATCAAGACTATGATGGTTAGGACATTATCAAGACTATGACGGTTAGGAAATTATCATGACTATGATGGATAGGGTTTCTGTTGTAGTTTATATTAGTGGAGGTAGGCGAAGTATCGTATTACAGGAGTTATTTAAGAATAATGTAAGAAAAAGTTGAGGTCCCGTAAGCAGTATTCTCGCAGTACGGGACTTTACCCTTTTCTTAATTTTTTTTCTCAAATAACTCTTGTAATCCTACCCGAAGTGTGATTCTCGAACAAAGATCAAAGTAATTTTGATTTCATAAAATTGTTCAAAACTTTTGGTTGTTTCGTTGAAATCTAATACCGTTAAACGACGCAAATTTGAACAATTTTATAAAATCCATGTATTAAAACTATACTATTACTGATACTTTTGTTGAAACAACACAGCTTAACAGTTTTTTATCGTTTTATTTTATTATAACTACAGTATAATCGACAGCATAAATAGGTAGCAATGAAGTTGGATTAAACTTTGATTAATTTAAGTTGATAAAAGTATCTGTGTAAATATCAGATACTAAAAAGTATCAATGGTCACTTAAAAAAGTAAGCATGGGATATGTCCCTGGAGTACCTATACATCTTTTGCACTCCGATCTCTAATGTAATAAGTGAACTAACTCCTATATGTACAATCAAACCTACTGCCAGCTAAGAATAGTTCAAGAGAACTGTCTACTTTTACTCTGTATGTACCTTTTAGTGCATTAATAATAATAATATTGGGAAAATGGCAAGAGAGCTTAATACCCAATAGTCATAAAGCAATTCAAGTAAATTGCTAGGGTTCAATTGCTATATGATAAAAGGAGAAATAGTTGGGTATTCAATAGCTGAAACCACTAATCTTAATGCGAGTAAATGGATAAAACTGATTATATACCTTTATAACGTAGGGTTTATTGTATTTTAATTATTTATAAAGCAGTATTTTATGTTAGGCAGAGAGACCTAAGTGCCATATACTTCTGTCTTTATGTAAATCCATCGCGTATATTTTTTTCGTATATGTTATAAACTAAACGTCTTTGTATAAACTCACTCACTTTTTTATTCTTTTTTTCCATATTTTAACCATTTTATACAGTAGATATAACTTAAAAATATTACAACGGAAATTATTACTTCTTGAGGCTAGAGCCTGTTCTGAGGCTCTAGCCTTACTACTAACAATAACAATGCAATACATTTTTGCTACATAATTTTTTTAAATATATTTCAAGGTTTAAGTGTTTTTGTGTGTATGCAAAAAAGAGGAACGAAAAGTAGAGGTCGGCCAAGAAAAAGTTGGCACGATCACATAAATGGGATTTCGAAAGATGGTGATGTTAGAAGTAAGAATAATAGAAGAGCGTGTATGAGACGATGTATGGACGTGAATGAAGCGAGTAATGTATGTCAAGAGAGAGGAGTCTGGCGTTCGGTTCTCTCTGCCTACCCCAAATAGGGAAATGGCGTGATGGTATGTATGTATGTGTATGCATGTGTAAAATGGGCGTATGAGTTAGTGAGAATAGATATTTTCCTAAGTACCTACAAATGTTATCTCAGAACAAACGAATTAACCAATTCCTCCCACTCCGAATCAACATATCAGTAACCAGTTTTCCAAAATTATGTTCGCGCTACTAGACTAAGTCAGATATATCAGATACAAGACACAACTCGGTAATATATTTTGGGTGCTCAAAATGTACAGTGTCTCTGGGCAAAATTTGTCCGAGTATGTGTCGGTTGCAGCAAAACATGTCTATTTCGTGTATTGAAAGTCAGGATATATAATTTATATGATTACAAGTACATTCTCATTTGCCACTCAAATCTCATGTTTCACACGGTAATGTCAGTGTTTCTCTCTCTATCAGGTCTATCATATTTCTTTATGATGCGTTTATTATTTTTAATTGTTCGTTCTAAATTATTTTTAATTGTTCTTTAATTAATGTGAGATATTGTAGTATACAAACAAGACAAAACAGCAATCAGATCATGTCAAAGAGCAATAGAAAGAAGCATGTTAAAACTGCGGAAAATACAAAAGATTAATAGTGAAACTATTAGGAAAAAGACAAAATGAACAGATGCGCTAAAACAAGCTTTAAATTTAAGTGGCAATGGGCTGGACACTTATTGCGTTTCGCAGATGATAGATGGACCTTACTAACCACGATATGGACGGGACCCAAAGGAAAAAGGAATGTTGGCAGGCCGTACAAAAGGTGGATCGATGATATAATAACAACGGGGGGAATGGACTGGAAAGAAAAGGGCAAAGATAGAACTATATGGAAACTATTGGAGGAGGCCTTTACCCAAGAGGGATCCATTTCATGAAAAATATACATATATACATACAAATAAGAAAGTAGAAATAAGTTTAAATACTGTACATGAATTTAGCTAACTACTAAATAAAAAAATATATACTTAATTAAATAAAACTTATATATGCTTAAAAAAATATTGTAAAAGTAATGGAAAAATAAAAGGCTTAATTATTATATTATTACTGTGGTAAACATATTTATTTAATTGTGAATTGTATATTTAGATATATTTAACCGAGCCTTTTCATTTCTTTCTTCTTCTTCATCCTCGCCATGTCCTGTTATACGGGGTCGGCTTTTCTAATCATGCAGCGCCAATAGTTTCTCTGCTGCGTGTCCTCATTTTATAGACCCAGTTTCTTCATATCCCTTTGGACATTCGACAGCCAGGTGGTTTGGGGCTTCCCTTCCCCCTCCTCTCAATAGCCATGGATAGGCACTGCTTCACCACGTGTTCATCCTCCCTTCTCATTATGAGATCCTACACTGCTTATCTTAGTTAAAGTTTAAATGTAACTCTTTCAAAAGCTTTTAATTCCTAGCTTCAATATAGAGACAGGCTACATTAATGCCGCTTTAGGCTAAAAGCTTATCGGAGACATCGCGTACGCCCAGGTAACCTCTCACATAGTTTATACGGATTCAATCTCTCCTTGAGACGCTGCAAATAAACATCTTCATCTTCATCTCGGCTGTTCGCACTGACTGAACTTTCCTTCGTGTGACGTCCCAGGTTTTGCTACCATATATCATACCAAAATGTGGGAGTTATCCTGTCATTAAACACAGGTTTTTTGTGGGTTAGACGACAGTTGTCACAAGAATAATAAATCCCAACATTTCCAAGTAAAAGAAAGGAAACATGAAAAGCATGCCTAAATTACGTTAGTAAATAAATAACATTAACAAATTGATCTTTAATTTAAGCAATGAATAATTGATGAAGCAATTTAAATAGTCATTAATTATTTATCTTGTGTATATAATAATAATAATTGCTGTTGTTCTATCCTGCTGGCTCATGTATTTCTTAGAAAATGCTCCGGCTGCTGTAGGGCTGTATATTTATATATTGATGAATTGTATTTTCAGAAAAGGTTTTCAAATTAACATAAAATATAAGAATTGTGATGAGTTTATTCAAATGGAGGTGCCCACGCTAAATCCTGGAAATTTATATTTTTTTATATTCAATTATTCAGGACTAAACAAGGGATATTGATAAGGACATTGTATATATAAGGACATTGTATATATTAATATATTATATAAGGACATTGTTGAGCTACAATTCCAGGCAGGTAAACATTTTGCTCAAAAAATTCATCAAAATTAATGACATTAAAATTTAACTCTGTTCATAAAATTTAAATTGATCGAAGTAAAATAAATATACAAAAATAATTTAGGTTTCTCTATTTTGACAGTTTAATATTTTAACTTAGATGGCTGAGAACACTCTTAACGGGTGAAGAGCCAACAAAAAAAAAAAAAAAAACAAGGGATAGAATTAATATAATTATATCCCGCGTTTTGATATTTTTAATTATTTTTTAAAGATTGCCGGATTTATGTGAGACGAAATTGTTTTGGGATACACGCTCGTGTCGATCTTTCTTTTATGAGGTGATATACACCCGCACGCATGTCGCTGGTTACCCCACATTGTGTGACATGCCGTAAAGATATGAATGAAAAATTATTGCCGATTTTTTTTTCTTAAGTTAATTTATTATACTTTCAATCAGATGGGACCTTGTTCGCCTTGATCAGGTGCAGACATTAGGACTAGCCCAACGCCATTTAGTTTTGCAACTTTTCAATTATTACCAACGCTCCTGTTCTAGATCTTAAGTTATCATTCTATGCTCTATGTCTAAGGGTGGCGATGGCCGAGACGGAGACCGTTGTTCAACTTAAGAATTTATCATGTCTCGGTCTAGCTTGCAAACTGACACTTTATAAATATTTGCAGTCAATTTACGGTTTCGGTCTGTCTTGGTCTCCTGTCTGTCTCTGGTCTCGGTCTTATGTCTGTCTCCGATCTCGGTCTCGTGTATGTCTCCGGTCTCGGTCTTTCGTCTGTCTCCGGTCTTATCTCCAACATCACTAGCTTCATGGCTCTCTGGAAGACTCAACATATTGGCGTTTTTTATAAATAATAATATGATGGTCTTAAACCCAAATGTTTGTTCACTTATAGTCCAAGATTTCCCTTTTTCCTTGATTTTTGTATGCATGAGAAAATTAAAATGGGGGAATATGAAATGATATATCTTGTGTGGTGTAGATCGAATGTTTGGCATTTGGTTCTCTTTACCTACACCGTCAGAGACAATGCAATAATTTCAACAATGCAATGTTTATATTTTCACGTTGAATACATATTTTAATAACAAATCTGTCATATTTGTTTCCGACCTCTGTCTTGTTCGTTATAGGTTAGTACATAGAATGTAGCAACGTTATTTAGTCGTTCATAGATGGCGCTGTTGGATTAAATGGTAAATTGAAATTTTTATGAAATATGCTCCATTTCGGTGTTGCCCGTCTGCGCGTTTATTTGGACATAAAGGCGCATTTTGTAAAACAGAAAAAAAGAACCCCGACCATTATACGAAAAACCAATTTCCATATTTGGTTTTATGCGTTTGAAATACGAATATGTAGATTAGGTACCAATATATGTACAAAGGTGTACATAATATATGTTCTTAATAGTTCATTTTCTTTTTTAAAACTTTTTTTTATAATTTTTATTTTATAATATATATATAATAATAACTTGGTATACACCACTTTTGAGCACAAATAACTGTCGACCGGTTTCGAGAACGATATTTTCATGAACTCCTTGGAAAACAAAATATTTAATAGTAATCATTTATTATTAAAATATATATTTTGTTGGAAAAGGTATGTTGATGACATTTTTTGTATTTGGGTGGGTACAAAAAGACAGCTTAACGTGTTCCTTAACTTCCTAAATAAATAACATAAGAATATTAAATTTACATTAGAGATAGGTGAAGATTTAAGTTTAATTTTTTTAGATTTAACAATTTCCATACTTGATAACAAATTAGATCATAAAATTTACAGAAAAACCACACACACGGATTTAATAATACATAACTCTTCTAACCACCCCGTGTCACAAAAGATGTCAGCTTTTCATTCAATGATTAATAAACTTTTAAAAATTCCCTAATCGAGAGATAATTATTTGAAAGAATTGAACAGTATAAAACAAATTGCCCGTAACAATGGTTACAAGGATGAAAATGTTAATAATATTTTAAACAAAAAAATAAAGAAAACTTTTAAAGACCAATACCTTTACCCAAAAATAATTGATGATTACAACAATAAAAAATGGAGAAAATTATTATTTTTTAACAATGATATATCAAAACTAATAAAAAAGAATATCCCGAACACAATTTCACCAGCCTTCTACACAAATAATAAACTGAAAAATATATAGAACTTAATAATAAAGACAAGATAAATAAATTAGAAAAATCGGGAGTATACAAATTAAGTTGTAATGACTGTAATCAATTTTATATTGGGAAAACAAATAGAAATTTTCAAATTAGAACACAAGAACACTTACGCTGTCTGAAAAATAATAATTTTTCAGAATTCGCTGAACACCTTATAGAATTTAATCATCATTTTGACATTAATACAGGTTTACAGATATTACATACAGGATATAATAAACAATCAAATTAATTTTCCTAATAGTCCGCTACTAAATATATTCCCTATCAAATAAATTAACATAGATAAAATTAATAATAATAAAAAAAAATTATAATAATAAATATATTAATAAATAATTTATATCTAGCGTTTCCTAAACACCGGGTTGTCGCTTGCGCCACTACTTTCGAATTGACTCCTCCCACATATTTAGTTTAGGTTAAGTCTATATTTTCATTTTTAATTTAGTACGTAAGTCATCCTGAAGATGAAAACATCGTTCTCGAAACCGGTCGACAGTTATTTGTGCTCATAAGTGGTGTATACCAAGTTATTATTATATATATTATAAAATAAAAATTATAATGACGCCACAAAGTTACTTCCTTAAAAATAAAACTGAATTTTTTTTTATATTTTGAATCCTCAGCAAAAAAAGGACATTTTTAACGTCGTTTTCCTCCTAACAAAAGATCTTAACTTATTTTAAGAAATGATCCAAAATGACGCACGTTTTAAACAGCGTTTTTAACAAACTATATTTATTTATTTAATATTGCTTCTCCGGCAACTAACAGGTACTATTTCAAACATTAATTTAATACGCACCCAATAACAAGTTTTCACATTCTGGAAACTTACGATAATAATCGTCTCACAGATCCAGACTAAAAAAACAATTATATACTGTGTCTCCACCGGGAATCGAGCCCGAGACCTTGAATGATTGTACCTTTGAATATACCCAACATCAGATTTTCTTGTCAGTGAAGATGGTACGGTAAAAATACACAATAATGAAGTGAGTTATAAAGATGACGCATTTAAAGTGAGTGACGCAATGTATGAGTTGGGTAATGCAGGAGAAAATATTATGTATAAGGTACAATCAGTCATTTCATAATTTCAGTCGCAATAATTGATAATAACTTTTCTTTTTTTTCTGTTATCGAAAGCGCTTTACTAATTGTGTCAAGTGGTTCAGCTGTTATTTCAAGTTCAAGATTATTTTCTTCTTTTTTTGTAAGACAGCCAATCATGACAGGACAGGACTATTTGTGTCAAAGACGTTGATTAATGTGTATATGCAGTCAACAGCGCTCTAAACTGTACAGCACAACGTGTCTACTGCGAAATTTTTCACCTGTGAGAATAACTCTAGTGAGTGTAAAAATAATTAGATATTGTGGGGGATTATAGTATAAATAAAATTTTCTTTATAAACTTGTGTCGCAGTTTATAAATTTCCGTTGATCCAAACGATAGAAGATAATGTATCGATAATGAGAATTGGAATTTTTCCTTCATCGAGCATCGGACATCATCGTTTGCCACAAACCATCTGAAATTCGTTTCTTTAATTTATACACAACGAATGAGTTGTGGTAACACTGAACTTTCCACATTATGTAAGTGTACGCCTTTTTTCTTCACATACTTATCATTTAATATATTTTGAATACATAATACATATATGTTTATATGATGATGTAGAAGGCTGGGTCGGTATTGTGCTTCAATATTTCTACATGCTTTGTTTATTCTATAAAATGTTTAAATAGATTTATAGTCATTGATTTTCGTCTAATATATACTAGATGGAGTACTACGTGCAATGAGTGAGTCATTGTATATCGCGCGTTTGACGTCTTGGTTGGCAACATATTGCAGTTTTCCATACATTTCAACACTTTCTAGATAACTGTTCTCTAAATCTTAATGAACAAAATGTTTTTTTTCGACAAATAAATCCGAAAACAATTCACATTAGTCGTTATTCTCTATAGAAAAAAAACGTTGTGGTCTGCCCACCTTGTTGTCAAAGGTCCCGCGGAATAAATCCTCATTTCGATTCATACAAAATTTGCGGTAGTATAGGTATTATATGAAAACCTATAGCATTAGTATTAGTGCATAGACCTAGAGCTGATTAGTTTTCCATAGACAATCGTTAATTTCTTTTCTACATATGATTTCATTATTTACGTTTTTTTTTTTTTGTCCTCTCTACAGCCCAAACAATAAATCCGATTGACTTCATATTGATACCATATATTATGTAAAGTCCATAAACATTCCATAGATATCTGTCAAAATTTTCTAAATATTTTTTAAAAATGTATTCAGTGTTTGTCAACTTTTAAAGAAAATAAATCTATGGTCCGTCATATCAATGAAATTTAAATTTAGTAATCAACTTTATAATGATATTATATATGTTTCTTTACTCTCCAATGTGTATTTCCTTAAGGCAGGGAGAACTGAACACATCCATCAACATTGATACATTGTCTCATACATGTTCATCTTGTTAGTAATGCAAATTTTATATAAATTTCTCAACAGGTATCACGTAGAAAGTGCATACTATGAGTTTCGTGAATGTTTTTGTGTGTATGGTGTATTGTGAAAACTTTTGTCCTCTGGGAATCTTATATTTGTTTAAGAATCTAATAGAAATGCACTTTAGTGATGGCGTATATGTATGTATGTACGTATGTATGTTTGAATTTCAGGAGTCAAACGTTAGTCACATCTACTTCGTTTTTACAGTTATCGTTTAGAGGTTGGAAGGTCAACGCGTGGGAGTTTTTCTTTTCAAATATTGATGTAGGTATAAATGGGTATTTAGATAGAAATACATATATATTTCAGTTATATATTCTGTGGGTCTAATTTGGATTTAAATGATGGATCGGTGTCCTTTTCCATCTCAGCATCAATTTTTAAAGGACCACTAAATACATCCAGAACCTTCCGTGACTGGTTTTCTAAGGAATCAGGTTTATTTTGGATTTGATTTTGTACCACGAACTATATATCTATGGACAAATTATAACATTCAAACGATCTGGTAGCCACTGCTTTGTCAATATTTGTCAGAACTTTGTGCATATCATTAACTTGTTATTGAAAATAGGAGCAACAATATGTAGGTACCATGGTGAGTTCAGCCATCTTGCTTTTCTTCCATACGATAGAAGAGTCGATGTATGGGCTAGTAATCCAGTGGTCGCGAGTTCGAATCCTGCCTCGACTGATTTCGTTCAACTATAGCACAAGCATTTATGCTTATTTTAGGGAACGTAGGAAGATGTATATGTACTTGTTTAACAAGGACAAATTCATTTAAAAAAAATTTCTACTGTATATTCGATATCAAAGATTTTTTTTCGCCAATATCCTACATTTGTAAGGGAGATTAATGCGGTAGTAAGTTATGTTTTAGAGTATATACATACAAGTACTAGCGCACCCGACCGACGTTGTCCTGCCTGAACGTTGACTTGGCCACTATTAGCTCGTTCAGCAAACATGAAAATAATCACACATCATCACGGGATATACCAGAATGTGGGGTGACCAGTGGCCGGTATGCATTATCTTATAAAAGGAAGCCTCACCTAAAAAAGTAACATTCAGAATGGGTAGTGAACTCTGTAAGATGTTATTTTGTCTGTTATATGAAAATTACCCAGCTATTGTTCTGGAGCAGTTGTCAATGTCCATGTCCGGAATATCATATTCGTAACCTCCAATATTCGGCCACCCAAATCCCAATAGAGTTGACTAATACCGTCTCTTTATGTGTGCATGTCCCTCCCACTATAGGACATAAAATTGCATATTGTCCTGCTTACAGCCATCCTGAGGCGAACAGAAGTGTCATTTCTATAACGTTTTCGAGTCCGTGAAACCCCATCAGTCCTGCTTGGAGCCAGCCTTTGCAGGTGTCTTCCTTACTCCAACATATTGGCAGATCGAGCGCTGTGCTGACCGAATGGTTTTTTGATTCACGAAATTTACGGATTCGGGACCATACCTAGTATTTGACGGAAGATAATTCTTTGCGTATAATCTAGCTCACATTGGTGAGGATATTGGGATGCTGCGACTATCGGATCTTATCTTTCGAAAGAGAAGTAAGAAAAGTGCTTTGCTTCTTACGTCAGCCATGTGAATCTACTGAAGATATGTCGAAGAAAATAAAACAGTTCGTAATCCATATAATTCCTTGACCTCGAATATTGATTTGCTCGAATGAGGGGATTAAATTTAACGGTGTTTTTATTCGGAAAAGGGTTTTATTTTTCTATGGACGTCTCACAATTTACCCCGTTCTTACTGATGTACTATAAAATATCTCATTACCTGGATTTTATTTTCAGATTTTATATCTCGAAATACGATTTAATAGCAATATAATTTTGTCTGATGCTGAATAATGGGAAAGAGATTTTCTACTTTAATCGTCGTTTTATTTTTATTGAAAGAGCGGCTCATCTGTTGCTGAATACATTTTGTATGAAGGGTAGTTTCATGGATATATGAATTCATGAATACAAAAGTCAATCTAAATAATATTTGCTTCTATCTTAGTAATACAAGAATAACTTACCTATTACATAATATTAAATTCACATAATCGTTAGATACTGTAATAGTTTTAGGTAGACTTATCAGACATATCAACTATGTAAATATGTTTAAATGTAGTTACATACCTACCAACATCATTTCCTTTGCTTCTCGAGTAACAAACAGGTTCTATGTCAAATATTAATTTAACATGCACCCAATAACATGTTTCTACACTAGGGGCAACTCCAGTGAAACAGTGAAATCAAAACCCTCATAATGACCCATAACATTGATATAGTTATCATAATATGGAGTTCTATAAAATCTTAAGATATAATAGAACTCCATATGATAATTGTATACATGATATGGGTAATCATCAGGGTTTTGATTTCACTTTTTGATCGGACTTGCCCCCTGGAGATGTGTATTTGTCGTATCACAGATCCAGACTGAAAACCTTCATAATTAGAAACTGTGTCTCCTCTGAGAATCGAACCCGGGATACTTCGCTAGGTAATTAGATATAACCAACTGAGCCATGAAATTTGATATGATTGAAGTTTATTGTATTTCAATTAAAGCCTAATTATTATTTAATTTCAATTCAATTAGCATCAATAACCAATTTATTCTTATGCCATGTTAGGTGCTTCCGACGTAGGTGTTTACTGTGGAAGTTTATTGTATTTCAATTAAAGCCTAATAATTATTTTAATTTCAATTCAATTAGGCGTTTCTAACGTAGGTGTTTCCTGTGGAAAAGTTATTTATCTGATGTAATGCAAAACAAAATATAAGCTTTAGGCCTTCTCCTTGTCGTACTTTTATTTTTCTTAAACATTGATTAGAGGAGTGATAATTTTTTACATACAGTATATCGAAACTGAAAATTTCGTTATTATAATGTTTAACTATCCATGGAAAACAACAATCTTGAAGAAAGTGAAATATCCCTAGCACATTACAAAACATTAACGTTTTACAAATGTCGTTAGAAAATCCATTTTGAATTGTATGATAGATAATCTTCTTTTATCAGGTGCCTTTGATAGAAATGCCAACGATACGATTTTCGAATACAGCAACGAATTATTCAACTCGACTGTCTGTGAATATTATCGGATGACGGGAGACAAAATTGAATTATTGAGATGAAATAACCGCATGTGGTCCAGCGGTTAATTCTAAAATTGCAATTACTGGATTACCCGACGCCTCTGAATCCAGAATCCATTCCCCGCTAATGCAATTCAATTATACACCATCGCCTTACTTCTAGCCTCTCTCGTACCGTTGGATAAAAATAACCTTTTCCACAGATAAAAAAACATTCTTTTTCTTGCTACTCCCTTATTCAACCAAAGAAAAAAAAACAGGATTCACATTCACTAAGTGTATATAATTTAATCTAAAGGAGAAAGCTTCGTCTATAGATTGAATGGTTAAAAATCTGTTCAAATTTAAACTCAATCTCTCTCATATTTGTTTTTTTTAGATGCTTTATATAGCGTTGTTTTTATTTTATTTTATTTTAATTATATTTCTCCTCGGGCAACTAACAGGAAGGTACTATGTCAAATATTAATATAACACGCACCCAATAACAAGTTGCCAAAAACATGGATGGCGCAAAGGAGTTCCCAATTGGTGAGATAAGAATTGACATCGGAGGCGGCCCAGAACCTGAAGAGTGTACAGCCCGAGGACGAGGAGAGCTGACCCCAACAGTCTTCATAGACGATAAGTTGTGAAGAGGCCAGGAAGAAGAAGAATAACAAGTTGCCACATTCTGGAGACTTACGATATTAATCGTCTCACAGATCCAGACTGAAAACACAATTCCAAGTGAACCACGAAGGCCGATCTTTTGTGGTACAAGGGCTCTCAGCCAAGTTGCAAAGACAAATGTTTCTGTCAAGAGGAAATCCTGTTTCCGGAATGACAATCACATGTCAAATGAAAGTATTTGCATATTAGCTAGGATGAAGATCATTCTAGATGGTTATTTTTTTCGAAACTTTATTTCGTTAATTTTTGTTTTACTGATGGTTTCGTTACTATGGGAATTACAAATGTCAGAGAATAATTACTTTGAAGATCCGTTTACACTAAATCAGACATAGAAAATGGTATAAAATCAGGTTTTTCAATTATATCCAGTTCCTCAAAAGAATTAATCTCTGTGAATTGGTTCAAACAGGTGTATTTTTTATGACTTCTTGAATATTCTTTGAAGTCAAGTCATGTAGACCGTCAGCAACTATTTGGAAATTTTTGTAATCTGACACAATTTATGAAGAATGGTGGTTCGCAAACTATACTTCGAGAGCATTTCGTGAAATCCATCTTCATTTTCCAACAAAACTAATTTACATCTTTCAAAAATGTCCGCTTGTTCCGTTGTACACGACGATGAGATGATGTAATCTGTATTGTAGTTCTTTAGCGCTTGGCAATTTTAATACACGAATATTAAATGATTTGTTAGTCGGTACCTTTGATGCTTTCTGTTTTGTTATGTCCGCTTTTGTGAGAAAAACATTATCTCCAAGTTTTGCCGAAGGAATCGGAGGAAAACGTATAAACGCGAAGTCTTGTAAGTTTAAGAAGAATTGGAGAGGAAATTTTAAAAACTACGTCTCTTGCGGAATGGAAAATACCATCCCATACCATGGAATGATGGTATGGGAAAAAATACACAGTGAACTTTGAAAATTCTGAAGTATTTTGAAGATGAAAAATATTTTTAATGAGATGTAAAACATTTTCAGGAATATTTGTAAATTACAAAAAATGTTATTTCTGTTTATACCGCCACTTGTATTCTAATTTTATATCGATCTCGCAATAAAATAGTTTATTTTATTTTGTATTGCTTCAAATATTAATCATACACGTATCCAATACTAAATTAAGAACAATTTATATGTTGCAAATATCTAAAAATAACAAAAAAAAAATGTAATTTATTTGCACTTTTTTATTTATTTAATATTGCTTTTCGGTCAACTAACAGGTACTATGTCAAATATTAATTAAACACGCACCCAATAACAAGTTGCCATATTCTGGAGACATACGATATTTATCGTCTCACAGATCCAGACTGAAAACACAATTAAAAACTGTGTCTCCACCGGGAATCGAACCCGGGACCTTTGGATCAGCAGTCAGATACCCAACCAACTAAGCCACGAAGGCCGACTACAAATAGGTAATTTCTCAGCTTTACACCTGTGGAAACCCACAGTGCATCTTGTTTTCAGCAATGCCTTGGACGTTCACAATATATATATATATATATATATATATATATATATATATATATATATATATATATATATATATATATATATATATATATATATATATATATATATATATATATATATATATATATATATATATATATATATATATATATATATATATATATATATATATATATATATATATATATATATATATATATATATATATATATATATATATATATATATATATATATATATATATATATATATATATATATATATATATATGTTATAATATTTTTATCTCGGTTTTCCCGTGTCAGTAGGTCTTGACTAAGACCATTTGTCTTCCGACGTTTCGCCTGAATATCACCAGGCATTTTCAAGACCTACTGACACGGGAAAACCGAGATAAAAATATTATAACATATTTCACCCGTGAAAACATCAAATATAACATATATATATATATATATATATATATATATATATATATATATATATATATATATATATATATATATATATATATATATATATATATATATATATATATATATATATATATATATATATATATATATATATATATATATATATATATATATGTTATATTTGATGTTTTCACGGGTGAAATATGTTATAATATTTTTATCTCGGTTTTCCCGTGTCAGTAGGTCTTGACTAAGACCATTTGTCTTCCGACGTTTCGCCTGAATATCACCAGGCATTTTCAAGGACTTAACGAAAAGCACGCGCGCGACACACGTCTACTCACACTGAAAGCTCACCGTCAAGTGACTCGTAGCGTACAAGATGGCCGCTTATGTCAAATATTGTTAGCGCGACGTGATTGGCTCCTTGTGACACGCCCACCTGCTGTCGTGTTCGTTGGTAATAATATTTTATCATTATTTTATCATTACTTATTTATGACGAGGTTTGAAGAAGAAGTCTTAAAGAAAGTAATACTCAAACCAAAGAAATGGCTAAGATATGTGGATGACACATTCGTAGTATGGTCTCACGGAGAAGAAGAATTAAATAATTTTTTGAACACTATTAACAGCATTCATAAAGATATAAAGTTTACAATGGAGAAGGAAAATAACAGACAAATACCTTTCTTAGACGTTTTAGTGTTAAAAAAAGCAAACGGTAAACTGGGGCACACAGTATATAGAAAGCCCACACACACCGATAGATACCTACACGCAACGTCCAATCATCACCCCGCACAAATATGCTCAGTCGCAAAAACACTAATAACAAGATCAAAAAGAATTGCAGACCACGAGCATAAAAAACAAGAATTAGAATACACGAAAAATGCTCTACGTTGTAATGGTTTCTCAGACTATATAATAAACAAAGCATTAAAGAGTCCAAAAACAGTGAAAGAAAAATCCAATGAAACACCATTATCAACAGCCCGACTACCATATATCAAAGGCGTCACCGATAAAATCAGCCGTCTATTAAACAGAAATAACATACGTACCGTTTTCAGCACAACAAATAAAATATCAACCTTTCTAAGAAACCCGAAAGACATCATTCCACTTGAAGCTCATGGAGTATATGAAATACCGTGCGGATCGTGCAATAAGACTTATGTAGGAAGAACCAATCGAAAAGTTGAAGCACGAATAGCGGAGCACAGAGTCGACATGAGAAACAAAAAACTTACATCCTCACTTGTACAACACTCGCTCACAGAAGGACATACAATAGATTTTGACCATTCAAAAATAATAGCAAGTTTAAACAGTGAACCTCTCAGAATTTACAGGGAAGCTATAGAAATATATAAGAGAAGGGATATAATGAACAATCGGGACGACGGAGTTCGTTTGCCTAGTACCTGGAAGAACATTTTATATGACAAACAATACAATAATAATATTAATAATACCATAGCGAAAAAATACCATAGCGAAAATAACCCCAAAACACAACAATAATAATATTAATGTCACAACTAAAATTAACAATAAATCACAACACAAAAATAATGATAAAATATTATTACCAACGAACACGACAGCAGGTGGGCGTGTCACAAGGAGCCAATCACGTCGCGCTAACAATATTTGACATAAGCGGCCATCTTGTACGCTACGAGTCACTTGACGGTGAGCTTTCAGTGTGAGTAGACGTGTGTCGCGCGCGTGCTTTTCGTTAAGTCCTTGAAAATGCCTGGTGATATTCAGGCGAAACGTCGGAAGACAAATGGTCTTAGTCAAGACCTACTGACACGGGAAAACCGAGATAAAAATATTATAATATATATATATATATATATATATATATATATATATATATATATATATATATATATATATATATATATATATATATATATATATATATATATATATATATATATATATATATATATATATATATATATATATATATATATATATATATATATATATATATATATATATATATATATATATATATATATATATATATATATATATATATATATATATATATATATATATATATATATATATATATATATATATATATATATATATATATATATATATATATATATATATATATATATATATATATATATATATATATATATATAGGTACACATAGATAAGAATACAAAAATAAAATAAAATTATATATAGGAACAAAAAGAAAACATCTTAACAGGAAAAAAAGAGAAGGCGAAATAAAATGAAAACATTAACAAAAATAAGAAAAACAGTACAAATAAACAAAGAACGCATTCATTACTTATATTATTGGTTAGTTTTGTATACCTACTTAGCAGCCACTATCTGTAATGTGTTTTAAAGCTCTGCAGTGAAGCTGCCTTACGAACGTGTTGCAATAAGTTGTTACATTGTGACGACTTACGCTATTTATCGTCCCACCGATCCAGGTCGAAAACACAATTGAAAACTGTGTTTCCACAGGGAATCACACCCAGGACCTTCAACTCAGCAGTCAGATATCTCACCAACTGGTCCATAAAAGCCGAAAATAACCTTATGTGTCGAATTAACCTTATGTGCTAGGTAAAATCATACTTTTTATGGATTGACTAAAAGTTATGTTTTCAATTTCATTACTTTAATATATAGAATCATAGAAATTCATATCTATGGAAAATTAACTAGCCCTAAATTATCCATATGACATATGTAATCAATAATAAGTCTTTTGAAATTTTAACTTGGATTGTACAGAAGAAAAAACATTTCATCCTACGCCATATATCATTCGTCATACATCATGACGAAAACATCATGACGAAATTCATATTAAATATGCACTTTCTATATGATACCCGTTGTGAAATTGATGTAAAATATGCTTTAAAAATCGTGAAATCATGAAATTATTACTTCACTATTACAATGTAGTACCTACCTACCTATAGGATATAAATAACAAAATATATCACTACTTGCGCAGTGTAAAAAATGTATAACGAAGTAGAAAAAGCGAAAGGAATTGCAGAGTTTATTGACGCTGGAGCTGAACATAAAGTGAATTTAGTATCCATCATAAAATACAAGTTTAGACTTCATAGTGTCTAGAATGTCCAATACTTGAAATTTTTAGATAGTTTAGTGTCTGGAGTTGGTGTAGGTACCTGTAGACACGAGGGAGGGTTTAGGGGGTATTAATAAAACTATGGGTCGATATATCGACCGGCCCTTGAGGTAAATTACCTATGACTTTATTATACTTCTGGGAAGAATATTAACAAAGTTGATGGCCGGTAACTTGGGAATTATACATTTTATGGTGGTACATAACCTACATATATTAGATTTTACAAACACATACTTAAATAGACAATTTTCAAATAACCATTGCATGCTTCGATGGAATGCATGGCCTGATAGCAACGTCGAAGGAAGTGATATGAAAGGAAGCCAAACTTGCCACTCACAAAGCAATCGTAATGCCAACTTTTACGAATGCAAGTGAGGTTTAGGACATGGCTAAAGACGCCGTAAAATAGAAAATTTAATTTAAATTAAATCATAAGGAAGAGTATGGAACAAACAAAGTGTGGACATAGTGAGAGAATGCAAAAAAGGTATATTCTAAGTTTCAGTCACATTCGTGTGTCGTCTCATACTCGTACGTGCTCACTGTTTGTTATGAGGGGCAAGTCTGGTCAAACTGTAGAATCAAAACCATCATGGATATAATCATCTAATTGAGTTCTATAACTCCATAAGATAAATAGAACTCCATTAGATGATATTTACGATATGAGTTATCTATCATAAGGGTTTTGATCCCACTGTTTGACTGTACTTACCCTCCAGAACTATTATACTATCATACTAAGGTACTTGCTTTATGGGTCCTAGCACTTCACCACTAGGTCATTCCACTCCAGAATATTCATTCCACTCCTGATTATATCATCATCTGATTTAAGTTTAGATTGAAAAATCCTTTAATAACCCTAGACTAAATCGGAAGAAGGATATGGTCACCTTCACTTCATCATGTAGCTTAAAGTAAGAAGGTATGTACCTGCTTTAGAATGAGAGTTAAAAAATCAAAATTATATGATTGGGAACATGGTGTTAAAAGTTAAAGAAACGTGGGTTATCGCCCCTTGAAAACAGTTACGATGTAAAAATTCGATAGGAATTGCGTTGTTATAGCAATCAGAAACAAACAAAAACCTTAATTATGTTGTTTTACACACTATTGTTTCATTTCACCTTTCACTGTATTTGCTTCATACATTTATAATGATTACAGCGAAACGATTGTCTTTATCAGATATTCTCAACGAGTTTGTATTTTTTTTACTGTGTTAAAATAAACAGGAATCCAATAGTCGATTTGTTCAAGATAATTTATTTACAATTTATACACATACATAGGAGTTTTGTCAAGAATTGTCGATCGAAAAAATAAACTTACTAATATTATTTCTCTAAATGAATCGAGAGTCTCGTTTCGGTCTTGGTTTCGTCTCTAACCGACATTAGTCTCGTTTAACTGCTTATATTTCCAAAAATATCGAAATACACCGAAACACCCCAAGTACTAAATTTAATTTTCTTTAAAATATTTACACTTGTATCAGTATATCAGTAATTCTATTTAGTGACGACATCGTTTCATATAATTTGTATGGCAAAAAACGCAATATCTACAGGGACTCTTTATAGTTTGATACTAAATCTTAATACATGCATGCAAAACATCAAGCTGTTTACCAATTCGGATAGGAAAAAAAATATCGAACTCTACACTATCTTTTTTTTTTTTTTTTAATTTATTTTATTGGATACAACAGCTATAAAATAATTTACAATGAAAAAAAAACAACATAATATGATTTACAACGCCAATTACTGTATCCATCTATTAGACATAGGTAGGTATATAATTTCAAAATAATAAATCAGTGAAACAATATTACATCGTATCTTTTTACAAAATCGCTGTCCTGAAAAGGAAGGGGATAGACGGGAAGAATGGGGAAAGGGAAGATTTCCGCTGTCAAATGAAACCACTTGAAGGTGTCCAATGTGGATTTGTACAGGTTGTATTCATGTGCGTATATGTACTTACCTATATGTTTTATTTCGTTATGTTAGTCAGTCAGTAGTTTGTGTATGTACGTCATTAATAAATTTCAACAATGTGATTGATTTTTTAGTTTTGAAGCTACCTGATTTCGGGTGACAATCATACGTTGAATCTTATCCTGTATACGAAAACAAATGTCTTAAATATTCAATAATTTGGAAGAAGGTTTTATAGTTTAGTACGTATTCTTCAACTACACATACTATCGCCATTGATACACACTGCTTAAAAATCTGTATTTTGTCCTTAATACTTGAAAGTATTGCAACAATGAATAAAGCTGTTTCTTGCGAATGTTGTTTCTTATATAAATTTCAGGGCAATCGTTTAGCAGCCGTAAAGGTTAACGGTAATTGCTGGTAATTGTGTCAAGTGGGGTCACAGAGAGAGAAGAACAAGAGAGAATGAGATCGCTATAGTCAGAAGAGAACGAAAAAGGTATAATGTGTAAGATTTATTCGTAATGAAAATGAAAATAAATTTGATGAGCAAACAAGTTACAAAAAAATTCTTTTCTCACTGGTGATATATGTAATTGTTTCTTCTTTTACCGCCATTCTTTTTGTTTATAACGACTAAAAAGGTGACTTTACAGAACTCTAAAGACCGACTACGAACACTGTACTATTTAAAGAACGCATTAACTCTGTAGATCTTAAGAAAGCCAAAAATGACGTGCAGACTATCACATACCATCACGGTATCTTCCACAATGTGGGGTAACCAACGACAGGTGTGAGGGTGTGCATTACTTTATAAAAGGAAGTACAAGACATGCGTGTTTGCCCACACACTTGTCTCGTCTCACCTAAAAAGGCAACATTCAGAATGGGCGGTGGACCTTTGCTGAACTTCGTGAGATGTTATATGGTCTGTTGTATTTTCGATTACCCGGCTTTAACGAGACACCCGAAAATGATGTTAATAGAAAAAAAGTGGAAGCACTATTCTAAGTCGTTGCCTCACAGACGTGCAACTTTGCAAAATAAACAATTTAGAAATATTAAATTATTATGATGTGTTTTTAAAGTACCAGAAGAATTACTAGAATCAGTAATATTTTTAGGAAATTCATATAGTTCTGACAAATGTGTTCAATGAAGTGTAATTTGCTCTAAGGGGCTACTGATTCTCCATCTCGAATAGGTCTAAAAGGTCCACCCGAACTGAGTTGTTGGGGTCGCATTGTAATACATTCCCAAAGGGAACACTCAAAAGTAGTATCCATACCAGCAAATGGAATCCTTTAGCGAAAGTTCTCTTAAATTAATTGGGAATTAGCCGACTATTTAAGGCTGTACGCAGATAAACTCAAAAAGATCGCAACAGTTCATACACGTTTTATGTAGTAAACTGGGGATAGTTCTGGGGGAGTATTATAGTGCAAGGAAATTTAGCAGTTGCCAAAACCCGTTTAATTCTCCTGCCAAATAAAAGTCCCGTTTAACATTCTGGGGTTATGGTGAACACAATATTCTTGCCAAGTAAATAATTCGCGGTTTTATGCCCACAGTAGGCCTTTAGCAGAAAACGATCTCTGAGTGCATTTTAATGGAGCCCAGTCCAAACGTATCTATAATTTAAATAAAAATAAAAAAAAACTGGAAAACTGGGTTAATTTTGAAAGTTTTGCCTATTGACATAGTCTGTGTATGACTAACCAGTTCCAAAATAATGCATCATTCACGTATGATTTCAATACGATAATTTGGACTGTACAGAGGAAACAAAACTTCAAGCATACACACAATATCAAGAGAAAATTTATACCACTCTCTTCAGTAAGTATCCAAAGATTTCATTATTTCGCTAAGCCACGTGTTTTCTTGAAACGATTCTGTATCTTCACACGTCACAAGATAAATCTTTATTCTAACATTCGGTTATAATTTTAATTTCAACCAGTATTAGTCATGAAATTTTATCTCTTTTATGTAGTTAAGCTTAAGGTTGGGTTGGCCAGAAATGCTATCGTAAAGTAAATTGAACACTAATTTTCTTACTGCCGACCCCAAGACTCAATTAAGAGTTGAGAAAATCTGTCGAAACTTTTCTACGACATTACGTGGGACATCACAACCTAACATCCAAACTACACAACAAAATGATTGGATACTTACACGGTTTTGTTAATTCTTTTGAAAGCCCACTTTGTTGCCATTAAATATCAAATGAGTGCTTTATCAGACATTTTATTTATGGTTTGAGGAAAATTACGTTTTTCTCAGTAAAATAGTAAATTGAAACACCGCCATAGGCTCTAAAACCCGTTATAGAGCCTCGGTTTTCTCCAGCATTCGATACCATCTTCCTCTATCCTAGCATGTACTTTTCCAGTCCCTGATGCCAATCGTGTTCACAACCTGCTGCACTCCAGTCATCGGAGCTATTTGGATAATGCAATCTATTGGTCTAGACCGATTCCGTTTAGCAATAGTGCAACCATTTAAAATCTTTAAAATTGGAGTTCCAAACTTTTTTTCTTTTTTTTTTATTAAAGTGCATTACATGTAATAACTACACAAATGTATATGTAGCTGCTTCAGAACATATTTATTCTAGTTAAGCAGCTACATATCTAATACTTGTAATATGTATATTTTTGTGATTCCATAAATTAAATATTAATAAGTAATTTATGCCCTGCTTAGGGATCGTATGGGGATGTGTTTGTTAACAAGGACGTATTCATTATTTTCTTCATTTCTTTCGACTAACCAGTGTTTCCAGAGAAGCAAGAATTGAGTGAGAAATAATATTGAATAAATTTCTCCTCTGCTAGATATCGGACCCAGGACGTCCGCACATGAGCCAAACGACTTTCCTACTATTCTACGGCATACGGTTTATCAATATAGTGGCTAAATAATCTTAGAAAGGCGAAATATATTACATCCTTGGTAAGTAGGTAATTAACCCTAAATGTACAGAAACTCCAGAAGTCAATAGCATTCTTAATGAGTTAATACAGTTGGTTCATGATGTATAGATAAATTACAAAGACAATAAAACATGATCGTCAAAGCTACCAGTATATTTGATAACAAAGGCTATATCAAAACACGTAGCGGAACGATAAAAATAACACAATATATGGCAGCTCATAAATTATTATTATTAGAGTGGCGATAAATTATTATTAGTGTAATAACAGGTTTATGCGTGAAATGTATCGTAATCGACACGACGCCAGTAAATATTATAATTATCTCTGTAGAAATGATTAAATGATTTTGTTGGCCATTGGTGTTCCCCAGGGATCGGCGCTCGGTCCTTCATGATTATGATCCAATTTGCCGTAAAATTTGCTGAAAGTATATTATGGGAACAATATTACATTCCAACATTAAACTCTGTCATCATATGGTGTGAAATTTTCTCTTATTCACAAATATTAGATACAATCGTCAAGGTAATATGATTTACGTTTTGTTAACAATTAGTATTTTGTCATAGACGCGCGTTCTGAAATCGATAACTTGACTGGTTTCAGAGTAAAACTTTTTCTTCCTCTAGAGTTTACTTATTTCAATTTATCTTTTCAATTGACTTTTATTACTCCTACTACTGCTAAAAAAATATATAAGTTGTAAAACATGCATATGTATTAATTGTTATATTTTTACTAACCCATGCAATTGAGAATCGTATACTAAACAATAGCAAGGATTAGTGCGCTGAAAAATTCCTTTGCTGGAAAACAAACCCTAGAAATTCAACTTTGATTCAGTCGAAAGTTATCTGATTTTGTAAATATTACTAATGAATTGTAACGGTGGCACCTGAATATATTTTTGATAAAATTCATTGTTATCCATGTTGGTTCATTTCGCTCCAGAATTCAACCGAGTAATTTTGTGAAAAAATTCAATAAATGAAATTCAGTAGGCGCCAGGAGTATGAAGCTTTCAATTTCGTCGAACGTTTTCCATTAACTCAGTTTGAAAAACCGATTTGGTATCACTTACATCAAATGTACATTAGATATTCAATACTTTATACTTGGTTTCGTTCGTTGTTGAGTCAATCTTTCGAGTGTCGAATGAAATGTCACAGGAATTAAATTTCCAAAATTAATTTGATAATTTTACAAGTTTATTTAATCATGGTTCGGTTTTCGCGCGTCCTTTAACTTGACTGAATACAAATACCAAACAATATGTCCAATTTCTATACAACAAAATGAAACGACTTTAGTGAAATTGGCATTTTGTCGGTAAATGTGCTACGGCGAGGAAGATATTTCACCAGGTAACCTTTAAAAGAAAACACATTTAAGTAACGATTATTTTTGGTTATTTCATTACCATTGGGCTTTAAATATATGATCGTTTTTGTTAATAGCTTTGATTATGTTACTGTATTATTAATAATAAATTCATTCGTACCTATCACAAAAAATCGGACTGATCAGGGGGACTACTCATGACACATTCTTAATACGTGCTTATCTTGCCTTAATCTTAAATACATTTAATCATAAGAAAATGTCAATATCAACGTTGAGTGTCAAATTGTCATTATTTTTTGTATAAATTAATACAAATTTTTAATTAATTTGAATCTCAAAGATTTCTTAAGACTGAAGCTGATCAATTTATGTTGATCAACTTCATATGTAGCCCTGCTGGACTCCAATTTTCGATTGTCAACCTTACAAGAAAAATGTGTCAACTAATTAATGTAGTGAAGACTTTTGCGTTGGTAACAAAATCATTCGTTTTATTGTGAATTCTCACACTGGTGTGAAAACCTAAATCCTCTATAATGTGTCCCATGTTTAGGGCTTCCTATAATATATTTGATGTATTATTATTATTTAATAACATGTATGGTACCTACTCGTTATATGAGGTAGGTTTATCTCAGACCTTTATCAAATGTCAAAGAATGACAGAATCGTTTACTGGGAAATAAAATAGGAATCTTGAATCAACTCAATTTTTACGCCTTTACTTAGTATATACTACACTGAATAAAAAAAATAAGTTGTGGTCATGTCGTTAATCATCATTTAACTATTCAGCATCTGAAAATACTTTACATACTATAAAATTTAATCAACTTTCAATTCAATTGACTTCATATTGATAACCATCTATTGTGTATTGTTTAAGAGCTGATTAGATTTTCTAAACTAGTTGCATGTAACACATGAGATCCAACTGTCGATAGCGATAGTATGTATAGTTGAAGAATAATAATCAAAGTATAAACCCATAAATCCAAATTATTGAAAATTTTAACACATGTTGGTATGTATGTCAAGATAGGACAATATGGAGGTCAGTCCTCTTTTCCTACCCGGAATATGAAAACAGCATGATGGTTCTGTATGTATGTTTGGAGATTAAGTACCTATCAAGCTATTAAGTCTTCTTACATATTCTGTATAGGCGACTGCCATACGAATTGTATAAAGCAATGTCGTCACGTAATTAAATTTTTATAAAAATTGTTTAAAAAAAATTGAGATGTGCTAATACAATGCTAATATTTTTTATAGAAAATTAAATTATCTAGTTGGGGTGTTTCGGCTTTTTTTGATATGTTTAAAATATTTGGAAATATAGGCAGTTAAACTCATAAATTTATCAAAAAAAAAATATTTTTTTTAATAAAAAATGTTTGAGAAGCCCTGGAATTTTTTTGAAAAAAATCAATTTGAGAATTTGTATTTGTCTATGTTTATACCAATTTTCAGCGTTCTAGCTTTTATGGTTTCTGAGATATATGGAAAAATAAACCAAAATTTCAAAAGTTGATAACCCCTGACTGAAACAAAAATTTAGAATTCTGAGTATAAAAGTTTTGTTGGTCTATAACTGTCTATATATTATGAAAATTTGGGCTCTGTAAATTGAGCGGATCAAAAGTTATAAAGGGGGTGGGGGGACACACATACACACACACAGACACACACACAGACACACGAAATGTTCTACTCCGAATTCTGAGTAAATCCGTGCATGGAACATATATGCTGCGAAGCCTCTAAGTTGGTGTTTTTTGACTTCAAAGTTGGAAAAGCCGTGAAAAAAGTAGACCTCTGCATACAATTCTCGCGTATCCTGGCTTGAAACATTGTCGATATGTTAAGAGAACAAAGTTCTCCTGAACAAATCGACAGTTGGATAATGTCGATTCATTCAGAGAATTGAATTCTCATGAACGAGTCGACAGTTGGACAACAGTTTTTTTTTTCTGTATGATTTCATGTGTCACAATTTTCCAAATATCCTACTCATTGGACTGGAAAGTAAAAGATTTAGAAGAATTTTCGATGTTGTTTTAGGAATGCTATTTAAATAATAACAATGGACAATTTTACGCAAATGATACAAAATATTACTAATACTATACCTACCAACGTGATTTTATTATTTTTATAAAAAAAAACACTATAAACAGTAAAAATGATGGGTGAATATATTGCGATGATATATCATAGTCCAAATCTTCTTCAAACAGAAGTAAAAAAATGTATGACTATTATCACAGTGTGTCAAGTTTACCAATCGGAAATATTGGCCATGATACTAAAACGCCATGTATTTAAAATAACAAATTTAATTCATTAATAATTAATATTTTCTGACGTTTGTTCTTATCTTTTGTTTCAGCACGCCTCTAATATAATCTTGCTGGTGTCTGCTGGACTCCTTGGTCTGATGGGATTCCTCCTGGATGATAGGCAGCAGAGACAGGCTTTCCTGGAGACCAGACAGAGTCTGGAAGTTAAGCTTGTCATCGAGGAACAGAGTGCTGAACAGGTACATATTATTAAATAAATAGCTATAATTTCTAGATAGAAATAAATATTTTTAGAAATGACATCAGTGACATGAATTTTAAAAAAACGCCAGAGAGAATCAAGTAAAAACTATGTTTGCTGACTTTCAAAGCGATCCATGGCATGGCTTATTATAAGCAAGTAGTAGGCCAGCTATTTCTTATAATAAGCTCTCTTTTGCAATTCATGTACAATGTCTATAAGGTTTTAGACTTCTCCGGACTCTTCTTATGCTCTAGCAGAGTTTTCAAGGAGTCTTTAACGGGTTGTGGTGGAAGAAAAAACTCTATAGACTCCTCATTCATTGCTCAATACGAATTTTATAGGTATCAAGTGAAAAGCTTGTTACGGTTAAATAACTTGGAGTTTATGTAGATGAGAAATATATGTTGTTACGTGAACACATATAAACTAGATGAGTGTATATTTTGGGTTGTTAAACATAATATGAGATTTTAAGAGCAATTAGCGCTGAATACCACAGACAGCCTTCACAAACATTTTAACTCTAAATAAATATACAATAATAAGGGATAAGGACCATCATACTAACATTTCCGTTAGAATTTACAGAGATACATTTTGAAGTAACCTCGTTTCATTTCTGAAAGAAGCTTTATGTGAGAACGAAAGACGAACTCTGTGGGCCTTACTTACTATTTATAATTCGAGTTTAATCCAATGCTAAGTCAGTTTTGGCCATACAAAAAACTGAGTAAGTATCAGCTTAAACACAAATGTATATAAGATTACACTTTGTGATGGAGCAAAACCACAGAGAAAAAATGAGTAGGTACCTATGAAAAATTTAAACTGAGAATGTGCCCTGGATAGAATAAAAATGATCTGTTGTGGCCCTGGCGAAATGAAAATAGGTAATAATATTGGCTCTGGACGATACTGCTCGACTAGTTTTTAAGTAGAGTGTATATTTTGACTGGCGTAATGCATTACAAGATCGACAGTCATGGAGACGGGTTCTGCAGGAGGCTAAGAACCGAACTGGGCTGTAGAGCCACAAATGATGATGATATATGTATATTTTGAAGAAATTGGTCGGGTTGGAATAGGACAAGTAAAAATCATCCCCAGGAACTGAGCGATGTACTGGATGTTGCCTTCCGGTTTTTTCGATCAGAGCTTCTCAAGTTTTTTAAGAGAGGACACTTAGAGAGAACACTTAGAAAGACAAAGAGAATGTAATGTTTCTTGAAAATATACCTATATGATGAATTTGTAATGTGTCTTACACTTGCAACTGATACCACAGATAATATGGAAGTAAACTTTCAGTATACTTACTGATACTGACAAAAATTGCAACTGACTCGAAAGATAAATAAATGTTTCTTTTGTTCTGAATGTGTTCCGAATTATTATAATAATTATAAAAATTTAGATTCCAAATGGTAGGTATGTAGGTACTTGAATATTTTATTCTCTGGCCGGTCTTTGGACTTAGCGTGGTGGTAAAAAATCACAGGATGAAATATGGATAGGCTGGATCATAAATGACCGAACATGATTAAAACTCAATTTGAAAGACTATGAATATGAAAAAATCTTGGGTGGATTCGAAAGTATTTTGAAGACCGAGTGAATGGAATTTACTACAAAAATGGAAAGGTTGACTTGTCTAGTTATAATAAAATATGTAAATATAGGTGAGTCAAGTTATCACTGTCATACTTAGGTATTTCAATAATGGGATTAGAGTTGAGGGGGGAATCTTAATACCAAGTGTCTAAGAAACTACATATATGGGCCGTAATATTTGTCAACCAGACTCTGGAGCTCATAAGAAAAATTGGAAAACATCCATCAACCTGAAAATAATAGGCCTAGAAATAGAGACTCTGAAAGGGCTGGGAAACTGCGGGTAACTCAAAGAGCAATGCTGGAACTGTCGCTTAGAGATAAAATAGGAAATGAAACGGTGAAAGAAAGAAAATCAAAGAGATCAAAGGGAAGCGGATGAAGGAGGCATTTATTCAGGAGTGGATGAAAATAAGACGACAGAAAAGAATTTTAAAAACACATCGAATACTTTGAAATTTGCAAACAAACTTGAGTTTTCAACACTATTTTTTGGAGAAGTAAAAAGTCCACATTGGTCACTCGTCAAATATGTTTACTGGTCACTGGTGTTCACTTGTCGTTTTTGCTAGGTAAAATTCTTAGATGACTTTAAGAGGTTTTAAATATTCATGAGAACAAAAGATCGTCTCTAGGTTTAAAATAGGTAGGTACCTACGTTAAAAGGACTCCGACCCCTAAACGCATTTAGTCTTACGAAGAATTTGAGAATTTAATCGACGGTATTTCACCGCTATAATATTTCTTAGCCAATTATTCATAGCCCATTTTTTGAGACAGTACCTATGTATGAATAATACCTTATTCAAATAATCGAATATTTTTATTATTGCATATGCGCAAACATTGGATTTTTTTCCCTGTCGGGAGTCAAAGATATTTTTTAACAGATTTTTAATTATCTCAATAGAGACGAAGTTGGAATATTTACTGTAGAAGAACCGGGAAATCAAGGCACCTACAGGGCTTACGACCTGTCATCGGCTGGTTTACGTAATCACTTTATGCGCTTGCGCAACGTTCACCAATTATGCCTTTTTAATGAGATCCCTATCGATTAATGTTCTATATATTGTAATACTGAAATTCTTTTCGCTTGAAAATAAGGAATTTTTACTACAGCCATCTATGTGTGAAATTATGAACAACATTCTTATTATTTTTATTTGTTTTGTTGTAACGCCATCTATTGAGAGATTGATTTCCCTTGATTTCCCGGTTCTCCTACAGTAAATATTCCAACTTCGTCTCTATTGAGATAATTAAAAATCTGTTAAAAAATATCTTTGACTCCCGACAGGGAAAAAAATCCAATGTTTGCGCATATGCAATAATAAAAATATTCGATTTCTTACACATTGGTACAAGTAGGTAAATAAGACAAAAATGACCTTATAAGTCTGGCGCAATTCAGGGGTGACTTCTATGCAAAAAATGCATTGTCACCTCAGGTATAAGAATTGTTGCTCTCATTATTTACAAAAAAACAATTCTCTCAATAGATGGCGTTACAACAAAACAAATAAAAATAATAAGAATGTTGTTCATAATTTCACACATAGATGGCTGTAGTAAAAATTCCTTATTTTCAAGCGAAAAGAATTTCAGTATTACAATATATAGAACTTTCAAAATTGAATCGATAGGGATCTCATTAAAAAGGCATAATTGGCGAACGTTGCGCAAGCGCATAAAGTGATCACGTAAAACCAGCCGATGACAGGTCGTAAGCCCTGTAGGTGCCTTGATTTCCCGGTTCTCCTACAGTAAATATTCCAACTTCGTCTCTATTGAGATAATTAAAAATCTTATTCAAATACATTATTTCAATCAATAAAATGTTCAGTAACGAAATCGATCAGGGCAAAGATTATATTATTATGATTTACACGCTAAATATAGAGAAACGCAGATAAACGGCCTTCGTGGCTCAGTTGGTTTGGTATCTGACTGCTGATCCTAAGGTCCCGGGTTCGATTTCCGGTGGAGACACAGTTATTCATTGTGTTTTTAGTCTGGATCTGTAGTCTACAGAATGTGGCAACTTATTATTGGGTACGTGTTAAATTAATATTTGACATAGTACCTGTTAGTTGCCCGAGAACAATGTAAAATAAAATAAAAAATAAAAAAAATAAACAAATATATAATGTTTGCCATCTGCAAATATCAAACATTTGGATGTGCATTCATATAATAAATTGTCAATTGATTTCTAAATTTTTAAGACGTTCAACTATTGGGCGTTCTGCACTTAAATATAAGTTTATCCATTGGTTTTCAAATTTCTAAAACCGTTCCTTATTTGTTGTCAAAACCACGATAAGCAAAATAGTTAAATTGTAAGAAAAGACTCTTAGTATAAATTTTAATCGGCGCGGCGATCAATTTTTGGTTTCAAGCATTCCTGGGGATATTAGGTATGAGGGGTAGAATGTTCATCGCCAATCATTTAATTTGGTTCACTTGATAATTGCATTGACGTTATATTTTCTTAATAAATTTGATAAGCACGCAAATAACATAAATATTCATAGAATATAATGGAATAGGGATGACGTGGTTCAGTGAACTTTAAAAGATTATTAAACCCTCCCGTCCTGTAAGATTTGTGTTTTACATACTTGACTGAAGGGTGTGTAATTTATTAATAAATTCATAAACTATTCAACATAAAACTTTTCATTATTTTAAAAAACAATCTATTGGGCAAAGAGAAACGAACTCCATAGTTTTCTATCTTGACACACATTTATCGCCTCGTCATAATTCATGAATCGTTACATACACGTTCGTGTTGTTGTTCATGATTCATACATTTCTGTTCAAACCATCTCAATGTGTTAATTTTCATTTTCTTAAGTATGTCTTTCTTCGTCTTACACTCATTCCTTGTGTCCTTATTCCTCATTTCTAACTGTGTCACAAATAGTTTTATTTAAAATTCCTCTGTTGATAAATTTATATTTAAGGTTGTTCTCTTTAAAATGTTACGTAATATGTATGTATAACGTTCATAGAAAACAGTTTTGCAATTACAAAGTTACATTATGTAGATAAAGAAATTTTATTAATAAACGAATTTTAGAACAATTGAATTTTGTGTGTACGTTAGTTAAATATTTCAAAGAATACTAAATATTGACTTAAAGTGATTTTTATAATTCCCAATTACATCAGTATACGTTATAATACTGATTTTTGAAGCTGCGATTAACGGCTGGCGTAGTTATTAAGTTTTATACAAAATGTAAAACCATCACGTCATGTACGTCACGGGGTAGGCAGTGAGAACCGTTCGCTACATTTTTCTATCTTGACACACATATATCGCCTCGTCAACATTCATTTGTCTGTTGTTTACACTTCTTACATTTCCGTCTATCAAAATATCGTTCACATGGTTGTGCCATCCTTTCCACGGTTCCCCCGTCCTGTTATTCCGTTCCTGTTAGCTTTGTATATTTTCTCCGTCAGGCGTTCTTTATTCACTCTTTCCATGTAGCCTAACCATCTCAATATGTAAATTTACTTTCTTTCTGTTCATTACATATATTTTCATCTTAAATTCTTTCCTTGTGTCTTCATTTCGTACCCTGTCAAAATGTTCAATTCTGTCAAGCACTTCGACAGAATGCTCTGTATCGCTGTAGTCATATAGTATAAACCGAAATATTCTAATTGAAAATCCCGCAAAATATCTGTTTACGTGAATTCCTCAACATGTTTTTATGATAAGTTACCTCCTACCTATATTTTTTCTCTTTGTAGGAAGTTATACATTATGAAGGGAAGTAATAACAAATATGTTTTTTTCTTTTGTGACATTCATATCGTGTAAACAAATGTCCAAAATCACAAATGAAATGAAACGACGAAAACAACGATAATATTTTGTTTGTACACACCATCACACAATTTTCTTGTTTATGATAAACAGAGTGGGTACAACTCCACCCTCCGGACATAATATACGGAAGCAAAATCCATAATATACGACGCAAGTCCCAACCACCTTTCACCTGTACTCAAATACCTATACTAAAATTTCCCTACATAAATTGTACTGAAAATTTTACCTGTATTTAAATACCGTCCCTACGAAAAACTTGCGGAACATATATACATGAACTTTTTCACTTTTTTCCCTTTTGTCCTACGATCATCAACTTTTTCAGAGATATTAATGACTCATTAGAAAATACACCTCATTTATTTGATCAAAATAAGACGTCTAGAAATCCAGATATTTAAGTTTGAAAATTCAAATTTTCATCCAAAATGACAAAAAACTCGATATGTCTCAAACTATTAATTTTAATTAGATATTGTGTATAGGCCACTACCATACAAATTGTATGAGGAGATGTCTTCACTGAATTCAATTTTTATAAAAATTGTTAAAAAAAATTGAGATGTACTACTACAATAGTATAATGTAATATTTTTTTAGCAAACTAAATTATCTAGTTCTCTTGAACAAATCGATAGTCTATTCGGCCGAATACCAAAACATGAAGAAAAAAAATCATATTAAGTATTACTTGCATTTTTTTTTATTTTAACAAAAAATCAGCACATTAAAGATTTTTTTGTGTTGCGCTACGAGCATTTTGTGACGCAACATTTTCGTATGAGCCTTGAAATTTTATTAGAGTTAATTTTTTTGCGTTCTTACAAGCGACGAGCGTCACATCCAACTACCTAATATCAGTCATTTTGTAAGTGTTCACAGGGACTTGCGTCTCTTTCCCCTTTTAAGGGGTTTTGTCAGATAAAAAATATATCGAAAGTGACACAAAAAACAGATAAGATATTTTAGACAAACGAAATAAAGTCTCAACGCAGAATTTTATAATGTATAATGGGCATAAATTATATGAAAAGTATGCGGAGGGACGTAATAAAGGAAAATGGTTGAGTCTTTTTAAGAAAACATGTCTTAATTATATTACGATAAATTGAAATAATTGTTTATATGTTACATTAGATAAGGTTATTTACTGTAATATATAGATCTATTTAAATAAATAAATATTGTATTACTTATATGTAAAAGGACAGAAATATAGAATATATTAAATTGTTTTCGTTAATATATACATTGAATTATGGTCAACAGAATCATCATCAAAAGTCTCAATCCTGTGGATTGGTTTGCAGAAGGAGTCTACATCTCGCTTTCCACTTTTCTCTATCCTCTGCAGCCCTCTTCAGCTCAACATATGTGGCGCAGTTTATGTCCTCGCACACCTGGGCTAGATACTCCCGTCGGGGGCGCCCCCTGTGGTTTGTCCCCTCAACCAATCCCTCCATTAGGTCATGTAGGAAACCCTCGTGGCGCAAGATGTGACCAATCCTGCAAGCACGTCTCTCGGAGATGGTTTTGAGTAGGTGCCTGCCTTCTTCAACTCTGTTGAGAACTTCGGCATTCGTGATGTGGTCCCTCCAGGAAATTCCCAGTATTCTTCTGCAACTCCACATCTCGAAAGCCTCTAGTCTATTTCTGAATAAACCCGACAATTCTACAACTATTACCTATAACCCGACACTATTCTAAAGATAATAATAGTGGAGAAGTATTAAAATCTATTTGTGCGTTAATTAAAGGAATATGACTGTTACCTTTTGCTCTATTTATCTCTAATATTTCAAGTTCATCTCAATTTTTACATTATTTTAAAGTATGTGTACGATTGATCCTGGTTTGTGAATTAAGGAATGGTCACTCTGAAGTAGTGCGTCGCTAAGTTAGTATATGTTTTGGACTAAAACTTTTTTTTTGGTGAGGCAAAAATATATTTGATGATATGATTATTCATAAAATGCTAGCGAAAGCGCTGAAACATCCCATCTATAAACAAATAATAATTTATTTGATGTAAACATTTATAAAATTGCTGTAAAAAATTTATACCATTATTTTACATACATAAAATATTAAATTTCCCAGCTGTACTTGGTCTGGAGACCCACAGTGCAGCTGGTTTTCGGCAATACATTGGATATTCACTAATATTTTACATTCAATTGGTATATAGGAAATTATAGAATACAAAAAGTAAATTAAAAAAATGTGGTTTTAAAGCCATGAACATATTAATAAAATAAATAAAATATTAAAAAAGGAGTTTAATAAAATTATTTAAATGCATCATAATAATAATAATAATAATGAACACTTCATTGCACCCTGCGCAAGTGGCAAGTTTATTGCCGTATGGCAATTTCTTCCAACTAACTAGTGTTTCCAGCCCAGAGAAGCAATATTTGCGTGAGAAATAAATTTAAATTAATTTCTCCTCTGCTCGGAATCGAACCCAGGACGCCCGCACAGAAACCGAACGGCTTACCAACTGTGCCACGGCGGTCGGTAATTCTGAGAATATTTTTTTTAATAAAAAATGAATATGTCCTTGTTAAACAAGTACATAATATACATCTTCCTACGTTCCCTAAAATAAGCATAAATTCTTGTGCTATAGGTGAACGAAATCAGTGGAGGCAGGATTCGAACTCGCGACCACTGGATTACTAACCCAATGCGCTAACCGCTCTTACATCGACCTTTCTAATATTTATTAATATGTACATTGTACAATAAAATTGTTCATAAGCATAAATTATTATGTACCTACTGATAATACCAATATCCTATTGCATTCAATGCACATACTTAGTATTGGAATATTCAGTTATAGAGAGTAATGTAATATTTATATTGACATAAACGGTAGATTTTCTTATCATTTAGTGCGAAATTTATTAATGAATTCACGGGAAATTGCATAGATTCAAGTATATACCTACACCTATCTAACTACGATATTCCAATCATTTTCACTTATTAAATATTAATCAATTGATGCTTTATCTGATCAATTGTCGATCTGAATAACTTTGATTTTGTTATCAATGGAGATAAAATATATTTAGAAGCAAATTACCTATTTCTGACGCATTGTTAATCTTCATTTTGCTATAGTGGAGACTTTTAATTTCGTAATAAATTATCAAGCAACTTTTTAAAAAAGTACCAAGTGTAGGAGTAGGTTATTTATGTATTTATTTAAAGCTTTTTGAGCACATGTGCACAATGGCGGGCTTACTTGTCAAATGGCAATATCCTCCAACCAAACATATTCATTTAGTGAAGAATATTGTAGAGGATGAATGCTGCCAGCTTAACTATTTTCAATTTGATATTCCATAATTACTACTAATCGAACAATACCTGCTGTACCTGCTGTACCTACCTCCACAGTGTAGTTACAAAAGCAATATTTTACCGGACGGCACTGGCAGTTTCTGTATATTGCGTGCACTACACCGTATGTATGTAGGTATGTAGAATATGTGGGACGCCACTCACACACCGTTGACATAGGCCACATCTACATCTTTTTAGGAATGCACCCAATACAAAAATCTTAGGAACAGTACCCCTCTTAACAACAATTTATGTCAATAAAACATATAAAGAAAATATAAATACATATAAAACAATAAACAAACGAAGGGGACAGGAGAGGGGGGGGGGGACAAGGATAGAATAAGGAGACAAATTTAAGTGTTATGCGTAAGGAAATGATGCCTCAGATTTTTACAATTCTAAAAAAAACTACCAAATGGATTAGGTCATTTAGTACAATTCTAAAAAAGTATTGAATGATGTATGTTTTTGGTCCAATTCTAAAAAGTACCGAAAATAGTAGGTTTTTTTATTCCAATTTGAATGAAGCGGGCATATAATAGTGCTTCCACTCTTTTCTATTATTAACGTTTTAGGGTGTCCCGTAAATCGAAAATAGGTACAACAGGCAAAATAACATCTCACACAGTTCAGCAATGAGGTTTACCACCCATTCTGAATGTAGTGCATTTTTATATGGGACGAGACTGTTGTGTGAGCGTACATGTATGTGTCGTGCTATCTTTTTTAAGGTAATGCACACCCGCACTCCTGGTTTCTCCACATTGTGGTATATGTCGTGATGGTATATTTATTTGTATCGCGTTTATCAGTTGATTTTTATTTTTATGGTCCATTCAGTAGATGCACTTTGAGCGAAACGCGTCAGTGGTCAATATTTTTAAATTAGTGGAAAAAAGTAAAAAAAAATGTATTTTTATTTATTTTAATGTAATTTATAACGGAATTCTATTAAGAATTTGCAGTCAAAAAATTAGAAATAATTGTAATTTTATATTTAGAATTAATGGTTTACCCAAAAATTACATTATTGTAAAATTTAAATGTTAATTTCAATAAGTGAATAAATAAAATAATTTTGTAACTTTAACTAAAAACGAAGTATGTAGGTCTTTAATAATAATATCTTTATATTGAAGTAGTAATATCTTTACTGACCTTAGAGCACAATTTTATTTTCTGACGTAACTCTTTTTTTAGATTTTTTGGAGAAATCCACGTTGAATACCCTACATCCCAAATACCAATATTGTCTACATAATATATTTAAAAAATAACAGGTGAATTATATTTGTTTTACAGGAACGTCTTCTGCTGTCTGTTCTGCCTGAACACGTAGCTGTCAAAATGAGACAGGACCTTGGATCGACAGACACACAATTCAAAAAGATCTATATGTCCAGACACGAGAATGTCAGGTATTTTTTTCTAATGTTTTTTATATTTTAGTGTTGAAATGGTTGAAATAATATTTAAAAAAAAATGTTCATTAAAGACGTAATGTAGCCGTTATATAAAAATCAACTTAATTTTAAATTTATTTATACTCTCCTAAAACTGCTCCTTTTTAATTCACTCTAAATAGAGTGAATTGCCAAATAAAGAAAAAAAATACAGATTTTTAGTAAAATTGCTATACACTTACTGCACAAACCATACTGTAATATATTGATTTTGCGCCTTACAACAGTCAATCTGTATAGTTGATAGGCAATATACGAGTTTGCACGAATCAGGAGTTCGGCATTCTTCGGGAGTTAGGAGATCCATATAAACGAGTGTCTGGGGTAAGGCCGGGGCTGCATTGATTGTGGCTTGATCGTTAATAGTGCTCTCAGGTTGTGGTTCATTTTGTATAACGATTATTGTACTTCTATCTTAAATATCTAATTACTGTATTTAATAATAAACTGTGTAAATAGTCAACGCGTTTATTTATTTAAACATATATGTTATTTAAAAGTAATATATAAGTAAAGCTGATTAGTAACCATATGGGTTACCAATCAACAGTAGTTAGTAACCAGAGGGGTTACCATTAAATATAGGCGGTAACCAGAGGGATTACCAGTAAAGAGAGTTGCTATATCCCAAGTGGATATGATTTGAAATAAGAACACAAGGACAGTGGTTGAGAGAGAAGAAGAAAGAATGGTCAAAAGTAACAATGAGTATATTGATCACAATTAATAGTTTGCTTAAAGGTAAATTTTCAATTGATGAAATAACTTACAAAGGAACGTTCTCACGATGAGTAGGTATAACGAGCGAGTTAGCGGGTGTGTTCGAAGTGTCCGAATCTTCGCATGGTGAATACCATCGTGCTCGCGAGGTTGAGAGATGAAGTGTCGGCGAGACAGCGTGGTCGAGAAGCGACGGCGTGAAGTGACGGACGAAGCGACGGAAATACGGAAATGAAGTGACGACGTGTAGAGGTGTAGACTCCCTTAAATAGTGCTGCGCTGGGGGTAGCAAGTTCAATGTCCTCGAACTTTCTAGATTAATTTATTTGAAGTGTCATACCCAGTTGAGGAGTATTGTCACTTGTTTGACGTTGCGGGCGATGAACTCGGCCTAGCGATAAACAAATGTACTTGCCGTCGCTAGGCGCGCGCTCGAAAGAAATTTCGTGATGTCGTCTGCCACATAAGTATTAAATAACATAAGTTATTATTTCCTATGCTATTTTTCGTTTTATTCATTTGGTTATATGTAATTGTCTATTAATATTTTTACCTAGATACATATTCCAAAATATATTATAGTAAATAATACATTCGTGGCTTAGTAATCCGTCGATGGCGTGTTTGAACTCCGCGCTGCCTCAATCGATTTCCTTCACATGTAGCACAATTATTTATGATTAATTTAGGGAAGATGTATGTATATAATTTACAATCAAAATCTTTTTCATACACCCTTTTACACATATCCACACACGCAAACACACCCTCACATTAACAAAAACACAAAGACACCTAATATTTTTTTTTTCATGTACCTACAATTGTATTTTATATGTACTTTTTTATATTTTTTTTATGACTTAAAATGTGTACTTTTGTACTTTATTATTTGTATTTTTTATATTTTTTTTGTGCCTTAGATATTAAGAATTCACGTAGCTGAAATTTATGCTTACTTATTGCCTAGTATTACCTCAGAACAGGCTTTGCCTAGTGAGGTAATAAATTCCATTTATATATTTCACGAACAATGTTTTATATTTTACTTTATATTGTATAATGGAAATTAATAAATAAAAAAAAAAAAATAAAAATATGTTTTTGTTTAACAAGGAAAAATTCATTCTAAACATATATTTGATTTATACCATAGTAATGGAGAAAAACATATAATAAGTGGAGAGCGAGAGTGGAGGAAAGTGGTATGGAGGTAGAATTGAAGGAGGCAAAGTCTAAATTAGGGCTGTAGCGCCATAGAAGAAAAAGAAATGTTTAGGTATGTAGTTATTGAGCATTATATATTGAGGGTTGAAAGGTTTTCCAGTTGGTTATCTTATTTTTATAGAGTAGGTATGTAATTAATCCTTTCCATATGAAGTACTTACATACATTATGTTCTGTAAATAGACATTGTTATTATTTGGTAACTGAACATATGTATATTGGCAGACATAATATGTTCAACACACGGGTAATCCTATACAAAGGATCCACAGGGGAATATTATACTATCTATAATATTTGTATAATTCTCTCGAGTAGCAACGGGAGTGAATTTATTCAACCTACGCAACAATCGATTTGGTCATTCATTTTCAGTTTTCCGATTCAGCATAGAAACATATATGTAGGTACTCACTTTGTTGATCTGGACATGGGTATTGAGTTTGATGTAATGACATATGACACACAGATAATAAACAGTAGAATCTCGATTTACGAACATGTTAAACAATCCTAAAAGGATCAATAAGTACAGAGGATTTTTAGGAAAAAGATGTTTTTATCTAAAAAAAATTTAGGATTGTTCAACTATCTACCAAAACAGTATTATTTATTTATTTACACAATATACGGCATAAGCCATTTACTTGTTAATAATAAAGCCTTTTTTCTGTTTTTCCATTTCTTTTGTAATTATTTTAAAGCATATTTAAGTATTTACTTGTTACAATACTAATAATTAATTATAAAAAAAGATAAAAATATTGAAAGAAATAAAAGAATATAGATTCAGATAAAAATATAGTTTCAGATTAAAATATTGATTCAGATAAAAATAGACAAAAAAGAATTGGAGAATTAGAATTAGACACCTTACAAACACAAAAAAATAAAATTAACAATAATAATAGTGCAAATATTATAAAAAAATTTAAACCATCTGAAAAAAAAAAATTAAATGAGCTCAACTAACATGGATTTAAAATATAATTATACACAAAGAAATAAATTTATCAATCAAAGCATCCATGCAATAATGACAATAAAAAATAATAATAATAAGAAGGAAAACTATCGATATATGAAAGATCCATATTTTTTTTTTGAAGATCGGCAAGCTATCTCCGAAAATCTGCATCTGCATCAACACACAGTTCATTACCAAACCTACGCAACCGCGGTATTGGTGAGTTAAAAAAATAGTGCGTGGAAGCTGCTACCTCATGAAACATCGCCAATTGTCTTGTCCGTCTATTCGGGACGTGAAATTTAATTACACTCACAAGTTCGATGCAGTCCATCTCTCCGTTGACAAACAATGAGTGCAATCGAAAGCCACGCATCAAGTCGGGATAATCTATATCTTCTATTGGCAACCCATTTTATAGCTAAGAAAGCGCAAAAACTTGCGCTGCACTCGTTCAATCGCATTGGAATGAATTGCACAATATGGTGACCATATTATAGGAGGATAGAAACCTTATGGACATTAGCGTAAGGCATCCATATGATAGTGCTTATTTTGTCAACTTATCCTTATAGTCATGTTGTCTTATTTTAATTCAACTCTAATTAATGCATTGACTGTGAAGATTACACCCGCAGAAATTTGAGTAACAATTATTACTTTTGATAATTATTTTTGATAAATGTCCTAAAAGTGACAAATTTCGGTATTATTTTCGCGTTATATGGGGAAAAAATTCAAAATCGCGTTATTCCCGAAAAAAGCGCAATATTCAGGAATAAAATCGGGTTTATCGCATTCGCGAATAATTCAGGTCTCAACGAATGCCATGTTCAAATTAAAATTCATGTAATGTTAACGATGTTGCAAAAATATTTTTTTGTTGTAAATGTAAATAGAAGAAAGCATTTTTGGCTATGTTAAAATTTAAAAACTGAATTGTAAATTATATAATTAACAGCTGTAGCTTTCTTAGAGTAAATGAATAAATAAATATATTTTAAGTTCATCAAAATCATGTTATCTGTCTATATTAATACAGAGAATTGAACTAATCATTCCAAATCAATATGTATCGATATTTCAAACAACATATAAAATCTCCTTTATTTATTAAATGTTTAGATTGTATTATTAAATGTTCAGTATAGTCTCAAAGCACACGTACGATTTTGACTCAATCACATAAGTTATATGAAATCAACTCTGAAATTCGGAAAACCCCGAAACTTACAATACATTCTTATAGCGTGGGTTTATGTAGGTTTTGTATTATTTTTAATACCGTGCGTATTATTTCCCGTATTGATTTGTTCAAGTGAATGCACACGGTATTTGGAAATATACATTTCAAATCTTAAAATAATCCCTTGAAGTATTCACAAAATCATGTTTGTTTTTTGTTATAAGTAAAACTTATATCATATACATATGTAGGTTGGATTCAAAGAAATCTGATATTTTTTTTTATTTATTTCGCCATTTCGGAGTTTTGAAGTCCTGAATTAAAAAAAAAACATGGCGGAGGAAGAAAATTTATAAAGCAAGAATGAGAGAAGAGGAAACGGCTAAGAAAATATTTACACGATCATGTGGAAATAATTTTGACATGAAAAATAAACGTAATAAGCTTAAATAACAGACAGAGATAGGGTTTTTATGAATAAAGCTAAGTGAGACAATTCATATAATTATTATGAAGTGATATAAGTGTGTGGCGCTCTGTTATTTCAGCCAATCCCAATAATGGGGACATATGGTGAAGGTGTGTAAATATATATGAAAACAATATATAACCGAATAGATTTCAAGATAGGTTTAGTTTCTTTCCCATTTTAGAAATTCATTTTTTTTGATAAATCTGTTTCTGATTCTTCACGCACATTTCTTGCCGGCGAAGGTATTTAAATGGAGGAGCTTTCAACAGAATATGTTGACTTTTATAATACTCGAGTGTATTATAAGCAGCTCATAGTGTTGTGTTATATATTATAAAACTTATTCTGCCATCTATATTTCTAGAATTTATTCAACAAATAAATTCGTTTTTAAATAATATTTTACCTTTTTTTAGGCTGGAATTTGCTAAGAAATACATATTTGAGTAAAATGCCAGTAGCGCAATTGCTTATAGAAGCCGAGATTCTTGGCTTGCTTATGAATATGTTAAGAAATTCGATGCCTAATATTTTTAAATCATACAACAAGATAAAAATTGAACCGTATGTAGATACGATGCTTGACAAGGCCACAAATGTAAATATTATTTTAACATGTGATTTTTAAAAATATTTTCATGGCCATTCAAATGAACAGCGATGCAAAAAAAAAAATTGACATTTCCCAATTTTCTTTCAGGGTTTGCTTAGTCCGAAGGTTTTAGACATGCCCCTGGTAAAATCTCTCTTTAATTGAATTGAGATGGTTTGGACATATAGGGAGAATGAATGAAAAACGCCTGACGACGGAAATATACAAAGCGGACAGGAATGGAAGTCTGGGTCGTCCAATAAAAGGATGGCTCAACCATGTAATCGACATTCTGATGAAATAGGGAAGAACATGTATGAGACGATGTATGAATGTTGAAGAGGCGATGGATGCATGACAGGATAGAAAAATATGCCGTTGGGTTCCCTCTGTTTATCCTGTTAGGGAGTTGGCGTTATGTGATGTTATGTTATGCTAATTTGACACTCAACAAAATTGATGAATAAAAAATACGTCATATGACAGCGCAAAAAAATAATTCAAGTGCTCCGAAATGTCACATTTTGATGGAAATTAATACATCGGGGTCTTCATATAGGTACATAAATATCACATAGTTCTCTGTTGTATTGAAGACGCCCATCACTATTTCTCACAAAACCGTTGACTGTTTTGAGGCTTTCTCTTAAATGCTACAATGAATGCCACCCGAGGCAAAATACAGGACTCGCTTTATCACTTTTTTTTATCTTAGATCTAAACTATTTCTGAAGACCATAGGATCAACTTTTTATATGTTGGTGTATGTATGTATGTATGTATATTCTTAAGGGGCACTTCAACCTTTATAAGCGGTGAGTATTCGAGAGCCACTTAAGTTCATTTTACATTTATTTAGCAAAGTAATGCTTAATGTTTTCGAATATGAAAGCATAAAGCTACATTATGAAGATCTAATAACAAATATAATTATATCAATTTCAAAAATGTTTGAAGTAGGCAGTGGCGGCTGGTGACCTTAAATCTTAGAAGGGCTCAAAATTATATTTTTACCTAGAAGAAAAATAAACTTACTACAGGAATCAGAAAACAGATATGTGACACAATATTAATTTCATATATTTAAATTATCAGTGTTATCCATAGTTATTTTGTTTATCGGAAATTAAAACGTGAACCTGATCATTTACGCTGTATTTGGTTGGGTTTTAAATAACGTTTGTAATAAAATGCATCGATAAATTATAAAATAATAAAAAAAAAAAAAAACACTTTCTTGCACCCTGTGCAAGTGGCGAGTTTATTGCCGTATGGCAATTTCTTCCAACTAACCAGTGTTTCCAGCCCAGAGAAGCAACATTTGCGTGAGAAATAAATTTAAATAAATTTCTCCTCTGCTGGGAATCGAACCCAGGACGCCCGCACACAAACCAAACGGCTTACCAACTGTGCCACGGCGGTCGACAATAATAAGTGATAGCTAATGAATTTTGATTATACAAAATAAAAAAAACTTCTGGCAACAGCCGCAAGACTGCTTCCTGATTTTACACATTTTATGTCTAATATCATTTTTGTTTGCAATATTATGGTATCAATTAATTAAATAATAATACTAATATATTTCGGATGATTTATAGTTTAAACTATGCAATATCAATTATTGTTAGCCTCAAGGAATGACAACTGCTTACCTAACGTTCGACCATCGTAATGTACAACAAAATATGAATGAATGAAAATATACACAACCCTTCGCGGGCACTGCCTCGTTTTGCTCGAAATCGGTATACATTCAGCGTGTACGGCGAGCTGCAGCGGCAGCGGGCGGTCGCGTGAATTGTATGGGTTCTCCGGGCACAAGTCGATTGTGCCCGAGGAATGAAATATTTCATAGATTCTTGCTTGCTTTACAAAGCAGGTAGGTTTAAATACTTTCGCTAAATATACTACATGCGTAAGACGGCAAATATTAATAAGAAAAATAATATGTTCACAAGATTTAATGACATACTTTTTTTGAAATCTTTTGAACAAAGTGTTTGGGAGGGCTGAGCCCGAGAGCCCTTTAGGAAGAGCCGCCACTGGAAGTAGGTATAAGGAAAGAGAGAGACGAAATTTATGTAAGTATTTAGATGAGAAAAGGTTTTATTATATTATGTTGAATGTGAAGTTAATTTTATTCCAAATGGCTCTTTGTAAAGAATACAGTTTATTACGTAGGCAATACCTACATATAACACATATTTCACATTCGTTACATAATATTTCACATGGATTACATGTATATTAATGTCATATGCTGCGACGCTTCCAAGTTGGGTTTCCAAGCTTTAAATTTTAAAATATCACGCAAACCGTAGGTACGGCCATAAAGTCATATACGTGGATATTGGCTTGAAACTATTTCGATATGTTAAGAGAAAAAGATCTCTTGAACAAATCGACAGTTGAAAAAAAATAAAAATGTCATAAAATAAATATTCTTATAATTCATGTTTTTGATGTCACTTTTCGTCGTACAAAATAATCTGTTCACCCGTAACTTTGCAACTGATAGAGCTATAGAGAATTCTATTAATGATAGGACCACAAATGAAACATTGTTTATTGATTAGGCATTTAATAATAAAATGTAGAATAACAATGCGATATTTTTAAAAATCACATTATATGAAGAGAATCGAAGTTTTTCTGTCGCATTCAAAGTTTTTTTCCGCGCTCTTTCCATATCTACATCTGTAGTTTTGCTTATTTCTTGATTTCATATAATCAATAACCAAAAAAAAATTGATCTAAGACAATACATATGAATTCGTAGTATTTTACATTCCCTTGTATCATTTCACGTTTCTAGCTTGTTTAATTCATTTAATTTGTGCGTTGAATTACTATTCTTGAATCCATCGTGCATTTGAATCAACATCTTAGTTTATCCTGATAGGAGTAGCTTCACATTGAAGTATAATCTCATAGCTGAAAACAAGGGTTGCTATAATTCAAACGGAATTTTGCGAGTTCTGTGAAAAAAGGATTTAGGGATTTTCAATAGTAATTTGTAGTATTTGTAGGCTTTGCGTGGTAAGAAAACGTGGTGCTTATACTTGGAATTTAAATCAACCTAACCGTACCTGACCCAAAACAGATCTATTATGAAAAACAGTAATTTTCTTAACTTTTACTTTCTTTTACACTGACAGTGTTGACTGTGTAGAATTTCATTACAAAAATTAACACAGTTTACAATTATTTCAATATTTTGAAGAAGAAAACAGTACCTATTTAATTTATATAAAAGAAAAAAAATTCCAAATCCGGAATAAAAATTTGTCATTCCATAAATTATGAAACCTTTAATTTTCGTTTTAGCAATCAATGTCCCTAAAGACAACAAGTTCCAAGCCAACGATAAAAATGATATCCAAAAATGTTTGTTTTATTTAGGTAAATTTAGAAAAATACTTGCAACTATTGCAACTTCATATTATAACCACCTAGATTTTTTTCTAGCGAACCACACAAAACCAGAAAATACATGTACAGCACGGAAGTACTTGTCATTAAGGGAATAAAATATTCAAAAGGTCATATATTTGGTAATACAACATGATCCTATAAGTTGTAGTGTGTCAAATATCTTGATTCTATTTTTTTAATTGCATATACGCAAACATTGGATTTTTATTCCCTTTCGGGAGACAAAAAATAATAAGTTTGTCTATAAAAATATTTTGATTCTAGTAGTACCTACCTATGTATAATAATTGTGTAATGTGTCATGTACGATACTCCTCTTTCGAAGACGAGTATTCAACTCTATCAAGAGAGTAATAACGTACTCAATAATTTAATTTTAAAAAAGTATTTATTTTAGGTATAGGTAATAATTGTGAAAAATAATTTCTAACCCGTAAATAGTTATCTATACAATAGACAAAAAGCCAGCAATTGCCAAATGTATCTCATAGTGTAAAACGGTTATTATTTTTCTTTATTAGGATACTGAAGCAGGTATCAACGATTGGATAATATTATCCTGAGTAGTGTTGGGTTTTGCAGATAACAGCATTCAAAGTGTTGAAAATTGCTATTTTAACACGTCAGTCTGCGTGATTTCATTAAATATGAAAAAATCACGACAATTGACGAGTGAAATAGAAATTTTCAACAATCTTCTTCTTCTTTCCCCTTAGCGCTTTTGTCCCGTTTCTATCGGGGTACGCTTTGACCATGATCCTGGAATTGGCGAGTCCATCTGACATGGCTACACTTAGCTAGTGATATAAATCGGCACATAGATTTTTTTTAAAAATCCAGAGGTGTGTGCCCCGCCCGGATTCGAACTGTCGACCTCAAGCATGTGAGGCGACGACATTACCGCTGGGCTATCACCGCTCTTCACTAGCAATTGCACCGCTCTTCGCTAGCGATTTTCAACAATATGGTTTGAAAATTGTTTTCTTCGAAAGCCACCACTGCTCAGGGCTCATATTATAAGATCGTTGTTACCTGCTGTGGTATACTTTAACAAAAAAAAATCAGCCCTTATACTATGACTTAAGTCTGGCCCATAAAAAATGACGTAAGTCTGGCTGTCGCAGTCTTTCACTCTTTAATTATTATAATACTAAACGCTTCCTTGCACCTTGCGCAAGTGGCGAGTTTATTGCCATATGGCAATATTTCTTTTAACTAACCAGTGTTTCCAGCCTAGATAAGCAAGTATAGCGTTAAAAATGAATTTAAATATTTTTTCTCAGCTGGGAATCGAACTCAGGACGCTCACACAGAAGACAAACGGCTTACCAACTGTTCCACGTCGGTCGGCAATATAAGTCGGTATAAGAATTTAGGTATATCAAACATTTTGGTTGAACTGTCATATATATAGTTTCTTCGTGGTTTTAAATCTGATAAAATGCGAGCATGCGGACACAAACAATAAAAAACTATTATGATTGAGAAGGAACATCTTTGTTTAAAATTGTTTTAACTTTCAAATTAATGTTTCGCTTCGAATCTAATATAAGCACAAGAGAGCGTCTTTCGCCGTGAGGAATTTTGAAATGTTGTGTAGGTACTTACTTATGAGCGCGAACAAAAGATGGCGCGCTGTTTCTCGTACATAATGGCATGTCAGTCATGGAGAAAATTACTTTTCTTACGCGCCTATGACAATACTGAATTATATGTTTATATCAAAAAGAAAACTGGGGCGATGCACTATGGAAAAAAATAAAAGTCTACCTTATTTCAATAATCCATAACGTTTTTATTTATGTTAATATACTGTTTAAATTTTGCAAGGCGTTAGATATCATAAGAACTATTTATTTTTTTATAATATTACATGAATACTTATATAAAAAATAAATGTTTGCATTCAGATTTTTATTTTTTTTATATTAATATAATAATGATTTTTTTTAAATTTTTTTTTTATTTAAAAAAAAAAAATGAATATGTCCTTGTTAAACAAGTACATATACATCTTCCTACGTTCCCTAAACTAAGCATAAAATGCTTGTCCTATAGGTGAACGAGATCGGTCGAGGCAGGATTCGAACTCGCGACCACTGGATTACTAACCCAGCGCGCTAACCGCTCTGCCATCCACCCATCCAGACTACTATTAATTTTTTTCTCTTAAGGCTTTTCATCCAAAAAGGATGTTGCAGCAGTTACTAATCAAGCAGGGGCGTGCCTAAAACCTTGAGACTAGGCAAACCCTAAAAGGAAATTGGGAAATGTCGTATTTCAAGAAATGTGAACTGTGTACAAAACAACAGTTGATTATGGCCTTATAAGCCGAAACTGTCGTCGGGAGTAAAATAAATAAATTGTGGAATTATATATGTGTTCATATTAATCATTATCATAATGGAATTCTACAAATTAGAAGCCGTCACAATCGAAAGATTGTAAAGTGCGCATATTCATTAAGTAACGAGGTGTCCAATCTTATTTGAAATTTGAATATTATGAATCCATACAATGACTAATATTTTATTTAAATTATTTTTCATTGCGTGATAATCGTTTCCATCGCTTTTTAAACGAAGGAATAATATTTCTCTCGTTAGTAAATGACAAATAAAGCAAGTGTAACTTCAGAAATCTGATATTTTCTTGTGCCTATTGATATAAATATTGATAATGATGATATAATTGAACCCATCACCCGTATAAGGGTGTATATGACAAAAAAAATTATTGAGAAAAACACATTTTTTTGATAAAAAAGTTAATACATTTGTATGCCTAACCGCTAACTTTCATAGACAAAAAAAGTGTTTTGGGTTGCCATTATAAGGGAATAATAAAATAATTTTACGTTGTCCTGTGATATAGAACCTTTTTCTGTTAAAAAAGTTGTTTTTGACCAAATGTATGATATAGACCCTTATACGGGTGATGGGTTCAATTATTCCTTTGTAGAAAAAAGTTACTTCTCGTTTTGAACGCTTGAACGTGGACATTTTACACTACAAGTAGGATACATTTTAGCAAATATATGTTATAGGCATACACTACACATTAAAAACATTAAGACAAAACTCATTATATAACAGATTTTTAATTATCGCGGTGCCCCCTGGTAACAGAAATATCCTGGCAAATCTTTCCAATACAGCAGCAACAGTCAATAACTGTTTGAATGCTGCTGACACGAAGAAGAAGAACAGATTTTTAATTATCTCAATAGAGACGAAGTTGGAATATTTATTGTAGGAGAACCGGGAAATCAAGGCACCTACAGGGCTTACGACCTGTCGTCGGCTGGTTTACGTGATCACTTTATGCGCTTGCGCAACGTTCACCAATTATGCCTTTTTAATGAGATCCCTATCAATTCAATTTTGAAAGTTCTATATATTGTAATACTGAAATTCTTTTCGCTTGAAAATAAGGAATTTTTACTACAGCCATCTATGGGTGAAATTATGAACAACAATCTTATTATTTTTTTATTTATTTTGTTGTAACGCCATCTATTGAGAGAATTGTTTTTTTGTAAATAATGAAAGCTACAATTCTTATATCTGAGGTGACAATGCATTTTTCGCATAGAAGTCACCCCTGAATTGCGCCAGACTTATAAGGTCATTTTTGTCTTATTTACCTAATTTTATCAATGTGTAAGTAATCGAATATTTTTATTATTGCATATGCGCAAACATTGGATTTTTTTCCCTGTCGGGAGTCAAAATATCTTTGACTCCCGACAGGGAAAAAAATCCAATGTTTGCGCATATGCAATAATAAAAATATTCGATCATTGTATATTTTTTAGATCATAGGTCATACTCGTCGAGAAAATAAATCAAAAAATAATCTATCTATCGTAAATCTGTCATAAATTACAAAATCAAAAAGTAAAAAGGTATTCAATATAATTATTTTCGTTTGTTTCTAACGCCTTATAAATAGAAATCGTACTCGGGGAAAATGTAAATCGTTCTCGATAAAAACACAAAATAAATGTAGGTACACAATTTTACATTTTAATCAATTAATACGCACATGTTATAACGTAACATGAAACGTAAAGCGATAAGCCGATTTGCTTTTGAAATTACACAAAAAACCTTTTGAACGATTCTTTTCACGTATGATGATTATAATAGATTAAAAAACAACCATATTGGCTTTATTTATAGAGTTTTTTTGATTTAATGTTGTTTTGTGGTTTGAACATGCACAACTGTGAAATCAAAATTTAATACACATCTTATATTAAAGGTCAAAACATGGAGATTAATTCAAAATAAAAACACGGTGAAAAGTTATTGAGTATCGAACCCGAAAATCATTAATCTAAATTTCTATTTAATATTTACATATTTTTATTGACAAACTTTTTAACATCTCAATAGATACGAAGTTGGGATATTATAGAAGAACCAGGAACTCAAGGCACCTACAGGGCTTACAACCTGTCATCGGCTGGTTTACGTGATCACTTTATGCGCTTGCGAAACGTTCACCAATTATGCCTTCTTATTGAGTTCCTTTATCAATGTAATTTTTGAATGTTCTATATATTTGAATAATGTGTAACAATTCACCTGAAAATAAGGAATTATACTATTGCCATCTATGAAGTAACGAAGAAACTTTTTTTGTAACGCCATCTATTGAGAAAAAAGTTTATTTGTAAACAAAAAAAAATATTATTTGACTCCCGGCAGGGAAAAAAATCCAATGTTTGCGTGTATGCATTAAAAAAAATATTTACATACATTTTAAATAGATTTTTCTTGAGCTAAATATAAAAAAAACACCTATATTTGTCTGCAAATCGCGAAATCGTCGTTTTCAAGAAAGCTTTGGATAATAAAAAAAACGTGTGCGTGATTCTGCAATATGTATATCACACAATATTTAGGTGAAACATTTAGAAATTACTCCTGGTTAATTGCAATTTGTATTACACAATTATTATTGCTTCTCGATTTGCCTTGTATTTTCGCTCTAGTTTATATTCTACTTGTACTTATATTTCCTACGTTTGAACTTTTAGCCATAATGCAATATCTTTCAACCGACGAAAGCAACATACCGTCTTAAATACATAACGCAAAATAATGCAATTTAAAAGTATCTACTTAGGACGTAATCGAAATTTGTTTGACAATACCCCGTATTCAGTAACTATTGTAACTAAAATAGGAACATACTAAAATTGTAGATTTTAGATTTACGGTCTTATTTCAGCGTTATAAAATATAAACTTGGACTAAATGGAATCGGAACGTACCTATATTGGCCGGAACGTTCTTAAAAGTTACTAAATTAGAATTATTTTAAATAATTATGAAAATGATGAAAATTACATAATTTTCATATTTATTCGTAATACGTCTAATTCAGTAACTTTTTAAGAACGTTCCGGCCAAAATAGGTACTAACTATTCCATTTAGTCCAAGTTGATATTTTATAACTCTGAAATAAGACCGTAAATCTAAAATCTACAATTTTAGAACGTTCCTAATTTTGTTCCAATAGTTACTGAATACGGGGTAATGTCGTTATTATTAACATGAATGGTTTGTTTGGTTACGCAAATAAACCATATATTAATATACATACAAATAATGATTTATTTTTTATTTATTTATTTTTATTTATTTTTATTTTTATTTATTTCTATTCAAAAACATACAATATATATGAGATACAAAATATCTTAAGTTAATATAAGCTTATTCATACATAAATATAAGTTATTTCATTTCAATAAATATCAATTTACCACTTCACTGGTGCTTACATAGTTTAAGCCATATCTTTTTGTTTGTATCTTTGTTACTAGCCCCCTCACTAGGCATAGCCTGTGCTAAGGTGAGCTAGTTTTATGTTATTGTCTATTACGTTGTTTATTTATAGATACATTTACATATAATATAAGAACATGTACATACATACGCTACGCATTCTAACGTATGCATCTTTCCTTCTAAATACAATATTTCATTTTGAGTCATGCACACACAACGAAAATTGTAGAAATAAATTATTTGTTTCACTTTTTTTCAATTGTCTATTCTGTTGTTTGTAATAGTGCATTTACATTTTATTTGGAAGAATTATTTCCTTCAGGATTTTTTTATCTATTTCATAAACCCATCTTAGTGATAGTTTTTTAAATTATTTTGCATTACTGATGTTTTTAATATTTTTTGGTAAACCATGGAAAAGTTTTGTTGAAAAATATCGTACACTACGTTGTCCAAAAGTTGTTTTAATATATGGTATATTTAAGGTTTTTTTTTTTTTTTTTTTTTTTTTTTTTTTTTTTTTTTTTTTTTTTTTTTTTTTTTTTTTTTTTTTTTTTTTAACATGTCTACGTAGGGGACGCCAGCTATTAGGATTTGGGTCCATTTTACTCTTCCGAAGAAGCGCACTACGTAGCGTTGGGAGGGGTTTGCAATCTAGAAAAGAATTTATTAATTCGGATTTTAAAAAGACCCGGGTTGTACGATGATGGAAACACAGAATTCGGAAGATCGTTCCACAATCGGGCTGCTGTGTTAATAAAGGAGTTCGAGAAGCGACTTGTTCGTATATGTTGAAGGTCCACTGTGAATGGATGCTGCGATTGAGTGAAGCGAGTGACTCTGTTGCGAGTGGGTGGAGGAGGGACCAAAGATGCAAGTTCTTCTGAGCAATTCCCGTGGTAGTATCTATAGAATAAACTTAAAATACCGACTCTGCGTCTGTGTTCTAATGATTGCAATCCATCAGTCAGTGATGGATCATCAATCAGACGTATAGCACGCCTTTGGACAGCGTCGAGGGTATTCAGTAGGTATTGGGGGGCGCCACTCCAGAGGTGACTGCCATATTCAATAATTGGGCGTATTTGCGCTTTGTAGAGTATACAGATCTGGGTCTTAGTAAAATATCTGCGCGCTCTATATAGTACGCTCAATTTTTTGGAGGCGAGTTTCACCTTAGCTTCGATGGAGCCCTTGTAGTGTAATTGGTTCGTTATAGATACTCCAAGCAGGTCGATAGAGCTGCTGTTAGGTAGGGTGCTTCCGTTGAAAGACACTTGCAATTCATTGGGGTTTCTCTTCGCAGAAATTAGACAGGCTTGGGTTTTTGAGACGTTAAATGAAACAAGATTACTTTCACCCCAGGTATTGATTGAGTGGAGGTAGCTATTTATTTTTTGATGAAGGTCTTTCCGGGCTTTTGATATTTCACTCTGTTTAGGAGGTTTGTCAAAAGAGAAATTGTCATGGACTGTGCTGTCATCAGCGTAACAGTGGATGGGGGCGCGTAAGAGCAAGTCATTGATATGTAGGAGGAATAGGGTTGGAGATAGAATGGACCCTTGAGGGACTCCCGCATTAATGGAATGGGGAGAAGAAGAGCAACCGTCCACTACAGTTATGACTTCGCGATCTTTTAAAAAATTCGCAATCCAAGTACACAGAGACTGGGGTAGTCCATAAGAAGGGAGTTTCATTAAGAGACCTCGGTGCCAAACCCGGTCGAAAGCTTTAGAGATGTCAAGGACGACAGTTTAAGCTTCTCCAAAGCGTTCCATAACTCGACCCCAAACGGATGTCACATACGCGAGTAGATCGCCACAAGATCGGTTTCCACGAAATCCATATTGGCGGTCGCTTAAAATTTTGTTTACTTCGAGGTATGTGATCAACTTGGTGTTTAGTACCCTTTCCATTATTTTGGAGAGTACAGAAGTAATAGCGATGGGTCGGTAGTTAGATGGGTTGGAGCGATCACCTTTTTTTGGAATTGGGTGGATGACCGCTTTTTTCCAGTCACATGGGACAATACCAGTTTTAAACGAGAGTTTGAAGAGTTTAGTGAGAATTGGGGCTAGTTCGGCGGAGCATTTTTTTAACACAAGAACGGGAATTCCATCTGGTCCATTAGCTTTGTTAACATCCAACCCTCGGATGGCGAGTAAAACCTCAGAGAAGTTAATCCTTTCTTCTTTCATTTTAAAACCACATCTAGTGTGTTTATATTGTTATCACATTAGGTATATATATTTATAACTATTAAACCGTGCAATATAGGAGCGGTTATTACTTATTTGCACAGTTATAGGATAACACACGACATTCCCATGACTCACTCCGTTTACAAACCGTGTAGAAAGTAGGTCATTCACCAACAACTAGCTGTGACATAAAAATTGAACACAGCTCGACTAACTTTTACTACAGAACCAGTTAAGAGAAAAGTATCCATGACCCAATGCGAAATTCGAGCAAATTACTTTGAATACCGTCGCATTTTCCTCCAAACCTCTATTTTACTATAAAAAATAAACAATTTCTTCCAACTCTTCTCTTCCCCTTTACTTCCTGTCTACTACCTGCCTCTTTTTAGATTCTCTATATGATTTTTTTTTACAATGATGAATGCAGTTGTAAAAATTGAAATATTACTATTGTAAAATTAGGCTATGCTGTTGTACTCAATAAATTTAATAAAAAAACGAGTGGGTTGTGGCAAACGCTAAACTCCTCACTAACAAGTCACTCCACAAAGTATTCAAATTTTGTATGTAAAATATTCAGCATTTTTTTAAAATTAGTTTGTTCAATTATTTTTGATTTAAATATTTAATCATGAAAACTTGATAATTCTTCAATGCGAATTTATGAAAGTGATGTGCCTTTTTACCAATTTTAATGCTAAGTTTCCTGAGCTTGGGGTCACTTTTAAATATTTGACATTGGTACGAATAAAGTAATTCCTGTAAACAAGAAATAGAGCCGGCAAAAACAACTACGGTAGAAATATAATTTTTGGATAACAGATCTTCAGGGTGTGAGATTCTAATATCTTAAGCAGCCCATTCACGATCGTGCCTTTCGGCGTCGTTCCGTATGGACCGGCTCCATTTGGAGCATTGTAAAACTTTCATCACACTCGTGGGCGCGCCATCTCGCCATCGAGCCATCGAGCCATCAAAATTAGTATACGCAAACGGGCGGCGCTATCGCATTAAGTTCTATTTTTTTTTAATTTTCAAGTTAAAATGAGTTATAATTCTGATGATGAGTTTTATATAACTGCTATATAGCGGTTCGTTTATATATAAAAAGAAAAAAACAAAGAGAAAATGTTGTTTTTTCGCATTCACGAGAGTGTCAAATAGCTCGGCGCAATGTACCGCTGGTTTTCACACTCACGAGCATGCCGTACCGACAGGATGCGCCGCGCCGTTTATCGCGGCACGTTTCGATCGTTTGGAATTCCATTTTGGTGTGTCAGGCCAATTGGGGCTGCGCGGGTTTTGACATTCACGAGCGCATTTTGGAGTGATGGCAAGCCATTTGGAAGGATGGCACGATCGTGAATCTAATTGGGTCTACGTGAGTATTAGATATACAAATTTGCAAAATTTGAAAAGAATCGAATGAGTACTTTAGTCCATAATCGATAAAGTAGAATAAACACGCCACTCATAGCGCATAGTACACAGCAAACACATACACAGACATTGTGATGAAACTTTCAGAGTAAAATCTCAGCATAATACTAGAGATAGTCTGCGATAAAAAATAGCTTTAAAACTTGCGAAATTGAAGTCAACGATATAATTTGTCAATACAATATAATTAATAATTACAAATAAATAAATATTATAAACTCGGTTGAATAACATAATTCGATAATCCCACAATCGTCGCTTAGGTGCTGAATACATAAACAAAAGTTGTTTTTAAAAATCGTGTGTTTCTATTATTATTATTTTTTTTATTGAATATGTCCTTGTTAAACAAGTATATATACATCTTCCTTCGTTCCCTAAAATAAGCAAATAAATGCTTGTGCTAAAGGTGAACGAAATCGGTCGAGGCAGGGTTCGAACTCGCGATCACTGGATTACTAGCCCAGCGCGCTAACCGCTCTGCTATCGACCCATGTATGTTCTAAGATTCTATAATATTAGTTTTGCTTGTTTTGATACTACATTATTATATTATTGTTTTTTCTTTATGTTGTTTGATGTCTTCTGTTGTGGAGGTGTGTTTTCCTTTTGTTTTTATTTTGTGTTTTATTTTTATTGATAGGTACGTGTCTTTTTTGGGTGTTCATATAGTCATCCGATGTTGATTTGTTTTTTTATTATTATTATTTGTTTTTATTTTTGTTTATACTAGATGTGAGAAATTGTATTTTATTCACATTTAAATAAAATATATACAATACATAGCTTTGAAGTCAAAAATGCTACCATGAATTAATTCTCCAATCAATAGAGTTGAACTGTCACCACAAATAGTATTTGCTTGACGATTTTGTTTACGACCAAATTAACAATGAATATGTCCTAAACAGGTCCCTGAATTCACTCCATAAAAGTCTTTTTTGTCTAGTGAAAGACATAGGCGTCCCCCTGAGACCCCCACAACTCTTCATCCTCGGCAGACCGTCTCTAGCCATTTTTCTTATATCGTCGGACCACCTTGCTTAAGGTCTTCAAATACTTCTCATTTTTTTCGCTTATCCACAGTTGATCCACAGATTATTTTTTTATTTACATTATTTTAATAATTTAAAACACACCTAATAACAAGTTGCCACATTCTGGAGACTAACGTATTAATCGTCTCACAGATCCAGACTGAAAATACAGTTAAAAACTGTGTCTCCACCGGGAATCGAACCCGGAACCTTTGGATCAGCAGTCAGATACCTAACCAACTGAGCCACGTAGGCCGAAAATACAATAATACAATATAGCAAAACTTATAATGGAATTTATTTGGTACCTCACTAGCCGAAGCCTGTACTAAGATTATACTAACAATAATTTCGCAATACATTATTGCTACATAAATTTTCAATAAGGGATGAAAGTAAAAAAAAACGTATAAAAAGTACAAAAGTATAAAGGACAACACATAAAATAACAAGTGTTTTTATGAGTGTGAGGGTGTGTTTGAATGTGTAAGAGGACGATGTGGGGATATGTGTAATTAAGGATGTATAAGGGCGTAAGAAAATATTTCCACTCTTTCTGAGGGGAAATATTATCTTAGAACAAACGTCAATTCTCTCTCTGACTTTTCTCTCCCTCTCCAAATCAATCGATCCAGTACAATTCTTATAGAAACATATCCACGGAAGTGCTAAATGCAATGAATTGGACCACTTTTACTTTACTTAAGTGATACTTAATTTTTATCGCATTTGGGAGCACTTTAACATGTTCAGTTTGATCACGAAAAAAAATCATAAAGAATTTCCTCTTAAAGACAATTTGGTGATAAAATTGTAATTTTGTTGTATGATAGACATTTTTTAACAGATTTTTAATTATCTCAATAGAGACGAAGTTGGAATATTTATTGTAGGAGAACCGGGAAATCAAGGCACCTACAGGGCTTACGACCTGTCATCGGCTGGTTTACGTGATCACTTTATGCGCTTGCGCAACGTTCACCAATTATGCCTTTTAATGAGATCCCTATCAATTCAATTTTGAAAGTTCTATATATTGTAATACTGAAATTCTTTTCGCTTGAAAATAAGGAATTTTTACTACAGCCATCTATGGGTGAAATTATGAACAACAATCTTATTATTTTTATTTATTTTGTTGGAACGCCATCTATTGAGAGAATTGGTTTTTTGTAAATAATGAAAGCTACAATTCTTATATCTGAGGTGACAATGCATTTTTCGCATAGAACTTATTTTACATGGTATTAAATGCATATTTATTTAGCATTCATCACTTATAATAGTGATTCCACTCTTCTACATATTATCGTTTTCGATTGGCTCGTAAGAGCCGGGTAATAGAAAATACAACAGGCAACAATAACATCTCACATAGTTCAGCAATGAGGTTCATCACCCATTCTGAATTCAATGTGCCTTTCAGGGAGACGATACTGGTCTGTGGGGATAAACTCATGTGTCGTGTTTCCTTTTATAAGGTTATGCACACCTGAACACTTTTCAGTGATTGATATGCCGTGATGGTATGAATGAATATATTACTTACTTACTTTACTTTTGTGTGGCTACGGCTTTTCCTGCGCATTTGGTTTTTTTCTGCGTCATTGAGTATTTTCTTTCTACCCTCTTGGCTCCCGTTCGGCCAGCCACTTCATAGCTTCTGGAGTCGCCCTACGGATGTCCATCCAATCTCCTTCACACCTCCGTATCAGGCACTTCTTTGCTAGATGCTGGATAGTTTGGCTTCTTGCTCCACAGTCACATTCCGGAGAATCTCTGTTTCCCCATTTCCACATTTGGTATTTACATCGTCCTTGACCTGTACGAATTCTGTTTTTCTGAATCCAAACTTTTCGGGGAGGTTATAACCTGGGACCCTTTTGTTAGGGTCTTGAATAATGTGTTTGATTCATACCAGGTCTGAATCATTCCACCTCTTTTTCCATGCTCTAGGCAAGTTGAATTCGATTATATTACTAATGAAGAATATATATTTTTGTTGTATTTGAATATTTATTTATCTATGATATATGTACACATATTCCGTATAGTTGGCATATGGAATATATGATTTTTATCATTTTGAAACCATCTCCCCACAAAAATCCTGATTATAATTATGCCATTGACACTAACTCTAATACAGTATATTTTCAGGTTAATTTTATTTCAGTGGTCTGGATTCATTTCAAATCCCCACTTTCTGCCTTGTAATTACTGTGAAAATAATTATAGCCCTTTTTAATTAAGTCTCTTGTAATTGCGTCGAATACAAGCGGTAAAGACCATTTTATATTTTATTGGAAAATAAATTCATTATCTCTTAATATAAAAATTAATATTTGTAGGTAATCAACGACCTAGGTATGGAGTATGAAGTACGTACGGTATGCGTTCCTAAACCGTCCATTCGATTGCCTTCGATTTGGTTAGCACACTGGGCTAATAATCTAGTGGTCGCGAGTTCGAATCCTGTAATGACCGATTTCGTGTACATATTACAAGTACACATTCATTCTTTTTTATATATGTATATATGATAGACTTGCGTACATAGCATCAAATAAAATTCCTTCTGGTCGCCGCAAAATGATATTTGGACTTTGTCATCTCAGGGGGTATAGTTTATGAATTACAGACCATCAGGTCTACTAAACAAAAAGGAAAATAACAGTCTAATTCATAATACCTACCTTATGTTGTTTGAAATAGTGTATGGAACGTTACTAAAAGTCACTATTATTTAGCTTTATATGGTAATTCATCCTAATTTAGAGTGCTTTATGCCTTGAATTAGAATATAAATAAAAAAGATAGTTTGAGTTGTGATAGGGGGATAAAAATAAACACAAATAAAGTAGATATTTATTATAACATATTCTATGTTCTATTATATTTCACGAACCAAGGGGCTCCTAAGGACAACGGAGATGAAGGTCCTAATGTCAATCACTGGTAAAACTCTCCGAGATCGTGTTCGCAATGTTGGAGTAGATCCAGAAGAAGGCATTGGAGGGACCACGTTGCCAGGATGGACAGTGATAGACTTGCAAATATAGCAGCAAATGAAATTCCTTCTGGCCGCCGCCTACCCGATAGACCACCCAAGAGATGGAAGGATAGCTGGACTTCGTCATCCCAGGAGGCATAGTTTCTGAAGAACAGACCAACTAGGTCTACTTAACGAAGAAGAAGAAGAAAATTAATAAAAAAAGATAATAAAGAAGAGAAAACTATGAAAAGAAAGTTCTTATTTTTTATGTTTGTATTATTTATGAAGAAAACACAAAAAGTGACAAAATCAACAAAGTTTTATTATATGAATAACCCTTTTCAGAATTAAATCCAATCCAATTATAAAATATACTAGATTGAAACAAATTGTTGACTTCAATAAAGAGACGCTATGAATAATTTGTGTTAAATGAATGTAATTGAATACATTAAGATTTTATGAAGTCGAGATGCCTGCATCTGCATAATATCAACTCTGAAGAACAATATACGACAATAATGAAGTGTGCGACGAAATGAAGATGCTGAGAAATGCATACCTGGAATATGTACGTCCACATGAGATTCCAGGAATTTCTGCTAAAACTTCGAGATATCTAAAATGAGTATCTTGTTAATCTCTCATTGCATTGTTCGTTCTTATCTTCAAAGTACCTACATTTTAACACACTGAAACACGCTGAAAATTTTTATTATAATCAAAATCTAGGTAATAACTTTTTTAATTTAAGTATTTATTTAATTAGTAACGCTTCTTGGAGAATTCACAGGTACTTTGTCAAATATTAATTTAATACGAACAAATAACAAGTTACCTCATTCTGGAGACTTGAGATATTTATCGTCTCACAAATCCATAACAACGCAACCGGAACCATTCGCTATGGGCTGTAATTATTTAGTGGTTAATCATTATAAATCAAAAGTAATTAAATAATACATTATGGGCCTTACATGCTATTTAAAATTCGAGTTTAATCCAATGCTAAGTCAGTTTCGGCCATACAAAAAACTGGGTAAGTATCATCTTAAACACAATTTTCAAATAGTATGTAAGTCCATACAAGATTTACTTACTATTTGCGACTAGACTATAAAGGCTAGCGTCCATACAGGAGCAGCGGACGGAGCGCATCAGACGGATTTGTTTGTAGCAGTACGTCCACAGAGGTGCACCAATCGGATTGCTGACACAACTATCATTTGGATTTGTTGACAATTTTCGATTGAAAATGCAAATGCATAAATGATTTTTCGGCTTAGTAATCACATGCTCGGTTCGTACATTATTTTATTCAATGAAAATATTTAATAGAAATTAACAAATGAATTTCAAAAATACATACATATTTAATAGAAATTAACAAATGAATTTCAAAAATACATACATTCAAAAATACATACATAACCTTTTACATACTAATATATCTAAACACCAAATTTCATTCAAAATCTTTCAGCCATTTTCGCGTGATTGCCGAGTAAAAAACATCTAGGCATCCAAAGATTCGAACTTATATTATAGTGGTTTATTTAAATATAGTTTAAACAATTTCAAGGATGAATTTCCATAAAAAAGGCGATATGATATCATCAAAAGAAAATGCACATAAAAATGACGGATCCGAGAGGATTATTGCTTCTCGTAGCAACGGCGTCTATGAATTCCTATACAAAGAATTCTAAAATTCGTCTGATGCGCTCCGTCCGCTGCGCCTGTATAGACGCTAGCCTTAATCCGATGCTTACCCAGTTTCTTATATGACTGAAACTGGCTTAGAGTTATATAATAGCCAAATTGCAAATATTACGTAAAGCCCTACATGATTTATTTCTACAAGGAATTATAGTCATATTAGATCCTTTTGACGATGACGATCATTTGGAAGAATGTGTTTCGATCTTTAATGGGACGAAACAGTTCATCCAAATTCATCAAAATAGAAATGGTCAAAATTCAATTATTTTATTTTATTTTATATTGTTTCTCGGGAAACTAACAGGTATTATGTCAAATATTTATTTAACACACACCCAATAACAAGTTGCCACATTCTGGAGACTTACGATATGAATCGTCTCATAGATCCAGACTGAAAACACAATTAAAACTGTGTCGCCACCGGGAATCGAACCCGGGACCTATGGATCAGATATCTGACTAACTGAAAGGCGACGATAACAGATAACAGATTAGTGGAGTGTATAATGTGCCATGGTGGTCAGCTATATGATACAAATCATGCTGGAATTTATGAATTTAAATAAAAATGAGAGGTATTGGAAATATTGGGGAAAGACAAGGAGTTGCGAGTATTTGGTAGGAAAAATATTCAGGACCTAACCGCAATGCCACCGATCCTGATTTTTATTTTTTTATTTTTTTTTACTTGAAACACCTACTATTTGAATCATTTAATTCCCTTAATCAAAATCATACAATTTCTTATATAGCTAACTGAATTCTTAGTGAGACGTATTTTATCGAATACCTTTATTCCATAGTATAATTTCTACACGTAATTAAAATTTTGTGATTTAAGTATGATTTCTTTTATATTATTATGTGTGTACTTAGTTGATACAATTTCGGGAGTGTAAATGAACGAAAGAAAAATATTATAATATGGACTTTACATTGTTGACATGCAATATATCGTGTGTTAAAGTTGTTCCTTAGCGGAATCATATTAATATTCTAAGAACATACGTCTACTACTGAATCAAAATAAACACGAGAAGGTTAAGGAATAAAACACCTACCACGATGTTTTGCTTAAAGAAAGTATACGGTTTTGTAAAACTTGAAGATAAATCAATTCAACCAAACCGCAATGGTGCAAATAAATGATGGAAAAGGAAAATTTAATGCAAATTATTTGACTATTGTACATATCTATTTAAGTTATAATATTAAGATTGAGATGATCTCACATCATCATTGATTCATGTTGTATTGTTTATTTTACTTAAAAATAACTTAAGTTAATTAAGGATCTATTTACAATTTTTAAAATTGGTTGGATGCATTTATTTTTAAAATTAAATTTATTTTTCATTTGTTAGAACTTTATTCGGAATGATCCTTTTTTTAGATTTGAAATTTTAGGAGCCCAGAAAAGTGAATGAGAATGGCATGCAAAATAGGTAAATCAGTAATTATATCAAATCAGTAACTAATGTAATTTATTTATTTATTTTATTTCAGAAAAACTACAGCTTTGTTAATTGTTTCGTTACATTTGGTGCTTTTAAAATTATTACAAGCCAATATTGTTTTCTTCAATTTAAATTAATGAATTACAAATAACAAGTATGCTGAGCAGTAGGTAAAAGAATAACAAGTATAAGAGAAGAAAAAAAAACAATTGATATTAAAAAAAATACAATACATAATGAAAATAAAATGGGGAAAAGGAGGGATTATTGAAATGAAGGATAGAGCTTTTTGAAGGAATTAGGGAACTGGGTTGAAATAAAACTGGGTTGGGTAATATGATATCGAAAATTGTAATATAATATAGACCACCAATACGAGTAGGTACTCGCCTACCTAACGGGGGACACTAATTTTAATGTGTTATGTAACTTAGTTGTTAATACATTAATAAATAAATAAATAAAATAAAATAGGAAAAATATATACGATTAAAAATTGAGCAACTAATTAACTGAGTAAATCTTCAAGGAAGATGTTGGTAACTACGATGGGATGTCGAGCGCTACATGGCCTTTTATACAATCAGGGTTGTGGTCAAATGATTAAGTGCCGGGTCAATGTCCACTCCGTTTCTAGATCGTTCCTCCATAGAAGAATACCTCTTTCAATGTTACTATCGTCAATTTTCCGGTCCGATTACTGACCTCGGTCTAGTGCGAATTGAATGAAAACAACATGTACTTACAACGGATGTACATATCCGCCGCAAATTAAAATCAATAACCAGTACATGTTTAAAAGTCACGGTGATACAACGGAACCTTGTCCCTCTCCAGTATTTCTTCTTGTTTCTCTCCAATTAAACCTCGTACATTCTGCAGGCAAAATATTATATAACACGGAAATATTTATAGTAAGAAAGTTTTATGTTACAATTAGAGTTATAATCTTTACGACCGACTATAAACATTTTGCTGAGTTGGTACATGTAAAATTTGCAAATAAAAATAAATATACATAGGTAGGTACCTACACACAAAGGATTGTATCATTTATGTTTCACCATTTTGTATTGAATATTAATGTCGGCCTTGGTGCTTCAGTTGGTTAGGTATCTGACTGCTGATCCAAAGGTCCCGGGTACGATTCTCGGTGGAGACACAGTTTTTGATTGTGTTTTCAATCTGGAACTGTGAGACGACGAATATCGTAAGTCTCTAGAATGTGGCAACTTGTTATTGGGTGCGTGTTAAAATAATATTTGACATAGTACATGTTAGTTGCCCGAGAAGTAATAAAAGTAATTAGTATGTAAGGTAGGTATAAGATTAATTCTTGCTTAACCTTACAAAATATTGTCGATTTCAATTTGAGGGTAAGAAACGATAACTCATCTCCATAGTTGCCTTAATAAGCAGACGACATTTACTAAATTTTGATTTTATATATCTTTATTATTGAAAACAAAAATACAAACAATTAACATAAAAAAATACATACATACATACATACCATCACGCCATGTCCCTTACGGGGTAGGCAGAGAGAACCGAACGCCATATATTTCTATCCTGGCACACATTCATCGCCTCGTCAACATTCATGCATCGTCTCATACATGTTCGTCTATTGTACATGCTTCTAACATTTCCGTCTTTCAGAATATCGTTCACATGGTCGTGCCATCCCTTTCTTGGGCGGCCCCGGCCTCTCAATCCATTCCTATCCGCGTTGTATATTTTCTTCGTCAGGCGTTCCTCATTCATTCTACCCATGTGGCCAAACCATCTCAGTGTGTTCACTTTCATTCTATTAATGATATCTTTCTTCATCTTACATTCTTTCCTTATGTTCTCATTTCTTACCCTGTCATACATCGTTCTATTGCAGATTCTTCTTAGCGATCTCATTTCAACAGCATTTATTTTGCTTTCGTGCGACTTCTGCCATGTCCAGGTTTCACTTGCATACGTCAATGTTGGCACTAAGATAGCGTTATGAATGGCAACTTTGGCAGCCTTTGATATGTTGCGATCATTCATAACTGGTCTCAGTGCTCCATTCACTCTGTTTCCTGCCATAACTCTTCTTTCGATATCCTTATCAGGTCGTCCATTCCGTTGAAACATGCTTCCCAGATATACATACTCGTCGACTTGCTCGAGCCATTCATTCTCTACTCTTATTTTACACGCTGTTCTGCTTTCACTCTTTTCAAAGACCATTACCTTTGATTTGCTGGCATTCATTCTCAGACCGTTCTCTATGCATCCTTCATATACCATGCTTACAAGATACTGTAACTCTTCCATACTTTCAGCTAACAGTACTTTGTCATCTGCATACATAAAATCACGCACTATTACATTACTCAGTTTCAGACCTTTGCTTTCATCTTTAAGGGCTCTTATACAGAAGTCAATGTACAGGTTGAAGAGCCATGGAGACAGCACGCATAAAAAAATACAATTATAAAATATTACATAACATTTTTTGGTATAAACCACCTCACTAGGCTGAACCTGTTTCGAGGAGGCAGAAAATGACTATCACAGAAAAAACATTTTGAACTTTGCAATGAATGAACCTTCCGAGGAAATTGTCAACTGCTAAACTGGTAGTAAGGTTTACAAAAAAAAGTTTATCAAAAACAGATGGGTGGTGGCAGAGCGATTAGCGCGCTGGATTAGTAATGCAGTGGTCGCGAATTCGAATCCTGCCACGACCGATTTCGTTGTCCTATAGCAAAAGAAAACGAGTGAGTTGTAGCCAACGCTAAACTCTCCACACCATAATATGTAGTAAGCTTTCTTTTTTTTCATCTTGAAAGTTTGACAATCTTCACCAAAAAGAGAAGCACACGGCGGAAATGAAGATGCTAACACTTTCTTTGCCAGACGGCCATTACTAATTCAATCTATGCGGCCAAATCACCTTAATCTTCTTAATTACGATATAAATTATACATTCTCGTCTAATATTTATTATTCTATCATACATCGATTTACAACACGTTTTAACACAATAGAATCAGAATCTTTTTTAAAAGTAGCATATACCTGCGCAAACCTTGGATTTTTTCCATGTCGGGGGTCGATGATATTTATATGACATTTTTTTAAATCTCAATTTTTTTATTTTTTGCGAATCAATTTGTTCGTTAGTGCGTTACAAAAAAGTATATTCGTCAGTTCACAGATGGCAATGGTAAAAAGTATATTCGTCAGTTCACAGATGTCAATGGTAAAAAGTATATTCGTCAGTTCACAGATGGCAATGGTAAAAAGTATTTTCGTCAGTTCACAGATGGCAATGGTAAAAAGTATATTCGTCAGTTCACAGATGGCAATGGTAAAAAGTATATTCGTCAGTTCACAGATGGCAATGGTAAAAACCGCTTATTTATGAACAAAATATATAGAACTTTCAAAAAATTGGATTGATAAAGAACTCAATTAAAAGGCATAATTGGTGAACGTTGCGCAAGCGCATAAATTGATCACGTTAAACAGCCGATGACAGGTCGTAAGCCCTGTAGGTGCCTTAATTTCCTGGTTCCCCCTTAATATTCCAACTTCGTTCCTATTAAGATATTAAAATATGTAAATAAATAAACATCTATTGAGACGAAAAGAAGTTAACATATATACAAATAAAAAAAAATAACCTTTTTGACTCAAAAGGATCATGTTCAGCTATGTTGCAAGAAGAACAGCCCCCCAGCAACTGATATTCAGCATGATCCATGAAAAAAGCTATAGAATATTGTTAAAATTCTATACTTTATATAATAACACAAAAAATATTTTTTTTATTAAAATAATGAATACCTACGTTTTTTAAACAAGAAATCATGATTCTATTATTGATGTAAGTTTACAATTTGTTTCAGTATTCTGTACGCTGACATCGTGGGCTTCACCGCAATTTCCTCCACATACTCTGCTCAAGATCTGGTCGCAATATTGAACGAGCTTTTCGCTAGATTCGACAGACTGGCTGAGGTAACCTTTTTTTTAAGACTAGTTGCATGTAACACATGAGATCCAACTGTCGATAGCGATAGTATGTATAGTTGAAGAATATGTACCAAACTATAAACCCATAGATACAAATTATTGAATATTTTCAGATATTTTGTTTTCTATACAACATATGTAGGTATGTATGTCAAGATAGGATAGTATGGAAGAAGATCCTTTTTCCTACCCAGAATATGCAAATTGCATGATGGTATGTATGTATGTTTGGAGATGAAGTAACAAACTATTAAGTCTTCTTACATATTGTGTATAGGCGACTGCCATACAAAATGTATGAAGCGATGTCGTCACTAAATTCAATTTTTAAAAAAATTGTTAAAAAAAAATTGAGATCTTCTACTACAATGTTAATATTTTTTATAGAAAATTAAATTATCTAGTTGGGGTGTTTCGGCTTTTTTCGATAATTGTAAAAGTTTTGGAAATATAGGCAGTTAAACTCATAAATTTATCATAAAAAAAATATTTTTCTTAATAAAAAATGTTTGAGAAACCCTGGAATTTTTTTGAAAAAACTAATTTGAGATTTTGTATTTGTCTATGTTTGTACCAATTTTCAGCGTTCTACCGTTTATGGTTTCTGAGATATATGGAAAAATAAAATAAAAATTCAAAAGTTGATAACCCCTGACTGAAACAAAAATTCGAAATTCCGAGTATAAAAGTTTTGTAGGCCTGTAACTGTTTATATATTCTGAAATTTTAGGCTCTGTAAATTGAGCGGATCAAAAGTTATAAGGGGGGGACGGACACACAGACACACACACACACAGACACACACACAGACACACAGACACACGAAATGTTCTACTCCGAATTCTGAGTAAATCCGTGTATGGAACATATATGCTGCGAAGCCTCTAAGTTGGTGTTTTTTGACTTCAAAGTTGGAAAATCCATGAAAAAAGTAGACCTCTCCATACAATTCTCGCGTATTCTGGCTTGATACATTGTCGATATGTTAAGAGAACAAAGTTCTCCTGAACAAATCGACAGTTGGAATATGTCCTCGAAATAAGTACATATTATACATCCTCATACATTCCCTAAATTAAGCATAAATGCTTGTGGTATGCCTGAACGAAATCTTCGAATTATTACTAGTTGCATGTAACACATGAGATCCAACTGTCGATAGCGATAGTATGTATAGTTGAAGAATATGTACCAAACTATAAACCCATAGATACAAATTATTGAATATTTTCAGATATTTTGTTTTCTATACAACATATGTAGGTATGTATGTCAAGATAGGATAGTATGGAAGAAGATCCTTTTTCCTACCCAGAATATGCAAATTGCATGATGGTATGTATGTATGTTTGGAGATGAAGTAACAAACTATTAAGTCTTCTTACATATTGTGTATAGGCGACTGCCATACAAAATGTATGAAGCGATGTCGTCACTAAGTTCAATTTTTAAAAAAATTGTTAAAAAAAAATTGAGATCTTCTACTACAATGTTAATATTTTTAATAGAAAATTAAATTATCTAGTTGGGGTGTTTCGGCTTTTTTCGATAATTGTAAAAGTTTTGGAAATATAGGCAGTTAAACTCATAAATTTATCATAAAAAAAATATTTTTCTTAATAAAAAATGTTTGAGAAACCCTGGAATTTTTTTGAAAAAACTAATTTGAGATTTTGTGTTTGTCTATGTTTGTACCAATTTTCAGCGTTCTACCGTTTATGGTTTCTGAGATATATGGAAAAATAAAATAAAAATTCAAAAGTTGATAACCCCTGACTGAAACAAAAATTAAAAATTCCGAGTATAAAAGTTTTGTAGGCCTGTAACTGTTTATATATTCTGAAATTTTAGGCTCTGTAAATTGAGCGGATCAAAAGTTATAAGGGGGGGGGGACACACACACACACAGACACACAGACACACACACAGACACACAGACACACGAAATGTTCTACTCCGAATTCTGAGTAAATCCGTGTATGGAACATATATGCTGCGAAGCCTCTAAGTTGGTGTTTTTTGACTTCAAAGTTGGAAAATCCATGAAAAAAGTAGACCTCTCCATACAATTCTCGCGTATTCTGGCTTGATACATTGTCGATATGTTAAGAGAACAAAGTTCTCCTGAACAAATCGACAGTTGGAAAATCGAAAACTTTTAATAATCCTTATTTAATTATGAAAATATTAATATTCAGAATAGAGTGCCTTTTTAGATTAGACGAGACTGATGTGTGGGAATAAACGCACGTGTATTATTTCTTTTTATAAATCAATGCACACCCGCACCCCTGTCGCTGATTTACCCACATTGATATTCCTTGATTGTATGAATGAATGTATAAAATATTTAATTATGTTATATTCCTTGCCTTGTTTTTGTTTGAGTGCTAATTTTTTTTAAACTACATAGGTTGCTACATATGTCAGTGCTTTATTAGTATCGTTTTGTACCCATAGATTTTTATTATAATATACCTAGATGTAGTAAGTACTCTGTGCAAAAAGTGAGTCATGGAATATCGCGAGTTTGACGTTTTGGTTGGCAACATATTTCAGTTTTCCTTACATTTCAACACATCCTAGATAAGTGTTTTCTAAACTTTAAAAAATAAAATGTTTTTTAGACAAATAAATCCGAAAACAATTCACATTAGTCGTTATTTTCTATAGAAAAACGATGTGGTCTGGAACCAAAACGTTAAAAAATCCCCCCTGAAAAATGACTCACATTCGATTCATACAAAATTTGCTAACTACGACACTAGTGTATTATATGAAAACCTATGTTTTAACCTCAAAAAAGAAAGTTTTTTCTATGGAGTAACGTTTTTTGTCATTTTATTTTGTAGCATTAATTTTCTTTTTATTTTTGTCATGTGATTTCCTTATCGCTATAGTACACACTGTATTGTATATTTAACATTTGACTAAAGCCCAGTCTTAGTGTACACTTTATATTTTATTCATTTTTCTTTTCAGAAATATCAGCAACTTCGCATTAAGATCTTGGGTGACTGTTATTACTGCATTAGTGGAGCTCCTGTCGAAAGACCAGATCATGCCGTCCTCAGTGTCCACATGGGACTATCTATGGTCAAGTCGATCAAGTAAGTTCGTCTAATTAACTTTGCGAATTAACTATCGGCCTCAATTTTTGTCTATGTCTTGTCCAATCTCAGGGGATGCTAGCGACCCTCATTTCAAACAACGTTGCAAATAAGTAATAGTTACCGTCAGGTTATCAAAAGACCGGTAACTAAATTCATCAATTAAAATCATGCCAATTTTTATAACAAAGTTAATTTTACAGGATAAACAAAGTGAAAATAATATTATTTACATATATATTATCAAATAATTCTGTATACACAAAAATTCAGCGTAATCACCTTCAACCCTTTGATAAAAGCAAGTCAACAATCATTGTGAGATGTTTTCCCTTCTACATACATAGTGAATTTTTTCTTAATAATGTTTTTTTCTGAATCATGTTTTTAATAATACACTACAGTTCGAATGCTATAGTTACATAATCCAACTGTCGATTCGTTCATGAGAATTCAATTCTCTTAATTAATCGACATTATTAAGCCAAGATGCGTGTACGAAGGAAAATTTTGTATGGTGTAGTGGACTTTTTGCATGCTAATAACACCAACTAGAGGCCTCGCAGCATATATTTTCCCATACATGGATTTACTCAGAATTCGGAGTAGAACATTTTATGAGAGTTTTGTGTGTGTGTGTGTGTGTGTCTGTGGGTGTGTGTGTCAGTTCCCCCTTATAACTTTTGATCCGCTCAATTTACAGAGCCCAAATTTTCAGAATATATAAACAGTTTTAGACCTACAAAACTTTTATACTCAGAATTGTGAATTTTTGTTTCAGTCAGGGGTTATTAACTTTTTAATTTTTACTTTATTTTTCCATATATCTCAGAAACCATAAAAGCTAGAACGCTCAAAATTGGTATAAAGATAGATAAATACAAAATCTCAAATTAGTTTTTTTTTAAATTCCAGGGTTTCTCAAATATTTTTTATTAAGAAAAATATTTTATTTATGATAAATTTATGAGTTTAACTGCCTATATTTCCATTTTTTTTAAAAAAATATCGAAAAAAGCCGAAACACCCCAACTAGATAATTTAATTTTATATAAAAAAATATAAACATTGTATTAGGACATCTCAATTTTTTTTAACAATTTTTATAAAAATTGAATTTAGTGACGACATCACTTCATACAATTTGTATGGTAGTCGCCTATACACAATATGTAAGAAGACTTAATAGTTTGATAATTAAATCTCCAAACATACATACATACCATCATACATACATAAATACATACCATCATACTGTTTTCATATTCTGTGTAGGAAAAACAGACTGACCTCCATACTATCCTATCCTGACAAACATACCTAGGTACATGTTTTATAAAGAAAATAAAATATCTTCAAATATTTATTAATTTGTGTTGTTTATAATTTGGTACGTATTCTTTGATTATGCATACTATCGCCATCGACAGTTGGATCTCATGTGATACATGCAACTAGTTTAATTTAAATTTTTAAAGACTAATTTTATCATTTATAATTTACTTATATACATAATATGTAGTAAAAATTTGTTATTGGAGCATTGGAACTACTATGCTGATTCTAACTGTCTATATGTTTTATGTGTATTCCTATGTTCTGTTGGTGTTTCTTTTAAAATGTAAATAAATAATATTACATAGAAATTTTCCGATCACTTCCAATTACTTTCCGGTCCTTATTACGGCGAATACAGACAGGGAATTGCGAAAATACGGAAAATTAATATTTGGGCCATATACTTAGAGGAGACAAGCATTCGCTCCTGCAGCTCATCATCGACGGATGTCGTGTGGGCAGAAGGAACATGTCATGGCAACATATCAGAAACATGTCGGAGAGAGTCCTGCTCCATACTGCCTGAAATAGAGAGGCATTTGCCCAATTCATACAGCCAAAGAAGAAGAGGATATTTTCAATCACCAAATTGCTTCAATCTGCCCAAGAGACCAAGTCCTACATAAGTGCGGTTAATATGTTGAGTGATCGAGTACTAATAACCGCCAACCTCAGTCATGAGGCAAAGAAGGTAGAAGATTATATTAAAAATAAAACAAATTGTTTTAAATTCTACGTATATTTGTTAATTCGTTGATAGCTATTTCGCCTTGCTAGGGCATCTTCAAGACTAAGGAAGAAGATATTAGAATACAATAAGATAGAATAAATTGTAATTATAGTCTATTTCGTTTTGAATTACTTTTCGAGCAACTAACAGCCCCCTAGACAACGTGTCATTAAGCTCAAGAAAAGAAAGAAAAATAGAATGATAACTCACGTGACTGGCAACTGTCACTTCCATACATTGAGCTATCTTTTCTTGTTTCTTTTCTAGAGCTAAATGACACGTTGTCTAGGGGGGCAGGTACTGTAAAATATTAATTTAACACTCACCCGATGTCACATTATGGAGAATCACGAATATTAATTGTATCACAAATCCGGACAGAAAACACAGTGAAAAATTATGACCCGAACGCAGAGTCCTAGGTACTTAAATACTAACTCCTAACCTCACTAGAGTATTTAGTATTCTTAAGTTAGCAATTGCGTTGCAGAGACATCCCTAACTAAATACTAAATACTACGCCAAACTTAAGGTTGATGGCGTAGAATTTCACATTATTGTGTATGAAGAAAAGAGATAGATAGCTTTCTATGGGCTTAGAAAGCGCTATCTATCTCTTTTCTAACGTTTGACGTTTAAAATGTTTTTTTTGGTATAACAACACAAACATATATGTAACCAACTTCACACTGACAGCTAGATGTAACGATTTTTTTGAAATTCCACCGAATTTTCGGCATCTCGTATGGATCGCTGAATACTTTGACAAAATTACCAAATACATATTTAACGAAGCTGATAAAATCATCATCTACCGAAGAAAATCTCGTATTTTAGTATTTAACCACTCGTAAGGTTCCTCGCTACCATCCTCACTTTTTGACAATTCGCAAATGTTAGTTTTCGCCAATGCGCATGCGCTAAGTATTAAGATATGTCTCTGCAATGCAATTCGCATAGGAAAACGCCGTAGCATCCTCCAGTTAGGAAGCCACGTGATCTCCTAACTTACGTGAGCGACTGTGCAATGAAAACATGGTTATTATTTAGAATTTAGTATTTAGGTAGGACTCTGCATTCGGACCTATGTCCCCACTGGGAATCAAACCGGATACCATTGGTTCAGGAGTCAGATATTTAACTCGTTAAGGATGACAGATGAAACCGTTGATCCGCTTTGTTCAAACCAGTACTGAGCTATTCGATGACGGTACCGGTTTCAAAGATTCTTTCTCAGGAGTTGTCATCCGTTCTGAGGAAGAAACGGTTGCTTTAAAACTGGACATATGAAAGCACACATTCGTGGTTTAAACAAAATAAATAATCATAAAAGAAAATGTATAAAAATAACAAATTTCGTTTGTCCAAAATTACATTTTGTTAGTAAGTATATTTATATTATATTTAACTCCATTTTCACATCCTTTTTGAACCTCGGTAAAAAGGGTGAGGTTATTTTTGACATTTCTATTATCAGATCTGACCCGAGTATGTTAAAGTTATTTTCAGTTCGTGAATAACAAATTTCTAACATATTTTCTCGTCATTTAAGGATATCTCCCAGCCTATAGAAGCATTTTCATTTTCTATTTTATCAAAATCTGATTGATTTATCTTCATAGCAGGTATTATCCGGTTTCTGCTCCCAATATAACACAGGGACTATTCCTATCATAAGCGAGAGCAAAAAATTAACTTACAGCAAAATTTATTTATATATTTTGTATATAATACAACGCACACTGGTGGGCTTATTGCCATAGGGAAATTTCTTCCAACCAACCAAATCACAAAGTATGACAAAATTAGATATTTACATCAACAAAATAATGAAAGCGAAAATAACAACAACGAAAATATATATTTTATAGGTTGGGAAAACATTTCTTCACATTTTATATGAAAACTCAAGACATTTTTAAAATTTTTATTTCAAGTTTATTTACATTTAATTAAAGTATATATGTGCCATTTTGTTCAATGACTTTCTGCCATCTTGTAGGTAGTGACATGGTCCCGTTATTGTAGAAATTTTGTGACTTCTGATCAAAAGAGCGCGACAAGTATTATTGGCAGTCCTCTCTTGATGTTAACCTGACAGGTAGAAATCTGAAAGTGCAAGGTCAGGGCTATGCGGCGAATGCATTAACACCTCCCAGCCAAACTTTTGCTGAGTGGCTAAAGCTGTGTGTGGTCTAGCGTTATCGTAATGAAAGACCACACTCTTTCTTTTGATCAATTCCGGCCGCTTTCTCTCAACTTCTTGCTTTAATCTTATTAGTTGTTGGCAGTAGAGATCCGAATCGATAGTTCTGCCCGGCGGTAAAAGCTCATAATGAACAATGCCCTTCCCACTATACACACAGCATCATCTTATTGCGAGTAAACCCGGGTTTTGCCACAGTCCGTGAAGCCTGACCGACCTTTGACCACGACCTTTTTCGCACTTTCTTTCTTTTACATCACCAGTTGTCAATCTCTTCAAAATCGGTTCGGTTTTATTATGTCTCAATAAAGGATCGCAAATGAGTACACGGATCATTAAGTTTCTTTTAGTGAGTTCATGTGGCACCCAAATATCGAGCTTTTTTTTGCAGGACCCATTTTTTTTCAAATGGGTCGAAACTGTTTTGTGGACTATTCCCAGTTCTTCAGCTATGTCGTAACTATTGATATGCCGATATTGCTCCACTTTTTCAAAAATGGCGTCCATTTTATCCGTAACAGGGCGACCAGAGCGAGGTGCATCATTGACATCAAAATTCCCGAATTGAAAACGCTTTAACGAACTTTAACAAATTCTGACACTGACACTGACACTGACACTGCATAGGGTTCATAAACGTCACAAAGTTTTTATCGCAGCTTGCGTTGCACTTTTTTCTTTTTTGTAATAAAATTTTAAAATGTATCGATTTTTTTCATTAGATTCACCCATTTTGACAGAAAGAAAAACAAATGAAAAATAGCTGGAAACAACATTTTACTGATTTAGTTTTTTTTTAAATGTAACCTTTTTAATTTTATCAAAACCAGCCAGATACAAATGGTACAGCCAAAGATATTTCATTACATGTTTATACATACTATTTGCGAAAAGACTAACTATCCTACACATTAAAACAAAAAAAAACATCATAGCAAATAAGGATTGGAAAAGAACAAGATGAAGGATCAGGATCATGTGTTAAGGGATAAATATTCCTTCTTTAGTTTTTTTATTGAAAATACAAAGTGAGTTAGACGACGCAATATCCGAAATTAAACTATTCTGTAGTCTTTCTGATTGTCCTTCGAACGACGAGCTGAAAAATTCTGTGTTTTGCAAGGATGCATAGTGTAGTACGTTCAGTAGATCGGTAGTTTTTTAAACAACCACATCTTGGGGCGGATGGCAATTTAGTTGTCATAGTTTTAAAACCAAGTATATTTTAATCCTTTGTATACTCTTTGTTGATTTAAAATTTTGTTTAATATATTATATTTTTTTTTTTCAATATTGGACACTGTCACTTCGTGGTAGAACTCCATAATTAATTAAAACTATGAAAAATTTTTATATTTAATTTCACGTTCTACTTAAATATTTTCGCAAACGCGACTCCCATTCACCTTCTCCCAGATAAATAGAGTAAAATGTAACAGCAACGTTCCTTTGATTAACGCACAGATAGATTTTAATACTTCTCCATTATTATTACCATTAGAATAGTTAATGTCGGGTTTTTCTGTTGGCCATTATTCAATATAATTGCTGTCCTTTTAATACAATATTTGTATATTCATTCCTTCACTTCAATTTTAATTTTTATTATACCTGCATACATATTTACCTTAATGTCTTTCGGGTATTTAATTTTTCTTAGAATTGCCCCCTTCCATATCTATTGTTGTTATCCTCTTTGTTAATCTATATATGGATGGTCTTCATCATTATTGTTCACCATTCTGACGATGCTCATCATAGAGCGATACCGGTGAATGGGAGTCGCGTTTGCGAAAAAATTTAAGTAGAACGTGAAATTAAATATAAATTTTTTTCATAGTTTTAATTAATATATTATACTCGGTGAAATAATATTTGTATAAGCTAAATCTCTAATATCTAGGTAGGTACTTCACCAGTTGAGAAGGCCAAACGCTCGCCTTTGTTTTTAACACAATCTTCTGAATAAAATTTGAATTAGATTTTTTTTCTGAATAATGTTTTAAATATTATCCATGGCTTCGTATTCGTTGGCAATCACTTAAGCAAAGGCCTCCCCGTCCTGCTCCATCCGGAACAAATCCTTCACACTCCTCACTCCAGTCCATTCTCGGATGTTGCAAAGCCAAGACATCTGCCTTTTGTATCTCAATCTTGCCCATTAGCAATAATTGGAGGACCTGATATTAGCAATATTCGACTTTGCGATCTGTACACATTTAAAGAGTTCTTTGCTGCTGTTAGCTTTTCTTAAAACCTATATGTTGTCCATATCAGTCCACGGTTTGTGAAGCATGCCTCCAGATGATTCGTCGTTTGTATATCAGTTTCCAGGTTTCTGAGCCGTACAGAATTTATTTAAAACAATAATGAATGCAAAAATAAAGCAGCGTCTCATCAACAAGTTAAATTATTTTATAAATATTTTGAATCTAATTTTGTAAATCTCGTGAATCAGACAAAAAAAGTTCATTCCGTATACATATTATTAAATCCGATCAGACTCTGAAATGAGAGTACATTTTGATTATTTTTACAACTAGAGATAGCTTTTGAAAGTTCGCATTTGAATATGGAAAAAATCCAGTTTCCAGGTCACCGCAGTTTATCACATTTTTGCATAAGAGATGAGTAAATACGGGTACATTTTAATTTCCACCGGGAAATTACATGCGCCACAAAAAATCGCACTTTGTGAGGATCTCGCCTGTTTGGAGGAGGGAGGGGCGGAATGTTAGTGCAATGCAAATGAAATTGGGTATGAATTTTACACGGTAAAATTTAAAGCGGAAAGTCATAGTCGCAGGTAAAATTACAGAAATATCACCTGCAAAATGGACGATACATTTTAGCTGATATATGTGAAATAGTACAAATTAGTTAAATCAAGGTTGCATCAATTAAACCCGCTTGATACACGCGGTTTCCAACATAGCTTTGGACCCTTCCAAATAGTACAAATAACATATATTAAATATTTATTGTGGAAGTGCTGTGGAAGAGAAATGATATAGGAAATTTGAATGAATACTTTTTTTAGAACTTATAATACCAGATGTGAAATGCTGCAATTATCCATTCTTAGTATTTGTCATTATTTGTGAATAATAATGATAATAGGGAATTTAATATAGCGCCGTTAAATGATTCAAAATCATTCCAAGAGCGCTGATAGTTTAGTTATGTGCAGCTCTGCGAAACAAAGCTGTTTTCAGTCCTTTAGTGAAAGTGCTCTTGTATTCAGCACTGCGGACATCTGGAGGTAGTGCATTCCTCTTAATTATACCGATCACACCAAAACATCGGTCATAGTAAGCCGATTTGTTGACTCTGTCCATCTCCTTAAGGTAGTTGTTACACTGTGGTCCACACGACCTGAGTGTGAGATGCCTCCCAGAGAGCTCTATTCTTTGACACAGCTCTAGAATGTACTGTGGTGCTAGATTGTTTAAAGCATTAAACACGGTCAAAAATTTTTTGTAATCAACTCTCTCTGGACAATTCAACCACGTTAATTCGTTTATACACTATCTATGTATTTATATATATATATTTTTTTTATTTTATTAAGTTTACAATAACTTATACAAAATATAAAACAAACAAACTATATAGAAAAGATTCACAGTAAGACAAAACATATTTACCCTTTACTAGAGTGCAAGCACTCGTGTGTAAAGGAGACAATTTAATACAGAATACACAAAATATTATACATACATAATTATTATCTATACAAAAAGAAGTTAATATAATTTACATATCAGTCAAATAATAAGTTTGATTTATTCTTTATTTTTTTTTTAAAATCATTATGTTCAATTGCCAGTCTCAAATCTGTTTCAAGTTGGTTGAACCACACCACCCCATTGTACGTGTAGTAGTGGTGTGTTGTGTATGTATGTGTTAATGGGGTACACAGTTGACCCACTATATTATGTCTATCACTCGCCACACGTACAAAGGCATGGTGCGACCTTCCAATGTCCTTATGTATTTGAAATAGCACATTTTTTTTATAGATATTTTTAAAAGATGGCACTTGAAAATCACGAAATAGTTGCAAAGTTGGGTAGTCAGATGGTTTTTTATTTATAATTTTTATTATCAACCTTTGCGTAATTTCTAGAGGCAAAATGGATGTTTTATACGCCCCCCCCCATGCAACAATGCCATATTGCATTATTGAATGGGCGAAAGCGTAATACACATTTTTAAGTAATTTTAAATTGAGAATGTTTCTAAGGTTGATAAATATGTAAATAAGCTTTCTTAATCTTTCTTTCTTAAACCTTTATTAATAAAAAAATTATAAATTAATTCAACAATGAAGGGATATTTTTCAAATAAACAAAAAGTAATCATTTTTTATTTGATTCAATAACTTGAGAATTTTCGTCGGTGGAGGGAGACGTTTGGAACTTAAGCCAACCATACAAAAAAAAACACAAATAAGCGTTCTGCGCAGCGCACATGATTTCTCAAGTAATTTGCTTTATAGAATATTTAAAAACTTTAATGTCCAATTCAATGACCATATTGACATTTTTTGCATCTGAATCTATATTCAAAAGGGAAATTTTAAATAAGATCACTGATTCAACTTCTTAGGACCTTCAGGGCTATTCATGAAATTGATTACATTAAAATTAAGATTAGTTTCAGACTTTAGCAATCTTTGAGGACAAATAAATTAAATAATACTATAAATTTACATAACAATTCATGACAATTTCATACTAAACGTAGATATCAACAAATTTTCATGATTAAATGTAGAGAAAGATTAATATTGGATTATGATCGAGTACTGATTTATACATATTTAAGATTAAGGCAAGCTACGATCGTATTTTAAGAATGTGTTATGAGTAGCCTCCCTGGGTATGGCTGAAATGCACTGTTGATGAAGTAATGTTATATGAGTGATGTCATTCTTGTGTATTCCAAACTATACTTCATAATAATATATATTTTTACTCTCCACTACCAACTATGGAATAGTGGAGAGTCATGATTTCACAATTTTTAAGCGTATTTTTTTTACATCAATTTCTCAATGGGTATCATGTAGAGAGTGTATACTTTGTGTTTCATCGTGATGTTTTTGTGTGTATGCCGTATGCCGTACACAAATTTGAAAATTTGTGTCCTCTGTACAGCCCAAACCAAATGACTGATGAACTTCATATTGATACCATATGTGTGAAGTACATAAACTAAGAGCTGATTAGTTTTCCATAGACAACAGTTAATTATTTCTCTATGATTTCATCTGTTAAAACTTTAAAAATGCTCTCACGACCTGGAAATTTGAGATATTTTCATTTTATTTGAATTATTTATGCAAAAAAAAGAATTTTCACAAAACTGCATTCAGAGTTTGCCAACCTTAAAAGAAAAATATATATCCTTTCAATAATTATGTTTCTATTAATCGATATTTTGTATGAGAATATATAGGAGAATTTTTATGTTTAGCAATGTTTAGTTACATATTTGATTTCATATTGATATTAGAGTGTAATATTAGCAGGGAAGTTTCATTGTATAGTGGAGAGTTTAGTGTTGGCCACAACCCACTCGTTTTCAATAAGTATTGATTTTTTATATCTTATTACTTTTATCTCTATCTTAATCTCAAAGCGAAATATTGCGTTTGCACATATAAATCAACTTTATTATTTACTAGCTGAGAAGCATCGCTTCGCTCAGCTTCTAAGCTAGGGCTTTCAGCCTACTTTTTACCGCTGCGCGGTAAATGGCCGCCTTCGGCGGTTCATGCAACAAAATGAAACGAAGCTTTTATGGTAGGTACTTAAAAAATATATTCGGTACAGTGTTAACCAACACCTGGTGGACGTCACAATATCTAGTGGACTTCACAAGGTGCGGGCTTCCAGTCCATTGCCAGTGTTGTTTTTGCGGCTACTCCGCATGGACACATGGCCCCAGCCACACGCCCCATGAACATGCCCATGACGATGCCAATAGTCCATGAAGACTTGGCCACGTCAACATGGGCACCCGCGAGGAAGAACGAACGCTTGCCCTTAACCGTGAGTGCCGTGAAAAGATAAATTACTCTGGATGCTGCAATTTATCGACCTGCATCTTCGCTTTGTGTCTCATGGGCATATTATGATGAGTAAAAGCACTCTATTCTCCATCATCAAAATGTAGTTAATTACCTCATTTTGATTATTTTTAAATAAGTATTTTTTTTATTTATGTTAGTCAAATTAATTCAAACTTTGGGTTACCAATATAGAACGAATGTGTTTTTAAAGTTGTAACGTGCACAGCATACATTATTTTATAATAAATAATCAATAGTTGTTGATAATAATATTTAATTTTGATGACCTTTTTATTATTTCGATTTTATTCTCATCGGAAGAAAACTTATATTTTTAACGCATTGCAGCGCTTTTGTGATGTCATTCAAATAATACTCCATAGTTAAATAATAATTAAATTTCAAGACCTGACACGAAAGTAGAAGGTATATAAATATTTTGTAATCTTATATATTTTTAAACTGTAATCAATAATCAATAGTTGTTGATAATAATATTATTTCATAATTAGATATTATTCTCATCGGAAGAAAACTTATATTTTTAAACGCATTGCGGCGCTTTTGTGATGTCATTCAAATAATACTCCATAGTTAAATAATAATTAAATTTCAAGACCTGACACGAAAGTAGAAGGTATATAAATATTTTGTAATCTTATATATTTTTAAACTGTAATCAATAATCAATAGTTGTTGATAATAATATTATTTCATAATTAGATATTATTCTCATCGGAAGAAAACTTATATTTTTAAACGCATTGCGGCGCTTTTGTGATGTCATTCAAATAATATTCCTTAGTTAAATATGTAATAATTAAATTTCAAGACCTGACACGAAAGTTGAAGGTATTTAAATATTTTGTAATCTTATATATTTTTAAACTGTATTCCTGTTTTACAAAATTTCGTAGAAATAAAGTTGTTTTTTGCAAAAATGATTTTATATTGTGTTTCCATAAGTTTGAAAATTTACCGATAGATGTCGAAAACCAACCATTTATACTCTTTATATATTTTTTCGTATTTTTTTTTTAAAAAAATTAGGCGTTTCCACAAAAAAAGAATATTTTTCCCGAAATATGTATAATATTGACTATCTTTAAACAAAAAATCAATATAATTGGCGTTGTAGGCCACTTGTAAAGAATCACCATTTTGACAGCTAAATCGGTAAAACAATGCAGGTAAAGCAAATCTGACCCACAATGCAAAAGGAAACACTTGTTCCGTGTAAATTGTTCCCTCTCCCTATGTAGGATTTTATTATTTCGTGCCTTTTGAGCTCTGGCTATGACGGGAACAAACAAAATTTTACGTTGGCATCAGTTGGCATTATAATAACCGTAAGGATATATTCTCATAAATCAATTTTGGCGACTCGGCGAGTAATGCAAAAAAGCATTCTATAAGTCTTATTATATAACATTAAAACATACTTTCTTTTGAAAATAACATAAAAAACATTAGCTCGCGAGGCTTTGTGTTTTTATACTGTTTCAAATGTTATATTATAAAAATGTTATATTATAAGATTTTTGCTCTACTGTAAAATTGACGATTTTGACATAGTAAGATTTCAAACGAAAGACAGACAGACAGACTGACATGAATTTAGCCGTGCACAAACATGTGCAAATCCAGAACGACAATCTTACCAGGTCTACTTTATTTATATGCAGATGCAGATGCAGATGCAGATGCAGATAAAACAAAAATATGTGTGATGTGTAATTGTTTCTTCTCGTAATAAATAAATAAATAAATTAACTGTACAACGACATCATATGCATTGTCAGAATCGGTACTACGACTGCAAACTTCAACCGTCCTAAGTTCTATTTAATTGCGAGAGAATTATTGAAACCATCAATGGAGTACTTTAATTATTTCTTGAGATGGAAAAGCACCGTTGTAGCATTCTACATAATATTATACTTACATCCCGCATTTCATTCCTTGTTGAGGGTAATTTATAATTAAAGGGATTACTTCTAGTTCAGCTGTTCTCAATCTGTACTCGTGGGGAGAATCAACCATTAATATTATGATCTTTCAAAACTACAATGTTGAACAAGAGGGACGACCCGAATCGACATACTTAAGAAGGAGAATATATCTATGATATATGTCACTACATTCCTTAAATTATGCATACATTTTTGTGCTATAGGTGAACGAAATCGATCGTGGCAGGATTCGAACTCTCGACAACGGGATTAGAAACCCAGTGCGCTAACCGCTCTGCCACCGTATATATAAATTAATTTTGAATATTTGTATGACAAATAGTTATAAAGCCTAGAAAATGTTTTATCAAAGCAAAATAAATATGCAAAAACCAGCCAGATATTGAATCTGATGATCTCTGAAGGATTGCAACAAGAAAATGGAGAACTCTTGAATCTTGTAGATACAGTGCTAAAGATTGTGGATCGTATGGATAAAAGCTGAAACAAATCGAAGATTTTTTAAAAGTATTATATACTTATCTACTATAATGTATGGTGTGGAAACATAGACACTGTATCCTTCAATTATTTCGACACATTGCCAGAAGGGAACCATACTGCCTCGAGAAGCTTGTTGTGATGGGCAGCGTGGAAGGACAGAGATCTCGTGGTCGCTCACCGACCAGATGAAGCGATTTAAGTCCACAATGGGGTCTTCGGTGACTGGTGCTCTGTGTTCAGCCCAAAACAGATTGGCATGGAGACGGGCCATACGTGTGGCGATGGACTGCAGCCGCTATCCTCCGTCATGAGAAAATAGACGAATATATATACTTATCTATTTGATTTACTCGTAGTACATGTTAGTTGCTCGAAAAGCAAATCGAAAGTATTCGGTGATAATGTTGTGACCAGCATCAGAATTGTCTTCATTGTTAAGAGTGTTACATCGCCAATAATACGAATCCATAGATAAAAGGGTCTCTTAATGAAAATAATTGAGGAAATATAGTTAAACGATGATGCTCTGTTAGGATTTAAATGAGTTGGTTATATGAGGTCGTGGACTAATGCAATGGATACATCCCTACAGCCCACACATAAACTATGGACGTGATAGTATATACATAGACATCAGATTAACTCGTTGTATACCAGTTTAAATTTAACACATTACATGTGAGAGCTGTATTTGTACATTAGCAACTGATTGAAAAAAAAGCTAGGTACATACATATAATATAACTTAGAGTTTAACAGGTAAAGTGGTTTTAATTTAGCGGTAAAATAATTTATTGAGATTCTATTTGAGTATTCAGACAAAGAAAATAATTTATTGAGATTCTATTTGGGTAATCAAATTAAGAAAAATAATTTATTGATATCGTATTTGGGTAGTTAGATTAAGAATGATTTTTTTTTTTTTTAAAAAAAAAAAAAATGAATATGTCCTTGTTAAACAAGTACATATTATACATCTTCCTACGTTCCCTAAACTAAGCATAAATGCTTGTCCTATAGGTGAACGAGATCGGTCGAGGCAGGATTCGAACTCGCGACCACTGGATTACTAACCCAGCGCGCTAACCGCTCTGCCATCCACCCATCCATGAAAAATGATTTTTATTATTTTTTATAATAAGTTTTTCAATGCCAACCCTTTGACCACAAAGGGAAAATGCGTTATAATTTGGATTAAATTTAAGCGCCTTTAATAAATTTCCCCACGGAACATTTCATCGACCATAAATTATATAATGAACAATTAAAATATAATTAAAGAGCCGAATGACTTTGTTCTTGTAGATGATAATTTTGAAAATGTCAAAAAACTCCCTGGAATGTCACTATCCATAGATTAATATGCAAAAGGTTTGTTATGGAATTAAATCACAAAACGAGTTTTAGAGGGATTAGCCATAGATTCGGTAATTTTATGATTATTTTTAGTTATACGATGTACCATACCATAGAGTCCCATATATAATATGAAAAATAACAAAATTTATAATTCTACATTTTACGCGGTAGAACCACAAACAATAACTAGAACACATAAGAAGACATTGTTATGTAATAATAAAAATTATAACTAAATTATTCGATGAACTACGAATATCCGTATTTTTTTAATTTAGAACATAATATGCATTTAAATGCATTTGTGAAATTAAATAAAAATATAAATGAGTATATAAATTTAACAATGAATTCTATAATCAATTACTATTGATATTTTTTTTTGTTTACATACATACATACCATCACGCCATGTCCCTTGCGGGGTAGGCAGAGAGAACCGAACGCCACATTTTTCTATCCTGGCACGCATCCCTCGCCTCGTCCACATTCATGCATCATCTCATATATGTTCGTCTATCGCTCACACTTCTAACATTTCCGTCTTTCAAAATTTCGTTCACATGGTCGTGCCATCCCTTTCTTGGGCGTCCCCGACCTCTCATTCCATTCCTTTCCGCTTTGTATATTTTCTTCGTTAGGCGCTCCTCATTCATTCTCACCATGTGACCAAACCATCTCAATGTCTTCATACGTTGCTATACCTTTGTGGCACATTTTAAATATTTTCGCAAATTTGAAATTTGGTACAAATATATTTTTTGTTTTAACCACTGTGAATACTTGGTGTCTAACCGGTTTTCGGAGCTGACCGCTCCCTCCTCAGGACAGACTTGTACTAAATTATTATTAAAAAATGAACGAACGCGTGCGATATTATGTTGTGGGTGGTAACGCGGAAGACGAAGTGGAGGGGGAGGAGTAAGGATTACCGTTATGGCGAACTAGTGGAAACATATTGAGAAGCGGTGAATTATTTAAAATTGTTTGATTATTTATAATATTATTATTTCTGTTCAGAGCCTTCCTAATTTCTAGGGCTTCCAGATTATCTAGTTTTAATCCCTCTTTATGTATATGCAGAATTTTTACATTTGTATCTTTGTTAAATGTGTGGTTTGTACTTATAAGGTGGTTGGCGAATTCAGAAAAATTGTTATTTGTTATACAACGCATATGCTCTTTTATCCTTAATATAACAAATAACAATTTTTCTGAATTCGCCAACCACCTTATAAGTACAAACCACACATTTAACAAAGATACAAATGTAAAAATTCTGCATATACATAAAGAGGGATTAAAACTAGATAATCTGGAAGCCCTAGAAATTAGGAAGGCTCTGAACAGAAATAATAATATTATAAATAATCAAACAATTTTAAATAATTCACCGCTTCTCAATATGTTTCCACTAGTTCGCCATAACGGTAATCCTTACTCCTCCCCCTCCACTTCGTCTTCCGCGTTACCACCCACAACATAATATCGCACACGTTCGTTCATTTTTTAATAATAATTTAGTACAAGTCTGTCCTGACGATGGAGCGGTCAGCTCCGAAAACCGGTTAGACACCAAGTATTCACAGTGGTTAAAACAAAAAATATATTTGTACCAAATTTCAATTTGCGAAAACATCTCAATGTGTTCACTTTTATTCTAGTAATGGCATCTTTCTTCATCTTACATTATTTCCTTATATCCTCATTTCTTATCCAGTCATACATCGTTCTATTACAAATTCTTCGTAACGATCTCATTTCAACTGCATTTATTCTACTTTCATGCGTCTTCTGCCATGTCCAGGTTTCACTTGCATACGCCAAGGTTGGCACTACGATGGCGTTATGAATGGCAACTTTGGCATCCTGTGATATGTTGCGATCATTCATAATTGGTCTTAGTGCTCCATTCACTCTGTTTCCTGCCATAACTTTTCTTTCGATCTCTTTATCGAGTCGTCAGTTCCGTTGAAATATGCTTCTCAAGTATACATATTCGTCGACTTGCGCGAGCCATTCGTTCTCTACTCTTATTTTACACGCTGTTCTGCTTTCACTCTTTTCAAAGACCATTGTCTTTGATTTGCTGGCATTCATCCTAAGTCCATTCTCTATACACCCTTCATATACCATACTTACCTACAAGATAATGTAATTTTTTTTTGTTTAATTATTTAAAATATAACAGTGCTATTAAACATGTTTCAAATATTGAACTACGGTTGAACACCAATTTGATCACCTTTCTTATTTATTTATTTATTTATTTATTTATTTGGATTAGTAAACAGTCATGTTAACACTTACAATACACAAACGATTTACAGAAATGAGACCAATTACATACCAATCCCAGAAAGTACAGAAAAATAACAGTTACAAAAATTTGAATAAAAAAAAAGCATTTCATATATTGTAATAAGTATAAGAAGGATGTGCATGGTTATAGGATGGGTTGTAAGGAGTGAAGTAAACATATTTAATAATATTTATTCAACTATCGTTGTAGGCGAATGCAACCTTTTATATAGTTCAATTTTGTATCGCAGTTGGCTACTATCAAACATGTCCAGGCCTGCAAAGTTATTGTTGTAACTATTGCAAGCCCGCACAATGAATGCGTTCTGCCCTGTAGTGGTACGCACTCGGTCTGTGTAGAATAGGGTGTTACGTCTGCCACTTCGCATCGGGACATGAAATGGAATTAATTTTAATATGTCGGGTGAGTCAATTATGTAATTTAGAATTTTGTATAATGTCATTTGGTCAGTAACGGTACGTCTAAGTTCCAATGTCTCAATGTTGAAGGCTGTTAAAATATCTGATTTAGATGCAAATCTGTGATATGAACGAAAGTTGAGGTTATTTAAAAATTTATGCTGCACTCTTTCCAATCGGTGTGACTTAGTCACGTGGATAGGATTCCATATTTCGGAGGCAAATTCGAGGTGGGGTCTAACATATGTATAGTATAATAAGATTAATGTATTAAGATTGCGAAAAGATTTAGATAGTCTGAGGATGAAACCCAACATGCTAGACGCTTTCGAGATTATATTATCAAAATGTTCATTGTACATTAATTTAGTGTCAAGTGCAACACCAAGATCTCTTATAGACAAATTTCTTATCAAAAAAATATTATTGAAGTTATATTTGAAATGAATTATATTGCGATTTCTAGTGAATGAAATACAGAGACATTTGGATACATTTAAAATTAGGTTATTGTTGTTACAGTAAGTCTTGAGCCGATTTAAATCTTCTTGCAGTTTCAAACAATCGTCAATGCTAAATCTGCTATAATCGTCAATTTATAAACATAAATCAAGAGTTGAATCGTGATTCAACTTAAATGTCAAATTGAACTGGCGACGGGGGTAGTTTAACACTCGTTCACATTTTTGAAGTAATTATGATCCGTTTAAATATTTTCGATATGCTTTTTTAAACATAATATATCAGAAAAATATATAAAAAGCTATTTAAAAATATTCTATTTAGATAGGTACACATTGGTACAAGTAGGTAAACAAGCCAAAAATGAAATAATATTTCTGGCGCAGTTCAGGGGAGACATCTGTGCGAGACACCTCATTTATAAGGACTGTTTCTTTCATTGTTTACAAATAAAACAATTTCTCAATAGGTGGCGTTACAAAAAGGTTTCTTCGTTACTTCATAGATGGCATTAGTAAAAACGTCTTATTTTCAGGTGAATTGTTATACATTATTCAAATATATAGAACTTTAAAAAATACATTGGTAAGGGCACTCAATAAGAAGGCTTAATTAGTAGACGTTGCGCAAGCACATAAAGTGATCACGTAAACCAGCCGATGACAGGTTATAAGCCCTGTAGATGTCTTGATATCCCAACTTCGTAACTATTGAGATGATAAAAAGTTTGTCAATAAATTAATATTTTACACATTTCAAATCCAATATAGTCGAATGATTAAATTATGAATTTCTTTTAAAATCAATGCATTTGTTAAAACTTTCAGATAGGCGTAAACTCACTAATTTGTTTTTCTTGTTTAAAATTATTATGCATAGCGTGGACAGCCCTTTCATGTACTTCGTGTTGGTGCTCGCGATGCAAACCAATTTTATTGTGACAATTCCCGCACACTAGCGCAACACAATTCTGCATTAAACAGAATTCAGAGGTTAAGTAATGAATATGCTAACGATATGGATCTATTTATGGGCAATACATAGAATAATAATAAAACTATAGAATACTCATTCCCATACAATACCTCGCAGAAAAAGTGAAGCCGTTTAATTGGCCGGCTCGTGTCAATATATGTATGACTCTGCTATAATTTAGCAAATAATTTTGCTATTTTGCTAACTATTCCGTAAATAATTTTGCAAGCAGTTAAAAAAGACCCTATTTGGGGAACGTATCACGCAGACAGCCAAACGATTACTGAATGCTCGTAGTAAAATGTTAACCAAATTAGTCAACATAAAGCAGTCTCATTTACTGCAGGCTAAAGAGTATGGCAATACATATAAATAACCCTACGTGTTAAATTCCACTGATCGTGTTTAATTTTATTTTTCGTTATTCATTTAATACCTACTTTACCTATTATGTTTATTTGTTCTTTTATACTTTCATTTGTTATTCTGTTTATTATTTTGGTTGAATTTTTCTTGTTTGTATTTTTATATGTATTTTTTTAAAAGTTTTTCTTTATATTTCTTCTTGCTTTATTTTCATTGTTTATTAATTGGATATGTTTGTTTTTTTTATGTATTTTCACACATTATGTACTATATTTTGTATCTTTTGAATTCTTCGTGTAAATGGCAAACGCCGTTAACATAATAAATAAATAAATAAATCCAGTGATTTTAATACACTGATAAAAAATATGAAATACAAGTTTGCCAGTTTCCATATGACAAATGTTCATTGGTCCCGTTAAAATGTATTATATGACAGAATATGTTAACGTTTGTTATTCTCTTTGATGGATTCAAAATGGCAAATCCAAACGACTGTTATATTTTGTCAACGTAATATGAGATTTACTCTATTCAATTCGTCTTTTGATATGAAATTGTCAGTAAAGGCACAGATTTAGAATTTGATCTAATTTAGTTTTGATAGGTTTTGTGATGATTACATACATACCATCACGCCATGTCCCTCACGGGGTAGGCAGAGAGAGCCGAACACCACATTTTTCTATCTTGACACACATTCATCGCCTCATCAACATTCATACATCGTCTTATACACGTTCGTCTGTTGTTCACGCTTCTTACATTTCCATCTTTCAGAATATCGTTTACATGGTCATGCCATCCTTTTCTTGGGCGCCCCCGACCTCTTATTCCTGTCAGCTTTGTATATTTTCTTCGTCAGGCGTTCTTCATTCATTCTCTCCAAGCGGCCAAACCATCTCAATGTGTTAACTTTCATTCTGTTAATTACATCTTTCTTCATCTTACATTCTTTCCTTGTATCTTCATTTCGAACTCTGTCATACATCGTTTTGTTACAAATTCTTCTAAGCGATCTCATTTAAACTGCATTTATTCTGCTTTCGTGCGACTTCTGCCATGTCCAGGTCTCACTTGCATACGTCAGGGTTGGCACTACGATTGCGTTATGAATGGCAACTTTAGCATATTTTGATATGTTGCGATCATTCATAACTGGTCTAAGTGCTCCATTCACTCTGTTTCCTGCCATAACTCTTCTTTCAATATCCTTATTAGGCCGTCCATTCCGTTGGAACATATGTACTACCCAGATAGACATACTCGTCGACTTGTTCAAGCCATTCACTCTCTACTTTTATTCGACACACTGATCTGCTTTCACTCTTTTCAAAGACCATTACCTTCGATTTGCTGGCATTCATTCTAAGTCCATTTTCTATGCATCCTTCATATACCATACTTACAAGATACTGTAACTCTTCCATACTTTCTGCTAACAGTACTTTTTTGTCTGCATACATCAAAACTATTTTTCACAAAACTATTTTTCATTTGTTAGAGTAGACTTTTTTGCCTACAAAGCAATTATATTTGACTATTTGACACAGTTGAAATTTCACTCAAAGGTTATTATGAAATTTCGACTAAATTTGTGGGTGTGCTTGCCGCCATTTCGAAACACAATTTTAAATAATGTGTGCAGAAATTCCCCTGATGAAGGACCAGTTTCTGTCCGAAACTTAAGACTACAAAAGACCTTCTTAGAACTTTGTTACATGGATTACTTGAGAAATTAACCCTTAAGTATTGAATATGGCATACTTTTCATCAAACATTAAAATGAGGATTTTTTTTTCTTTTTTATAAAAAATGAATATGTCCTTGTTAAACAGGTACATATTATACATCTTCCTAAGTTCCCTAAAATAAGCAAAAAAAATGCTTCCGCTATAGGTAAACGAAATCGGTCGAGGCAGGATTCGAACTCGCGACCACTGGATTACTAACCCAGCGCGCCAACCGCTCTGCCACAGACCCATCTTGACCCATAATTGAATCAGGTTATTTTTTAAATTTGTCCAACTGTCGATTTGTTCAAGTGAATTTATTTATCTCAACAGATCGACATAGTTTTAAGGCAAGATCCGTGAAATTTTGCTAGTCCATGTCCACTTTGAAGTCAGATAGTATAGTCAGAAAGTAATCTGTGTGTCCCCCCCTAATAACTTTTGATAAGCTTGATTCACGTAGCTCGAAATTTCAGAATATATTATATAGGAAATTTTAGGGTTACAACACTTTTATACCCAATCTCACAAACTATAAATGGTCGAATGTTGAAAATTAGTGTAAATATAGAAAAATACATTATCTCTAACTTATTATTATGAAAAAGTTTCGGGGTTCTTACACTTTTTTTAATAAAAAAATATTATTTATGACTAATTTAACTGCCTATATTCCATTTTTAATATATATCGAAAAACGCAGAAACACCCTAGACAATTAAATTTTCTATAAAAAACAAATACACTATAGCAGTACATCTTAAATAACTTCGCAGCATATCTATATATGCATATAAAAATGGATGTACGTATATTTGTTTGTTTGTATGTGGCCGATGGACTCCCTAACTAACCATCCGATTGCGATGAAACTTTGGGAATTTGTTCAGCTCGTTCCGGAGAAGGTTTATGCATTGGTTTGTTTATTTATTCGATATCTCACGAAAAAAAATTGAAATAAAAAGTTGGTATTGAATTGATACTAAGTGGGTTTGTTCAGCGCGCACACGAGAAGTTTTGAAAATTTAAATTTATTTATTTATTTAATATCTGACACAATAATTTACAAAAATGATCTATTTGGGATTGTCATTGAATTTTTGTTCTTATATGCTATCTTCTTTGTTTTTGTGTTTTTTTTATTACTTTTCTTCTGCTATCTTTATTTATTTTGTAATGTTATTCACTTATTGCCATAGTACTCATTGTTTTGTATATTACACATTTACTCTGGTTGGTTGGAAGAAATTGCCATTAGGCAATAAGCCCGCCAGTGTACTTATTATATGTACAAAAAGTTTAAATAAATAAATAAATATATACCCATATATAAAATGATATATTATATAAAACTGATATAATGCTAAAGGTTCAAGTACCTATATTTGTTTGAATATCTAAATAAAATTATAAATGAGTGAACGATAGGGACGGAAGGGACTGTAGGGATGGAAGGGAAAAAATACGGACTAATAATTAGCGAATCTAGATATAAATGTTAAATATAATAAGAAGAAAACGTACCGATCAACCATTTTCGTATATTTGGAGGTTAATAATTAAACAGGCAGGACAACGTCTGCCGGGTTTTACTAGTATATAATATAGATCAAATAACTTTTGATCTGCTTGATGCAGAATGCCCAAAAATTTCAGGAAATATTGAAAGCTATAGTCCTAAAAAACTTTTCCAGGGTTTCTCAAACTTTTTTATTAAGCATTTTTGAAAAAAAATCATTTTTTATGACAATTATGTGTTCAACTGCTTTTATTTAACTATACATATTTTTAAATAATATCGAAAAACGCCGAAAAATTAGTGCATCTTAATTTTTTTTAACAATTGTTGTATAAATTGAATTTTGCGGCAACATCTTTTCATACAATTTGTATGGCAGAATACACAATATCTACAAGGAATTTTAATAGTTTGATACTTATTCTTCATAATATTCTTCATAATTACCACGAGGCTGTTCGGGATAGGATAAAGGACCACCCTCCACAATTTCCTCTCTTGACAAACATGTTTTGTCTAGAAAACAAAGAATTTAAATATATAGAATATTATGGATTTAAGGGTTAATAATTTGGTATCCATTTTTATAAAAAAAAATGGGAAAAATCTAAACCTCAAATGGGAAAAATTTAAAATTTAAACCTCATAATCATTGGTCTCTCCTAATTATATTAATTTTCGATAGTTGAATAGGATTTCATCAAGCAGATACTTTCGATCGAATGATTAAAACTTCTATTAGGAACCAACAAGCATAATTTAATTCGACATATAAATCCACAGATCCAATCGTGTGCATAGTTTTTTTTAATGAAAGACAATGATTGCGGTGACATACTCACATTATAAATTAACGACAACGTCATGTAAACCATTCATTATAGGCAATTAATTTTGAAATTGGAATTATTACGTTGGTACCCGTGAAAATGTATGCATGGTTAATATATTGTTTGCATTGCAAATGGCGGAATAATTTCCCGCTCATTCGATTGTCAATAATTATTGTACTCTATCTCTGAACAGTTTCACGTAGGTACACATACTGTGGATTGTGAAAATCATTACTCTCTACGAGCAGAGTTAATTGGATAGTCAAAGTATCGGATCATCAGTTTTACAAATGGACATCACACAAAGACACACCATAGACACAAGTCTATGATATACAAACTCGGTTTTGAAACAGATTAATACATCGCCGGAATATTAGGTCAGAAGTGCTGTTCTAATTCTATCTCGAGCGATTTCGTTTACCTATATTACAAGGAGGTATTTGTTTTCCAACTGTCGATTCGTTCATGAGAATTCAATTCTCTGAATGAATCGACATTATTAAGCCAAGATGCGTGTACGAAGGAACATTTTGTATGGCGTAGTGGACTTTTTGCATGTTAATAACACCAACTAGAGGCCTCGCAGCATATATGTTCCTATACATGGATTTACAAAGAATTCAGAGTAGAACATTTTATGTGAGTTTTGTGTGTCTGTGTCTGTGTGTCTGTCCCCCCCCCCCCCCTTATAACTTTTGACTCGCTCAATTCACAGAGCCCAAAATTTCAGAATATATAAACAGTTATAGGCCTACAAAACTTTTATACTCAAAATTGTGAATTTTTGTTTCAGTCAGGGGTTATCAACTTTTGAAATTTTGGTTTATTTTTCCATGTATCTCAGAAACCATAAAAGCTAGAACGCTGAAATTTGGTATAAACATAGACAAATACAAAATCTCAAATTTATTTTTTTTAAAAAATTCCAGAGTTTTTCAAACATTTTTTATTAAGAAAAATATTTTTTTTATGATAAATTTATGAGTTTAATTGCCTATATTTCCAATTTTTTTAAAAATATCGAAAAAAGCCGAAACACCCCAACTAGATAATTTAATTTTCTATAAATAAATATTAATATTGTAGAAGTAAATCTCAAATTTTTTTTAGCAATGTTTAGTTTTAGTGACTACATCACTTCATACAATTTGTATGGTAGTCGCCTATACACAATATGTAAGAAGACTTAATAGTTTGATACTTAAATCTCCAAACATAGATACATACCATCATGCTGTTTTCATATCCTGTGTAGGAAAAACAGACTGACCTCCATACTATCCTATCCTGACAAACATAGCTACATGTTTTATATAGAAAATAAAATATCTCCAAATAATTATTAATTTGTGTTGTTTATAGTTTGGTACGTATTCTTTGATTATGCATACTATCGCCATCGACAGTTGGATCTCATGTGTTACATGCAACTAGTGTTTAAATAATGACTTAGTATATAATGTTGTTCATAGAAGGACATACTATCATGTTAAAATGTAAATACCTACAGTTTCGTACTGTGAGATGTTTCATTACGTCCAAACACTTATTATACATACATGAGTAGGTACACATATATTATATACGTGCAGTGTAAACCATGTTTATTTTATTGTGCTTGAATTTGCTCAACATTATTCGGGATCCATGGGTACTTGTACACAAAGCATACGGTCAATGTTTGGCGAACATTACCCACGTGAATATCCGTCTTTATAATAATATATGTATACCGACTTACGGACAACTATATGTTAAAATCAGCAAACAGACTCTAGTAGCTACATTATAATATTATGTACTATACAGTACATACATATTCACTCGTATATAAATTTAGCGAGTCAGTAGTTCAAGAAAACTTTTGTTATGTGAACCTGTTAATTATACATATAATAAGCATCCTTGATTTTACAAAAACTTAGGGTCGTATTCAGTGGCGACTCTATATAAAGTGCGTTGGATCAATTGCACTACCAATTTTTAAATCATATATTGTAAAAAATAATATTTAAATATCTTTTAAAAATAATATTACGCTTTACTTTATTACTGTTATTTTTTCCAAAAAATTAATTAGTAAACACTGTCCATATACTTTATATCTTCGCGATCGATATAATATTATGTAACTACCGCAATACAAATATTATTAATTTAGTACTGCGTGCGATATTCATAACGCACCGAGTTAAAATTGTCTATTGTATAGCGTATGTATGAACAGACAGAGATAGTCCCGTATTAGATGAGGAAGAGATATTTGTACCTACTAGCAATGCATTCATTTCACAAATTATCATATCTTAGATGTACTTAGAATGTATATCTCTATCTCGCTCTCTCTAATATGTTCGCAATTAGTATTGAAACATGAATATTCGCGTGTTATCATTTTTCTTCATAATGTAAAGACTAGGTATACATGAGCATTGAGCATGCGCAATTAGAGTAATTTGTCAGGTTTTAGTCAGTTGAAACAAAACTTTGTTTATGTCATGGGGGTATAGTTTATATCGTATATTATAGCTTTTTACAAGATAATCTAAATCAATAAATATTTGTGTATAGTTCAGATATCTTATAGATTTAAAAACGAGTGTAATAAGTCTTCTTTTGAAAATAAATTGTGGAGGTCTTCCAAAACCAATGTTAAATATTAAACAACAATGCAAAATTAGAACTAAGAATTTTGTTCATGTTTTTAAAATGCAGTTTTATGATAAGGCATCATGGTTATGTGGTTGTGACAAATTAAATAGTTTATTTTGTTTTCCATGTTTAGGTACTATTCGATGGCGACTATATCTACTTGAATTATAAAAGGTGTTAATGATTTGGCTCATTTATCTGAGAAATTATTTCTTCACAAATTCATTTACGCAATACAATAAATTTATCTAACTTAGATACTGTTGACATTAGAACACAAATTAGATTATGGATATCGATCAATAACAAACAAGTGATTGAAGTTGTTGCCAAATATTCAGGAAAAAATTGCACTACCAAAAAATATCAAAAATACGATCTACCAGTCGCCACTGGTCGTAGTACGGGAGTTATTTAAGAAAAAAATAACAAAAAGTAAGGGTCCCGTACTGCGAGAATACTGCTTACAAAACCTCAACTTTTTCTTATATTTTTCTCTAATAACTTCCGTAATATGTGACCCTTAATATGTTTTGTATTAATTTATATCAACATATTTCATTGAGGCTAAGGTGAAACTCGCTTCCGAAAATATAGCATTTAATATAGAGCGTGTGCTATTATTTAGATGTAGAAACACCTAATTTGTTTATGTTTGCAACAACTGGTTCATTTGTTACATCTTCATGGTAACATAAAACATATTAAAATGTGCTAAGTTTTTAGTTATTAAAAGCTTATCTTTAAGACTCAATTAAGTAACTGTGTTTTTCCATACATCAGAGCGCCTAGGTTTTTTTCAAAAACTCTTTCATTTTTGATCTCTACCAAGTGCAAATACGCCCAATTAATGAAAATGGTAGTCACCTCTGGAGTGGCGCCCCCCAATACCTACTGAATACCCTCGATGCTGTACAACGGCGTGCTGTACGTCTGATTGACAACCCATTATAGACTGATGGATTGCAATAACTAGACCACAAAAGCAAGGTCGGTATTCTAAGTTCATTCTATAGATACTACCACGGGAAATGCTCAAAAGAACTTGCATCCCTGGTCCCTCTTCCACCCATTCACAATAGTCACTCGTTTTACTCAATCTCAACACCCGTTCATAGTAAACCTTCAATTTGCACGAACCAGTCGCTTTTCGAACTCTTTTATTAACACAGAAGCCCGGCTGTGGAACGATCTTCCGAATTCTGTGTTTCCACCTTCTTACAACCCGGGTCTATTTAAAACCCGAAAAAATATTTTACTGAGCATATTGCAAACCCTCCCCAACGCTACGTAGTACGCTTCTTCGGAAGAATATAATGGACCCAAATATTAATAGCTGGTATCCCCTACGTAAATGTTTTTTACATAGTATAAATAGCCCCCTGACCAGCTGGGTCATGCGAAAAATGCGAAGAAGAACAAGGGGCACAAATCTCCAAACACGCAATTGTTATTTTAAATCGAAAAATATCGAAAGTTAAAACAAAACGTACTCAATTAAAATATGTTATCAAAAATATATTATATTCAAAAGGAACAGTAATTTGAAATATATAAGTATTATTTAGTAACCGGAGTAAAGAATGTTGGATATATTATACTGTATGAGAGTTGAAGGTGCTCTGTATAAGGGGATCAGGTCAGAAGGTGGAAGAAGTAGTATGAGTGGCGTAGGAGACCACTCAACACAAATAGAAAGTACTTCTCATTCACCCAAGGGAGTTATAGTGAGATACTGTGTCCAGTGTGAATATACAGAGTTTAGTCAACATCCCCAATATACTTTTATACCAACCATCTTCAACACTTACACATATGGACAATGCGGACTCTAGAGATGACTATGTACACACAAGACTACACAATTTATTCAGACTTCAAGATGAGAATTTTCTTTGAAGGACGATCGAGTTCTTCAACTATATTCATTTTCTGAGGCAGAGTCGTTGACGTTGACTTGTATAACCTTTTTTTTATTTTCACACTATGATCTTTTTTTATATGTTTATAGATCGTAATTAGAGAAGGCTGAAAATTTGTATCAGTATAGAAAAACACAATATCTCTAACTTTTTTGTATGAAAAAGAACCAGGGTTTTTCAATTTAATTAAAATTAGAGGGCGAGGGTGTGTTCGATTCTCTCTCGGACTTTTCTCTCTCTCTCTCCGAATGAACCAGTCAGTAATCAGCTTTCCCAAATTATGTCCAAGATATCAGATACAACACTCAAAAAATGTAGTTGTTTAAAATAAATTATTTACTGCTAATAATAACCAAGCTACTTTGTTATTATAGTACCTGCAAGATTCGTTGCTTAAAACTGCTAAGTAAATAATCTACTGATTTTAACCCAGTAGCTTTGTTAACAATCTGTCGAAATTAATCTAGTTACTTGGTTAACAACGGATAACTTTGTATAATTAGCCAAGTAACCTGTCAAAAATTAACCTACTAGCTTTGTAATATTAGCCAAGTAACTTTCAAATTCGTATATCGTGTCAAATTTGAGAAATATTAATATTTTTATGTATGAAATGTCAAATTTGACAGATGTCGAATACAAAAAGTCCGTATAGGTACCTGTTACTCGGTTAAATTTAAACAAGTAGATTGCTATTGGCAACCAACTTCATTTTAACAGTATTAAATTGTCAGATAATAGCCAAGTGCAAATTTGTTATTTTTAATCATAAATTGGTTAATATGTAACTACCAATATGACTTTAACCGAGCCAAAAAGGTACTTTGCTAACTTCAGATTTTTTCAGTGAACTCTATTATATACTTTGGGTGCTACAAATGTGTAGTGTCTCTGGGGAAAAGTTGTCTATTTTGTGTATTGAATTTGTTTTGATTATTTTCTACGTTTTTCTTTCAGGTATTTGCAACAAACAACCAATTCTCCAGTGGACATGAGAGTCGGCATACATACAGGAGCAGTGTTAGCTGGTGTATTGGGACAAAGACAGTGGCAGTTTGATGTATACTCAAGGGATGTGGAACTAGCCAACAAGATGGAGAGCAGTGGAAAAGCTGGGTAAGACCATTTTAATAATTGTATTACAGAAATGTTCGACGTTGGATCATTGAAAATCATAGATAAAGTGTACATTCGTATTTTGTAAAATGTATTTTTTATTTGATTGTTGTAATGTGGTTAGTTTCACTTTTTACTGATCTAATGTATCAAATTTAAGTTTCAAATTATGTATGGCGAATGACAATTTTGATTTTCTTTGGTTTAAAAAAAATACATGTAGGTACGTAAAAGAATATAATATATGTCTTGTTGACGCTGATATGAAATTAAAGATAAAAGTGGACTGTATTTTTTGTAGTGCCGGTGATTAGTTGTAACCACTGCAAGGCAAAGGAAGGATATACGGAACTCTCACTTGATCCTTAGTCCTCTCCCTTGGTAGGATGATCACACTTTATACACACGCGCGCGGTGAGATTAATTTTATGGCGAGTTTGGAGAAACGGTAAAAAAGGTGGAAGAGATGCGGGATAGTCATGGTCTGACGCGGTCTGAAAGGATACTGTTTTTTTGGATGTAGGGCGGGCAATGATTGCAACAATTTTATATATGTCACTTCATATAATAAAAATGTAACAATTATCCCAATGACATATTGGCGCCAACATGTCTTTTTTTGATTTCATGTCAGAATGAATTTTGAATTAAATTTATGGCTCAAATTCCCACAACAATGGCTTTCTTAAATATTATAATTGGTATCTCGATTTCTACGAAAGCTGTGGAAATCTCTGCAGGAATCATTTCTATAGGGACAAAGGGAATTCAAATTCTTTTTTATGTGATTTCCGTTATTTCACACAATAACATAGCTTGTCGAAGTCACGCCGCGTCCAGATACATTTTTTGCTTTATTTTGTACGGGTTTATTTGTATGAGTCTCGTTGTCTCTTTTCAACGTTTATATCGGATTTTGCATCTTTTTAATCTTAATATGAATTCACTCGAGGATAAACAGACTTTTGTTGAGTGTTGATGATATCTTAGACAATTTCGACCTGTTGTTATGTCACCACCACCCGTTCAACTCCAGTGGGTACTTTATGATTTCGCCCCCTCGCAGAGCACTGGAACAATAATAAATTATCCACGTGACAACATTGAATATGATAGAATCGTTATATGATGCAAAGCATTCTTTCTTGAGGCCTTTGTATACCTCGAGCATATACTGCATATAGATATGATGTCAACAAATATGCACACTAAATTACCAACCTTTATGTATGAAACACGAAAAATATTATATATCACCAAATTTGTGATATACAAGATTTATTTCGTGAAGAAAAGGTAAAATTTAAAGTTTTTTTTAAAAGAAAGAAAAGTAATTAAGAGGGTGACTGCTGCACACGTACCTATTTTTTCAATTTGATATACCATCATTATTACTCAACGAATCATTTTGAAAAAAATAACCTAGTTATTTTGGATATTATTAAAGAGAAATATACCTTAACCTTTTGATTATGTTCTGTATATATTCTTGTAGGAAAATAATAAGCATACCCCGATTTTAGACATTTATCTTAAATTTCTAAAAAAATATAAGGTATAGAACAATATTTTTTTATAAATTAAAGAAGAACAAAATACCTAGAAAAATATGATATGACGTTGCATTAACGCATCAGGTTAAGTAAATAAACCAAAAAAACTTTTATTACGCAATGGCGCTGAATGGAAAATAAATGTTTCTTATGTTTATTTACTAAACCTGAAGCATTAATGCAACGTCACATCATATTTTTCTAGATATTTTTGTCTTCTTTAATTAAAAAAAAATATATATTACTCTACGCCTTATAGTTTATTGAAAATATATGATAAACGTTGAAAATCGGGGTATGCCATTATTTTTCTACAAGAATTTATACAGAACATTATCAAAAAAATAAGGTATATTTTTGTTTATTAATATCCAAACTATCTAAATTATTTTTTTCAAAACGATTTGATAAGAAATAATGATGGTATATCATATTGAAAAATAGGTACGTTGGCAGCAGTCCCCCCTAAAATATTTTAAAAAATCACCCAGTTGATTTTCAAATTTTCTTTCGATTGATATGAAAATGTTCTTCATAGGGCTTGTAGTTTATAGTTATTTACAATAAAAGATTAAATTTAATTTTACAAGAAAAGTAGATATTGAACGAATTCAAATTTTAAAAACTCACGCAATAGAATAAAGATATTGAAGATATTAGCTGTGGCAAATAAATGCTATTTCGGTATTCACCGACATCTCAAGTCCCGATTGTTGACACGAAATACCAAGTTGTTATTGTATAAAACATTGCTGCGACCAGTACTTGTATATGGTGCTGAATGCTGGGTTCTTAATAGGAAGGATGAAAAAGCGCTGCTGGTTTTTGAACGGAAGGTTTTGAGAAAAATCTTTGGGCCTCTTTGTGAGAGTGGAATATGGAGGATAAGGTACAACCATGAGCTGGAGAACCTTTACAGTGATCCTAACATAGTAAAATATATTAAAATACATCGGCTTCAATGGTTAGGGCACGTTCAGCGAATGGAGGAATGCCGAATCCCAAAGAAGATTCTCGACACACGACCGAAGGGGAGACGTGGTGTGGGGAGACCCAAGCTGCGGTGGATGGACGGCGTACAGGAGGATCTAAAGAGGATTGGCGTGACAAACTGGAGAATGCAGACGATGGACCGGTCTAAATGGCGAAAAATTCTGGAGGAGGCCAAGGCTCACAGTGGGCTGTAGCGCCAATGATGATGATGATGATGAGAATAAAGATATACCCAAACTTATCTTTTGAGGGTACTGGGATTTTTTTTTTGAATTTTTTTTATCAAACCTATTGTATGACACAATGTTGCCTTGTAAATTAATAGTGTTGACAATCTGGAATCGTCGTATGACAGGGACGAATTATTTCACTTTAAAGATCGATTTTCTATCAGATAATCTGGCGGTTTGTGTAAGAATTTCGTCAGACATTCATTATTCATTATTTTTCTGTAAACGAACCATATTTCTAAGAATCGATTTCTAAGAATTTCACATTACTTGATGCTGCAAGTGAACCGCAAAATGCTAGTAAAATAAAAGCAAAAAATGCAAACAAAACCTTCAAGAAATCATCTATGCAACAGAATATTATAATGAGTGGGTTGTGGCCAACGCTAAACTCTTCACTAACAAGTCATTCTATAAAGTATTCAAATTTTGTAAGGAAAATTTTCTGCATTTTTTCATGAAATGAGTTTGTTAGTATATTTTTTTTAAAAATATTCTATTAAGAAAACTTGATAATACTTTAATGCCATTTAATGAAAGTGATGTGCTTTTTTACCAATTTGAAAATAAAAATTTCAAATTTTAAGTTTCCTAAACTTGGGGTCACTTTGAAATATTTGACACTTAAAAAAAATTAGAAGTACCTACTCTTCAGGGGGGCAAGTCTTGTTCAATCGGCGAAATCAAAACCCTCACGATTACTCATATCATGGATATAATTATTATATGGAATTCTACAATATCTTTAGATATCATAGAACTTTATACGATAATTATATCCATGATATTGGTAATCACTAGGATTTTGATTTCGCCAGTCGAACCAGACTTGGCTCCCAGATATCATTCAAAATCTAATGGGGTCTAAGCGAGAATTGGATATACAAATTTGCAAAATTTGAAAGGAATCGAATGAGTACTTTAGTCTAAAATCGATAAAGTAAAATAAACACACCGTACATAGCACATAGCACACAGCACGCAGAACACAGCACATAGCACACACACATACAGATACATTGTGATTCAACTTTCAGAATACAATCTCAGCATGATACTAGTTGAAAATCTGCAATGAATAAAATAACCTTAAAAATTGAGAAATCATAACTCCCCACTATATCCCCTTGGGTTAGTGAGGAGTAAAAAAAATGAATGTGTTAAATATCACATAACAATTAATTTATTAGTTAATTGATAAATTGATCAACAAAGAGAAAAGCAAGTTAACAGTTTGATACAAACTAAAAATGATTCCGAAGCATAAAACCAATAGATGCAAATACTACGGGAACCTGAATATCAGAACTTTATACTTGAAAATAGGACAAGACACAAATTTGTGTACTTGATAGATAGACGAAATCTGACATTTGCGCAGCATCATTATTTTTTTTGGAAAAAAAAAAGTTTCAATGAACTTCCGCCTGAAATACGTCGAATTGAAAACCATAGGAAAATGATGACGACTGCGAAAAAATCTTTAAGGGGGTGGTTGTACAGGTTTAGTAGATTTAGGCACATATATTATGTATTTGTTTGTGACTTGTGTTGTTTCTATGGTGGTGGTTATTGTACATTCTCTAATGTAAAGCTGACTTTTTGACAATTATTTTTATGTACCTAATGTGATAGTAATTGATTAGGTGAGAAATGGATCCCAACCAATATACTATGTTTAATACATGCATAATTAATTTTGTATATGCTGGCAAAATCTTAATGTTTTCTCTTTTTATTTAACATTTTTGCTTAATCATTTAGTTGCACACATCCTCCCTCTTCACAAGCTAATAAGCTTTAAGAGGTAGGTTATATTGTAAACTTTATAATATAGAAATTTTGTATGTTCATATATTTTGTTATTTATTATTTCCATCAACGGCTAAATAGCCTTTTACAAGTACATACAAAATAAAATAGTACAAACACGTTTAATACATACATACAATAATATTATAAAATGAAAACATAAAGAGATGTACATATATATGTACGAAATACCTCTCAGAATATTTTTTGCATATTGCATCTAAACATTTTTAATGAAATAATACCAAAAACAAAAATTAATAAAATAAATAGCATAAATAAATTATATACCTAGGTATAAAGTAAATTCAAAAGTGTCATTAAAAAAGAAAGAAACATAAAAAAAACAGTTAAAAAATAAGCCATGAAACAAAATATAAAAAGAGATGCCTAAAAATATGTATATATATGCAATACACAAAATATGCAATACACAAAATATATAGATGCAGAAACAAAATTATATAAATAATTAAAAAAAAAGGATATAAATAATCAATAAACATCAAAGTAACGTAAAAATATATTACAATGGAGATAAAAAAAGAGTAGGTACCTTAACAAGTTAAAAGAGAGTCCCATACAATATACCATAAATTCAATATAAAAAAGTAAATAAAACTATAATAACACATTATAACGAAATAAAATTGACATTTTGCATCAAGAAATATTGATGCAATTAGTTTTTATATTTTGACAATGACAAGTAATAAATATTTATTATGGTATGAATAAAGGAATAAAAAATAATAATTTTACAGTCTGACGACGCCACGTATCTATAATTTACTGCTTGGTCTTGCGTTGTTCTTTCAAAGACTTTAATTGAATTACGAGTGGGATCCGAATTATATAACAAAAATGAATTTTATCCTTAATTAAGAATTTCTGCTACGGCTGAAACTTGAAATTACTTTCAGTATCCCATGGTCTTGTAAAGAAATGTTAAAGTTTAAGTTTAGTGCGAGTTTGCGAATTGGTCCGAAGCGATTTGAAAATTTCCAGGATGGAGTTGAAGTTAAAATCATATCAGAGCAAATTTATGTATTCGACAATCTGTATAAGATCAAGAACGCAATTTGGTTCATAACTTCTTTATACAAATGATTCCTTGAGAAACAGCAATTTCCAGAATTTTCACCAAAACTATACCATTTTTTGAGTATATGCAATTAAAAAAAATATTCGATTTACGTACACATTGGTACAAGCCAAAAATGAAATAATATTTCTGACGCAGTTCAGAAGTGACATCTGTCGGAGACACCGTCACCTCATTTATAAGGACTGTTGCTTTCATTGTTTATAAATAAACTAATTTCTCAATAGATGGCGTTACAAAAAAGGTTTCTTCGTTAGGTACACATTATTCAAATATAGGTATAGAACTTTCAAAAATTACATTGATAAGGGAACTTAATAAGAAGACATAATTGGTGAACGTTGCGCAAGCGCATAAATCACGTAGACCAGCCGATGACAGGTCCTAAGCCCTGTAGGTGCCTTGAGTTCCTGGTTCTTCCAAAATATCCCAACTTCGTCTATATTGAGATGCTTAAAAGTTTGTCAGTAAAAATATTATTTGGCTCCCGACGGAAAAAAATCCAATGTTTGCGTATATGCAATAAAAAAATATTCGATTTATACCAATTTAATGTGCTAGAAGAAGTAGATTATACCAAATCATACATTTTTTGTCATGTTTCAAAAACATGTTTCTGTTGTAAAATTAAATGAATCTAAGATCGAAAATATAATGAAGATGATTGACCAAAAATATACAAATGAGACGGAAAACGATTAAAAGATAATTTTGATGTGACGCCATTTAAGACAAACAAAAAAAATATTTGAATTTGAGTTTAATTAATCGTAAACCATACAGACTACATAATATAATCCCTGATTAGAGAATGTAGCGAAGTATCTCTTCGAAAAAACATTTTAATCAACTAATGAAATTTTAATTGAAAGAAATTGAAATCAGCGTGGATTGTTTCCTATGTTTTCATAAATTTGATCCATCAGTTATGTTGTCTTTTGTCTGTTTTTAAATGTGATTATATCTGTAAGATTGGGAGCCTATGGATTATTAGCAAATACAATACAATACAATGTCAAACGTATTTAAAATGTATTAGTGGCCAGTATTTTCATCTTTGAAAATTAATTTTTTGCTTTCAAAAGAAATCTGAAGCATCATTTCAGCTTACTTATACCAGGTCGTAACAAGGTAGAGAAAATCACTGTTAGCACTGAAATATCTGAACAAATACAACAGTCGCACTCATTAGAAATTTTTGGTAATCGTTGGCGAGTTTTTGCGCCGTCTTTATAAACGCATTGGTAATTTGATATTTTGTAATGAAAAATATATACCTATTTATTTATGTCTGTCTGCGTTTGAGATGTGGTGTTACAGACGCATGGCTAAAGTTTACTGGTCAGAACACATCAGCAACGACGAGGAACTAAGTAGCGTTGGAGAGACAAGGCAAATTATGAAAAGAATTGCCCGACAGAGAACAACTTGGATAGGCCACAACATCCGGCACCCAGGCCTGCTTTTTACCATCGTCGAAGGAATGATTGATGGGGGTAACTGTAGAGGTCGCCCCAGAAACAACTTTATAGACCAGATAATCGGTGACGTGCGCTGGAACAGTTACAAAGACATGAAGAGACTGGCGGACGATAGAGTTAAGTGGAAAGATCGAGTGTTTGGTGCAGACCAATCCTAGGATTGTGACCCAGAAGAAGATTTATTTATATATCTATGGATAGTCTGGGCCGTCTATGTATGGAGAATTTGATTTTTTTAACATATCTTAGCGAAAGGGGTCTCAAAAGTTGCGCATAAATATTTAGATTATAACTGCATTTTTAATTTTCTGATTCCATAGTACTTTTGGTCCTCTACTGATACTTGAAACATTGGAATTTATTGATTTTTCCGAACTTAATGTTAAAAATTTTATTCCGAGTAGAGAATTTTATAATTAACGACATACATACATTAAATCAACTGTTACAGGGCGGCTTACAGGTCTTCCGAAAGTGACCAATATTTACTCACTTTCAAATCAATGTATGGTGCGCGATACACTAGAACAACAAAACTAATGCTCTTATTAACAGTAATGAGATATTATTATAATAACTGTATTCTACGTTTTTTAACGACTATAAATAAATATTTTAATATTTTTAAACTTGAGGCTAAAAATAAAAAAAAATATGACTATTTTGAAAACTTTGACCTCTATAGGGCCAAAATTTGTACATAATTTATTTATTATTTTTATATTATTAATATCCAAATAGACAACTTTTAAGAACCCTTTCATTAATGGTTTCGAAAAATAATTTTTACGGCCCAGTCTATTGTAATGAAGAAGAAGACTTTACTTCTCAAAATAAGTAATGCATTAAAAACAAGTATGATGTGTAAGTTAACTTTTTATTTTTGTATAAAAGAATTCTTATGCATTTTTCTTTTTTAGGTGAGAAGAGACTGTTGAGGGATATTTTGTTTTTATTTTTTTAGCTTCTCGGGCAGCTAACAGGTTGGTACTATGTCACCAATTATGTCATTTCATAGATGGCGATGTTTTTTTTCAACTTATTTTCAAACGAAAAGATTTTCAAGATTAACATAATATGTTATAGAATAACAATCAAAAATTGCATTGATAGCGAACGTTGGTCAGCATTGCGCAAGCGCAAAAAGTGATCACGTAAACCAGCCGATGACAAGTCATAAGCCCTGTAGGTGCTTAGAGTTCTTGGTTCTTCTGCTTTTGGTTTCTTCTGCTTCTGATCTTGTCAACAGATTCTTACGTAGAATTCTTATTTAGCTGCTTAAGTATAATATTTCACCCGCAGAAATTTGAGTTAAATTAATTAATTTTTAATATTGCCTATTCTTTGAATAATTTATTACAAAAATATCCTAAAAGAACCGAAATGCGGTTTTATTAAAAAAAATGAGATAATTCGTATTTTTAAAGTATAAAATTCGCGAATAGAATCGGGTTTATCGCAAACTCGAATAATTCAGCCCCTCTTATTCAACTTGTCATTTATGTCATTTAAGCACAATAAAAGAAACAAGAGAATTAACTCAATGCATGGAAGTGACAGTTGGCTGTCACTTGACAACTGTCACATCCATACATTGATTTATCTTTTCTTGTGCTAAATGCCATGTTATCCAGCCAATCAGGGGGCCTAGACAATGTGTCATTTAGCTCAAGAAAAGATACAAGAAACGATAACTCAATGTATGGAAGTGACAGTTGTCACGTGACTGGCAACTGTCACTTCCATACATCGAGTTAAATTTTCTTGTTTCTTTTTTTGTGCTAAATGACACGTTGTCTGGGGTGGGAAGGTCTCTATTTGTAATAAAACTTTCAGCAAAATTCGTCACATGGCGGTAGTTATGTGATATGACTTGAAATATTTGTAAGTATAATGATGCTTACCGTAGCACTTGTCACGTTTGTGGTTAGTTGGTAATTGGGTCAGTGTCAAGGAGGTTTATTTGACGGAATCCAATTAAAATGAAGTGGTTTCAAGATTGTGTGTCGTGTTTTGGTGCAATATATGTACATACCTACAATAATTTTATCCTGAAACTGTATAATATCATTTTAACACCAGCTGTCTACTTTTTTGACATATACACTGTCAGAAAATATCAGACCAATAAATACATATACGCAAACATTGGATCTTTTTCCTGTCGGGAGAATGTTTTTTTTTTGACAAACTTTTTCTCAATATAGACGAAGTTGGAATATTCTAGAAGAACCAGGAACTCAAGACACCTACAGGGCTTACGACCTGTCATCGGCTGGTTTACGTGATCACTTTATGCACTTGCGCAACGTTCACCAATTATGCCTTCTTATTATTATTACATCCTAAAAGAAAAGCTTTCCGTCATAGTCTCGATAATGCCCTGATAAGGCGATATATCTATCGACGAGAAATAATTTAAATACATTGTATGTATAGTGAAAATCATATTATATTTATTTATTTATTTATTTAGATTCTCAGGTAACTAACAGGTGCTATTTCGAATAAATATTTAACACGCACCCAATAACAAGTTGCCACATTCTGGAGACTTACGATATTTATCGTCTCACAGATCCTGACTGAAAACACAATTTTAAAAACTGTGTCTCCACCAGGAATCGAACCCGGGACCCTTGGATCAGCAGTCAGATACCCAACCAACTGAGCCACGAAGGCTAACATGTTTAAATTACATATTGATCGTATTTAAATGTAAAATGGAATAACACCAAAATAAGTAATCGCCAACTAATTACTATTCCATACCATCACGCCATTTCCTTATTTGGGGTAGGCAGAGAGAACCGAACGCCAGACTCCTCTCTCTTGACATACATTTCTCGCTTCATTCACGTCCATGCATCTTGTCATACACGCTCTTCTATTATTTTTACTTGTGATTACAATTTTTTTCATTGGAAATATTCTTTATCTATATTACATGCACTGTTTCTTAAAAATGCCCTCTTTTGAGGCATTATTGTTTTCTTTATCAATTCATATTAGTCACCTTTCATTCCGATTTTTCATTCATTATTTGAATAAGAAACAAACAAATTTTAAAGTTTTTATTAAATACATCATTATTTCTTCTTCCAAAAAAATAAGTATATGATATTTTTATTAACAATAACATCTCAATAGAGACGAAGTTGGGATATTATAGAAGAACCAGGAACTCAGGCACCTACAGGGCTTACGACCTGTAATCGGCCGGTTTACGTGATCACTTTATGCGCTTGCGCAACGTTTACCAATTATGCCTTTATTTAGTTCTATGCTATTTTTGAAAGTTCTATATATTTGAATAAGTGTATACATTTCAACTGAATAATACGAAATTATACTATTGCCATCTATAAATATATGAATGGTGCTAGTAATTTGATTTTAAATTAAGAAAGCTTTTAACGACTTGGTTGAAATTGAATTAACTAGCCGGGGCTTAAGTCAATTAATAATAAACGGTAGATATCCCTCACTCATCTGCCCTCAATTTTTATTAATCTTACCCCGGAGACAACTGATTTATAGAGCAACGATTTTAATCCATGTACGTGAATATCTTTTAAAGTCAATTATTACATAATCCATATATAAGCGGATATCTTGTAGTGACTGTAGTGACATAGAAAAAGCAGATTAGTTAAAAAGATTTTTTTTTTCAGTTTATTTGACCTTCTTGGCCACAAATAAATATGTGTTGTAGCTCGAATTTTTTTATAGTTGCATATTCGTAAATACTCTTTTTTTTATTCAATCAATGATATTTTCGATTCGGCAATATTCGATTTACATACACACTACCCCATATTCAGTAACTATTGTAACTAAATTAGGAACGTTCTTAAATTGTAGATTTTCGATTTACGGTCTTATTTCAGCGTTATAAAACATAAACTTGGACTAAATGGAATAGGATCGTACCGATTTTGGCCGGAACGTTCTTAAAAAGTTACTGAATTAGACTTATTATGAAAATTATGAAATTTTCATCATTTTCATAATTATTCAAAATACGTCTAATTTAGTAACAATTTAAGAACGTTCCGGCCAATATAGGTACGTTCCTATTCCATTTAGTGCAAATTGATATTTTATAACGCTGAAATTAGACCGTAAATATACAATTTTAGTATGTTCCTATTTCAGTTACAATGGTTACCGAATACGGGGTATTGGTTCAAGCAAAGCCAAAAAAAAGCAAAAAATGAACTTAAATTTCTAGCGCAGTTCAGGGGTGACATCTTTGCGAGACCATTGTCACCTCATGTAGATATAAGGATTGTTGCTTTCAATGTTTACAAACCAATTTATCAATAGATGGCGTAACAAAAAAGTTTCTTAATCACTTCATAGATGGCTATAATGTTTTCAGCATTATTCAAACCAACATATTTTCATGATGATAATATAAAGAACTTTCAAAAATTGGATTGATAGTGGACTCAATAAGAAAGCACAAATGGTGAACTTTGCGCAAGCGCATAAAGTGGTCGCGTAAACCAGTCGATGACAAGTCGGAAGCCCTGTAGGAGCCTTGAGTTCCTGGTACTCCTTTAACATTCCAACTAAGTCTCTTTTGAGATGAATATAATTAACATAAAAAACGTAGTATGTAGCATTAAATAAAACATTATAAGCATTATAGATACACTTTAATATATTCCAAGATCATGTGACGTACAGACTTACGTCATAGTAAGTACTGAAATTATTTATTTAGTTGAAAGAGATTGTGCCATAACAACGAACACACCATTGAACACTTTATATAAAAAAATATTAAATCATAATAATACCCAAATCAGATTTATCTAAATGTACAGACAATGATGAAATGATATTCAGTATTACAGGAATACTCCCAGATAACAAATTATACACTTATTGAGTCATATTAAATCATTACTTCTCTAATGAATATAAATTACCTGTAAAAAATATATATAATTCCAGACAAGTTGTGCATAATAAATTGATAATTCCCAGATGGACGGTGAAAGGACCCTGAAAGTAAGCATACCGAAAATATTTAACACCCTTCCAAGTGGTATGGATAAACTTGATAAAATATCCTTAAATAAAACTGTTTTTAAAAAAAATATTGTAGAAATTAATTAAAAACATTTGACTCATATATAAGTAGTAATTAAATAAAAACATGTATCCCATATTATCATTTTAATACTGTAACTTAAGGAATGTAATATGTACTTGACCTTTTTGTATGGGAAACTCACTGATAGCCTGTAGGCTAGTGAGATCCCAATAAATTATTATGATGTAAAACATTTATGAAAATATAATAAAAAAATCTAATACGCCTGTTTTTTTGCAACGTGTATAACACCAAAATGTGATTTGCCTTAGCGGGTTTTATTAAATTTTAAAAACTTCTACTAAATACAAATCCTTAAAACAAAAACTTGAACCAAAAAAAACTTTAAATACTTGCCATTTTTGTATTGCAGAACAAATTGAGGAAACCCAAGTAGATATTTGTACTGAAATAAGGTTTGTTGGGTTCATAGAGACATTTTGTGCCGTTTAAATAAACAAACATACATTTCTTATCTCATTACTAAATCTTTCTGTAAACACGAGAATGGGCCCTATCTGTAAACACGAGAATGGGCCCTATCTGTAAACACGAGAATGGGCCCTATCATTTTACCGGTTTAAAGTTAAAGCATCCAATTAAAATTCATACTAATTATATTCATGTTCAAACAGTCGAGACACGTAGCCGTCGTCTAGAAACTTCCAACATGACATTCCTGAATTTCAACTAACCATGGATTCAGCAATGAAACATTTTATGCAGATTTATGAATTTAACATTAATATTATTTTAGTTACATTGTAACTGATAAAGAGACTTAACTAGCGCTCAATGCCATTTCTTTGAGATGCAAAGCGGCATATAATATACTGTAACCACTGTATATGGTTTTTTAAGCTAACTTGTCTTTTTTATATTACGCATGTTGTGGGAACTATTTTGGCAAAATACTGATATTTGTTATTGTTTTTAGTTATCCATTATAAATTGTTGTATGTTTCCCCTTAAATAAAAAAAATAAATACATAATTAAATAAATTAAAAATAAATAAATAAATAAATAAATAAATAAATAAATAATTAAATAAATAAATAAATAAATAAATAAATAAATAAATAAATAAATAAATAAATAAATAAATAAATAAATAAATTAATAAATAAATAAATAAATGAATGAATGAATGAATGAATGAATGAATGAATGAATAAATAAATAAATAAATAAATAAATAAATAAATAAGTAAATAAATAAATAAATAAATAAATAAATAAATAAATAAATAAATAAATAAATATAAATAAATAAATAAATAAATATAAATAAATATAAATAAATAAATAAATATAAATAAATAAATAAATATAAATAAATTAATAAATAAATAAATATAAATAAATAAATAAATATAAATAAATAAATAAATAAATAAATATAAATAAATATAAATAAATAAATATAAATTATATAGAGCTCATACCACGTTTGCTCAAAAACATTTTGATTTTATTTTGCCTCGTATTTTAAACATATTTACAAAAGAATTGATTGGTTCTGAGATATATAATATAAAATCACTAAGTGCTATGAAAAATAAACTATCTTCTTGGATTCTCAACAAAGGTAGAATGAACATTGAAGATATATTTTTTTAAATTATGAAATGATTATAAAACCGTGATGTTATAGCTTATATTATAATTTGTATTTTTGATTTTTTTTGATATGTTATAATTATATATTAGACATAAATGGGTTACATAAGTAAAGACTGTGTCAGTTAAAATGAATTGTAAAGCTATTCCGACACAAGCACTGCTTAGTGGAATAGTTCTTATCCACTGGATGTTGGTACTGATAGATTGTATTCATTTTGTCAGTGCCAACATGTTATACTAAATTGTCAATTTTTAAAATATTTTTTTTTTGTTCTATGTTTCACTGTCGTATTGTTGTAATTTTTTATGTATGGTTATTGTGAATTTAAATAAATAAATAAATAAAAAATAAATAAATAAATAATTAATTAATTAATTAATTAAATAAATAAATAAATAATTAATTAATTAATTAAATAAATAAATAAATATATAAATAAATCCAACTGACGAAGCTGTCTTAACAGAGCGACAAAGTTTCAACCCAAGATTCGCGAGATTTTGTATTGCTAGGTGTACATTTTTCATGGTTTTTCATCTTTGAATATGTATAAAATACGTATTTAGTAATATGCTTATTGTGGAAGAAAATCGTTTTGTTTATATTATTTGCACAAATTAAAGTGGGTTTGTGGCCAAGACGAAACTCTCCAGTGGATATTTTTTGTCCTTGAAAGGTTGACAATATCTAAATGCACTTCTATTAGATTCCTTAACAAATATTGTTTTTTTCAGAGTACATTTTTTTATATTACACCATATACACAAAAATATTGACACGATACCTGCTAAGAAAAAGTTTTTTTTATAATGTTGGAATCTATCAATTCATGATAGCAACTCCATAATCATATGGAATTATAACGAAAAAAACATAATTTTTCGTTCTATTTAATTATGTTCGCAAACGCGACTCCCATTCACCGGTATCGCTCAATGCCGAGCATCATCAGAATGAATATTAGTGGTGAAGACCATCTTTATTTAGATTCAAAACGAGGATAAGAATAATGGAGAACGAATGGAAAATATCAAAAAAAATAGAAAACTGAAAAGACTTATGTTAAGGAAGTATCTACTTTAAAATTAAAATGAACTAAATAAAATAATGAATATATAAATATTGTATTGAATGAACAGCAATTAAGAATGTTATGAATGTTTTTTTTTTATTTTTTTTTTCTCGGGCAACTAACAGGTACTATGTCAAATATTAATTTAGCACGCACCCAATAACAAGTTGCCGCATTCTGGAGACTTATGATGTTTATCGTCTCACAGACCCAGACTGAAAACACAATCATAACTGTGTCTCCACCGGGAATCGAACCCGGGACCTTTGGCTCAGCAGTCAGATATCTAACCAACTGAGCCATGAAGGCCGACATAAGTATTTACATGTTTATGTAAATACTTTGAATAATGGTTAACAATAAAGCCCAACATTGACTATTCTAAAGGTAATCTTCTTCTTCTTCTTCTTCTTCTAGGTCACAATCCTAGGATTGGTCTGCACCAAACACTCGATCTTTCCACTTATCTCTATCGTCCTCCAGTCTCTTCATCTCTTTGTAACTGCTACAGCGCACGTCACCGATTATCTGGTCTATATAGTTGTTTCTGGGGCGACCTCTACAGTTACCCCCATCAATCATTCCTTCGACGATGGTAAAAAGCAGGCCTGGGTGCTGGATGTTGTGGCCTATCCAAGTTGTTCTCTGTTGGGTAATTCTTTTCAAAGTTGCCTTGTCTCTCCAACCTTAATTAGTACCTCGTTGTTGCTGATGTGTTCTGACGAGTGAACTTTAGCCATGCGTCTGTAGCACCACATCTCAAACGCAGACAGACGTCCCGTTTCACGTTGGCTGACCGTCCATGTTTCGCAGCCATATAGCAGTACATTCTTTAGTCGAGAAAAAGAGAATAATACATCACATATTCAAAATACACAATCACAAGAAACAGAAAAAGTTACAGAATTAATAAATACATTGCCTTTTATCAGTTTGTAAGCATTTGTGTGTATGTATATTACACTTTGAAGATTTAAATCAATCAACCACATCATACATTCTCGATAAAGTCATTATTTTAATTTTTTTTTGCTTATGTACGTGCGTATTTATATTTACGTCTCTATATTCCGTTTTATTATAAGTTAATATACAAATACTGCGGTATTGCTTGCTATATACAGAATCCATTTCCATTCGTGGAAATTAAACCTCTACTATGGTTATCGTTTAAAGTATTAATTTCAATGCAAAAACAGGCGGTTTCATTACAGTGCCTTGGGGCGTTACTGGAACTTCCAAATGTGGGTGGGCTGTTAGCTGTACATAAGCTCGCGTATATTTCATTGCTGTGAAAACCAATAAATGGAGTATCTACTGTAAAGGGTAAAAATATATCCCCGAAGGCTGTACCTACTCCGGATGAGAATAACAACAAAATAAACATTTTTATTTCACAGCAAAAACAGTAATTGGAGGAGGTGAATTCAGACACGAAAAGAAATTGGCATTTGTTGAACATGATATCAAATGGTATGGTCTCGTTATTTTGATTAGTATTTAAGGGGCCATATAAACCTAAACACCTCAATTTCAAATCAAATCCCTCAAATATGTTAAACAGTGTGTTTCTAGAAAAAATAGTATAAGTGTTTTCAACATTTCTCTAATTTTTAAATTCAGCCTAAATTCCCATTAAAAAAATATTCAAAATATCCTTTTTTACAGCATTTTTTTTTATTATTCCATAACTATGTGTCGTAGAGAAATAAATCTTGTACATGCTAAAAGAGTGCGTAAAATCAAAGTGAATGACCGATAAAGTTTTTTCATTTGAACTAAGGTTTGTTCTTAAAATGCAAAAAAAAACGACAAACTTGGGGTTTTCGATAATTTAAATCACATATAAACCTCTTTTAACGCACGCAATAGTTACCCTTACTAACGTGTACCTTCATAGTGCATTGGGCGGTTTTAATATATCATGTTTTCAGTCACTTGGTTTAGCGTTATATGTCCTCTTAAGTGTAATTGTTCCGACGCGCAAACGAATTATAAAGCATCGTCCAACTAAGAATATTAGAGAAATTCGACCAAGTGGTTCATTATGAAAAATCGTATTGCTCATTATGAAAAATCGTATTGCTCATTATGAAAAATCGTATTGCTCATTATGAAAAATCGTGTGGTATAAACGTGATATAGGTATTTCATAAGTCACAATCCAATCAATTTGAATATATCTTCATGTTTTTTTTTGTGTCGGTCCTAACTAGGGATTGCAATTGCTGAATCCTGCATCCAGCGCAATCCAGCTTTGTGGATCCGAAATATATTATTTTTCCAAATAATGGCGTAACAGTTTAGGTTGCTTTTCTATGTACTTACGATTACATTATTACTCGTAGATTTCTTCTATGGTTTTTGGCATGTCTATGGTTATTCGGAGTTCATGTACAAAATCAACGAGATCGATTGACGATTAAGCGAGTTGATCGTCAAGCTGTCACATGTCTCATTTCAATGAAAACAAGTTTATTTTGATCGTTTTGGGTAAAAATGTAAGATATGAGTTTAAATAAGTGTTAGTGATGTTTTCGGATATTGATTTACTTCTGTGACGTTGAAATTATCGCTACATTTCATCATTTATTCTTCATTTTTATTTTAAGTGTAAAATAAAATCAATTTGAATTTCTTTGCTTTGTATGAATCGGATTTCATTCAAAGGTTTTGCTTACAAATCAATGTTTTGTTTTAATTTAAAGAATTTGGAAAAGATTACAATGGAAACGTATAAATAATGTTTATCTGATTTTTCAAAACATATCTTGATTCACAACATCAATGATTTTCATGATATATTGAAATAAATATTTCCTCAGAGAACTGCTCATATTCATATATTTTTACAAATTACTTATATATGTGATAACGGAATTATGTACTCGTTTTTAAATTAATAGCGTTTTGTAGTGTGAGTTATCAAAAAAAGATTTCGACATGATTTTTAATAAATACACGAGATAATGTAAATTCTATTTTATTTATACAAGCTCATATTTTAACTTATTTTGAGAAATTATTTTGATAGATGAGGTAAATGTTAATAAAATATACGAAATAAAGATAAGAAATATTTATTTGTCATGTTTATAAAAATTAATAAGACTATTCATAATAATATAATGATGCAATAAAACATCTATGAAATATATTTTCAGTTTATTTATTAAGTTACTTTCTGTTTTGGCATCCTTGATTTGATCACTGCCGACATCTGAAGATAATCTTTTCTGCTTTATAGAACCACTTATTATAAAACTAGTCAATATAACCGTTATATTGACTAGTTTTACCAACTTAATGAAGGTACCTACTCTGTGATCTAGAGACGACCCAAGTGTGTGATGACACCTAGACAGTTATTTTACCAACTTAATGAAGGTACTCTGTGATCCAGACGACCCAAGTGTGTGATGACACCTAGGCAGTTATTTTCTCTGACACAGCTTTTGAATGTACCTACATACATATAGTAGTGCTAGGTCGTTCAAAGCATTGTAAAGTCAATTTGCCATGTAAAATACAACCTGAATAACTCATTTAGAAAAGGCGTTATTCGACATCGTTTTTCTTTTCATCATCATTTTGAATCAAAATATAAATTGAACAACTGAAAAAACATAAATCTTTTTCTTCGAATAGGATTTATTCGAGCTAACAATCTTTTATGTTGAAATATTTTTTTTTTATGATAATGCCGTCTATATTTATTTAGCTTTAAAATATGGCTGCAGATTATCTGTTGAAAGCAGAAGTCACGCCATTTTTATTGAAATGGCTTTTTATATTTATCGTAATCTTGAGATGCTTGTGTAAATAAACATGTTTTTTTGTAAATTATGTAACTAGAGTACGTTTCACTTAAAAGTGCACTTCACGGTACATATAAGGACTTTAGTATTTCGCGAGATTAGTCTTGACTTGAGATGTTTGAGAAGCCCGTATTAACATCTATTAGCCATTGCAAGCCTCGCTTTAATTTCAATGCTAATGTTATTGTTCGAGGTTACCAATGATACCAGGTAGGAGAAGAATACAACCGATTCTACCCAATGTTCACCCACCAATATCTTCTCATTTCCTCTCGTTGGAGTATTATTTTGATGAGCTTTCTTCGCTGACATATATTTAGTCTTGAGGCCAATATCATTTGTGTGACCACATCTGATTCTTAAAATCGGATAACATGGCAAAGAATCACAACTGCCTAAGTGGAAATTGAAGAGTTTGATGATATTCTAATGGATCTCATGATCAGTTCTTAATCAAATTTAAATTATACTAATTGGAAGATACCCTCTTTCTAATGAAAAACGAATCATCGAAATCGAATAAAGCAGAAAAAAGGAATTTATAACCTCTATTTTTTTAAGTTTGAAGTAAAATTATACTTTTAAGGACACATATATAGTGCTATTTTATAATTCAAAGACCTATTGCTTATTTTCTTGTTGACTTACAAAAAAAAATAGTTTAATTTATAATTATTGAAAGCGCTCAAGCTTTAAGCACCCTAGACATGTCATTGTGAGGAAATTAATTTCTCTTTTTAGAACCACTATCGATCAAAGGTGGCCGCTTGGTTTTTATTATGTCTTTGTCCATTTTCTCAAAAGAGTTGGTTCTCTGTGATCAGACGACGATTTCAAGTGCCCTATCCGACCTTATTTTCAATAGAATAGTTCATTGATCTTTAGTACCAGGTCATTCAAAGTATTGAACTGCATTTCTGGATATTTCATCTATTAAATAAATTATATAGAAGAGTTAAATAATTTCCATGAAAATGATGCACCATATCCTTCACGAACGAGGCAAAGAGAACTAACGCCACATTTTTCGATGTTGGCAAGCAACTATCGTCTCGTTTAAGTTCTCGCGTCAAAACTTGTAATTTCTTCTATATTTTATGGTCTTTTCTTACATCATTTTTTCTAACTGACCAGTGTTTCGAGCCCAGATAAGAAGTAATTCCATCGTTTTCTCGGACGTCCTCGGTTTCTTTTCTATTTCTGTTAATTTTGTATATTTTTTTTATCAGGCGACTTTAATTCATTCTTTCCACGAGGCAAAACCAAATCAATGCGTTCATATTCAACCTATTCGTAACATCTTCTTATGGTTTTTCTTCTTCTCCCTCGCTATATCACAACTCTCTGCCTGTGCCGACTGTTTGGTTCAGCTCTCCTCGTCCTTAAATTAAAGTCCCTTCTTTCCTGTACTGTCACCTAGGCAATGTCTCTGCAGTTGGTTTCATCTTTGCACAATCCAGGAATTCTTTGGTCTTTATCTGGATATAAGTCGAGGAAGATCCATGGTTTAATTGTGATTGTTTAGTTTGGAGCGACTGCTTCCAACGTACCTATTGTTTTCAATTTGATATTACATCATTACTACAAAACGAATCATTTTGAAAAAAAAAACAATAAGTTGGTTTGGATATCAATAAATAAAAGATATACCTTAACTTTTTAATTATGTTCTGTATATATTCTTGTAGAAAAATAATGAGCATACCCCCATTTTTGACATTTTACTCATATTTCTAAAAAAACTGTAAGGTACAGAGCAATATATTTTTTTTTAATTAAAGAAGAACAAAATATCTGGAAAAATATGTTGTGACTTTGTATTAATTGTTTATTGTTTATTGTTTATTGTTGTTTATCGTCCGTAGACCCTAGCTCGGGTACTTGGACTCGTCACTTTTACACTCATAGTTTTAGAAAATATATAAAAATATAATGGACAATTTTTTATAGTCAATTCAATGCTGAAGTGAATGTAAATGGTTCACTCCAGCATTTCGTCCACAGAATAAAAAGATTTATCAACGAGGTACGTCTTCACTGCTCCTCGAAATTTATCATAATTCAGAGACTTGATTCCTTCCGGCAGCTTGTTGAATAGACGCACACTGAGACAAATAAAGCTTTTAGATAATTTTGCTAATCTGTGCTCCACGGGTCGGATACTTCCCTTTGAGCGAGTGTTATAATCGTGATATTCCGAGTTCAGAGGGGTGTTGGGCATGTTTTTGCGTGCATATAGTAGGCATTCATAAATATACATGCCAGGAAGTGTGAGTATGTCTAATTCTTTAAAATAATCTTTGCACGACTCCCTTGACCCCATGCTTTTCAATGCTCTAATTGCACGTTTCTGAAGTATAAAAATTCGGCTCCAATCAGCCCCTCGGCCCCAGAATAAAATTCCATATGACATAATACTCTGGAAGTAAGCAAAGTATACAGATCTAGCTGCCACTTCGCCACAAGTTTCCTTAATTTTTTTTATCGCATAAATTGCTGAGCACAGCTTCTTAGATATTGTCTCAATGTGAGGTGTCCACTGCAACTTTGCGTCAAGTATGACTCCGAGGAATTTTATGTTGTCTGCCACTACCAGTTTTCGTTGGGAAAGGCCAGACATAACTGAATCATTTTCAACGTGTCTTTTCAAGGAGAAGTGAATTGCACCCGTTTTTGTCACATTTAACGCGAGTCCGTTATCTCCGAACCACTCACCCATCCCATCTAGTATCTCTAAAGCATTGCCAAGGGTAGTTTCCTTGTTTTTGCGTTCCTTTAGTACTATAGATGTATCATCAGCAAACATTATTATTGCCTGGTCTTTAGAGATACAGTTTGGTAGGTCATTTATATATATTAGGAATAGTACTGGCCCTAGTATGGACCCCTGCGGAACCCCACGATTTACTAGAGCTCCGTTGGACCTAGCACCATCAATCTCAGTTACTTGTTGACGGTTTTCGAGGTACGATTTAAAAAATCTATTTTCATTATTGCATATTCCGTAGTAATTAAGTTTATTGACAAGGATGTCATGGTTAACGCAGTCGAAAGCCTTGGAAAGATCGCAGAATATTCCATAAGCATCCGACCTATTATCCAGTGACTCAAGGACCGTTTGAACGAGAGATGCTACACCATCTGATGTGCTCTTGCCCCTTTGAAAACCAAATTGTTGGGGGTGTAGTATATTATTTTCGACTAAATAGTGGGTGAGCTGCTCGGCGACAATCCTCTCGAATATTTTGCTTAATACAGGCAGTATTGAGATCGGCCTATAGTTACTGGGGTCTGCTCTGTCACCCTTCTTGAATATTGGAATAGCTCTTGACATTTTAAGTTTTTCCGGAAATACACCTTGTACCATGCATCAGGCATCAGGTTAAGTAAATAAACCAGAAAAACTTTTATTTCGCAATGGCGCTGATGGAAAAATAAATGATTTTTAGGTATCTTTACTAATACTGAAGCATTAATGCAATATCACGACATATTTTTTCCAGATTTTTTGTCTTCTTTAATTTAAAAAAAATATAAAGCTCTACGCCTTATAGTTTATTAAAAATATAAAATATACGTTTGAAATCGAGGTATGCTATTATTTTACAGAACATTATCAATAAGTTAAGATATTTTCTTTATTAATACCCAAACTATCTAAATTATTTTTTTCAAAACATTTTGATTAGAAATAATGATGGTATATCAAATTGAAAAATAGGTACGTTGGCAGTAGTGGCCCTCTTAATGTCTCATTCTTTTATCAAATATATTCAAAATAGTCTTGTTTGGTAAACAAAATCTGTCGATAAATATTCAACATAACATTAATTTTCTTTGTTTCATATAACTCTCGCTGTAATCTTTGTTGAAACAATCCGTAGCGTAGGATGAAAGAACTAATAAGATTAAGCCCGTCAAGAATGCCCGTCAAAGAAAACTAATTTCTTAAATTACAAAAAGGGATTAACTATGGATGGAGAAGATTTCTCAAGAATTTCACATCGACTTGAAAGTATGTTTGTGTTATTTTCTAGCAGCCATATTATTTTATACTAGTTGCAGGTAACACATGAGATCCTACTGTCGATGGCGATAGTACAAAACTTAAATACAAATTAATAAATATTTTAAGATATTTTGTACTCATGTATATAACATAATAACATGTAGGTATGTATGTCAGGATATAATAGTATAGAGGTCAGTCTGTTTTTCCTATCCAGAATATGAAAACAGCACGATGGTATGTACCTATGTATATTTGGAGATTAAGTAGGAGTGAGATATTGAGTAGTGTTTAGTAGTGCATGAAACGATATCGTCACTAAATTCAATTTAAAATAAATTTTAGAAAAAGTTTAAGATGTACTACTACAATTTTAATGTTTTATATAGAAAATTAAGTTTTCTAGTTGGGATGTTTCGTTTTTTTTTCGATTTATTTGAAAAATTGGAAATATTGGCAGTAACACACATAAATTTAACATAAAAAAGATGTTTTCCTTAATAAACAAGGTTTGAAAAACCCTGAAACTTTTTTGAAAAAGAAAATTTGATATTATTTATTTGCCTATATTCATACCAATTTTCAGCGTTCTAGCTTTTATGATTTTTGAGATATATGGAAAAATAAAGTAAAAATTCAAAGGTGATAACAACTGACCGAAAAAAAAATTCTATATTGTGAGTATAAAAGTTTTGTAGGCCTATAACTTTCTATATATTCTGAAATTTTGGATTCTGTGAAATGAGCGGATCAAAAGTTATAAAGGGGAGACGGACACAACACACACAGACACTAAATGTTCTACTCTTAATTCTGAGTAAATCATAGCATATATTATTATGTTATATAAGCCTCTAAGTTCGTGTTTTTTTACTTCAAAGTTAGAAAAACCGTGAAAAATATAGACCCTGCATACAAATCTCGCGTATTTTGGCTTGATACTTTCTCGATATGTAAAGAAAAATAAAATCTCTTGAACAAATCGACAGTTGGATAATGTTATTTGTTTAAACACGAGAAATATTCACTGTTTATGGACAAAATATGTTTAAGAGTTTATTAAATTTGGAAGATACAACCTTTCATGTTTGCTCTTCTTATAAATAACCTCAACTTCGATCTCTAAAATGGTTTATCTATGTCAATCTGGAAAAAGTTCACGTGTAAATGATCCATAGAAAAAAAGTTTCTGTGCACTTAAGCATAGATTATTTTTGTATTAAAGGGTATAAATAAATCCTTGAATAATGTGAATGATATCTTCCCTGTCTTGACAAGCGCTAGACAGCTCCTCCAGTCGTTATATGTAACCTATTGTGATGAGCTATCGCATTATTACGAGATTTTCAAGGTTATCAATAGCCCTTTTGGTATGGCTTCTAAAATAAGAAGGATCCGCTATAAACAGATTGACGACAGTCGATCTTTAATCTGTAGATCATTTGATATGGACATATTGTTTCTTAATTATTTATTATTCATACTGATATTAAATTAATATTATATCAAATAATAAATAAATTTGGAATGGTAAAATAAAACCAAAGTTTTCAGTTCTACTAATTTAATGACACTGACTAGTTTCGGTCATCCAGTGACCATTTTCAAAGTGTGAAAAAACAAGAGGTGGTTGGTGTTTATATAATATCTGGTTAAGGGGTTTGCAACATTTTTTTTTTTTTTGTTTATTTATTTATTTATTTTTTTTTTTTTTTTATTTATTTATTTATTTATTTTTTTTTCTCTCTCTTTTTCCGTCAGTTCAATTAGTGTTGCTAGAAAGAACTGACAAAGAAAACTAGCAAACAAAGCGGAGCGTACAAATACAAAAAGAAATTAAATAATTCATATTGCAAAATTATTGAATGCTGCTGGAACATGGCATGATGGTGTCTGTATCTATTATTGAAGTTCTGTGACCAATGGTTGAGAACAGCAATGTAAGGATTAACTGTGTACCTGTAACAAAATATATTGGGGCAGTAAAATTCAAAAGCATTGAGTTGTTTGTTTACATAATATATAATGATAAATGGTTGGAAATACCAAGTAATCAATAATAAGGAATGGTATTTCCAACCATTTATCATTATATATTATGTAAACAAACAACTCAATGCTTTTGAATTTTACTGCCCCAATATATTTTGTTACAGGTACACAGTTAATCCTTACATTGCTGTTCTCAACCATTGGTCACAGAACTTCAATAATAGATACAGACACCATCATGCCATGTTCCAGCAGCATTCAATAATTTTGCAATATGAATTATTTAATTTCTTTTTGTATTTGTACGCTCCGCTTTGTTTGCTAGTTTTCTTTGTCAGTTCTTTCTAGCAACACTAATTGAACTGACGGAAAAAGAGAGAGAAAAAAAAAAAAATAAATAAATAAATAAAAAAAAAAAATAAATAAATAAATAAATAAACAAAAAAAAAAAAAAATGTTGCAAACCCCTTAACCAGATATTATATAAACACCAACCACCTCTTGTTTTTTCACACTTTGAAAATGGTCACTGGATGACCGAAACTAGTCAGTGTCATTAAATTAGTAGAACTGAAAACTTTGGTTTTATTTTACCATTCCAAATTTATTTATTATTTGAAATGGAGTTCTACCAAGAATTGTCCGTAGAAAAGTTAAAAAAAGTTAATATTATATCATTTAACGGCAGTCAAATTCAAATAAATCTATAACGTGCATTATATTAAGTAGGCAATAAATCGTCTTAGAATTCATCGAGCTGTTTAGTAACATCGTAAAATTGAATATATCGGTTTATATAATAGGAGGCCGAGATTATATGAATAATACGATCGTATGGTATTTTCTGGAATTCGGGTAAGATACCTACTGTATAATATATCCTTTTCAGAGATTTCAGATTGATTTTTTTTATATATATTATATATTAAGTACGTTTTCCTTCAACGGATATCCGAGAATCACACGCTATATATATTTATTTTCTTGGATTAAATTCCAACGCTGGGTAGTGAAACCGGATTTTGCTTAAAAGTATTTGAACAGTTTGCTTTTATATAATGGTACATCTTTCAAAGTACTGAAGATAATATAAATTTATATTTTTATCCATCAGAATTTCAGACTCGCTGAATTGATAATATTATCAGATATTATCAATCCAACGTATTTTTGCTTCCATTTACATACTTACATATATACATACCATCACACCATGTCCCTCACGGAATAGGCAGAGATATCCGAACGCCACTTACTTCTATCTTGACATACATTCATCGTCTCGTCAACATTCATACATCGTCTTATACATGTTCGTCTGTTGTTCACGCTTCTAATATTTCCGTTTTTCAAAATACCATTCACATGGACGTTCCATCCCTTCCTTGGGCGGCCCCGACCTCTCATTCCATTCCTGTCCGCTATGAATATTTTCTTCGTCAGGCGTTCCTCATTCATTCTCCCTATGTGGCTAAAACGATGAAGCAAGACTGCACAGGAACTGAGAATTTTTAACTCGACTAGCGCGAAACAGGAAAGACGGAAGCGATAATATGAATTGTACTTTTTTAAAAAATCAAAACACAAATTCAAAAAAATAAAATAGTCAAAATATTAACGTCACACTATATTTATCCATGTATGTCAAGCTGTAGACAATACTATATTTATCCATGTATGTCAAGCTGTAGACAATACTATATTTATCCATGTATGTCAAGCTGTAGACAATACTATATTTATCCATGTATGTCAAGCTGTAGACAATACTATATTTATCCATGTATGTCAAGCTGTAGACAATACTATATTTATCCATGCATGTCAAGCTGTAGACAATACTATATTTATCCATGTATGTCAAGCTGTAGACAATACTATATTTATCCATGTATGTCAAGCTGTAGACAATACTATATTTATCCATGTATGTCAAGCTGTAGACAATACTATATTTATCCATGTATGTCAAGCTGTAGACAATACTATATTTATCCATGCATGTCAAGCTGTAGACAATACTATATTTATCCATGTATGTCAAGCTGTAGACAATACTATATTTATCCATGTATGTCAAGCTGTAGACAATACTATATTTATCCATGTATGTCACGCTGTAGACAATACTATATTTATCCATGTATGTCAAGCTGTAGACAATACTATATTTATCCATGTATGTCAAGCTGTAGACAATACTATATTTATCCATGTATGTCAAGCTGTAGACAATACTATATTTATCCATGTATGTCAAGCTGTAGACAATACTATATTTATCCATGTATGTCAAGCTGTAGACAATACTATATTTATCCATGTATGTCAAGCTGTAGACAATACTATATTTATCCATGTATGTCAAGCTGTAGACAATACTATATTTATCCATGTATGTCAAGCTGTAGACAATACTATATTTATCCATGTATGTCAAGCTGTAGACAATACTATATTTATCCATGTATGTCAAGCTGTAGACAATACTATATTTATCCATGTATGTCAAGCTGTAGACAATACTATATTTATCCATGTATGTCAAGCTGTAGACAATACTATATTTATCCATGTATGTCAAGCTGTAGACAATACTAAATTTATCCATGTATGTCAAGCTGTAGACAATACTATATTTATCCATGTATGTCAAGCTGTAGACAATACTATATTTATCTATGTATGTCAAGCTATTGACAATACTATATTTATCCATGTATGTCAAGCTGTAGACAATACTATATTTATCCATGTATGTCAAGCTGTAGACAATACTATATTTATCTATGTATGTCAAGCTATTGACAATCCTATATTTATCCATGTATGTCAAGCTGTAGACAATACTATATTTATCCATGTATGTCAAGCTGTAGACAATACTATATTTATCCATGTATGTCAAGCTGTAGACAATACTATATTTATTCATGTATGTCAAGCTGTAGACAATACTATATTTATTCATGTATGTCAAGCTGTAGACAATACTATATTTATCCATGTATGTCAAGCTGTAGACAATACTATATTTATCCATGTATGTCAAGCTGTAGACAATACTATATTTATCTATGTATGTCAAGCTATTGACAATACTATATTTATCCATGTATGTCAAGCTGTAGACAATACTATATTTATGCATGTATGTCAAGCTGTAGACAATACTATATTTATCTATGTATGTCAAGCTATTGACAATCCTATATTTATCCATGTATGTCAAGCTGTAGACAATACTATATTTATCCATGTATGTCAAGCTGTAGACAATACTATATTTATCCATGTATGTCAAGCTGTAGACAATACTATATTTATTCATGTATGTCAAGCTGTAGACAATACTATATTTATTCATGTATGTCAAGCTGTAGACAATACTATATTTATCCATGTATGTCAAGCTGTAGACAATACTATATTTATTCATGTATGTCAAGCTGTAGACAATACTATATTTATCCATGTATGTCAAGCTGTAGACAATACTAAATTTATCCATGTATGTCAAGCTGTAGACAATACTATATTTATCCATGTATGTCAAGCTGTAGACAATACTATATTTATCTATGTATGTCAAGCTATTGACAATACTATATTTATCCATGTATGTCAAGCTGTAGACAATACTATATTTATCCATGTATGTCAAGCTGTAGACAATACTATATTTATCTATGTATGTCAAGCTATTGACAATCCTATATTTATCCATGTATGTCAAGCTGTAGACAATACTATATTTATCCATGTATGTCAAGCTGTAGACAATACTATATTTATTCATGTATGTCAAGCTGTAGACAATACTATATTTATTCATGTATGTCAAGCTGTAGACAATACTATATTTATCCATGTATGTCAAGCTGTAGACAATACTATATTTATCCATGTATGTCAAGCTGTAGACAATACTATATTTATCCATGTATGTCAAGCTGTAGACAATACTATATTTATCCATGTATGTCAAGCTGTAGACAATACTATATTTATCCATGTATGTCAAGCTGTAGACAATACTATATTTATCCATGTATGTCAAGCTGTAGACAATACTATATTTATCCATGTATGTCAAGCTGTAGACAATACTATATTTATCCATGTATGTCAAGCTGTAGACAATACTATATTTATCCATGTATGTCAAGCTGTAGACAATACTATATTTATCCATGTATGTCAAGCTGTAGACAATACTATATTTATCCATGTATGTCAAGCTGTAGACAATACTATATTTATCCATGTATGTCAAGCTGTAGACAATACTATATTTATCCATGTATGTCAAGCTGTAGACAATACTAAATTTATCCATGTATGTCAAGCTGTAGACAATACTATATTTATCCATGTATGTCAAGCTGTAGACAATACTATATTTATCTATGTATGTCAAGCTATTGACAATACTATATTTATCCATGTATGTCAAGCTGTAGACAATACTATATTTATCCATGTATGTCAAGCTGTAGACAATACTATATTTATCTATGTATGTCAAGCTATTGACAATCCTATATTTATCCATGTATGTCAAGCTGTAGACAATACTATATTTATCCATGTATGTCAAGCTGTAGACAATACTATATTTATCCATGTATGTCAAGCTGTAGACAATACTATATTTATTCATGTATGTCAAGCTGTAGACAATACTATATTTATTCATGTATGTCAAGCTGTAGACAATACTATATTTATCCATGTATGTCAAGCTGTAGACAATACTATATTTATTCATGTATGTCAAGCTGTAGACAATACTATATTTATCCATGTATGTCAAGCTGTAGACAATACTATATTTATCCATGTATGTCAAGCTGTAGACAATACTATATTTATCCATGTATGTCAAGCTGTAGACAATACTATATTTATCCATGTATGTCAAGCTGTAGACAATACTATATTTATCCATGTATGTCAAGCTGTAGACAATACTATATTTATCCATGTATGTCAAGCTGTAGACAATACTATATTTATTCATGTATGTCAAGCTGTAGACAATACTATATTTATTCATGTATGTCAAGCTGTAGACAATACTATATTTATCCATGTATGTCAAGCTGTAGACAATACTATATTTATTCATGTATGTCAAGCTGTAGACAATACTATATTTATTCATGTATGTTAAAGCTAGTTGGTAACCAAAGGGGTTACCAGTAAAGAGAGTTTACTATATCCCAAGTGGATATGATTTGAAATAAGAACACAAGGGCAGTGGTTGAGAGAGAAGAAGAAAGAATGGTCAAAAGTAACAATGAGTATATTGATCACAATTAATAGTTTGCTTAAGGGTAAATTTACAATTGATGAAATAACTTACAAAGTAACTTTTCTCACGATGAGTAGGTATAACGAGCGAGTTAGCGGGTGTGTTCGAAGTGTCCGAATCTTCGCATGGTGAAGTACCATCGTGCTCGCGAGGTCGAGAGATGACCGGTGGTCGAGAGACGAAGTGTCGGCGAGACGGCGTGGTCGAGAACGGCGGCGTGAAGTGACGAACGAAGTGACGGAAATACGGAAATGAAGTGACGACGTGTAGAGGTGTAGACTCCCTTAAATAGTGCTGCGCTGGGGGTAGCAAGTTCAATGTCCTCGAACTTTCTAGACTTATTTATTTGAAGTGTCATACCCAGTTGAGGAGTATTGTCACTTGTTTGACGTTGCGGGCGATGAACTCGGCCTAGCGATAAACAAATGTACTTGCCGTCGCTAGGCGCGCGCTCGAAAGAAATTTCGAGATGTGGTCTGCCACATTCCTCCCCTCCAAGTGGTATCGAAGATGGCACGATACCTTGGTAGAACGTCATGGTGTGGCTGAGCTGAGGCAGTTGTTGCTGAAGATTTTTGTAGTCATTACAATTTTGGAGAGATGGTTAGACTTGTGTTAGTTGGACTGTTGCCTAGTTGCAGATGATGATTGCGACGGATCAAGATGTGGTTGCTTTGGAAACAGTGTTCCCGTTCAGCCCGTTGACAATTGCAGTGTGTCGGTGAGGCTTGTTCGTACACAAAGCTGTGGAGTCCGTGGAGTCAGTGTAGTCCGTGGAGTCCGATAAGCTGTGCAGTGTAATTGGCATCTAAACATTCTTGTCGAATTTGCAGAACTGTGCAGTTGGCTTGCGTTGGCATTTTCGAAGTTTTCGTTGACTGTCGTCGTGTTGACAGCGTGTGTTGACAGTGACGTGTTGACAGCGTCGTGTTGACCGTGTCGTGTAGACGTCGTGTTGTCGTGGTTGAGCAGCTCCTTGGGTATGCGAGACAGAGTGCGAGTCATAAGCATAACACGAAGGATGGGACAGCGTCCCAACAAAATCATTCCTCGTTCAAAGACGTGCGTAGCGATGAGACGAGGTGAGTTTTTGTGTGCTCGAGATGTGTGCGTGCGTTCAAATTTGGGTGTCCGACAGCTATGGAGTAGTTCTCCAGCGTTGAAGTTGCGGCGTGTCTGTTGCGTTAGACAGCTTTGGAGAATGTAGTTCTCCAGTGGGGCCTGTGTGTGCATTCTTTGCCGCGCATCAAGTGAGTCTGATGTCTTTGGGAATACGTGCCAGTATAGCGAGTTGTAGCGTGTCGGTGTTGCTCTTGGTTGCTGATGAAAACCATTTGTTGCTGATGTTGTCCATCTTGATTTGGTGCCGTTGCCAATGTTGTTCATCTTGATTTGGTGCCGTTGACAATGTTTGCCATCTTGATTTATCGATGTTGATAATGTCGCTGTCCATCTTGGTTCGATGCTGTAGACTTTACTATGGACCATCATTGTTTGATGATGACGATGATGATGAATGTTGTTCATCTTGCTTCTATAGTTGTACATGGTAAACGCAGTTGACAGTTGTAAATTTTAAATTCTCAAAATATAAACAGTTACAATTGTAGCAAGCGAATATATAAAATAATGTTGGTTGCATGTTGCAAAAATATGATATGTACAATGATAAGTATTTGTTAATAATAATTAAGTTGATTACAATATATTTTAGAAGTGAAGATAAATTTAAGTATCTAATTAGGTATACAATGCAACAAAAAAATAATATGAATTTCAGCAAAGTCCAAAAATGTTTAAAATATTCTATTTGTAATAGGTAAATATTGAAATGTGTCTAAGTATAAAAATGCTTTGCAAGTTTCAAAGTATAAAAGGTATTTAAAGCAAAATTACAAAGTATGAAATAGGTAAGTTAAGTATTTCACGAAATTAGTACCTATTTGATATATTAAATAGTGATAATTTAATTAATTATTTGCGAGCTCTTTTGATATAAAAATATATTTCTGATTGCAATGAATTTAAATAACGTACGTAAATATCTTGTTAGCAAAAACTTAGATTGTCGCTCGGTAGATGGTGTTTATTGAAAACTTAATTTTTCTACCGCTAGTTGAAATTAAGATAGATTAGTCACGAGCTGTGTTCGCGTTGTTTACATATTAAAAATAACAAAATTGAAGTTTTATCGTTTAAAACCGAAAACTTTCCATCGATATTTGTTTTAACAGTGAAATTTATATATCTAGTTCAATTAAATGTTCTGTATCACGCGTAAATCTGTATTTAAAATATAAAATTAATAATTTTTGTCACTTCAGTATTATTGTTGTGCGTGAGAATTTTTTGTCGCGATGTATGTGAAAAATAATTTTAGTTCCGTGAATTATGTGAAAAGAATATAACTAAATTCGGAAGTGCGGTTTTGCTTATGTATATCGCGATTGTCGGAATATTTTTTTTACTTAAAGCAGTGCCGTACAGAAAATTTTTTAACAGTGTTTGTTTGTGTGAAATTATAAAGTGGGTACCAATATATACCTTTGTTTACAATCTCAGAATAAAATGAATGTGTACTATGCATGTGTTATTTGAATGCAACATTTATGACAAAGAATAACTAAAAACCGAGAAATGCGGGTGATTTTTAAACGCGATTGCATAGAATTAAGCGCGATTGTTTCGCGGGTGTAGTGTAGTGTACCCATCGTGAGAGATTCAAAAACCAATTCGTTCTTTTTCAAAGCTAGGAAAAGAAAAGGAGTGATCTGAGGAAAATCGGTAAGTGTTGTTTAATGTTATTGTAAGGAAAAATACCACTGTTGTGAATGCATATTTATCGTTTTTCGACCTCGGGCCAGTACTAGATAAATACCGATGTTTTGTAAATACCAGTAGCTGTGAAGCTTAGCTGTTAAGCTGTTTGGTAACGATTGTGTTCATATTCACGTTTTCAGGGTCACCAATAAAGCTGATCGGTAACCGGAGGGGTTACCAATCAACAGTAGGTAGTAACCAGAGGGGTTACTATTAAATATAGGTGGTAACCAGAGGGGTTACCAGTAAAGAGAGTTTACTATATCCCAAGTGGATATGATTTGAAATAAGAACACAAGGGCAGTGGTTGAGAGAGAAGAAGAAAGAATGGTCAAAAGTAACAATGAGTATATTGATCACAATTAATAGTTTGCTTAAGGGTAAATTTACAATTGATGAAATAACTTACAAAGGAACTTTTCTCACGATGAGTAGGTATAACGAGCGAGTTAGCGGGTGTGTTCGAAGTGTCCGAATCTTCGCATGGTGAAGTACCATCGTGCTCGCGAGGTCGAGAGATGACCGGTGGTCGAGAGACGAAGTGTCGGCGAGACGGCGTGGTCGAGAACGGCGGCGTGAAGTGACGAACGAAGTGACGGAAATACGGAAATGAAGTGACGACGTGTAGAGGTGTAGACTCCCTTAAATAGTGCTGCGCTGGGGGTAGCAAGTTCAATGTCCTCGAACTTTCTAGACTTATTTATTTGAAGTGTCATACCCAGTTGAGGAGTATTGTCACTTGTTTGACGTTGCGGGCGATGAACTCGGCCTAGCGATAAACAAATGTACTTGCCGTCGCTAGGCGCGCGCTCGAAAGAAATTTCGAGATGTGGTCTGCCACAATGTCAAGCTGTAGACAATACTATATTTATCCATGTATGTCAAGCTGTAGACAATACTATATTTATCCATGTATGTCAAGCTGTAGACAATACTATATTTATTCATGTATGTCAAGCTGTAGACAATACTATATTTATCCATGTATGTCAAGCTGTAGACAATACTATATTTATCCATGTATGTCAAGCTGTAGACAATACTATATTTATACATGTATGTCAAGCTGTAGACAATACTATATTTATCCATGTATGTCAAGCTATAGACAATACTATATTTATCCATGTATGTCAAGCTGTAGACAATACTATATTTATTCATGTATGTCAAGCTGTAGACAATACTATATTTATCCATGTATGTCAAGCTGTAGACAATACTATATTTATCCATGTATGTCAAGCTGTAGACAATACTATATTTATTCATGTATGTCAAGTTGTAGACAATACTATATTTATCCATGTATGTCAAGCTGTAGACAATACTATATTTATCCATGTATGTCAAGCTGTAGACAATACTATATTTATTCATGTATGTCAAGCTGTAGACAATACTATATTTATCCATGTATGTCAAGCTGTAGACAATACTATATTTATCCATGTATGTCAAGCTGTAGACAATACTATATTTATCTATGTATGTCAAGCTGTAGACAATACTATATTTATTCATGTATGTCAAGCTGTAGACAATACTATATTTATCCATGTATGTCAAGCTGTAGACAATACTATATTTATCCATGTATGTCAAGCTGTAGACAATACTATATTTATCCATGTATGTCAAGCTGTAGACAATACTATATTTATCCATGTATGTCAAGCTGTAGACAATACTATATTTATTCATGTATGTCAAGCTGTAGACAATACTATATTTATCCATGTATGTCAAGCTGTAGACAATACTATATTTATCCATGTATGTCAAGCTGTAGACAATACTATATTTATTCATGTATGTCAAGCTGTAGACAATACTATAATTTATCCATCTCTTAGTTTCAAGTCGATAAATTCAGTATTGGCTCCAACCCCTTCACGTATTTTTTCATTTAGATAGTGTTTGTTGGCGTTAACCAAAAAGAAACCAAAATTGCCTTGTATGTATATACATTTGCAGTGTGAAATGAATAATGTAGACCTTGAAATGCACAAATGAACCTTAAGGATACGGCAAAAATGCATGAAAGTATAATAATGAATATAACATTTGGTAAAGAGAATTTGTAGCAATAATACACAATGAATTAATGTAGGTATGTAATAAAAAAACTAAAGTTGCTAGGAAAAAATGTAAGAAAAAGTCAAACAAAATATCGGGATGGTTTTTGGATTAGATTTATTTTTCTTTCCCTCTGATCTTTTATTCTCTTTGTGAAATAACTTAGTATTTTTCTATGTTGTTATTTAAAATTCTAATGAATACTTTACTAACCATCATAAGAGTGAATTATATTTTATTAATAAATTTGAAGAAAGTGAACGAATTAAATGCTTGTGATTCAGTAATCCTGCTAAATCTACCTTGGATTTCGCGAATTTCTAAAAGTTAAAAAAAATCATCATCATAAGTCTATGGCATATTGTGATTATTGTTAATAAGAAAACTTCATATGCAGTTGCCGACGAAAGTTGATTTTATTGTTCAGTTACAAACATTACAACTATTATAGACAAAACTGAAGAACATACATAATATGTTGCATAGATGAAGACAAAATAAAAGAAAACCACAGATAAATTTATTCAATGTGATTACATAATGACAATAATTATGCTTGTTGATCTTTTTCATGCCACTCCAGTTTTAGACTTCCCTGTAAAGGCATGGCATAATTTTTGCCAAATAAATCAATATTATTGATATGTGTCGTTTTGTTTGTTCACAGTCGAGTTCACATCTCCGAGAAGACCTTGAGTTACCTAAACGGAGAGTTTGAAGTGGAACCAGCATATGGAGAAAAGAGAGAAGAAGCCCTTCGTCTAGCTGGCATCAAGACCTACTTTATCTGTAAAGTTCTTAAACCAGTGAGTAGATATATTATTGTCTTTTACAGTCACAAGTCGTTAACACAATTAAGAATCTCAAATACTCGCTTTTTCCAGTTTCCATAAAAATTATATTTTTTGATGTTTTTGGGAGCATTGGGAAATGTATGAAAATTATATTTTTAAAAAAACTGGATACTTTACTTTCTATGATATAAATTATTTCTTACATCATGCGCAAGCGGCGAGTTTATTGCTTAAGAGGGCATATAACGAAATCTAATGACTGAAAACATTATATATTAAAACCATCTAATACACTATTAAGTAACGTGTTAGTAAGGGTAACTACCGCGTGTATTAAAAAGGGTTTATACGTTATTTATTAGAAACCCAAAAAGCGACAATTTTTTGCATACATATTAAGAACTAACGTGACTTGGAATAAAAAAACTGCATCGGTCATTCACTTTGATTTTATCCAAAACGAATATTTAAAATATATATTTTAATGGTATGTATGCTGAATTTTAAAAGTGTATTTTTTCAGAAACACATTGTTAAACATTTTTGAGAAATCATCAAATTTGGACGTTAAGGTTTATATTATGACGTCTTAATCGATATTTCTCCATACAAATCAATGTTTCAAGCCCAGAGATGTGCTTCGCCGCTTCATAAAATGCCATCAATCATTTATTTATATAAGGCAAACCAGAATAAATGCCGTTGCAATAAACCAGGCGAGACACGACGAATGCACAATGCTCATATATCTTATAAAAGCCTCGATCAATGTTTGCAAATGACAATTTTAGAGATTTTTCACCGGGAATAGAAACTGGGACATTTGATTGAGGCGTAACATAACTAACTGAACCACGAATTTGATCAATACAACTCTTTTTGGAGATAATTACTGTATTATTATTTATGATAATAAATAATGATGTTGCATATGCGAAAAATGCTTCGTTATTAATCTTCTTTGTTCAACAATACGTTGATAAGCAGTGTTTTGTTTTGGTTCACTGTTGAATCTTTTCCAAGTATATTTTTCCCTCAGTTAGGAGTATACATGAATTCCTTGTCACTAAAACGTCTTCCATTCAACCTCCGGAAGATATTTTCTTTGTCTCAGCGAATTCAATTATGCCCTGATGGGAGTTGATTACAAAACAATGAGAATTGTTTGCCCATCAACGGTGCTTAGAACAATAAATTGATATATTAGGTGTCTACTTTAGCGAGAGAACAATTTTGCTTAGATGAAAATAACAATAACAAAGAATTGCGCTCTCATCGAAAGTAAATAATAAATTGGATTGATTTTCATATTTCTAAAAACAAATAGATATCAAACCCAAACATTTGCCTAAAGTATTTTCTATCGGAACTTTGTAGAACAGTTAAAATGAGATCGCTCGGATGATTTTTTAGTATGACAATGTAGGTAGGTATTGAAAGTGAGAAATGAGGACGTTAGAAAAGGAAGTAAAATAAAGAAAGAAAGGAAGTAAAATAAAGAATATTTTATGATTACATATATGATATTTTGTAACATGAACTTGCCAGAAAGCCTAAAATCAGTGAAATTATGTTTGATATATATATGACCAGTGTACTGTGTCGAATGCGCCTCGGGAATTGTTCTAATGGTGAGCATTTGTTAAGGATTGGAGTTTGAGTGCAGAACGAACGAGGAATCGTCAGACCATATATTTTTGAATGCCCATTAAGACGTCAATGTCTGTTGCCAGTGAACGTGAGGTCACCTTTGGCTTCCAATTTCAAGAATATATACGTCTTAATCGTTAGATTTATAGAAATAAATAATAAAGATTCAAAATAAAACTTTTCATTATCTACAAATATAAAGATTGAGTTTTGGGTGTTACATTTGATAGATGCCTGACTTTTCAATATCATGTATATGCTATATCCAATAATACAAAAGCACCCTTCCAAATGATTTCACGCCTTGCTCGAGCAAGTCTTAAATTTCCAGTAAAAGGACTGTTTTACAACGCTATTTTCCTAGGAATTATGTATTATGCCGCTCCTTGTTGTTGAAACCCAATACATCAGATATCTGCTGCTTTCTGGACAGCGTTTCGTTCTACTAGCTTTAGCAAAGGCTTACAGAACCTGCGCTTCTGACACACTTCCTATTTCCACAGGCATGACTCGCTTTGAACAGGAAACACAGCGACGAGCTTTCAATTCATAACCTATAACGCCACCCAAGATAGGGCGAAGCTCTATCTTGGGTGGCGTTTTTATCCTTTAAATTTACCCATCATTCGTGGAGAGATTGAGAATTTATCCCAGAGTTCTAAACCCTTGACAACTTCGCCGATCGTCTTTTTTCGTGTGCAGACTGATGTTTTTATTTTTACTTCGAGTACTAGAATTTCTCACGGATTATTCCAGATTATTGGAACGCGCAATTCCTTACTGGACACGGAAGTTTCTCTTTCGAGAAAAATTTATCTTTTTCGTTTTCACTTATCCGATTCGTGTTTATGTCAGTTTTATGACAATCCTGAACAGACTTCTGAGCATATATGCCATGCACTAACTTCTCTATATCGACTTTCCGACGAAAACTCTACATCTTTGTCCGAGGGAATTTCTTTGGATCCATTGGACGTGCGGACCTGGTAGCCACGAAGAGGAACTTCAGGGCTTTCTAGACCTACTGGCAAAAATATGGTTCACTCTCATTTTCACTTTCAGTTAACGGTGAACTAGTTGTTTCTTCACGATAAGCTCTCTTTGGTACTTTTATTGCAGTGTTTGCAAGGTTTTAGACTTCTCCTGGCTCATCTTATGTTCTTTCAGATCTTTGTAACGGGCCATTATTAGTTCCCATAAACAGAACGGGTGGTAGTGGGGTTAGAATAATCAACAGAAATTGAACATTTGATTAAATTAATTATACTTTTTTTGGCATATAACATCTTTTCGGGGTAGTCATAAGATAATTAAGATAAATAAATATATAAAACGTTTATTTGTTGCCATTATTGTTACATCACATAAAAAAATACAATTTTAAACAACAATGGACACCAAAAAGGCTATTGCTCAGCTGCGCACTATCAGGTATCCCTGGAGTGCTGCTGGTTTTTAGCAAAGCCTTGAGACAACACAAGACATTGAGAACAGACCACATGCCATAACCTATAAAAAATTAAAAAAGTAATAAAAAATAAAATTTCTTCCTTCTCTTTTTTTACTACTGGCCCAGTTGTTGGTTCAATAACCATATCTTGCAGTGTTCCTTAAACCCCTGCAAAGAGGTCATTGCACGTACGTTCCGTGGCAACTTATTCCAGTACTTTGAGGAAGCACATCTAAAACTACCCTCGAATGCGGAGGTTCGATGTCTGGGGATAACAGTTTCATCGTAATTCGATAGATATATTATACAATATCTTCAGTTTATATTGATCGATTATTCATACGATTATTTAAAAGCTCGTTTATTTGATTTTCTATCCATAACCATTTATTCATTTTGGGCTGAGCTATAAATTGCTACCAATTCGTGTGAACAAAAATCGCTTTTCCAAGTTTGCTATTCCAATCCAATACTGGAACATTAAACCGACGTTTAAATGACAAATGACTCATTCCGAGGCTGAATTGATGAAGTGAACGATATACGATAAAGTAATATTATGTACGCACAGATGAATGTTTTTAAACTGAAACTAAAGCTGGCGCGATACCATATTTTTTTTCGACGCATAAATTGATCTGAAAAAAATGCAATTATGGTAGATTTTTTACAAATTGCAGTAATATATTTTCGAAATACCTACATGAAGTCTTTTTTTAAAAGAATAAAAAAAACTACTTTGTTAGCGATTTTACCGCCACGCTGTAATGCCGTAATTTGGAAATCCTAACTTAATTGGAAATAAAGGCAATGAATTATAATTCAAAAATTGTTTATATAAGATTTTTTAAACATAAATATTCAGGAATATTTAGGGTAAATAGAGACTTCTCAAAGCCTTATCCTATAATATCTTTAGTGTCTGATGGATGGGTCAAAATGGGTGAATCGAAACTAGATCGATGTGATTTTTCATGATCTTTTAAGAAAATAAAATCACGCTTTATACTATAACGCTTTATTTCATACTACATAAGTATAACTGACATGATAGAATATCAATTTTACAAATTAGCCTTTATACTATGACGTTAGTCTGGCAGTCGCAGGTTCTTGGTCTATACGAATGTTTTTCTTTTTTGCGATTCGAAATTGAAATATGTTTGTTTCGAAAATTTGGAAGCTTTAGTCCAGCCCTCGACAAACCGCGGCCCGTCGGATAGCCTAGTCTTCACACCAGATTTTTTAAACCTATCCTACAAAAGTTTGGTAGAAATACCAATTTGGTTTTTTTTAATTTCTTAGTTACTTTTTTTAATGTGTAAAACCTAACCTAACTTTAACTAACCGACCTATTTTTACCAAACTTTTGTAGGTTAGGTTTAAAAAATCTAGGGAGCAAGTCCCGTTTCTTATTTACCCAGGGTAGAATGGATCAAACCCATACCACATATGATTACCCAAGTGCGACTGGACTTGCCCTCGGGTAAACGAAAAGAGGAATGTAAATGGAATGTTTTCATTTCGCCGGTGAACTAGACTTGCCCCCCCCCCCCTGTTATGAAGACTAGGCTATCCCGGCCCGTCGAGTTTTTCAGAGCAGCCCGCAAGCAATATGCGTAAAAAAATCTAAAAAATAATCTAATTTGGTCATTTTGTTTGCACGCATTGCTATCGAAAAAAGTCATTCTACACTCTGATATATTTTATCGAAATCAACTAAGATCAATATTAGAAATTGGAGAACGAAGGCAACTGATAGTCGGGAATGGAAGAGACTCCTGAATTCAGTCAAGGCCCACCTAGGGTTGTCGAGCTTACAATGGAACTAAGATCCAAAATTAAGACGGGTGGTGGCAGAGTACTTAGCGCCCTGGGTTTGTAATCCAATGGTCGCGAATTTGAATCCTGTCACGATCAATTTCTCGAAATTTTCTCGCAGCGCTGATTTTTAAGGTTTAATATATCGAAAAAATGAAAAAAAAATGTGAATTTCTCGTTGCACGAAATTATTCGCTGCGCACCAATCTTTTTTTGTTTTATAATTACTGAGAAAATGAATTATACCTACCCAAAATAATGAAAATGTATTTCTTTCTCCATGGTTTCATAATTGAAATATTGAATAAAGTGAAAGAAGTTAGTATTATACTTCTGCGGCCAGCCATTCGATTTGAATTTCTGAATCTTGCCCAATGTCCAAAAAGCTTGCCAAGCTCTGCTCTAGTCCATTCTATGCGTGTAAAGAATTCGTACGTATGAGTGGTATTTTATGTATGTGCCATGATGTAGGTTGCGTTAGGTCTAGGCCATATAATATCTGGACGATTTATTTCCTCGCATATCTCGTAATCCACAAACAAAGATGGGTGTGAAAGTGTCAGTTTACTATTTGCTGTATCCGTATCGGCTTTTTTCAAATTAGAAAAGCTACCTCGGAAGGGAGACCTGTACGGTTGGCAACGGTGTGTTCCAGAAACAGCAAAGTTACTAGTGTTTAGTCGGAAATAGGTTACATCACAATATAAAATATTATCTACTGGCCAACAGCACAGTTTGACTTATATTCATTATGCTTTATTGGCTGCCTTTGGTACATCAGGGGTGACCAGTACCGATGACTATGTTAGATTTATTTATTTTGCGAACATCGTGCCACATTTGGTAAGCGGTTTGGGCGTCCTAGGTTCGATTTCGAGCAGAGGAGGAGAAATTTATTTAATAAATATTGCTTCTCTGGGGTGGAAACACTGGTTATTTGGAGGAATTTATTATTCGAATTTTTTTTTATTACTATTGCATATGCGCAAACATTGGATTTTTTTTCTCCCTGTCGGGAGTCAAAGATATTTTTTAACAAATTTTTAATTATCTCAATAGAGACGAAGTTGGAATATTTACTGTAGGAGAACCGGGAAATCAAGGCACCTACAGGGCTTACGACCTGGCATCGATGACAGGCCCTGTAGGTGCCTTGATTTCCCGGTTCTCCTACAGTAAATATTCCAACTTCGTCTCTATTGAGATAATAAAAAATCTGTTAAAGAATTTATTATTATTCATTTAAGAATAAATGACAAAATTAACTATTTTATTCCCTTACAATGAAAGAGAAACAGACTGCAGAATGAAGTTTATAATACACATAATTATGTTTACTTTACACACAATAAAAACAATAAATACTTACTTGAACCCTGTGCTCACAAGTATCGAGTGTATTGACAAATTGACATGTGAAGCACCGTCATAGAATAGTGCTCTTTTCTATTACCATCGTTATCGAGTGTCCCGTAAAAGCCGGTTAATCGAAAATATAACAGGCAACAAAAACATCTCATATAATTTATTAATAAGGTTCATTACCCATTCGGAATGTTGCCACGCATGTGTCGTTGTCGGAACACGCACGTGTCGTGTTACTTTTTATAAGATAATGCACACTCACACATAATAGAATAGGAATGGGCTGGTGTCAGAAAAGGCGAGCCGATGATATTGTCTTCGTCGTTGGTAGGAGATGGGTCCAAAAAATTAAAAAAGATTGGATGGAAGTACTTAGGAGAGGCCTTCATCCAGCAGTGGAGATATGGCTGAAAGAAGAAGAAGAAGAAAATTGCTTCTCGGTCAATTAATAGGGACTATGTCAAATAACACGCACCAAATAACGAGTTGGCACATTCTGGAAAATCGAATCCAGGACCGTTCACTTGGGGGTCAGATATCTAAACAACTGCGCCATGAATGCCGACTTATATCTCACGATCGTATGTTGACTAGCCCTGGTATTCATGATTTAGGTACCAACATCATCTTATTTATTAATTCTTTTTCGAGAGGGAATTTTCTCAGAATATACGAAAAAAGAACAATGATTTTACCATTTACAGGAAATTTTTTTCAACGATGATTTAGCTATTATTTACACCCTATGGAAGTGGCGAATTCATTGCCAAATGGCAATTTGTTCCGACAAACCAGCATTGCCAGACCCGAAAACCAAATTTACAAAATTTGGGAAAGAATTTTAAATAAACTTCTCCTCTGCTGGTAATCGATCCCAGGACGCTGACATCGAAGCCAGATGGCGTAACATTTATGTTACGAAGTCAACAACCACTTTTATTGGTTTATCTTGGTGTAGGTGTGGAGTGAAGAGTTTTGTGTTGGCCACAACGTTTGGTTTATTTTTTGATAGACAAAATCAAAGATGGTCAATTTGAAAATCACGTGGTGCGCTCTGCTCTAGTACTTCTAGAAAACAGTAGATGAAAACGACGTAAATAATACACGTAATATGAGTTAGGTCATGAATAAAGCCCAATTACACCAGTCCCAATAATACAGGATAGATCATCCTAGTGCCGAAAGATTCAGAGAGACGAACCTAATATCCTAAGGATAGGTTAAGAATCCTATCCTAAGGACAAGGAAAAGAGAAAGAAGAAGGTCAATTAGACAGGAAATCATCTATATTTTTATTTGGAATAATTGATGGATACGAACTACATATGAGATAAAAATGTGAAAGTAAAAAATGATTAGTCGATAGAATGAATATCTTTTGCGAACGAAGAAGATTTTGTTAAGTGAGAACATGAAATTTTTTTGGGTCATAAATGAAGCGTATAGAGATTTTTTTATGAACGAAATCATGCATAATGTATTCTTCATGTGTGTACTTTTTGTCCCGATTGGCTTTGAAAAGGTTCTTTGAATTCACCTGTGCTTATTTCCAGAGCCTTTAACGTCCCGAGGAAAAATAACATTAAATGAACTTAATCAAAATTTTATACGAAGCAAACTTTACAACTTGTTCCAACCCATGGTGTTGGTACCTACATCAGTTTTCTAACTTTCCCAAGTACAAAATTAGTGTCTAAATTTATAGATTGTTGTAAGTTTAGACTTATGTAGTTTAACTTGATGTTTGGAATCGCTATGAGGTGGAGTTAGATTTATATAATTTTACAGCTGACATTATGCCGATATTAAATGTTTTGTATTATAGCTATTTATAATAAGATTTAGCCACTTTTGCTAACCTTTTTAAATGTAATGGAGTGTCTTTTTTCTTGACAAGGAAATAATAAAAGACAGGTAGTGCATTAATGAAAAAGAAATAAGTATGTTAAATTAGAGGTCATAAATGAGAATAAAAGGCGTGCATTTCAATGATTAAACACATTTTTGACGAAAGAAGGAACAATTCTGATATTTATTTATTTATTTAATGTACAGAGACACCAACAGAACACTGAACAACACAAACAAACAAAAAACATGAAACAAAAAAATAGAATCTCCAGTGCTCCAATAACAGGTATCTCCCGCATGGCTATTGTGCATAGTTAGGTAGGTACAATCAACGTCTCCTGACCATTCAAATTATAAAAAAAGACATTACTTTGCACAGTTAAAAGGAAAGTTTAAAATACACATATACATATATGTAGGAAAACAAAAAGAAAACAAAAGTTGAACTACCTAAAAAGATAAAACAAAAAAAAAGAAGCATATTTTAAAGGATAAAAATAAGCAATTTATCAGAGAAGAAAGAAAAAAAAAGAAGCATATTTTAAAGGATAAAAATAAGCAATTTATCAAAGATCAATTTCTATAAAATATGTACGCCATTGTCATTACCTACATTAAATTGTCACAACGATTCAGACGCAACGTCTGAATCTACCAATACAATGACACTCTGACACGGCAGAATGTCACTGTATTGGCAGGTGCCTACGCGAGTGCAATGTAACGACAGTCAATAAAGAACGTCGTGGACAATTTAAAATATGATTAATTTATTTTTATTATTTATTTATCATATGATTTGAGAATAAAATAAGGGCCATTAAAATGTTCAATTATGAAGAAACTGTTTAATTGTGAAAAATTGTCAATACCTCATTCATGATATTTGAAACAAAATAATCTTCAGGACATGATAGAGATAACGCATTTTTGGGTCAAATTTCAAGTCATATAATGCATGTTTTTTCCGATATTGTAATATTTATTTCTTCTTTAAATCGATCTTGATCTTCCTCAAGTTAAAAAAAACAAGGAGAAAATGACTATCAGTATAAACAGGATGATCAAAATCAAGAATCCTATGAAGTCATACAGTTTTATTTAATATATATGAAATAAATAAAATGAGCCCTAGATTTGATCCCTGTGGTACCCCAAATTTAATATTAAAACCAATTACACTTTCAAACCCTAGATTTCGTAATTTCTCATAAATATGTTATGTGAATCTTCGGTTTTCCGTTTTCTACACGGGAGGAGGTTGAGTTTCTCAGCTGGAATTAAATCTGACACCGTGTGAAGAATTTGTTCACATCCTATTTTGTAGTTTATAGACTTTGCTAAGTACAATCGAGGAGATATTAGGTGACGATAACAATATAGGGGAGGTGTGAACACAGCATCACAGGTAGGGGATTTCACACTTCAGGAGTGGGAGAAGAGTCTGCGGGGTGTTGTCAAATTGGGGTTATTGAGGGAGCCACCCCTGCCTCCTTTCCCATAGGACGCGATATAATATAGCTATGTAGGTAATATTATCATCTTTCAAATACATTTTACACCGCAAAACTGGCGGTGAAAGATTTCAAAGCAAACTAAAACCCGTAATAAACCATTAATGAAAATATATTTCGCTGAATTTATTACCAACAATGTCAAACACACAACATTTACCCATTTTAACGCGAGGCTTCGTTTTACTGTAAAAATTAATTTATTTTTCACAGTTAATGTATTCGTCAATATTCATTTATTTATCAAAATTTATTTATTTATCAAAATTAAATTATTTATTAATTGGAATTCATTTACTTTTCTATTTATAATATTTTAAAAAAATCAGTTCTCATTATTAAAATATATACAACTTTCAAAATTGTATTGACAAGGTAACTCAACAAGAAGACATAATTGGTGAACGTTGCACGTTGAGTTCCTGGTTCTCCTATAATACTTCAACTTCGTCTCTATTGAAATGTTAAAAAAAGTCAAAAAATATCAGATTTCATTATTAAAGCTTTTTTTATATCTTTGCGTTACCTCATTCACGTGATATTATATCTTAACTGTCATGTCCATTTCCCTTGCATATAATAAAGTCGGCATTATTATTGTCTATGGTTAATTCGGCACTAAGTTTGGTATCCTTTGATATATGTATTTTTGTAAAACAATTAACTCACTTTTGATGTGATTTCATTTTTGCGTTCTCCATACCTCACTCAATTTATTAATTTTCAGCTTGTATCGTTAATTGAATTAACACAGAGGCGGCTTTGTTAAAAATAAATTCGAAATTGCTTTTTCTTCGTCATGTTGAATCTATTGAAAGTGAGTTTTTTTTGTTTGATGAAAGTTTTGAGCGCAGTCCGCTGTATCTCGCCGACCGACGCATAAAACTTTCGAAAGCTTTTGCCTGTATTACAAATCTAAATGGATAAAATATATAGGAACATAGAAGAAAAAGTTTTTAATTGTTTGATATAATTTTAATTATACTAGTTGCATGTAACACATGAGATCCAACTGTCGATAGCGATAGTATGTATAGTTGAAGAATATGTACCAAACTATAAACCCATAGATACAAATTATTGAATATTTTCAGATATTTTGTTTTCTATACAACATATGTAGGTATGTATGTCAAGATAGGATAGTATGGAGGAAGATCCTTTTTCCTACCCAGAATATGCAAATTGCATGATGGTATGTATGTATGTTTGGAGATGAAGTAACAAACTATTAAGTCTTCTTACATATTGTGTATAGGCGACTGCCATACAAAATGTATGAAGCGATGTCGTCACTAAATTCAATTTTTAAAAAAATTGTTAAAAAAAAATTGAGATCTTCTACTGCAATGTTGATATTTTTTATAGAAAATTAAATTATCTAGTTGGGGTGTTTCGGCTTTTTTCGATAATTGTAAAAGTTTTGGAAATATAGGCAGTTAAACTCAGAAATTTATCATAAAAAAAATATTTTTCTTAATAAAAAATGTTTGAGAAACCCTGGAATTTTTTTGAAAAAACTTATTTGAGATTTTGTATTTGTCTATGTTTGTACCAATTTTCAGCGTTCTAGCGTTTATGGTTTCTGAGATATATGGAAAAATAAAATAAAAATTCAAAAGTTGATAACCCCTGACTGAAACAAAAATTCAAAATTCCGAGTATAAAAGTTTTGTAGGCCTGTAACTGTTTATATATTCTGAAATTTTAGGCTCTGTAAATTGAGCGGATCAAAAGTTATAAGGGGGGGACGGACACACAGACACACAGACACACACACACACACACAGACACACACACACACACACAGACACATACACACACAGACACACGAAATGTTCTACTCCGAATTCTGAGTAAATCCGTGTATGGAACATATATGCTGCGAAGCCTCTAAGTTGGTGTTTTTTGACTTCAAAGTTGGAAAAGCCATGAAAAAAGTAGACCTCTCCATACAATTCTCGCGTATTCTGGCTTGATACATTGTCGATATGTTAAGAGAACAAAGTTCTCCTGAACAAATCGACAGTTGGAAAATACTAGTTGCATGTAACACATGAGATCCAACTGTCGATAGCGATAGTATGTATAGTTGAAGAATATGTACCAAACTATAAACCCATAGATACAAATTATTGAATATTTTCAGATATTTTGTTTTCTATACAACATATGTAGGTATGTATGTCAAGATAGGATAGTATGGAAGAAGATCCTTTTTCCTACCCAGAATATGCAAATTGCATGATGGTATGTATGTATGTTTGGAGATGAAGTAACAAACTATTAAGTCTTCTTACATATTGTGTATAGGCGACTGCCATACAAAATGTATGAAGCGATGTCGTCACTAAATTCAATTTTTAAAAAAATTGTTAAAAAAAAATTGAGATCTTCTACTACAATGTTAATATTTTTTATAGAAAATTAAATTATCTAGTTGGGGTGTTTCGGCTTTTTTTGATAATTGTAAAAGTTTTGGAAATATAGGCAGTTAAACTCATAAATTTATCATAAAAAAAATATTTTTCTTAATAAAAAATGTTTGAGAAACCCTGGAATTTTTTTGAAAAAACTAATTTGAGATTTTGTATTTGTCTATGTTTGTACCAATTTTCAGCGTTCTACCGTTTATGGTTTCTGAGATATATGGAAAAATAAAATAAAAATTCAAAAGTTGATAACCCCTGACTGAAACAAAAATTCAAAATTCCGAGTATAAAAGTTTTGTAGGCCTGTAACTGTTTATATATTCTGAAATTTTAGGCTCTGTAAATTTAGCGGATCAAAAGTTATAAGGGGGGGACGGACACACAGACACACACACACACAGACACACACACAGACACACAGACACACACACAGACACACACACACACACAGACACACGAAATGTTCTACTCCGAATTCTGAGTAAATCCGTGTATGGAACATATATGCTGCGAAGCCTCTAAGTTGGTGTTTTTTGACTTCAAAGTTGGAAAATCCATGAAAAAAGTAGACCTCTCCATACAATTCTCGCGTATTCTGGCTTGATACATTGTCGATATGTTAAGAGAACAAAGTTCTCCTGAACAAATCGACAGTTGGATCATCTTTCAACGCGTCATCCAACTGTCGATTTGTTCAGGAGAACTTTGTTCTCTTAACATATCGACAATGTATCAAGCCAGAATACGCGAGAATTGTATGGAGAGGTCTACTTTTTTCACGGCTTTTCCAACTTTGAAGTCAAAAAACACCAACTTAGAGGCTTCGCAGCATATATGTTCCATACACGGATTTACTCGGAGAATTCGGAGTAGAACATTTCGTGTGTCTGTGTGTCTGCGTGTCTGTGTGTGTGTGTGTCTGTGTGTGTGTGTGTGTGTCCGTCCCCCCCTTATAACTTTTGATCCGCTCAATTTACAGAGCCCAAAATTTCAGAATATATAAACAGTTATAGGCCTACAAAACTTTTATACTCAGAATTTTGAATTTTTGTTTCAGTCAGGGGTTATCAACTTTTGAATTTTTATTCTATTTTTCCATATATCTCAGAAACCATAAAAGCTAGAACGCTGAAAATTGGTACAAACATAGAAAAATAAAAAATCTCAAATTAATTTTTTCGAAAAAATTCCAGGGTTTCTCAAACATTTTTTATTAAGAAAAATATTTTTTTTATGATAAATTTATGAGTTTAACTGCCTATATTTCGAAAACTTATACAATTATCGAAAAAAGCCGAAACACCCTAACTAGATAATTTAATTTTCTATAAAAAATATTAACATTGTAGTAGAAGATCTCAATTTTTTTTAACAATTTTTTTAAAAATTGAATTTAGTGACGACATCGCTTCATAAATTTTGTATGGCAGTCGCCTATACACAATATGTAAGAAGACTTAATAGTTTGATACTTCATCTACAAACATACATACCATCATGCTATTTTCATATTCTGGGTAGGAAAAAAGGAACTTCCTCCATACTATCCTATCTTGACATACATACCTACATAATATATGTTGTATAGAAAACAAAATATCTGAAAATATTCAATAATTTGTATTTATGGGTTTATAGTTTGGTACATATTCTTCAACTATACATACTATCGCTATCGACAGTTGGATCTCATGTGTTACATTCAACTAGTAATAAAATTAGTACCTTCAAAATATGAGTGTTCGAAACAAATGTTTTTTCTCTTATCTCAGTTTACATAGTAGATACCTATAGTAATTTTTGATCATTTTTTATTACTACGAAAAATTTCAAAAAATGGTATTCTATCAGTTTTATCCTTAGTTTTGTGTACATAGGGTATGGGCGTATCGTGGGTTATCTTTACAACCTAAGTTTACATTCAATCCACATTCAGTCAATTCTTATCTTTTTTTTGTCACTTTTATTAACTTCTGTTTCATGTACCATATATCTAAAATTCTCTTATTTTGTTCTTGTTCTTCAAAAGTATTTAGAACTTTTCGATAATTACTAAATTGGTAGGCAGACCACCACCCGTACTGCTCATCGGAACTAATAACGGCCTCTTGGAAAACTCTGAAAGAACATAAGGAGAGTTCGAAGAACTGTAAAACCTCGCAGACACTGCACTTACAGTGCCAAACAGAGTATGATGAACCTGCTAGTTCAGCGTTTACTGAAAGTGAAGATAAGATTGAACCGTAAAAAGTATTGAAAGTAGTGAAGTTGCTCTTCGTGGCTATAAGGCCCGCATGTCCAATGGGTATAAAGAAATTTCCTCGGACATCGTTATACATAGAGTTCTCGTCGGAATGTTGATACGGAGAAGTTAAGGAATAAGGCAGACTAACAAAAACAGTGCAAACAAACATTGATATAGTGTATCCGTACTTTAAAAACTGACATTTTGGTTTAGTTTAGTCTCCCAGTATTAACTTTGTTACAATCCTTGCATGTTGTATAGCAAAATTTTCATTACAAAGCAGCGGATATATTCATTTTTCTTTGTCTGTGTATTTTATGTTTCCAAATTCAACCGTAAAACTAACTGTATATCATGTTTACATTGAATAAATAAATATATTGATCCGCAGTGTTCCATTTTTCAATATACTCAAACCGCCATTTCCATACTATGCCTTTGATATATATCACTATTGGGAACTGTAGGCTGAAAACGATATTATTTTTTGTGGATAATACGCCGTTTTGCCGCGTGTTGTATTCAAATTTAATCACTCGGGAAATATCCACAGATGAAAATATATTCACCGATATACATATATTATTTGCATTTCCAAAACCAACACCAAAATTAACTAATCCATAACTCAACAAGGAACATAATGCTAATATATGGTTGTAAAGTTAAAGCGAATGATTGATTTATGGTCCATTTTTCTTAAATTTTGATTATTTTTCTCAATCGTGCTTTTCATTCCTAGAGTCCATCTTGGGTTTCCATTGTTGCCTCCTCGATAAAATTCCCGCAGACCAATAATTGAAATTAGCAAAATTACTATAATATCTGTAATACTGTCGTCAACATTAGTTATTCCAACAAACACGTAAGAAAGCATTGCAAAACTTGTGGATTCATAAAAGAACATATGTATGGATTCATAAAAGAACAAAACAACTTGAAAACTTTTCTTGGCATTGGTTTTATAACTGACAACATTATAGTAGTGAAAATTAATAATAAACAACACTTCCTTGCACTATTCAAAATTGTCGAGTTTATCGTTATGATATTTAAGTGATGACATTAAAGATGCATTTGATGATATTTAAGTGATGACATTAAAGAGGTATTTGATGATATTTAAGTGATGACATTAAAGAGGCATTTGATTGTATTTAAGTGATGATATTGATAATATTATAACTATTTATTCATATATAGTGATGACATTAAAGAGGCATTTGATGATATTTAAGTGATGATATTGATAATATTATTACTATTTATTCATAGTGATGATATTTACAGGCTATAGTAGGCTAAACAGTAAATTTTGCAATATTTTTCTCCAGTTACTTCAAAAGATACTTCTTTAAAATAAAAAAAAACAGTTTATTTTTACGTCTTTATTCTAATACATGAGTTGTTAGAAATTTGAATATGTTTAATACTTTTGTTGTAAAATTAGTTTTTATAAAACCCTTTTTATTTTTTTGTTGTAAGTAACTAAAAAACCACGAAGTCAATGAATTTGATTTTTACTTCAATCGTAAGAGAATAAGTCTACCGGTTAAGTTTTATACTATTTTATACTGATGGAAAAAATATTGTATATCACAGATTTGGTGAAATACATTATTTAATTGTAATTTAGTGTGCGTATTTGTGTACATCCGTATGTCTAAGGCAAACAAGGGCCTTAACAAATTTCTCATTTACTAAATAAAAAATTCAAAATTGTTTAATACAAAGTTTCAATCCAAATGGACGAGTATAAGTCCTAGAAGCACTTTTTTCTTTAACTCGTATTGATCAAACGCGAAATGTGTAGGTACCATCGTTCCGTCGCCATTTTAATCAATTTGCAAATATGTGCTAATAAATCGGGCTATGCCGGGTGTCAAAGAGAAAATAATCATGTATCGAATTGGCGTTAAAACGTCGACTTTGTAAATTGGCAAAAGTTTGACAATTTGATTCTGACTAGTGTTGATTTGTTGTCCAATCAAGTTTCCAATCAACGTTACGATCTGATCAATTCAAACTACAGTTAAAACAAAAGTTATATTAGAATTAGATAAATACGACATGAAAGTGGAAGAGATCTCCACCCATCACATAGACTACAGGGAGAAAAATAATGATTGTAGGATCACAACCAATCAACGAAGCACAAGACTTTTTTGACAACTTGGATTATATTAGGGATTGATTAATAAGCTTACCGTTTTCATGGCTATTTTAAGATACTGTTACACTACTCGTAACACGATCTCGATACGTTCTTATCTTGTCTAAATGTATAAATCAGTACTCGATCAGAATCTTGGGGCATCATCAGTGTCGTCTTCTTCATTGCCAAGGGTCGTGACCAGCCTCTCTTCTTGTCATCATGATGTTGTGTATTGTAAAAGAAAAAAAATGTTTGCCAAATTCTTCAAAAATAACAATTTTACTATGTAAGCAAAATCTTTGATTGAATTCCAATTCAAAAAGCGATGAAGTTCTATTATTATTTCACACCATAAATAAAATTAAAGAATAATGAAACGTAGCGATAGTTTCACTGTCACAATATGACGTATAAAAACATAGATTACACATATGAATCTAAAATTATAACACAATAACTACAAAATATACTTAAACTTGACGATTAACTCGCTTAATCACCTGAAAAGAGCCAATTTAATTTTGACAGTTCGAAATCAACAATCTAGTCAAATCAGCGATCAAAGTTAATCGTGGATTGAAAAAATGGGCATTTATTAATATACATTCAGTAATAAAAATTCGAAGGCAACGGACAGATGGGAATGGAGGGGACTCCTGGATTCAGCCAAGGCCCACCCAAGTTTGTCGAGCTTATGGTGATGATGACGATGAATAAAATCTCATTCAGTATGAAACTGTCATAATTTCTTTTATAAATAAAAATAATTCATTAATTAAAATCTAAAAGATTTCTAAAGTCTGAATCTAATCTTAATCAACTTCATGAGTAACTCTGCAAGATCTGTTTCAATCGGTTTAATTGGCTTTTTTTATAAAAAAACTTTTTTAAAAAAACATTTTTTTTTGTTATAACCACTTTTGGAGTTATTTATGCTCGACCGGTTTCGAAGCGTACAGCTTCCTCGTCATGACGGATAACAACTAATTCTCTACGTTTGTGTATTACTGCCGGTAGCGCTGTTGGTGTGAGTAGAGGGGATGAGGTAAATTTTTTAGAGGAAACATATTGATGAGCAGACTATTAGTTAAAATTTAATTATTTATAAATTTTCGCCTTCATTTATTGCTTTCCTAATTTGTAGTGCTTCTAAATCATCCAATCGATGGCCCTGTTTGTGAACATGTAACATTTTTGAACCAGTATTACTATCGAAACTATGACTATTTTCTATAATATGATCTGCAAATTCAGAAATGTTGTAATTTTTTGTTATTTAAGGTGGCTTTTTTGATTTTCGATGGCATATTCAATATTTGATAATTCAGGAATAACTGGTCAAAATAAGATACGCGTGGGATCATGACGCATGCTCTAGAGATTTGTGTTGATACTGCACGAACCAATGAGCTTCTAGGATCCTCATTTGAGATGAGGATCGCGATCCTTTTTTCGTCGACGGGCCTCTTCCATCTGCTTCCACTAGTAATCTTTTCCTGTTTGCATCCAGTTTTTTCCAGTCATCTGGAAATTGTTTTTAGACCATATTTTAGAGTATCTACCAACATTCATCTTGCATGTCCACGGCCTCAATCAAAACATTTTCTTGATTTTTTTTCTCTCATAGATAGATTAGGATATCTCTATTTTCGCTAATATATCTAATATGTATATTATGTCTCCGAGTTATAATTTTAATTTATTTAGTTAAAATGCGCCACGAAGTAAAATGTAGCTGTAAAGGATCAAGGTCTTTATTTTCAAATACATATGTGTTTCGATTTATCAAAAGCAGTCTCTCATATTATTTGTTGGTATATCGGCAGCTTTTGTTTTATTTTTCAAGTCATAATATCATCTCGTTAGTACTTTCATATTTGTCAATATTTACAATTTCATATCCATCTATTTCTTATTTATGTTATTTTTTAAAAATATTTATATTCTGATATTTTTTATATTAGAATAAAAATATTATTTCGTGAGTTTTATTCAACTTGATGATTTTTATGATTTGTTATGAAAGTGTTTTATTTTTCAATATCTCTTACTGTTTTCAACGTCCGACAAACGAGTCTTGTATCCACAAGAAATCCAGGTCATGTCAACTTATTTATTGTATTTTAATTTAAAATGAAGGGTTGAATTAACCCTAAATTTAACTGTATGAGGGAGACAACAACACATCCTTAATTGAAGTGGTTGACGGATACGGGGTTTTAACTATAAAATTGGGTCGGAAACTGAAGATATGATTTTGATGTAGGTTTGTATTATTTTCATTTTATTCAATGGAATATTTGAAAATGTCAAGGAATTACAAAATAATGTTTTTGTTAGTTAAAAAAAATACATAATGATATTTATTTATTTATTTTATTTAAAGGACAACATACAGCTTATATACTTTGGTTAAATTATTGCATTACCTCATCAAAAAGACTAAAACCTTTTGCTTGATGAAGGAATCATTTGAGATTATATAATAGGTACAATTAATACATAGTTATACAACGGTGAAAAAAAAAACAAAAAATACATAAAACAGACCACAGAAAAACGGGAAATTCAAAACAATTTTGGTCATATCAATACATACATACATGATTACATACACCAGTTTAGATTGTGAAATGTTTTTTCAGTCTTTGTTTGAACCTTTTAAAATCATTAAACTGTTTTATTTCATCTGGGAGGCAATCGAAATTCTTTCATCATCATCATTGGCCCTACAGCCCGTTGTGGGCCTTGGCCTCCTTCAGAATCTGTCGCCATTCTTCCCTTTCACTCTGCGGCGACCCAGTGCTCGTATATCATTGAAATTCTTTATTCCCATTATACATGTAATTGTTTTGCATTATATTGCCGTTATCTCTTCCTTGCCATTGTCCCTTCACCGATAAACTGTCACTTAAAGTTAATCGCAACAATTATGGGTAACAATAAGTGTTTTGACCAGTGCACAGAAAAGAAATAATTATTTTGATCCAGCAAAATAGGAAACATCAGTGAGATCGTTTTTTTATACAGTCCACTTATCCTATATCATTGACACCCATCACCTGATGTTTTCTATAAGTAATGTAAAATCAAATAAAATAAAAATAATTATTTGATATTAATATTTGATTTCTTGAAATGATGTTGCCAAATGACTAGTTTTGGTGTGAAAGAGAAATAGCCTGTGGTAATTAATAATTTATTTTCGTTGGACATAGTTTCTCGGAATAGCACTTCGGCAAATGAAAGCCTATATATAAGTATTCGAGGTAATATAAATCAAAGTTATTTTCGTTTCTGAAGATTAAATGCGGTACAGATATTTCTATGAAATATGTTTCAAGGATAAGATATTTCTAAGCCTTCATTAAGGCATATAAACATATTTTCCTTTTGATAAATTGTTTAACTTTTATATTTTTATCGTGAATTTTTTACAGCTCTGTACACATAATCTGTACTCCAGTAAGTCCAGCAACCGTTCTCTTGATCCTCTATTCCAATTTCAATTTCAAATATTCGCAATAAATTTGCTTTATTTCTTTACGTCCATGTACATAATTTGTACACTGGCGAGCTTATTTCCAGACGGAAATTTCTTCCAACCAACCAGGAAATAATGGAGACTAAGTTGAGAGGTAGTGTGTGTTTTGATCTAGTGATTTGAATGTACGCTATTATAGTGGAATAAGGCAACAAGTACTAACGTTCTAAGCGTACGGAAGTTATTGTTGCTAACCAAGCGAAAAGTATGTCTGGAAATTATAGTTCGAATACCTCAAAAATAGCGTTTTCGGGGTAAATTTTTTAAAAATAATAAATTTACCCGGTAAGGGCCATGACGCGATGGTATGTATGTATTTATCCTAACTATATGATGGAGTATGTTCACAGACCAAGAGTCTAAGTATGTTTTAATCGTAATAGTAGTTTAAATGTAAGCAGGCGGTAGGTTGTCGAAAATTTGGAATTGGAATCAGGGGGGCAAGTCTGGTCAACAGGCGAAATCAAAACCATCCATGTTTACCCATATCATAATAATTTTAAATGTATTAATTTTCATATATAAATTAAAAAATGGACTATCACCGCAATATTTGCAAAAAAATGTTCTGTATAATTTCGAAGTTCACATCTACCCGACCGACGATAAGTCGGCGGGACTTTAGACTGCCTCAGACTAACCTGGCAGGTACACAAAATAATGTGTATTACAAAGTACATCAACTGTTTAATGATTTGCCAGAATGTGTGAAGGAAGCATCTGGTCTTGCCGCTTTTCGTCGCCTAAGTGTTGAATACATAAAGGAAAAGTTATTTTAAGATATTGTGTGGTTCCTTTGTATTATTGTGTAAATTTGAATATTTTCTTGTTTTTTTGTTGTTTTTATATATTTCATACTGTGAAAACTTTTTATTTTTTCAACTTGTAAATATGCTTATTGGTTATACTAGATGTAAGAAAATGCATTTATTTTTAACATCTAAATAAAATATACATACATAAGCACATACATACATATCATGGATATAATTATCTTATGGAGTTCTACAACATCTTAAGATATATAGATGGATCGGTGGCAGAGCGGTTGGCGCGCTGGGCTAGTAATCCAGTAGTCGCGAGTTCGAATCCTGCCTCGACCGATTTCGTTCACCTAAGCACAAGCATTTATTTGCTTATTTTAGGGAACGTAGGAAGATGTATTTGTACTTGTTTAACAAGGACATATTAATTTTTTCTTTTTTTATATTTATTATTTATTATTATTATACTTAGAATTCCATAAGATTATTATATCCATGATATGGGTAAACATGGATGTATTTGATTTCGCCTGTTGACCAGACCTACATAAATGTCAAGAATGGCTTCAAATCGATTAAAGAAGATCCCATAAACCTATTTTTATACTTGATTTTAAATATCATACATTATAATTTGGCATAGTATTACATTTTATAAGATAAAACATGAGTCAAATAATCTGAGCATGTCTTAGACCGTGTATGAATGAACATTAATGTAATATAAGAATGGCTCTCTAAAAGGATAGGTTTAAAATTTCCTGTTAACACTCTTTGACTTTTAAGATCTCCTTAGCCATTTACCTGAAATGAACTGTGAAATATGACGAATTTTAAGCAAAGGTAAAGCAGCCCTAAAGGGTGTTTTTTTATAAATAATAAAGGAATAGTGTTTCTCAGTTGTTATAGGAAAAGTATACTAAATTTTATTATATTAAAAGCGGATAAATAAAGATTTCTTTCTAGCGCAGAACGATAGCAACGGCCGCTTTCAAATACTTGCAAAAGGTAAAATAGTTGTGGGCGCCATTTTCGCGACGCACATCAAAGAAAAATATTTTTTATCAAGAGTTATGTTTTTAACTTAGTGGTATATTTTTAACTGGCGGGCACAATTCTGATACCGGATGCATACAAATAACCGGACTATTATTGTAAATTCGATTATTTATAATACTTTCACCATTTTATTGACAAACTTCATACATCAACAGAGTATGTATGTAAGAGTTTTAATAGAAACTGTGTAGACTTGGACCCATTCGCTACGAGTCGAAACTTATTTAAGAGAAGACTGGCTGTAGTCTCAAATTTTGGAGCTACAACCTTTTAAAAGGTATGTCCCCGGTAAGGTTGGTTGGGCATTTTGTTAGTTGCATTTTAACGTATGATTGTCACCCGAAATCGGGTAACTTCAAAACTAAAATTCAATCACATTGTTGCAATTTATTAATGACGTACATACACAAACTACTGACTGACTAACATAACAAAATAAAACATATAGGTATATATGCACATGAATACAACCTGTACAAATCCACATTGGACACCTTCAAGTGGTTTCATTTGACAGCGGAACTCTTCCCTTTCCCCATTATTTTTTTCCCCATTTTACTAAGTCCAAGATGTGTATACTCTACAAAGCGCAAATACGTCCAATTATTGAATATGGTAGTCACCTCTGGAGTGGCGCCCCCCAATACCTACTGAATACCCTCGACGCTGTCCAAAGGCGTGCTATACGTCTGATTGATGATCCATCACTGACTGATGGATTGCAAAGACAGACGTAAAGTCGGTATTTTATGTATATTTTATAGATACTACCACGGGAATTGCTCAGAAGAACTTGCATCTTTGGTCCCTCCTCCACCCACTCGCAACAGAGTCACTCGCTTTACTCAATCGCAGCACCCATTCACAGTGGACCTTCAACATATACGAACAAGTCGCTTCTCGAACTCCTTTATTAATACAGCAGCCCGACTGTGGAACGATCTTCCGAATTCTGTGTACAACCCGGGTCTTTTTAAAATCCGAATCAATAAACTCTTTTCTAGTCTGCAAACCCCTCCCAACGCTACGCAGTGCGCTTCTTCGGAAGAGCAAAATGGACCCAAATCCTAATAGCTGGTGTCCCCTACGTAGACGTGTTAAAAAAAAAAACTTCCCGTCTATTCCCTTCCTTTTCAAGGCAGCGATTTTGTATATAGATACGATGTAATTGTTTCACTTGAATTATTATTTTGAAATTATATACCTACCTAATCTACCTATGTTTAATAGATGGATACAGTAATTGGCGTTGTAAACCATATTATGTTGTTTTTTTCATTGTAAATTATTTTATAGCTGTTGTATCCAATAAAATAAATAAATAAAAATAATAAAAAAAAAACTTTTTAACATCTCAATAGAGACGAAGTTGGGATATTATAGAAGAACCAGGAACTCAAGGCACCTAAAGGACTTACGGCAAGTCGTCGGCTGGTTTACGTGATCACTTTATGCGCTTGCGCAACCAGCCAGCGTAAACCAGCCGATGACAGGTCGTAAGCTCTGTAGGTGCCTTGAGTTCCTGGTTCTTCTTTAATATTCCAACTTCGTCTCTATTGAGATGTTAAAAAGTTTATCAGTAAAAATATCATTTGACTCCCGACAGGGAAAAAAATCCAATATTTGCGCATATGCAATTTATGACTTAGAATTTGCCACAAGAATAAGGCCTAATGATACAACTTCTGAACTTCCTAAACCAATAATAGCAAAATTCAAAAAACGACAGTTAAAATTTGATTTACTAGCCGCAAAAAGAAAAATAAAACTTACAACATCAGACTTCCAACCTTCAAACGAACCAAAACCAATATATATAAACGAACATCTTACCACCCATACAAAGGAACTATTGAATAAAACCAAGAACCAAGCAAACTCAATGGGGTTTACATACACCTGGGTGCGGAATGGAAAAATATTTGTAAGGAAGAACGACAAGTCCCCCCGCATCGCCATCACGAAGACTACAGACCTTCAAAAAATAGTTTAACTTTTTTACCCATTCTAAAAATTCCACCACATCATTGTTTTCAAATGTTCTTTCATCATTCTTTTCATAATCCCGTTTCCTACCATTATCTTTCTTCTCTCGACCCCCTTTCCTATTATAATTACACTTCGCGTATCACCTCCGGAATATGTTCGGCAAATTTATATAAAATAATATTTTTACACTTGATCTGATATTTGCGTTGATTTGTTTGTCTCTAGTAAGTTACACTCTATCGTCATTTCTGACAGTTATGGTTACCTTTTATAATTTATTATTTTGTTGTACACACCGGATTATTGAATTTTGTCAAATTCAAACAACTATCTGAAACTTCTACTTAATAATGAATACACAAATTTACTATATATATTTCTTTAACAACGCAGTTAGTGAATATTCGTATCATAGTGTACACAACCTGATTATTATTTTTTTTTCTAAGTACTACTGGTAAGTCAAAAATCGTTAACATATTATGTATACTGAATTTGAATGCTCATATTTTAAATGTCATTTATCCCATATTAAATTTATAAAATTGACATCTGCAAACATGAAACATATAGTACTAAATTATGTTTTGCTAACTATTCATGCTCAGAGTCCTCATATGCGTGGACATTCGTTATTTACTTTGTTTACATTAACTCTATCACTGAACTTCCCTATATTATTTAAATGTGTGTGTGCGAGCGAGTGCATGCACATTTGGTTTTTATATATAATATATTAACATAAATCCACAAATAAATTTCATTAGGTAGTTAACATTCATTAATAAATCATCATGATTTCATTATTCTATCAAAATTGCAGAGGTCTTCGTACAAAGACAAATTTATTTTATAATAATATCCTATTAAACGATGAGTATCAACTGTTTGGTATTACTGAAACTTGGTTAATTGATTGCATTTCAGATTCAGAAATAGCGCCTACAACTCTTTATAACGTATTCAGACGCGATAGGGTTATCACCTCTTCTTCTCAAACACATAGCCATCATCCCCGTGGTGGTGGCGTCATGATATTATCTTGCAGAAATTTACAAGCATATACCAGAGAAGACCTTTTCTGTGACGCCGAATGCATTTGGGTAACCATTCCCTCATCTAATGCCACATCCAATCGCATCATTCATGTTGCTTGCGTATATCTGCCCCAAGGACGTGAGTATGACACTGCTATTAACTCATTTCTTAACTTGTTATCTCGTGTGCGCGATCAACACCCCGATGACGTCATAATAGTAATGGGAGATTTTAACATGCCTAATATTAAGTGGAGTAGGCAATCGAATGACATCTTTCTCACACCAGTTAATACACCACTTAATAATTCTTGTTTTGTTGACACTATTTCATATACTGAGCTTCACCAATATAATAGTATATTTAATACGAACAATAGAATTTTGGATCTAATTTTGAGTAATATTGTATGTGATGTGTCCCGGGCTCACAGTCCACTGGTGAGAGAGGATCTACATCATCCTGCTATCTCAATTAATGTTCACCTTAAACCTGTCACAACCATTGCCGCACCACCTAACAAAATTAAGCTTTTTCACAAAGCGGACTACTCAGTTATAAACAATCATTTATCCACAATAGATTGGTCATTGTTGAATGATATTGATAGTATAGACTTCGCCACCGATCATTTTTATACAATATTATGTAAAACAATCTTGGATTTCGTACCAACAATACCAATAGGAAATAAGAAATATCCTTCATGGTATTCTCTTCCTCTCATAAAAATAATAAAAGAAAAACATAAAATGCACAGAAAGTGGAAAAAACACGGTAATTACATGGACTATGCTGAATTTTCAATATTACGTACAAGACAAAAGACAATACAACGTGAATGTTACAAACAATATATCTATTCTGTCGAAAATAACATCCAAAAAAATAGTAAAAAACTTTGGTCTTTTACAAAAAATTAAAAAAAAAATTCTGATATACCTCAAACGATGTACTTAAAAAAAAAATCATGTACTGGTGGTGAAGACATTAGTAAACTATTTAGCGAACATTTTCAAACAACTTACGATTACTATAACTCCATTCCACCAATCGCCACTGACAACACATCAGATTCTTTTTCTGAGGGGTTAGGTAGTGTCATTATTACAAATTCTTTAGTTTCAAAATATTTACGTGAACTGGATATCAAAAAAGGGGCAGGTAGCGATAACATACCACCAATTTTCATAAAACAATGCGCAGATACACTCTCTATCCCACTGAACATATTATTTAACAGATCAATTTCAGAAGGAATATTTCCTAAAAAATTCAAAGAAGCTCTTATCATACCAATTCACAAATCCGGTTCAAAAAATGATGTACAAAACTATCGTCCGATATCGATTCTACCGGTGTTTAGTAAAGTGTTTGAGAAAATTGTTTACGACCAAATCTATCACATTATCAAACTAAACATTCAAAATCATCAACACGGATTCCTACGCCGTCGCTCTGTCCTTTCAAATCTAACTACCCTTACCGAATACGTCACAAGCAACATGGATAAAAGATGCCAAGTGGATGTGATATACACCGATTATGCAAAGGCATTTGACAAGGTAAACCACGATATACTTATATCGAAATTACTTAACCTAGGTATACATGGAGACTTATACAGGTGGTTTGTGTCATATGTTCGGAACAGAATGCAGTCAGTGATGGTCGAGGGATTTAAATCCAGCTTCTTTATTCCTCCTTCGAGCGTTCCTCAAGGTTCACACCTAGGTCCGCTTCTATTCAATATCTATACTTATGACATTTACAAATGTTTTAATCATTCATTATATCTTGCATTTGCCGATGACATGAAAATTTACCTTGCAATTAACTCATTGGCCGATTGTATTAAACTACAAGAGGACCTTGACAGGCTATACACTTACTGTGCATTAAATAAACTAATACTTAATATATCGAAATGTAACAAAATAACATTTACTCTCAATAAAAACAAAATAAATTTCACATATACCTTTAACAACTCTGATATAAAGGAAGTCAATTATATAAGAGACCTAGGTGTGATACTTGACTCTAAATTAAATTACATAAACAATATTGATAATATCATAAGTAAGGCAAATAAGATGTTAGGATTTATTATTCGCACATGCCGTCCATTCAGTAACATTAAAACCTTATACACTTTATACACTACATACATACGCCCTCAGCTAGAATTCTGTACTCAAATTTGGTCTCCTTTTTACGCAGTAGGTACACATCACAAGAATCGAGAAAGTACAGCAAAAATTCATAAACTATATAAATCATAAATTTCACCTTAACTTCAATACATATCACCAGTCACTTAAATATCATAATTTTGATACGCTTGAATGTTGGAGAGTCTTACACGACCAATCGCTGCTGCATAAAATTTTGAACAATGCCATAGACTCGCCTGTACTTGTCAACCTAGTAGGTATCCATGTTCCAGGTAGAATGGTTCGTAGACCTCAATTACTTCATATTCCAACAAGTAGAACAAATATCAGGAAAAATTCAACAATTACACGCATATGCAGCCAATATAACAATACATTCTCAGCTGAGATAGACATATTCAACGCAAAATATTACAGATTTAGATATGATGTTCTGAAGGTGATGCGCAACCAATATCCCTCTGTCCTGTCCTCCTAGTCTCTCTTCTCTCATTTCTCTTTCCTTCCCTAGTTGTTGTATATGTGTGTATATATGTGTACTTATGTATGTAGGTATGTGTGTGTGATGGTGTGTATGAGTGTGTGTGTAAGGGTGTGTATGAATGTGTGTGCATGAATTATTTTTGGCTTGTAAACTGTTATTTGTTTTTATATTATGTTGATGGAATGCTTTTTTTGGCTCTAACAATGTAAAAATTATTTTGTATCATTAAACTGTAAATGAGCTGTAGCTTCCCAAAGAAAATAAATAAATAAATAATAAATATTTGATTTACTTTCATCATTATTTGAGGGTTTTTATTTGTAGTTTGTGCTTCTAAATATAATCTATTTAATGACACATTTAAGTATGTTACCATATCATACAATCACGCCATCTCCCTATTTGGAGTAGGCAGAGAGAACTGAACGCCAGAATTCTCTTTCTTGATATACATTTTACGCTTCATTCACATCCATGCATCGTATCATACACGTTCTTCTATTATTTTGACATTTTTACATCAGTGTTATAAATTAAAGTGTTGATATTTATTTATTTATATTTTTTTGGAATTCTAACAGCTATAATATATTTAACAGCCAATTAGAAGTCTCCGCTGATAGTTATTTTCTTCATATCATAAGGTGTTCAGCCAGAATAGTTTTTTTCGAATAGCAAGTGCTTTGATTCGCTGTCATCCATTTTGACGAAATGATAACTATATACATCACTAAATTACTTCTTCGTATAAAAATATATGGTATTTATGATACAAAGTTAAAAATAAAAAATTTATAATAAATTTGTTTGAATCACAACGAAGTTATTTAATATCGTTTAAAATATACCATAAAGTTATTCTGAAATTATAAATTTCAATAATAGTTTTTAAATAATTATGAAACTTATGGCACAAAGATGTCTAAGAGCAGACCCTGAGATAAAATCTACCTCGAAAATAAATAAACCTTTTGTAATATTATTATTATTTTCGTTATCTTCCACATGACTCCAATATGACATGACATGACTCCATCTTGACATCTGTCTTCTGACGCCCTTCTTCCTAAATTTTATCTAACATTTCTCGTGCCATTCTTCAATTTTCTTACTTACTATGAAAACATTACAATCACAGAGCAAGAAATATACAGAGGTGATAAAAGCTAAAGCTTCAGGCCAGGGGATTGGTACACAGAATGAGGTGGATCGAGGGGTATCCCAAACACATTCAATGTGTTAAAATAAATCGGACATTGATGACACATTTATGTAGCAGTAAAAATATTTGATTTTCGAAATTTAAATACTTTTCTTAACTACATGCACCTATTCATTGACATTTGTGTTGAGTATTGTTTTAATTTTCATTCCGAACCATTCCGAAAATATTCAAATATATTTAAATATTTCATAGTCACTCGATGGTTACCAAGAATTTTTGCTTATGTCACCTCTACAGATTATTGGTCTGTGATAACTAATATTTTTTAGGGTAAAAATTTAGCAAAATTGTATCAACTGATGATAAATTCATATTATATTCATTCCATCACGGCATATTCCATGATATGGGGTCACCAGTAAAAAGAAACCTTTAAAATGAAACACGACACATGCGTATATACACACACACCAGTCTCGTCTCACTTAAAAAGGAAAAACACTATGGGTGAATGGGTGGTGAGCCTTATAACTGGACTATGTGATAGTTACGAGCCCATGTTTTCCGTCACTAAGTTTATATAGCGTTATATGTCCTCTTAATGAAGACGCGCCATCAACAGCGTCACCTACCTGAATTACACCGCATGTAATTGAATTATCTTATACCTCTTGCTACTCTATGTGCGCCTGATACGTGAATAGTTGATTTTAGCAGCGTGACGCGGACAAACAAGCAAATATAAGAAATTACATAAGTTGAAAAGTGTAATATATCTTTGTTACATTTATTTAGAGTACCTTTTCTCTGTGAAACACCGGCTTTGAATAGTGCTTCTACTCATTTCTATTATCATCGTTTTCGTCCCGAAAGAGTCGAGTAAACGAAAATACAACAGGCAAAAATAACATCTTACATAGTTCAGCAATGAGGTTCACCACCCATTTTGAATGAAGTTCCTTTTTTGGAGACACGATACTGGTGTGTAGGTATACATGCATGTGCCGTGCTTCTTTTAATAAGGTTGTAGACACCCGCACGCCTGTCGCTGGTTACCTAGCATTTGTGATTTTCCGTGTGTATGTACCAACCCTTATGGATTTCTAAAAATATTCGTCGTTTTAACATGTTACACAATTATAATTTGTTAATTCGAACATTTTCGTTTCGCACATTATCAGATGTGTATTTAACTTTTGTACAATTTCATTATTCATCATTAATATCGTACTTACAATCGCTTTTATACTGGAATCGTATGAATATGCAAATCACTGTTCGTTTATCACCGAAATCTCTAAATGAGAATTGTTTTGGAGTTTCAACTAGTGATGTGCTGATGAAAGACCTAAAAGAGTGCGGTATTGGATATAATTTTTAATAATCACACATTTATGAAAAAATAACAGGTTTTCAAAACCTACTACAAGAAGAAGAAAAGTCGGTAAAGTCGGTAGTTCAGTAAATTTTAACATAACTTTTCTTTCAGTGCAATAGAAAAATGTGTCTCCACCGGGAATCGTACCCGGACCGTTAGCTCAGCAGTAATATATCCAACCAACCGAGCAACGAAAGTCGACTATCCTTCTTCTTTCTATAGCCATCTCTCCACTGATGTCTCTACTAAGTACTTCCATTCGTCTTTTTTTGGGGCATTTTGGACTCATCTACTCCCAGAGACGGGGAAAATATCATTGGACCACCTTTCACGAGGCTGGCCTGTTCTCCAGGTAGCGTATATGGGGAAACTCGGCAGATATGCAAGTTAGGAGGGAAATGAAATACCTCCCGCGGACCAGCAGGACAACAGGTACGTAGCGTCTGACCCAGAGAGGGCGGCTAAAAACAGCGTCTGTTCCTTATGTTAAGAACGGCTGAATTCAAAATAACCAACACGAATGGTAAGCTCGGTGTAATAATAGAACAGGGTTACCTAGTTGGGCAGCAATAATCTTCATAATAGTCTTTGTGATAAAGGTGTGAAAAATAAATAAATAAATAAATAAAAATAAATAATGCCAAGGATCATCACGCACTTGTACACAAACTCAATAACAAGTTGTCATATTCTGGAAAATTATGTACTATATTTGGTATTCGCTGTGGTGGCATTCTCTATATATGTCCGGCCCCATCCAGGTGGAAGAAGAAAGGTTGGAAGACCGCGGCTGCGATCGGAGGACGAAGTTGGAAGAGATGCTTCCCAACTTTTGCAAGTGCCGGGCAGTTGGAGAGTTGCTGCGGACGATAGAATAAGCTGAGCTGGAGCCGTTGACTGTCGGAGGCCATGGCTCGATATGGGCGCCATTGAAGAAGAATAAGATGTACTATATTTATCATCTCATAGATCCATATTGAAAAAAAAATGAGAATCTGTGTATCTATCGGGAATGGAACCCGGAACCTTTGGTTCAGGAATCAGATAATTGAGGTACAAATGCAGGCAATCGTTAGGTATGTAAATAACATTAACTCAGAACTGATTTATTTTAAATAGACAACGGTACAATTTTTCTCTATAACATCTCAATACTTACATTTTTTTTTGAGAATGAGTACCTATGTCTTCGAAACAAATGCATATACATTCTCATACATCCCCTAAACTTAGCATAAATGCTTGTACTATAAGTTCACGAAATCGGTCGTGGTAGGATTAATATTAGTAGCATTTATAGAATAACGTAATTAATATTTTATTTTAAACGTATAGAAATATTTAATGGTTGTCATTTTTGTATATTTAATAATAAATATGGGTTTAAAACTGGAACTTTTATTAGATTTATAGTAAAATACGACATTACTCGTATTACTATAAATCTGATAAGGGCGAAGGCGTCACGTCGAGAGAATGGGAGACACGCGACTACCCAAAATTGTCTCCAAGGAAGTCCCGGAGGGTCGTTAGAGTAAGGAAGAGACCAGCAAAAAGATGTAGTGACAGCTGGACATCCAGATCACAAGAGGCAGCCTCCGACTGAAAAAACAGGCCCTCGGCCTAAAACTACAGGAAGAAGAAGAAGAAGACATAACTCGTTCCAAGACCGAACATAAATCATATTATTATATTGTATTTTCATAGGACCAAGACCAATCTTAAAATGAGCCTGCTTTGGCTGGTTATTGAGCCAAGACTGACTATGCTCATCACTATTTCAAGGTCATTTTTCAAGTCTTTCGACACGTATATTTAACTTTAGTCGTTCCTATAACAAACTGCCTACTAAATTGTAATAAAACTTGGCAATATATGGAAGAAAAGTGATTTCCTGGCCTGTTTGGAAACACTTATAAAAAGGTTTCTTTCAAAAAAGATTGGTATTGGATGCGGAATTGAGTGTCGCGAAAATGATAAAGATATATTGATATTTATTTCCAACAAATTGTCACCTAGAAATATCAAGGTAGACACTTCAAAGAGATGGAAACGAAGACTTTCAACAAACAAAACACATAGAATTTTTGAGGACATAAATAAAGTGACAATTTCTTCTCAGAATCAAAGCGGAATAATATACATATATGTTTATCGAAACATATATTCTTATAAGATTGATTTTACTTTATTCACTACTGATTGAAGAACTTACATCGTCAAAAGCATTGCCGAAGTCTTCGGCCTAATGACTTTGATTACTCGTAGTTTGTTTGAATTTGCTAAAGAAGTTGATATCTGAATCACTTATTACATGACCAAGGTGTACTAGACTTTTGACTTTTAATAAAACTTTACATTTTTTGTGTTGAAAATTTTCGCGTTTAATGCCAACTTTGACAACTCATCCGATTTCGGTAACATGGTATATTAAGGTTTAATCCAAGGCGTATCAGTTTTCAAACAAATTTGACGTAGATACAATTTCATAATTTTTAACGAGATCTAGGTGCGTTTTACAAATAAATGCTTACATTATGTTGTGTACTATTTATGGTAGGTTAAAAGCACCAAAATCGGTATAAAACTTTTTGTTTTATTTGATTTGTTCTAGGATTAGTGTGTACAATGTATTAATTGTGTGTGTGTATTAATTCTTTTTTTTTTTTTTTTATTTCTTTATTTATTTCATAAGAGTATGACACAATATTTTGACTAAGTTAAAATATATGACAAAAATTACAGTATTGATACTCTCTCGATAGAGTTAAAAACTCGTGTTCGAGAGAGGAGTATCGTTATTACATACAGAAAGAAAAATTCAACATATAGGATTATGTATTGCCAAAAATATGCCCTTTTAATGCTATTTTAAATTTATTTAGATCTTTTATTTCTCTAATGGAAGTGGGCAGGTCATTGTAAAATAATATTCCCCTATATGACAGTAATTTCTGTGCTGCAGTTGTATTTTTCTTTGGTATGACGATTTTAAATTTTGCTCTAGTCGTTACTGTTCCAATAGAAAAAATTTCAGGATGGTTCTGTCTGTGAGCATATACAGTTGCAATCGTGTCCATTATCTGCTTTAGTGTTGGTACCGGGAAGTCTGTATAGATCTGTTCCGTCGGGTGATCTATAGGTTTGCCTAGAATAATCTTTATAATCAGTCTTTGCGTAACTTCAACAGGCAAAAGATTTGTCCTATATGTACCACCCCATCCCGAAACACCATACATAAGGACAGAGTGCACAAATGCAAAATATACAATTTTTAAACTATTTTTACATAATATATTTTTGAGATTCCTGAATATCCTGGATTTTCTCAAACGGTTTACTATATTTTCTATTTGGGTTTTAAACTTAAGGTTTCTATCTATTTTTATTCCTAAATACTTTATTTCATTAGTCTTATGTATTTCTATTAATCGGGTCTTATTTAAGTCTTCGTAAAATAATAATTTAATGTCGGTATCGGATTGTCTATTGTTTAGTGTGAATGGAATGAAGTATGTTTTTTCTGTATTTAATGATAATAAATTATCATCAAACCAGTTCTTCAACTTTGTGAGATTCTCCGAAGCTCTATGCGTCGCCTCCTGCATTGTAGGAGCTTCGCACAGAACAACAGTGTCATCTGCATATGAAATAACTGTACTGTTATTGCATTGTTCAAAAATATCGTTTACATATAAAATAAATAATATTGGTCCAAGGACCGTACCCTGTGGGATACCAAACTTGGAAGAAAGGTGATCACTTATGGATGAACTTATTCTTACGGTCTGTATCCTATCTTTGAGATAGCTACAAAACCAGTTTCTTACGGTGCCCGATATACCATATTTTTTTAATTTATTCAATAGTCTTATATGTGAGATACTATCAAAAGCTTTTCTCAAATCTAAAAAAACTCCGATACATTTTTTACCGCTATCCCAAGATTGTCCAACTGACTCAATTAATTCAGCAATGGCATCATTTGTACTTCGACCTTTTCTAAATCCATATTGGTTATTGTGTAGTATTTTAAATCTTTCAGTATAGGTGACCAGTTGTTTTTTTATTATTTTTTCAAAAATTTTGGATATGTTGGATACAAGAGAGATGGGTCTGTAATTATTCAATAACTCTTTTGGACCATTTTTGTGTATAGGCACCACTATTGTATGTTTGTACGTGTCTGGAAAAACTCCTTTCTTCAAACTCAAATTAATGAGGTGTGTAATTGGTCTACAGAGATGTTTACTGTTGTGCTTTATAATTTTGACGGTTATGTTATCATGTCCTGGTGCAGACCCAGTTTTAAGTTCTTTAATTGTTTTGGAAACTTCTTCCTCTGTAGTCAATGTAAAATTACACATGTCGTCTGGATTGTGTACATCATCTTCAAGTATGTTTTGGGTATCAAAATCTTTGTTTACTTCCATTGCTAATTTAATTCCAACTTGATTAAAAAATACGTTAAACATATTTGCTATCCTTTTGGGATCCTTTGATACCTCAATGTTTATTGATCCATCGTGTATCATAGTTATTTCGTGTTTCTTAGTTTTCTTATTAATGATGAATCTTTTTTATATTCTTCGTCACTTTCAGAATTCTCTAGGGGGGGACTTTTTGGGCCTTATGCGATCAAAACGGGTGGTATCGTAGAATAACAGGCAAATCTAAAAATAATCAAACTCTCGCTTCTTTTACCTGTGACAAGTAAAAGATATCCGCTGAAGCTTATACCCAAAAACCAAGCGAAAACTCTCATAAATGCATTATTTGTTACTGTAATGCTGGTTTATCCAAACATCAGCATGCATTGTAGCCTCTATTGCAACTTGTAACAAAAAACACTTAAGTATTTTTAGAATCGCCTACTTCATACTGTTGTAATACTGCTATCAATATTATTTAAAAAAATAAATAAACAAATGAAAAAAAATCCTATCTATTCTGCAACAGTTCAAAAAAACTAAAACTAAACAAGGGCCAAATTGATATATTATGGAGCTTCTTCTTGTTCGATAAGTAGACCTGTTGGTCTGTTATTTAAAAACTATTCCTCCTGAGATGACTAGACGGCAACCAGAGAGGATTTTGTTTGCTGCTATATACGCAAGTCTATCACTGTCCATTCTGGCTACGTGGTCTCTCCAATGTGTCCTTCTGGATCCACTCCACCGCGCAATGTCCTCTATTCCACATCTTATTCATATTTCAATATCGCGAACATGATCTCGGAGAGTTTTTCCAGTGATTGACCTTATAACCTTCATTTACGTTGTCCTATGATATAAAATGAATACATATATCTGAAATGGAATAAACTGTTCCTGACATTCATAGGGCTCAAAGAGGCGCTTTAAAAATATAATATGATTATCATGGCGTTTTCTCAAAATGAACAGTATATTATTGAGTTCTTGGCGGTTTGTTGACGAACAACAGCTTCAGACAAGGCGAAGGGTGAAATCAAATAATTAATTGTTGTTTATTTGCGACAAGAGTTTGTTGTGAAGGGTCTCCGTAACTTGAGACTAAATTTGCCCATGGACCTTATTGGTATCTCAAAACATTAAATATTTACTTCAGTCGGGTCAGATTTGTTAATACTCGTTCTGTTTGTTTTCGCATTCATTTTGGATTAATTCCCGACACTATGATGAAACTTTGAATATTACAGAATGTGAAACCATACACGTTTATTACTATAATAATAAACTATCGCAAAACCCTGGTCTTTTGGGCAGGGCCAGATCCATTGTTGGTTCAAATCAAGGGCTTGCCCTATCAATACAAAATATAAATACTCAGCTACTTATGTTAAGTTATCTACGCTGATCTTTGCATGTTATGCTTCAGGTTGTTGATCAACAATCTTGTGGTCTTCAATATTTTCGGAGGAAATTCCTCTCTTATCAAAGGTTCGTACTCTTGGCTTAAGCCAAAGCCTATCGAACATGTGCGACAAATTCTCTCCCTTTTCTTATGGGACTGGCTCCGTTAGACTTGGAAACTCAGAGGCGTGGCGCTTCTTACCATTTAATGAGACGACAGTCTTCTGAAATTGGTGAGATTCGGCTTCATCCCCCCGAAGATCCTATTTCCTCCAGAAACATAAAACGCATCACCATGGAAGCCCTGCTGATCTCTTGGCAGACTCGATGGAGCTCGTGCCCCGTGGGACGAACAAAATTCTTGTTATTCCCTGATGTGAGGACTAGACTTCGTCAATATTGGGCCGTCCCAGGTTTCTGGACATCCCAGTTCATCACAGCTTTAATAGCAACCTTCACAGATTCCGCCTTGTAAACTGGTCCTCATGTCAGTTATGCCATCACCCCGACCAGGCTTCGAAGCACATCATCTAGGAATGATATCACCCAAATGTGTCCTACAAGAGAATGGAGCTCCTCGCTGCTGTCCATGAGCCCCTTCAAGGTTCCATTGGGCATGCAGATTTAGTGGTCTCGAAGAAGAACTTTACAGCCTTCGAATTGTTTTGGATATAGTGCCCTTCTATCTGATGAATAAAAAATTATAAATTCCAGAGTGTCCTTGGTCAACTCTCTGATGCCCAGTTTTACACAGTCGTAGGCTTGAAGTAATCTCAAGAAATTCATGCCTGTGAATATTATATTCACGAACAATGCCGGATTTCGGATTCCAATTATCGCGTAACAAAATATTTATACATGTAGGTACCTATATATTTATTGGAAATACTACGTCTTATATGTTTTCCGTGTAGATTTATTATTAATAATTTTTGATTTTGATTTTCTTGTTGGCTATTTTATCACATATGTATTTTAACACTTAACAAAAGAAAATTTGGCGAAGTTTTTAGTAAAAAAAATAACACGCTGCTGTCATCACATTTGATAAATTGATCGAAATATATTTAAATACAACTTTTAAAATTACTTGCAAAACATTTAATAAATACAAAAGAAACAAAATTAATTCGTATTATAACTTGCTGTCGTGCTAAAAAAATATGACAATATGACATTAATTTAACAAATTTATGTAAACAAATATGAAATCTATTCAAATGATGGGGAAAATATTGTGTATTGCCATAGATGATAATTTATAAATGTACCTCAAATTAGCCTAACGCCAACGGCGAGAATTATGTATAAGTGCATTTACGAACTCGACAGTGCTTAGTGACTACGAATAATAATTGTCGTCACGGGTGTAAACATAGGCGAGAAAAGTGGCGAGACGTTATCGGATCTCAACTTTTTTACTCACTTGGACTGCTGATTTAAATGTATATTTTTATCCTCTCCAAGTTGTCCTTACTGCGTTTTCAGGTTTTCATTTATTATAATAGTAACAATGGTGCAAATGCTTTGCTTTATACCATTTCTTGAGTTTAGTGCTAAGACTAAAACTCAATAAGTGGTTTAGAGAAAATTTACCATTGTAAGTATTATCATAAACTAACACAAGGTTACCGTCAAATCTATTAATCTAATTATTCTTTTATTAACTTATAAAATTATTATATACACGTAGAAATGGGTGGTGTGGTTCAATCAACTCTAAACTTATTTGAGACTGGCAACTGAATTTTATAACATCAAAAGAAAATAAAAAATAAAAAGACTTATACGTATTCACTTCATTTGGTATAGCAATAATTCTGTATGTACATATACATTTATGTTCCTTTTGTCTTTAAGGCCTCTTTACACACGAGTGCTTCCACTCTGGTAAAGATTTGTAATATATAAATAAAATTAAGAGAAAATTAACGAAAAAAAATGTCCTAACACAGTTTCTACTAATTCTTACGTAAAATGATTCCATGAATCCGAATATAACTCATGTTTTCTCTCATTTATACACTAATGTCTTTTTCTAATAGATCCCACCTACAAGTTGAGATTTGTAACTGTGGGTGATGGTAGTATATAAAGGTCATTTTACTTAAGAATCAGCAGGAATGGTGTCAGAGCCAACTATCATGGAAACAAACATACTATTATTGATGATCAATTTTGAAGGGAAGGAGGCCTCTTTTAAATTTAGTGCACCGGGCGCTGAAAACCGTACATTCGTCTCTGCTCGTGTGGAGGTAAACCACACAGTGAAGGGATGAGGATGTATTAAATATTAAATAATAGTTGGAACATACCTATTTTCAAACTCAGACCAGAGTTTGTACCGTCCGGAAGCTTTGGCAGAAATCACTGACCGCTGAGAGATTTCAAGCGTAAATTGTTTGTTTTCAACGCACAAACAATTAATGTGGAAAACTCTAGGGATTCCTTTCCTTTTTATCCGAGTAAATATATTTATCACTTTCAAAAGGATGCGAGTGAAACTTGGTTATATCTGAAGACGCTGCACTGAAGCAGAGCAGAGTGAGATTACTGGAGTACAATAAAACCACTATGAATCAATCAAACGAGCTATGGAGCCATTGCGGACATTGTCTTCGTCCAGAATTCCTCACCATCTCTTTCTATCCTGGCATGTACTCCTGCAGTTCCTGATGCTAACCATGTTTAAAAATCTTGTTGCACTCCATATCGAAATTTGGTATTTTTTCTTCAGTCATTATTTTTCGATCGCAGCCTTCCTTCTTTCGATGAATTGAACGATATTTGATTCTCCAAATTCCGTTTTTCCAGTACAGGTCCATACATCTTTTTGAGCATTTTCCAGTAGGGTTGTGTGAAAACTGATGATATTGATGGATGATAACTAAATATCCGTGATAGGCAATGCAATGTAAAATGCTGAGGTAGTTCATCCACATTACATAAATGCCAAATGAACGACACATAAAACAAATTAGGTACGCGAATAAAGGATAATTAGGTATTATAACAGGATATATCGAATTAAAATCATTTCCAACCCTATCCATTCCTTACATCTTACCTCGTTGTGTGTCAAATGATAGGATGACATTTTACAGGACCCAACTGAAGAGTTGAAAAAATATAGAAATAATGTCATTTGACAGCTGGTGGCTGGAGACGTAAAGTCTGTGTATGGAAAAGGGTCATTTATACATTAACTTACAGTCTGTGATAATTAGATTTAACTTTTTGATCGTCAGTTCTTTATGGAATTCCATTTAAATTAATTTATATTTTTAATAAATAAAAATAAAAACACTTGTTTAAAATTAATTCCACTATTTATTTGAGGACTACAACCTACGACCGGTTTCGTGCTAAGCACATTTTCAAGTAGTTTACTTCTACTTGAAAATGTGCTTAGCACGAAACCGGTCGTAGGTTGTAGTCCTCAAATAAATAGTGGAATTAATTTTAAACAAGTGTTTTTATTTTTATTTATTAAAAATATAAATTAATTTACAGTCTGTGTTTCTCCTTTTTCTTGGCGATCATTACTGAGAAAGCATTTCTGTCTGAACGATTCGCCGACGGCATCTCTGATGCCGGTCCACTCACGAATGTTGCAGAGCCATGACATCTGACATCTTCCTATTCTGAGGCGTCCCACTATAATGCCTTCATAAGCAGTTGAACCAACCTATACCTTTCGCCTCTCAGAACATGACCCAAATTATATTATGTTCTGTGCAAGTTCTATTGTTTTTTTAATTCTATTGTTATATTTATCGACATATTATTCCAGTGAAGAGATTTGCGTGAGAAATAATTTCTCGTGAAATTTGAAGAAGTATTCTTAATAAATATTTGATAATACCAGACTGAAATATAAAAATGTTTTTCGATAATGGCGGATGATTCAGTATTGTTATATTTTAATAATGATCAATTATTTATAGCTTTCTGTACATATAATTTGTACACTGGCGGGCTGATTGCCTAATAGCAATTTCTTTCAACCGACCAGAGTTTATGTTAAATATACAATACAATGTATATTTAACATAAACAGATGGGTCAATGGTAGAATGGTTAGCGCAGTGGGTTAGTAATCCAGTGGTCGCGAGTTCGAATCCTGCCTCGACTGATTTCGTTCACCTATAGCACAAGCATTTATGCTTATTTAAGGGGACGTAGGAAGATGTGTATGTACTTATTTAACAAGGACATATTCATTTTTATTAAAAAAATGTGTACTATGGCAATAAGGTAATGACATGACTATAAATAGATAATAAAGATAAAATTTGAATATTAAATAAGTTTATAGCAATGATAGGAAAACAAAAGGAAAAGAAGAGGAAGAGGGATCTAGGAAGAAAAATTAGGTAATATTATTATTTTGAATATATAAAGACGATGAGATATCCTGGGACAGAGTCTATTCCACAATCTATCAATTATTATTATTAACCTTATTAATTACTCACAGGTATATGATTATTAGATAAATATACGGTATTTGAAAGGATTAACACTTGTGCTATAATTAATTTACCAACTGCCATGTTTTCGTGTCAGTATTTGATTTGTATCACTTAATATCATTAACTGTCCACTGTATGGTACGGTACAGGTTCATTAAATTATTTTCTCTGCGTCGGTATTACGGAGAGTTCTTAACTCGGTCAGTTATGAAATCGAAGCTCAACAAAGTTCACGAGAGATTCGATCTTTATTTTTTGCTCACTTCAAACGAGTCCGAGTTGATGCTAGCTATTTGAAAGAAAAAATGAACAAGAAAAAGAAGAAGAGTTGCAGGTGTTTATAAACATATAATATATTCAACTGTCGGTGTATTCATATTTTTAGAGTTGGTTTAACACACGTATTCAGAGACAATTATGAGGATTGAGGAAGGCTCAGGCCTCAATCCTACCATACCATACCATCACCCCATTTCCCTATTTGGGGTAGGTAGAGAGCATATTTTAAGAGTCGGTCTAATACCCGTATTCATAGACAATTATGAGGATTGAGGAATCCTCAGACCTCAATTCTTCCAAACCAAACTTTTTTTTATTCTATTTTAATTAATAATGTTTTACGTTTCTGTTTATTTTTTGTTTGTTTGTTGATGATATTGTATCAATTTGTGGATAGATATTTTGGCGCATGTTTTATTGTATTGTTTTGTATATTATTTTGTTGTCGCTGTTTTCTATTCCAAATAAATAAATAAATAAATAAGTACCTAATTGATTCCAATTTAAAGGTTCGATTACATTTAAATCGTAATCATTGATAGCCGATTTTCCAAATCGAATTAAGAATTAGAATTCTAGATTTAGATGATCTTAATGAATGTATGTACATAATGTGTTTTTTGATGAAACATTTTTGAGATAGTTTCAATTTCGCACGGCTCTTTTTATAAAATCATTCGTTTGGAGTTTTGGACACTTGAACCGGTCCAATCCGTTTAGGAACAATACTTCTCAGATTTATACGTATCTAACTATCAAAGATACGTGTCAGACAGTCCCCTTGTAGATTGGTATATATCTGTCAGCGGAGATGATGAATGTAATGTGATTAGTTGGAAACTTCCCATCATTTCCAGACTCCAATTACCTTCGGCCAGGATAATTTAGACGAAGACCTAATGCGATTTCTTTATTAGAAAGCAGATAACAGCTTTGTACAGTGTCTTGATATAATGGAATCACTATCAATCATTTATTTGATCCTGTTATTTTCTTTTGTTAACAACGAAAATCTTTTCATAAAATAGAGACCACAACGATAAATATATCGTATACCATATAATAAAATGTTAACGTTGGGTTATACAATACATAAGTTTATGATAGAGATTCTTTAAATAGAGCAGTGGTCAGTTATAGTCAAAGGATTTTGGTTCGAACGCTGACTCGATAAAATTTGTTCGCTTATTTTTTTTTTGTATAAAAACATATTGTTGCGTATAGAGAGAAGGGAAAATATTGCACCTACCTTGGCAGCCTTCTTCCTTCGTCTTGTGTAGTGTCTTCACGGAGGGCACTACACCAACCTCTATGACACAACACTGATTTACACTTTAAAACTTCCTCTGAACACGGTTCAGGAATTCAAAATAGCGCACGGCGCGTAGTTTCGATGATTGATGCGGAAAGGTAGAAAATATGTATATTTTCTCTTGAGTCGACTATATAACTTTCTGTCACAGTGCAATGCGTTCACACACGACGAGAGAGTATTGACGATTGTTTTTGTTCCTATGTAGGTAACAATATTTCAGGGATCGGAAAAGGTTGGAAGTGTTGCCACATTTACCGAACACATATATTTGTAATATTTGTACATTATGCTGCTAGAGCAACTAATAATCGACGTAATATATCTAAAATGCATTATTTTTGGTACAAATAATTTATCTTTGGTGAGATAATTTTATTTAAACGATTTAACTATTTAACAGGGAAAGGTTATCTTCGTAATCACAGATCATTACACTTTTTTTATAATATTACTACAATTCGATAGTACATTTCTTCATAATCTGACTTCATAAACAGAATCAACTTCACCATAACCTCTGGGTGGGTCTTGAAGAAGTTTCCACCTTGGATTTTTCGTAACAAATAAGAATAGAATTAATTTAATAAGTAAGTATACTCTGAAATGATTTAAACATACTGAAAAAATAAACGATAGAGTCCGCCCAAGAAAAGGATGGATTATATTTTGAGAGAGAAATATGTGGAGCCTGTAGAATCGGAGACCGCGATTACATAGATATTAATATTAATAAAGCGATGATTTTTTATCTGCCTATCCCAATAATATTAATAGTAAAATGTCCATTTGTTTCAGTACCAGCCAACAGCAGAAAATCAGAAAAATGGTCCGAGCGATGGTGTGAACGGAGATTCTTCTGTGGTCGTTCCGGATGTACCTTCTGATACCAAGGATGAAGGAGATTCGGTAAATTTTGATATATTTACATATTTCTGTGACTTTTTGAAAATAATAAAGTATTCGCACATATATTAAAGAAAAACTATATTATCATGTTTAGTGAGTAGACCAGTGAAAATCTCGTGCATTACTAGACTTGATAAAATTCAAAGTTATTTTGATGAAATCGTTAGAATATCAAATAAATTATCGACAGTGTGATGAAAAAATAAAAGAACATGACACAATAGGTGAAATTAGATAGATGTGTGCCTAGCTTATCTATGTATATTATTTTATCTTAGTCTAGGGTGGATGCGTTAAAACTCCCATTGATAGATGCAAATTACCCAAAAGTCTATAATAAAAATAAGATATTTTACCAACTATCTCTTTGAGGAGTATAATGTTCTAAAAATCAGTCAACTATTTGTTAAAGATGCAGTTTAATACTATACACAAAAGCACTAATATCCCAAAAAAGTTTACATGTCATGAACATCAGTCATTCCCAACTTCCAGATCCCAATAGTGAATACAACCATATATCACAGCTATTTGGTTTCGTTGCACCAAAATGTTTGCAAAATTATCCATAAATATGAAAAAACAACAATAAAAACAAACTGTTAAAACAATGACAATGTGGATCCTTACATAGTCACAAAATCGATGTCGACAGTTCCCTGATTCATGTCATCGTATAATAATACGTAAATAAATACCAGAGTATATAATACCTATGGATAATGAATAGGTACTGTAAAATTGTTGTTAACCTTATAATTTATTGTTTTTTATTATTATTATTTATTTTTTAAATGGCACTTGTAACCTCAAATGGAGGAACATTGGCCAGAGTCAAGTTTTTTACAAAATCGTGCAAAAATAAAAAACAAATTATTAAGTATGTGGAATAACTGTTTTTTATGCAATGCAATGTATATATTTGTAAAGATTATTAATAAATTAAGCATAAGTAAACGATAATTTTATGCAGATTTATTGAAGGATCCCAGAAAACAAATTGAAAGCGCTAAAGCGAAATCGCAGAGATGTTGATAACATTGAAAATGTAATAGCATGGTTCACAAGAAGCACGATACACAAATAAATTACTCTCAATAATTCTGGACATAATCAATTTAACAGATTGGAAGATTAAACGTGTAAGAAAATAAACTATTTATACAACTTTTTGTATTAAATAATACGATTATTCTTATTATTTTTCTGGCTTTGCGTTGTCCAGACAAGTGTATAGGCTGGGTTACGTATGACTTGTACTTGGCTAATTTGAACTTGGTGTTCACATTGAGTTTTGCAAATATAAATAGAGTTCACTTAGAGTTCTGCAATTATGCCGGTTAAAGTCACTTAGAGAGCGGGTGGCGGAGTTAGTGAGCACGTTTTAATTAAATAAAAATATCAGATATCTGAAAATTAAGTCGAGTGTCTTACGCCTGTAAAAAGGTACATTTTTATGGCGGCAATAAATTAAAAGAAGCTAATCTCTGATCGAAATGAGATCTCCATTAAATCTAGATTACAAAGCTTTTTGTAATTTTACTTTCAATTTAAATAAAAACACAATTTTTCGGACGATAAAGCCGTCAATCATAAATGATTTATTAAAACGATTGCTCTGATCTTTTATTAATTTGTTTTTGTAAAAAATAAAATAGAGGAAACCAGCAAAGGGAATTTAATAGGTATTGATTACTTATGTTCAATCAAATATATATATATATATATATATATATATATATATATATATATATATATATATATATATATATATATATATATATATATATATATATATATATATATATATATATATATATATATATATATATATATATATATATATATATATATATATATATATATATATATATATATATATATATATATATATATATATAATAATAATAATGGGATGATTTGTATAGCGCCGTTTTTGTGATAACCTCACCTCAAGGGCGCTTTGAGTTTATTGTTATTTTATGTCGTGAGACTCGCGGAATAGATGAGTTTTGAGGTGTATTTTGAATTGGTCAAGGTTGTCAATTCGTCTCAGATGAGGTGGTAGTTTATTCCACGAAGCTGGGCCAGCCACCGCAAAAGCACGATCGCCAAAATTTGTGGTGTTAACTCTATTGATTTCAGTTAACTTGCCGGCCATGGTTGTGGTGGCTGACCGGAGTGTTACTTGTCGGTCGTTTGCAGTAAAAGGGATGCAGAGCTCTGTTAGATAAGTGGGAGCAATGCCATGGATTGCTTTGAATGTCAGCAAACATAGTTTGAACTTGACTCTCTCTGGGACTTTCAACCAGTGGAGGTTTCGAAGATGGTGAGAGATGTGAGAGAATTTTGCAGCTCCGGTGATAAGCCTGGCCGCTGCGTTGAAGACGGATTGAAGTTTGTTTAGCTCGAGTTTTGGGAGGTTTGCGTAGATGCCATTACAGTAGTCTAAGCGAGAAATAACGAATGAGTTTACTAAAGATTTCGTTGCTTCTACGGGAATATTTCGTCTGATGGATTTTATACGTCGTAGGTGGTAGAAAGCAGAAGATGTTGTGTTGTTTATTTGTTTTTTGAGGCTCAGGCTGGAATCGAGATGTATTCCGAGAAGTTTAACTGTGGATTTTGGAGTAATGTCAGTGTCTGCGACTGAGATGGGAGTGTTGTCTATGTGATGTTGCCGGCGGCATGTGGCCGTCCAGAGAAATTCGGTTTTAGTTGGATTTAATTTTAGTTTATTAGAGGACATCCACCGCTCTATTTCTCCGATACATAGACAAATTTTGTCTTTTAGAAGCAAAGATTCACTTGGAGTCGAGTAAAAGTACAGCTGCCAGTCGTCAGCGTAGCAATGTGCGAGAAGACCGTGAGATTTTACTATATTAAAGATGTCTTTTGTGTATAGCGTGAAAAGTAGCGGGCCAAGCACGGAGCCCTGGGGAACACCTGTCATCACCTTTGAAGGGGAAGACTTTTCTTTATTTATAGTTATGCTTTGAGAGCGATTTTGTAAATAGGATTTCAGCCACAAGTGGGCTTTACCCTGAAATCCGTAGGATATGTTCAGTCTGTTTAGAAGAAACGGATGGTCGACTGTGTCAAAGGCTGCGCTCATATCCAGGAATGAAAGAAGAACTAGATTGCCTGTTTCTGTTGCTAGGATTACATCTGAAAGTAATCGAAGGAGACCCGTTTCTGTGGAGTGGTGCTTTCTGTATGCAGACTGGTGGGTGGCGAACATATCTTGTGATTCGATAAAATAGTTGATGCGTGAAGCGACGATTTTCTCTAGTAATTTCGACAAGAAAGATAAGTTGGATACTGGCCTGTAGTTATTTAAATCACCAGGGTCGAGAGATGTCTTTTTTAATATTGGAGTGACTAAGGCCTTCTTGAAGAGGTTTGGTACAACGCCAGAATTCAGGGAGATGTTACATATCTTAGTTATGAAAGGAGACAGTTCGTGAGAACACTTTTTTAGGAGCCATGTTGGAATGGGGTCGAGAGAGCAGTTTTTGGATATTGAGTTTTGGATGATCTTTTGAATTTCAGCTGTATTAGTCTCATCGAATGAGCTAATTTTTGCTTTATTGTTTGCTTCGTAAGATGGTGCATCAGAAGAGGTTGTATTATTGAGAATATTTTGTATTTTGTTATGGAAAAAATTAGAAACGTCATTGGGAGACAGGTCTATAGTTGGCAGTTGTGTCGACTGTCCCAAGACAGAATTGAGGGATCTCCACATGCGTTGGGGGTCGCCTCGTTCAGAGTTGATTTTTTCCGTCCAGTAAGCGTTTTTCTTTGTTTTAATAACGTGTCTGTAGTTATTCTGGGCCTCTATCCATTTATGTCTATCGACTGTTTTTTGTTTTTTAAAAGCTCTCTCTTGTCTTCTCATTTCTCTTTTTGCATTTCTGCATTCCTGGTCGAACCACTTGTCTGAAATTCGAATTTGTCGTCTTGTCGTTTGTTCAGGAGCATGTTTATTTAAAAGGTCTGTCAGTGTATTGTCGTAGCAAACGGTCAGTTCGTCAATTGTGAGAGTTTCAAGTTGATCCAGGTTACATAGAGGAGACTGTTGAAGTTCGAGTTTAAAGTTTTTAATATTGAAATTTCTCCATGCTCGAGATTTTATGGTGTGATATTCTGGTGGATGTGGGGTAAGGTTGATTGTCGTGTAAATAAGTCGGTGATCTGATAGACCAATGTCAGTTATTTGTGGGTCTAGCTCCTCGTTGCCAGCTCTGCATATTAACAAATCGAGTATTCCCCCGGCGTCATGTGTCGGGTTTTGAATGTATATATATATAAATATATATATATATATATATATATATATATATATATATATATATATATATATATATATATATATATATATATATATATATATATATATATATATATATATATATATATATATATATATATATATATATATATATATATATATATATATATATATATATATATATATATATATATATATATATATATATATATATATATATATATATATATATATATATATATATATATATATATATATATATATATATATATATATATATATATATATATATATATATATATATATATAACATGAATTCGAATAAATACCTACTACCTTGTATGCTTTTGGTATATTTTAATTTTTGTACTTTAAAATTTGAAATGTTATACACAGTGATGTAATTATTTTTTAAGATTAATCGTGTAAAATAATTGTTGGTTTAATCCTGTTTATTTTACCTGAATAAATAAAATAAAAATAAAATAAATAAAAAATGTAATTTCACTTGGTAAATATGGACACAAAAACGCGAATTATTCAGCTGTATTTTAAAAAGAAAAACGAACAGCGTATCTGGTTTTCAGCAGTTAAATTGACATAACTAACATTTCATACTATCGCACATCATGTCTCTAACAGGTCAGGTAAAGAGAACCGATAATGGATCTCGATAATGATCTTTGCTTAAGCCTTTTTTAGCTTTTTCAACGGAAAAATGAGATCTTTTTCATATGTATCGATGGGTTATTAATAAATAATTAGTCGAAAAGTTATGTATATTCAAATTGATAATAAGTAGATTAGGTGGGTAAGTACTCTCAACTCGCCAGAAATCATAAATCAATCAACAAAAAATCGTTGCAGTAGAAAACAAAAGAAAAATGTAGAATGTCTCTCTGTTTTTTTCGGATCGTATTGTTATAAAAATAAATGCCACTAAATAATAGAAGAGCTACCTAAATTGACGAAGTGAAGCGAATATAAGCATACCTGTTTGATAAAATCTTGAATGTTGTGAACAATACCTAAAACGTATTTAAGGAGATTGATGAGTTGGCCGTTATCATCAATCATAAGTGGCACTATATCGTCTCTAATCTCTAATATTGAGAGTCAGTCTTCTCCAATTGGTCTGCTGACATCACTAGTACACCATCCATCCAACTCAATATGTAATGAGCATACAATGTCTGCTTATAAACTAATCCAAGTATGTAAGTTTAGAGAAGCGGCAATAAAATATAGATATTTGATTGAAAAATAAATTGGTGTAGAAGCTGCAAGGCTTAATCTTAAGAAGGTTATGATTTTTTAAAGATGGATCAACTGTAAATTTGAAAGTAAGAAATTTATCTGTGACTATTTGAAATAGCATTCTTAAATTATTTAAATTTATTATATTTTTTTTAAATTCTGTCAAAATTTGATGTAAACAAATAACATTCCCAACAAAATGTGTTCTAAAAATAATATTCTTCAAGAAGCGTTTCATAAAAACTGGATACTTTTAAATGAGGTGGATTCATATGTTGGACAATATATTTGTCTGCATTTGTCAACTCGAAGGTTCTTCAGTGTAGAATCTTTTCCCGTTGTTTTCGGTGAAGACGGAAAATCGGTTGACCAAAATGGGTTGCCAAATGAAAAAGAAGCCACACCCGCAAATAAAGCCCAAATAAAATATGATGACGTGCCAATGCCAGAAGGTTCTGTGCACGAATCGGTCAATCATGAATGTTACATAGTCCAAGGAACCGTAAGCAATAAACATATTAAGACACAACATGGAGTTGAAAAGATACTTTCGTATGAAGAGTTTTGCAACGTGTCCAGGACGTGTGAGACTGTTATTTTGGATATCAGCTCTAACAAGAATCAAGTTGATTTCGTCAACAAATTTCTCGATCACCTCGATCATGAAATTGAAATTGACAAAGAAAATGAAGCTGTAAAAAAGAAAAAAGTAAATATTATTTTACTTTCGACTGTTATGACATGGGCATCTAAGATTGATTCAGTCGACGTTGATGGAGAAGATAACGATAATGATTTGAATGAAGATCAATTCTCACGAAGAATGCCCCATGAACATTTCAAAAGACACTATGACACGGAAGAAAAAGTTCTACAATTGGGTGAAAGACACAAAGAAAATCTACGCATTTTGATTATAGGTTCAGGTTTTACATATGGCTGCGACGAGGATTTGTTCAAAATGTATTTCAAAATGATCTGGGAAAATTTTCGTCCAATACCTGTGCTGAGAGATGGACAAAATAAATTGCCGGTCATTCACGTGAAAGATTTGTGTCTCATAATCGGGTCGATCATTCAAGATTTCCCAAAAGACAAAAAATATATTTTCGCAATCGAAAGGATAAATGTTAAACTTCAAGACATGTTGTATGCATTAGGGAATGTACACGGTTCTGGTTATTATGAATTTATACCCAAAGAAAAACTTATATTTATGCCAAACATCACAGAACGAATTTACTTTTGTTTAACAGCAGATTTCAATATCACACCTACATATATAATTGAGGATGAAACTAAGCCATGGACACACACTTTTTCATTTGTTGATGACGCGAGTTTGATTTACCAAGAATTTGTACAGCATTTGAAACTTCAACGGCATAAAATACTCTTATTCGGTCCACCCGCTGGCGGAAAAACTACTTTATCAGAAAAACTTTCCAATTATTACGGGCTGTCGTGTTATTCAGAAAAAAGTTTGTCCATCAATATAATAGAAGACCTCAAATGGAAAATTTCCGTATTGAGTAATCTAAAGACGGACGATTCTCGTTCAAATGAACGATGTTATTTCACTTGTCATGAAGAAAATATACAGGATTTAAAAGATGAATTGCACAAATATGACGACAAACAAAGCTTACCAAAAGAAGCTCTCCTCGGTTATTTGAAAATGATACTAAAAAGTAACGAGAATAAGAACAGAGGTTGGATATTTGACGGATTTCCAGAAAGAATTGAAGAATGCAGAGAACTGTTTGGAGATCTGATTACCGAAACGAGTAATGAAGAATTGTCGGGTGAAGATGAGATAACCATTGATACAACATTTCTTCCTGATATAGTTATATCATTGGAAGCCTCTGACATCTTCCTCTGTGAAAGAGTGATGATGCAGAGGGAAAAGGATTCTCCGTATGACGAAGATAACATGTTGCAGAAACTCAGAGAATTCAGAGCTGAAAATGTTAATGAATCTACATTGATCACTTATTTTGAAGATGCCAATATAAAGATAAACCACTTTGATATTTCATCGCGTGACTATCTGGGGAGTGAATCACTGTTCGAAGCCATAGTTGCGGAAATAGGAGAACCTTGTAGTATGTCTGAGAAAACAGAATTTGAAACCCCAAGTGAAATTGAAATGAGAGTCCAAAAAGAAACAGCGGAAGAAACTGAAATTCTAAAGAAGAGCATAGTTAAAGAAAATGTGACTAAGCTAGAACAATGGAATACTCTATATAAAATGTTGAAAGTCGAAGAGTTGGAGAGAACGTCAGCATATTCAGCAAGTCTCCGGCAATACTTGATGAACAATATCTTCCCAACCCTCACCAAAGGTCTGAAAATGGTTGCAAAACTCAGACCGGGAGACCCGATAGATTTCTTGGCGGAGTATCTCTTTAGGCAAAATACCACTGGGAAAATGTTTGATCCTGGATACAATCTATGCGCTGATCACTTGATGATAAATATAGATGAAATTAGTCCGTTGATAGAGTCAAAATCAAAATAATTTTCATGCCTTGATAATTTATTGATTATATAAAAAATATTTTACTATCAAAATATATGTATGGATACACTAAATATAATTTTGTTTCATTCGCAGAGTCATTTATGATAAATATTATTAAGAATATTATACAATAAAAGATCGTTATAATCCAGATAATAAACTTACATATTTATTTATTTCTTTCTCATACGGCATGTATTGCCTTTTACAAACATACATTAAAATATTCATAGGTACTGAGAAAAAATATAGAGATTAAAAACAATAATACACTAAGTAAAAGGAAACTAAAAAAGAAAACATAATAAAAAAGTTAATAAAACAATATGTGAAGCAACTAAATATAGAAATGGTCAGACTCTAACTGACTAATTTTAACAATCATTATCCTCTCATGCAGATAGCTACAAAACCATGACCACAAATTTCCTGTAATTCTCAAAGCTTCTAGTTTACAAAGTAAAAGACCATGAGAGACACGGTCAAATGCCTTGGAAAAATGGGTGTATATACAATCAAGTTGACGGTGGTCTTTAAACGCATTCGAAACATCAAGCTGTAGAATTAGTAAGTTAGTCTGAGTGGACCTATTTGGCATAAATCCATAAACCGAATATAATATAAACCGAATCAATTTCGATGGTTACTAAGTTATCTTCAGAAGCGGAAATGAAGCTTTAATTATCTCCTCAAATGTCGAAAAAACCGCCAAAAACATTCAGCCTTTTATTTAGAACTCGTTATATGGATAATGACTGTTTCATTATATTTCTACAAGTATTTATTTACCTGTAAAAAAAGATTATGCTAGTAAAAAAATATTATGCTTTATGGACACAAACAATGATCAAATAATGATGTTTTTTGTAGGTAAAAAGCCCTATGGAAGAAGAAAAAGCAGTTCCTGGGAAGGAAGGAGAGGATTCAGATGAATTCAAGAATAGACTGAGGAAGGAGCTAGTTAGCAGAAACGGAAGAAGGTTTTGATTACATCTGATTATCTACCATTAGTACCTACTTTTCAAATAATCTTCAACGCAGTTTCATGATGCATTTATATTCGGTAAAGACATCTATGTCGGCCTTCGTGGCTCAAAAGATCCCGGGTTCGATTCCTGGTGGTGACACATTTTTGACTGTGTTTTCAGTCTCGATCTGTGAGACGACAAATACAATTAGTTTCCAGAATGTGGTAACTGGTTATTGGGCGCTTGTTATATTAATATTTGAAGTATTTCCCATTTGTCGTCGTAAGAGCAATTACAATTATTTAAAGTTGAAAATAAGCTCAAATGAACAGTTAATTATGGGATCATCGAACTTGTCTTTATAGATGTGATTGAATTTTCTGTTATAGTGAGCTCTCGAAGCACGCGGACCTGTTCCTTGGTTTCACCAGTGGCTCAATGGAGGAACTGTATAGAAGGAGTGGAGGTCCTGGTCCCGGGCCTCCTCTGGTAGCTGCCGCTCTATTGCCTCTCGGTCTCCTGGTCTCTGCTTACACCGGACCTCCAACTCCCACTCTTCCGGCACCCTTACTTGCGGTATCTGCAACTATTCTCATCATCATTGTGGCAACGCCATTCCTGGCTCACAACATCACTGTAAGTATATTGTATAATTTATTTTTTTCGTTTTACACTGGTCTGCAAAAAAAAACTGTTTTTGAGTCCTGACATAATTTCTGTTGATTCGTATGTAAAATGACTTTGACTTTCTTCTAAGAGATTCCTCTGCTGAAGTCAAGTCGAGATTGAGATTAATGATATGAAAAAACGGAGATCATATTCAGATTCAGGAGGTCATTTTACATAATAATTAGCAGTTACGGTGTCAGAGCCGATTTTCGTGTATACCAGTGTAACCAATAAAATATTCATTGTAAAATATTCATTTAACCAATAAAATATTCATTTCATACACGATTTCTCCCATTTGGAAAACAACAACTTATTCTCAAACTTTTTCTATGATAAATATATGGCGATTTCAACATGATAGGGCTTTTAAATTAATCATCCATTAACCTTATGCGGAACTTTAATTTATTAATAATATGTAATTAATAACGTACTTATGATTTATTTAGATTTGTAGAGCCAACAATTTGTCCTTCTGAATTATAATTTATTTCTTGTGATTATTCGGCGCTTTGCAAATAATTTTTATTAAAATGAGTGGGTTGTGACCAACCCTAAACTCCTCACTACCAAGTTTTCAAAAGTTGTATGGAAAATATTCAGCATTTTCATGAAATGAGTTTATTAAATTATTTTTTATTGAAATTGATGTGCCTTTTTACCAATTTTTGCACACGCACACGCCCTCACACACACACACACACACACACCCTCACACACACACACACACCCTCACACACACACACACACAAACACACACACACACACACACACACACACACACACACACACACAAATTGCGAAATCATAACTCCTATAACTATATCCCCTTTGGTTGGTGAGGAGTAAAAATACTGTGTCTCCACCGGGAATCGAATTCGGGAACTTTGGTTCCGGTGTTGAATATTCAACAATCTGAGACTGAGACACCAATAAAATTTTAAAAAATCCCTAGGAACAATAAAATTAAACTAATATTAAATTTTTCTTACGATGAATAAAAGATAAAAATTTCAGCGGTATGAACGAGCTATTTTTAATGCAAAAATATATATTGAATTATTTTATAAGTAAGAGACAAAGGCCTTTGTCTTATATTCAGAAAACGGCCTTCAGTTGGAAGATATTTTAAATATAATATGAAGTTAATGACCCGAAACAACCCTCCGCCGATAAAAGGATTCGATTTGACTGAAGGAAAAGTACCAATCTGCCTACCTCGCCATTTTATTTTTATTATTATTTACTATTTATTATACGATCGTGACGCAAAAGAAAACGATGCCTCATAAACAAAATATGTATTTTATTCGTAATTCCAATTAAAAATATTGTTCTTCGCGAAGTCGACTTATGTACATAAAATAATTATAAATCCTTCTTCAAACAAAGCATCCAATTTTTTAATAGGCTTTAAATATTTTCATATTGGACTATTAAAAACGACATCAAACTTAGTAGGTAGGTACTTGAGTTGAGAATAATGAATAAATTAGAGTATTGAAATTTTCCCGACAAAGTTCTTATGTTACTAATAATAAAGAAAATGTCTATAACTTAATAAAATATGTCTTAGGTATATGTACTTACTAAACATGATTAAATTTAGGTATATTATAGGTAATTACGTAAAAATCGAACCTATAGAATGAGCAAAATGCCGTTTTTTAAACTACAATAGGTAATTATCGATGAAGTTTTTATTTGGTAGAATTCCATTATAAGTTATATCTATAATAAAAAGTAAAGACTTTTTGATTCTACATTAATTTAATTGAGCGCGATAGGCCTATTTCGCCTTGTTAGGGCATTAACTAGCTTATGCTAGTTAATGCCCTAATAAGCTAGTTAATGCCCTAACAAGGCGAAATAGGCCTATCGCGCTCAATTAAATTAATGTAGAATCAAAAAGTCTTTACTTTTTATTATAGATATAACTTACAATAGGTACCTATATTACACCAACAGATACTGCTGGCCTCGTTAATTATTTAATCTGTGTTCTCCAGATTAAATACAGCTAATCAAGACGAAAACATTGATATATCTATTTTTCTTTTTTGAGAATACAGCGTTTTTGCAAGATTCCCGCATCGTTTTTTTATGTATTGCTGTCATCAAGAAGAAATCTATTTTACCAACTATAGTAATGTGTAATTTTTCCCGCCTCTGTCAGTTTTTCTTTTTTTTTGACAGATCGTAGTGGACGGCTATCTATAAATTATGTACTAACAAGTAAATATTTTATAAAATATTGTTATGCCTACTGTGATTATTGATTAGATAAATACTATACGCACCTAAAACCAAAATAAGAAATTACGTAGATAATATCTGTGTGTAAAAATACAGTAAATTTGTAAATTTATTTCGTCATTGTGAAAATAACCTTTGTAAAAATAGTATGATCTTAATTTGTATACATTTGTTTAATATGTGACGTTTTTAGTGTAGGCATTTGAATTGTGTAATTAGAATTAATGTTTCCTTCATTGAAAAAAGGGTTCTTCGTAGAAATGAATGCGGAAATAGTTATAATTTATTATATTTTTACAAATTTACAATGTAATCAGCTGTTGTATTTCTGGATAAACAATTATTATACTTTTCAGAAATGTGGACGACTTGGTGCGCTGGGAAGAAAACTAAGCGACTCCCAAGCCATCAGATTGACGGCTTCTTCAGCTGTTTTACTTCTTTACACCCTAAACAACGCTGCTCAAATGGTAAACCTTACTATTCTCTAATTGTTGCATTTTTTACTCTGCTAGAATTCTACTGTAAATTAAAATAAATGATATTATTTGTTTTGATTCTACATAACATATAAAAAACTATACCTATATCTTATTACTTTTTAAACAACCCAATAATATAACCCTAGTCAAAACAACAAATCAATAAATTATCTGTGATAAAACATGTATTTCAAATTTTATATTAAAAAAAATGTATACAATATTTTGAAATTATTGAATTCAGTTACCAGTCTTAAATTTGTTTAAATTTTAAGTTGATTGTATCACACCACCCCATTGTACAATTGCTTTAAATCTTAGACTAAATAAATACACCACTGTCATTAAACACTACTTTTCTGACTGCCAATTCTTGATGGAATTCCAATATCAATTGCATTAAATTACTTTAAATAAGTAAAAAATACTCAATTTTTAACTTTTAACACTGACCACAGACGTTTCGCTCAAAGAGCATCTACAGAATGGAGATTTGACCAGGCCGTTGATGCTCTTTAGGTGAAATGCGTCAAGTATAGTAAATTTATAAGTGGAAATAAGTTGAACTTTAAGTTTTTTTTACTTATTTTGCGTAATTTAATGTAATTGATAAATAATTATATGTAAATAATTTGAATTATAATGGAAATTTCCATCACAATTCATTTAAGAGTAATTAATAAATAAATAAATACTTATTATTTTTTATGAGCTACTTATTAATGATATTTTTTCAGATGATATGTGCTTGCGAGTCCTCATTTCCAAACGTGGACAACAGTACGGCACAAAACGATCTGTATACTACTCTGTCACCTCTCCCTTTGAGCTGTGGCCCTGGGGCTTGGTGCGCTATCAGGGGATGTGCAGGGGGCGCTCTTGGGGCACTGGTGGCCACCATGGCACCCCTCCCCCTCCCCGCAAGGTTCCTACTAGCCACTCTCTCAGCTGTGCCCCCAGCTTTACTGGCAATCACAAAGTTGGCCGCTTCTTTGGACTGTAGGGATATGCTTCTACCAGACGATCCCTCTGTTCTGTAAGAATGTTTTTAATATTTTTTTACAAAGTGAATCACATGTCTGTTTAGGTAAATTAATAACAAACACTTAAAACATTATTAACGAAGTTGTTTAATAGTTTTACTATTTATTAATAGGTGACATAAGTATTTTTTTTACATACATACATACATACCATCACGCCATGTCCCTAACGGGGTAAGCAGAGAGAACCGAGCGCCATACTCCTCTATTTTATTTTTATTTATTTTATTTATTTTCAATTTTTTGGGAGACTTACAGCTATACATTATAGTTTTACATTTAAGATAATAATTAAACAGCCAATTATAAGTCTCCGCTGATTTTTGCACACATTCCTAGTTTCCTTTACATCCATGCATCGTCTCACACATGCTCATCGATTATTCAAGCTTCTTATATTTCCTTCTTTCAAAATATCATTCACATGGTCATGCCATCCCTTTCTGGGTCGGCCCTGCTATTCACTTCATCTCTTAAACCCATGTATATTTTTTTGGTCAGTCGTTCATCATTCATTCTTTCAATATGTCCAAACCACCTCAAGGAATTCACTTTCATTTTACTTAAAATAATATTCTTCATCTTGCATTCCCTCTTTATGTCCTCATTTTTTATTCTATCATATATCGTTCTATTACACACTCTTCTTAGTGATCTCATTTCCACAGCATTTATTCTACTTTCATGCGTCTTTTGCCACGTCCATGTTTCACTGGCATATATCAAAGTGGTCACTATAATTATGTGTGGCAATTTTGGCTTGCTTTGAGATGCTTGGATCGGACATTACTGGTCTGAGAGCTCCGTTTATTCTGTTACCTGCCATAACTCTTCTTTCAATGTCTTTATCAGGTCTTCCATTCCGTTCCAACATACTCCCCAAGTATAAGTATTCCTCTACTTGTTCTAGCCATTCGTTCTCTACTTTTATTCTACACGGAGTTATACTTTCAGTTTTTTCGAATACCAATATCTTAGATTTACTCACATTCATTCTCAGTCCATTCTGCAGGCATCCTTCATACACTTTAAATTATGATATTATGATAGGGGAACTAGTCGATGATGGGTCTCTCCTATGATAGAATGTGATTTTTCCTTGTCTATTACTATTTAAGATACTATTGAAAAAATATTCTCAGTATACAACGTTACATAATTCATATTTAGCTACTCAAAAAAAGAAATAATGTTTAGAAATCATCGCCTACTCTTTTTTTCAGAATGGTTCCTTCGAAGTATTCCTTGGGAGTTTTGATGTTTTGCATGCTATTTGGCCTAACAATACTCAGTCGATACGTAAGTATACTTCTAAATTTTTTCACTACCAATCTTTTACCTACATATTCTATGTTTTCTCACTTTGTTATCAAGTTAATTGGAAAAAAACCTAATGGTAATAAGCTCACTGACCTGTTGGAGCGACCTTGTCAATCTCACTATAGGATCTTCTATCACTGAAGCCCTTGGATCTACCCAAGACTATCCTACATGGAGGTGGACCATTCGAAGGGTGATTGAGGTTAGCTGCCATCCTCAGTAATGAAGAAGAACAATAAACCCATCAATGTATATGTACAAAAAGATGAATAAATAAACAAATATAAAATAAAAGAATGTTCGTATATAGCACATTGCATCCAGTTTGATTTTACCAAACTCTATTATCCGAACATTGTCTCAATCGAGTCTTTTTATCTTTTATTTTAGATGGAGCAGACATCCCGTGTGCTGTTCTTATGGAAGATGCAGATGGAGGAACAGCGAGAGCGTGCTGCAGATATGAGAAGACGCAATGAGGCTCTTGTATATAATGTCCTGCCGCCTCATGTAGCGGCTCACTTCATGGGACACAGAAGACGACAGCACCATGAGTTGTATTCACAGAGCTATTCTGCTGTGGGAGTTCTTTTCGCGTCCATGCCTAACTTTGCTGGTTAATATTATTTTATTCATATTATTTATGCTCTATAACATTATCCAATGAAAAACTTGAGTCTTACAAACATGTCTTCTGAGTGAAAGATCTTGGCTTAAATTCAGTGGAGACTCAGATTTTAACTGTGTTTAGTCTGGATCTGTGAGACGATAAACATCATAAGTCTCCAGAATGTGGCAACTTCGTTATTTTCTCAAGAAGCAATGCAATATCTTTGAAAGAAAAAATTAAATCCTATATCCCCAAAAAAAAATTGAAAATGTATGTTTCATATACTCGATAAAACGCAAACATTTCTAGCCATAGCCCAAATATGTCATAATGAAGTAGGTATAATTTTCTCCAAATAACTTGAATGAGCTTCCGGTTGCGCACAGTGTAAATTTGTGTCTTTTTGCTTCGTTGGTTTACGCGCAAATCGCCCCCCTTCTCGGTTAAAAGTTCAAGATATTTGGCGTCAACTCTAAGAATCAACAAATATAGAAAAAACCAAATGCTGACATCAGAATGATGTCGTTATTCAATATCTGTCTTTAATCATGCATAATAATTTTTACATCTTCATTCTAAAAATTATTTATGATAAATGATGATATTTTCTTATAACATTTATATTCCAACCCATTTTTTGATGGTGCCGGCCGACTTAAATAAGAATACTCAATTATGTAACAAATATCGAGATTGTATAAATAAATAAATTATTATTAACATTACGCACTTCCTAAAAAGCATTCACAGACCAATGCTTAAATTGTAAATTATTTAAAAGATCAAAATATCATGATGTAATATATACATCGACCAAGCAATAATTCACCCATCCAGATACTACATATATCAGAGATTATACTCTGAGGAGGACTCTATACTATTTATCAACCCTACTGATTCTATTATTGATTAGCCTGATTCAACTCAAAATATTTTCATTAAAATTCATGAAATTACCTAAATAACTAGGGTTGCCATATGGGTTGAAAAAAAATCGGACAAGATTTAAAATATAAAATTTAATAACCACACAAAAGAACAAACTACACAAAAGTAATCTATTATAAATATTGAAGACGCGAATATGTAATTATAAAGTAAAAATGAAAAGTAGAAGTGGACTGTATTTTGCAGGTGTGATAAGTTGCAACCACCGCAAGGCAAAGGAAGGATATATAATGGAAACTCACTTGATTCTTGGTCCTCTCCCTTGAAGGATGATCACCACTTGTCACTATTCACTTGAATCTCACACACGCGCGCGGTGATAACATATATGATGTGTTAAGTGATTTTTGAGGAGCGGAAAACAGAAAGAGATGTGGGTGGTGTCGACAGGACGCGGTTTGAAAGGAGACTGATTTTGGATGTAGGGTGGGCAGCAGTTGCAACAATATTATATGTCATTTGATATAAAAAATGCGACAATAATTATAATGACATATTGGCGTCAACATTTTCCCCGCCCTTAAAGGGTCACCTTTAAAAAAGTTAAATGCGTGATGCGAATATGTATGATGCGATGCGTGGAAGTTTAAATAAAAGTGAAATGCGTGATGCAAGTATGTATGATGCGATGCGTGGAAGTTTAAATAAAAAAAGTGAAATGCGTGATGCAAGTATGTATGTAGGATGCGTGGAAGTTTAAATAAAAAAAGTGAAATGCGTGATGCAAATATGTGTTATGTGTGATGCAATGCGTGGAATTATACATAAAAAAATATATATAATAAAGTAAATAATGTTAAATTATCATAATATAAGATACTTAGTAATATTATATATAAAATAAAGTATACATATATACATCATATAATATGATGAAATTATTTTCAATTTTAAGGACTATCATTTGTTCAGATAACTCCGTATCGGTAGCGCTGATTGACAAGAAGTGTACACATAAGAAAGGCACAATTCACATAAATCATTACGCATACCTAAGGTACGCGGTATTTTTGTTTTATTAAAGAGTGGAAGCTCTGAACAGAACATATCCCAAATATTTATGATGCGGCTGTGCGGTTTGCCATTCCAGTCTAGTCTTAATAGCCATAGCTCTTTTCTTACTAATTTAGCGAATAGAACGACAGGCGCTACTGGTCCAGTTACGTCCCATATCTTAATAACAGTAGCTAATATAGTGCGTTTAATAAATTTCAAATAAGAAGCAATAAATATAAAATCAAAATTATTATTTATTTTTGAATAATTTACGCTCAAAATCCTATGTTGTGCGGTTTTATTAAATTTATAAGGAACATTAGCACTACGAATCGCGGAAATACTATTCAAAGCATTTTTAAATTTATTAAGTTTCTTCATGAAGCGAAGCGTATGGCATGACCTGAACATGAGTCCAAAACAAACCCTGTTAAAGTGATATGTTGTGAATTGATTCTGTGACTTAAGGCGATTAATTATAAGTCGGAAATGACGATCATGGACATTCATTGCCACTTGCAAAAACATCAGTTTACTATCAGCGGAGAGTGCTATATGAGATAGCTGAAAATGAAAAATAATAGTAAACTGATCACCTTGTAAATCTGGACTACAATAAAGTACATCATTGAGTGATGCATTCTTGCGTAATTTGGTCGTAGACATGACCTTTTGTGTTATTACGTAGAGCGGTATAATGATACAAGCGGGGTAAATTAAATCATAAGCGAGATAAATGAAATTATTAGCGGGATAAATTAATTTATAAGCGGGGTATGTTAAAGTATAAGCGGGATAAATTAAGTCATGAGCGGACGCGGGTGATAAATATTCTTTCTCGAGATATTTATCATATATAACTGCATCATACGCAGATCGAAAAAGGTATTCACTCTCAATCCTTTCCAAAGATAGAGTGAGCGGTACAGCGGATTGCGATTTATAAATTTGCCAGAAACCATTATTTGACATATTTATATCAAATTCGATAAAGTCAAATACTGTGGTACAGCAGGCTATAGTTAAATTTTCTTGGTTAAATAAAGCGGGAACAGTTTCCATAATAACGTAACTGATTGTAATCTGTATAGTGCGCAGAATTACAGCGGAATGGAAAAGTAACACGAAGACATCGATAGGTATTGAAAGTAAATTATTGTTAATTTTATCGACAACGAGCGACGTAATATTATATTTTATGTCTTTATTGTATTTCGATGAGAATTGAAAATAAACAAATTTATTTGTATATTTATTAGAGGCACCGATACCTCGAACCGATATATTATTTAGGTAAATATTTAATTTCAGTTTATTATAAAACTCTGATGTCACAAAGTTACTATGAGATGCACCATCTAATAAGCAACTAATGTTATGTTTAACATCATGAGCGTCATAAACAGATTCGACTGTCGTTGTGAGAAATGAAGTTGTGTTCTCGTTACGTTGGGCGCTAAGTGTGCGATTATCGTTTGATATATTCACACTAGTGTGCGACAATGCGTTAAGCGAGCAGAGCGAGTTATATTCAACTGTCGAAGTAAATACAATTGCAGCGACATGCAGGTCGTGCAGATGCGATAGAGATGGCTGTTCAACTGATAACTGGGTAAACAAAGACAGCCACGCGGTAAAGGACGTCAAACTGATCACGGGTGCGGAATTATGAGAAGTAGATGCCCTATCTGCGGCATGCGGATGGGGGAGAGGTGGCTGCACACCTGACAGTTGCGTGAATAAAGGCGGCAGCGAGGTAAAAGATGACAAACCGAGCACCAAATTAGGAACTGCGGTTGAAGCAGATCCATTACCGGTAACATGTAGCTTGTGCGGATGCGGAATATATAGATGTTTATCTGACGATTGCATAAATGCAGGTGATGGCGAACCAGTGTAAGTCGAACGAAGCACAAGTGCGGAATTATGTAAAGCAGTCGAAGACAATACACTGGCGAAGGTATGCGGTATATGCGGATGCGGAGAAGAAAACTGCTCAAGTGACAGTTGGGTAAATGCAGATGGCGGCATGATTATGGATGACAAACCGAATGCGGAATTATACAAATCGGTTAAAAAATATGCACTGGTGGCGTAATGCGGTTTATGCGGGTGTGAGGAAGGTAGATGCTCACCTGACGATTGCATTACTGCAGGTGACGGCGTGGTTATGGATGTCGAACAAAGTGCGGAATGAAAATCGGTCGAAGAATATGCGCCGGTGGCGAAATGCGGATGCGAGGAAGGTAGATGCTCACCTGAGGATTGCATTAATCTAGGTGGCGGCATGAATATGGATGACGAACCGAATGCGGAATTATACAAATCGGTTGAAAAATATGCACTGGTTGCGAAATGCGGTTTATGCGGATGCGAGGAAGGTAGATGCTCACCTGACGATTGCATTACTGCAGGTGACGGCATGGTTATAGATGTCGAACAAAGCACGGCATTATGTAAAAGAGTCGAAGAATATACGCTGGTGGCGGAATGCGGTCTATGCGGATGAGAGAGGGGAAGCTGCTCACCTGATGATTGCGTAATATCAGGTGGCGGCGCGGTCATTGGATTTGAACAGAGCGCGAGTGCGGTAGTTAAATTAGATTCAGTAGTGGCGACATGCGGTTGATGCGGATGCGGGTTTTTTACGTCAATTAGACTTTCATCATATAAGCTATCGGGAGAATATATGTCTCTTGAATAGAAGTTCTCTTGGTCTAACGCCGTTTTTGAGTCAGATTCAATTTTTGACATAACATATTTCACTCTCCAGTACATGTCTTCGAAAGAATTCCACATGTCAAACTCTGGTTCTCCATTATTCAATCGCATATTTAAAATATTATACTCTTCCAACGTTTCATCAAACTCAATACGCAGTGTGTCAATACAAACTGCGGCGGAAATTATATCTAAATTATCTTGTACATTCTGCACCTTGGTAGAGCGATCATGAATCATTTGCAAGCACGAAAAAATATAATTCAGTTTTTCTAATGCTATTTGCAATAGTAAGCTCTTATCGACGTCCATTTTAAGAATTTATATTTTCTCTAATTGCGATATATTAAAGATATACTTAAATAATAGGCACGTCAAAATATGTATAATTAAAAGCTAAGTAAGTATAAAAGATAAGAATTAAATTTTATAATGTGAAAATGTGTAGAAAGACGGCGCGGAAAATAAGCAATCGGGTAAAAGTAATTTAATAAATATTTGTATTTATTTATTTATTTATTTATTTAAATCCACAATAACCATACATAAAAAATTACAACAATACGACAGTGAAACATAGAACAAAAAAAAAAAAATTTAAAAATTGACAATTTAGTATAACATGTTGGCACTGACAAAATGAATACAATCTATCAGTACCAACATCCAGTGGATAAGAACTATTCCACTAAGCAGTGCTTGTGTCGGAATAGCTTTACAATTCATTTTAACTGACACAGTCTTTACTTATGTAACCCATTTATGTCTAATATATAATTATAACATATAAAAAAAATCAAAAATACAAATTATAATATAAGCTATAACATCACGGTTTTATAATCATTTCATAATTTTAAAAAATATATCTTCAATGTTCATTCTACCTTTGTTGAGAATCCAAGAAGATAGTTTATTTTTCATAGCACTTAGTGATTTTATATTATATATCTCAGAACCAATCAATTCTTTTGTAAATATGTTTAAAATACGAGGCAAAATAAAATCAAAATGTTTTTGAGCAAACGTGGTATGAGCTCTGGGGATGGGTAAAAGTCTGTGTCTAATATTGTAGGAATTTTCAACTCGAGTATATTGTGTTATATTGAGCTTATGTGAGTAAATGATTAATTTCTTGAGGTATAGCTGACGAATATCTAAAACTTCAAATTCAAAAAATAATGAATTAGACGGATATCTAAAAGGTTTTTTATTAATAACTCGAATGATACTCTTCTGGGCTATTTCAATGGGACTTAGTGCAGTTTTATACGTTCCTCCCCAAACTATGATGCCATAACATAGTATAGATTGAGCAACTGCATAATAGATGAACTTAAGGTCATCTATTTTAAAAACATTGCGAATACGTAAAAATAGATAGATTAGTTTTCGAATTTTTATGGAACATTCCTCAATATGCTTTTTCCAATTTAAGTTATTGTCAACAACAACTCCTAGATACTTGATCTCGTTACATTTTTCCAGGGGGGTACATTGACAGAAATTTTTGTAGCAATTGTGAACTGTAATAGAATGTTGATCCAAAGGTTGTCCTCGTGTGTCAATACTGAAGGTCATAAATTTAGTTTTTTTTATATTAAGAGATAAGACACTGTTATCTAGCCATGATTTTACTATATTGACTCCCTTTTCTGCCAATACGTACGCTTTTTCCCATGTGTCACTATTGAAAAGTAGTGCAGTGTCATCTGCAAAAGTAATAATTTTTCCTCCAATTTTAAGAAAACAGAGATCATTTATGTAAATTAAAAATAAAAGTGGTCCAAGGGTACTACCTTGAGGAACGCCATAATTTATTTGCTTTATGTCACTGGTTGTGGTTCCAATTTGTACAAACTGGGATCGTTTTTCAATATATTCTTTGAAGAATTTTAATTCTGTTCCATGAATTCCCACGTTTTCTAACTTTTTTAATAAAAGTTTATGAGAAACCGTGTCAAAAGCTTTGGCTAAGTCTAAAAATATTGCTATGGTTTTTCTATTTCTATCAATGTTACTAGCAATATCTTTGATTATTGACAGAAGAGCTTCGTCCGTACCCTTATTTTTTCTAAAACCATATTGATTTTCTGCAAGAATATTGAGCGTTTCTAGATGTTTTGTAAGTTGAAGGCTGACACATTTTTCAAATATTTTTGATAAAACACTCAAAATGGATATTGGCCTATAGTTGTTGGGATTTTTATGGTCACCTCCTTTATAAAGTGGGATTACCCTAGCACATTTGAACGCCTCAGGAAACTCACCATGTGATAAGCTACAATTTAGAATATGAGTTAATGGTTCAGCGATTTGATTTTTTACTGATTTTATTATTTTGGCTTGTATTTTATCGTATCCCTTAGAATTATCTGTACGAATATCTTCAATATACTTAATGGTGTCATCTTTGGTTATGTTCATTAATTTAAACTTTGCGTGCGTATATTTTTTCCGTTCATAATTTTTAAGAATCTCTTGTTCAGTTTTCTGTGATTTAGAGAATAATTCAGTAGCTAGTTTATTACCTATACCTGCAAAATGTTCATTCATACAGTCAGCAATTGGTTTATCTCCATGAATCAGAGAATCGCTTATAGCAATTGATTTAATAGTTGTTTTGTTTGAGTCATTTACATTATTTAGTTCTTTCACTATCTTCCAGGCAGTTTTTGAAGAATGATCTTTTTGTAAAATTGATTTGTAATATTTTTCTTTATGGTGTTTTATGATTTTATTACATATATTTCTGTATTTAATATAATATTGATAGAAAGATTTATTATGAGGATATTTTTTAACCTCTAGATGTAATATATCTCTTTTTCTGACACAACTTAGAATAGATTCATTCATCCATGGTTTAATAGGTAATAACTTGGGCTTTTTAGCTTTAATTTCTGTACTTTCTAACAAATGTTTTTCTAAGATCAACATAAAAATTTTCAGTGCAGAGTTTGTGCATGTTTCATTTAATACGTCTGACCAATCTGTTTTTGTAAGAGCATCCATTAGTTTATTGACATTTGTAAATTTTATTGATTTACTTGGAGTTTTGTCTTTAGCGTGTGTGTTTTCTTTCTTAACAAGGCCACAGATAGTGCTATAGTGATCTGTTATGGTAGATTTCACCACTGCTGCAACAACTGCTAAGTTGGATACATAAATGTGATCAAGACACGAGTGAGAGATGTTGGTTTCTCTCGTCGGTAGATTTATAGCAGACAATAGTCCTAGTTCAGCCAATGCACATTCGTACTCAAGTGACTGATAGTGTTTCGATCCAATTGTGTTTATATTTATATCACCGGCTAAAACTATATGTTGATACTTAGAATTTTGTTTGATTAAGTCAGAAAGTGATGTTATGAAAGGTTTAGTATTCACAATATGAGGCGACCTATAGACACCAAAGATTGAAAAAGAATTATCGATTATTATTTGCACACAGTTTGCATCGGTCACTTCACATTCAATTAATCTAGGATTTAAGTATTCTTTAACATACACGACCACACCATCTGCCTTATTGAAGGATATATTAGATCTGAACATTTGGAACCCACTGATAGCTCTTGGAATAATATATTGATTTGTCCATGCTTCAGTAGCTATGATAACGTCAAATTTTACATGTGAGTCTTCAAGAAAAAGTAACAGTTCATCATGATTTTTCTCAATACTGCGTATATTGAGATTTAATATTTTTAACGCGTAGTTGCTTGTGAAAAAATCTTTGCAGTCATTAACATGGTTGATGAGTTTAGTATCAATCGATACCAAATCTATATCGATATTTTGAATCATTTTTCTATTATTTATAAATAAATATGTACTTTAGTGTAATGAATAGTGATAAGCCCAATATAATCAACAGTTGGTTATGCTCATTCAAAGTATTATAATACAATAGAATATTGATCAGTGATATTTTCGATAATAAATTATATCTAATATATACATGAACTATCTCACGATTTTGTTTTATGGTATAATATATAAGTGCATTACCCAAAAAATATAATACTATACATTTCAAAGATATAAATTTATACATGAACACTAATAATAAATAAGTACATTCTGATATTGAGTACTGAACAGTGATATAATGACGGCGAAAATTTTTCACAGAATATATTACAATGTTCTTTCCCTTAAAATGCTTAGAAATAAAAATCGTGACTAATGCTTTATGTAGTAGGCCAAACACAACAAAGTATCCACTCAACATGGTGTTTAAGTGTATACAATAATACAATATAATAATAATAAGGTAGTTTGTACAGTAACACAATATACCACAGTACATCATATTATTATGGTAATTTGCACAGTAACATGCATAATTTATTATTGACTCTATACAAACAAATATTGTTATAAAATCAAACCCCACACACATTGATATTAAATCAAATCCCATACATAGTGTATAATATACATGAACCATTTTAAGAATTCTATTTTTTAAGATAAAAATATATATATGTGTTAATATAGCTTTAGTAAATTTTACCTTAAAATACACTTTTAAACATATTCTTACTGAAATATAATATATCAAAATAGTGACATAATTTAATAACATAAAAATATCAATTCAACAAATAATAATTTAACTTTAATTTTGAATACATAATATTAAACAGTCGGCGCAGATTCCGCTTGTTTCGTTCGGCCGAATTCTAACACGTTTTTATTATTATCGTTGATAGAAGTAGTACGTACCTATTGACTCGATGCAATACGAGAATATTTTTTATCGCCTTGGTCGAAACAGTTGACGATGTAACAAGAATTATATATCAAATTGTAGGGTACTTTAAAATATAATATATTTATTTCCGTGCAATATTTTAACAGAAAAAAATAAGGCTATAAAATAAATATATATTGCGGTAGATTATGAACTAAATTAATAGTTTTAAATAAGAATATAAATATATAATTAGGGTTAGGTATATAATAAACATAGGTACTTATATAGATATAATGTAGGTATAATGCGGATTGGTTATGCACTTAAAAAATAAGTGCTTATTTAAATATATAGCGGAAATTTTATGTAAATGCGATTTGAACATAAATAAGTTTATATTAATAACCTTTTGTGTTCATTTTACTATGGCAAATAGGTATATCGTGTCATAAATAAATGCGGTTTGAATATAAATAAGTTTATATTAATAACTATTTATATTCGTTATAAAGGATGCGGTTAACACGACATAAATATATGCTGAGTGGATAAATTATACAGAGCGGGTAGAATTATGTTTTATATTTGATGCGGATATGTTATATAAATATATTAATAGCAGGTTGATATATAAATATTATAAAGTGAGTAATCCTTTATATAAGTTATGATACAAATAGGTACATAATGGCATATCACATAGAAAATAATTATAAAGAAGAGCGATTTAATATATAATAAATATGTGGTGTATACGACAAATGTACCTACATTTGTATGTCCTGTGACATGTTATAAAAATAAATTAAATATGTATATTTAATATTATAATATACATTAATATATTTATTAATTGTAATATGTGTGAGATGTAAGTAAATGAATGCGGTTCAATAATGATTTACCAAAATGTTAGCATATCCGTCTCGGATAGACCAAAATGAAGATGAAATCCGACTCGTTAAGGACCAAAATGAAGACGCGAATATGTAATATAAAGAAAAAGATAAAGTAGAAGTGAAAAGTGGACTGTATTTTTAAAGGGCGTTTCGTTGCAACCACTGCAAGGCAAAGGAAGGATAAAGGAACACTCACTTACTTGACTTTTCCTTGGTGCTCTGCCTTGTTAGATGGTCACAACTTTCACTAGGATCCCACACACACACGCGGTAAGAAAACAATTATGGCGAATTTCGGTGAGCGGAAAACAGAAAGAGATGTGGGTGGTGTCGACAGGACGCGGTTTGAAAGGAGACTGATTTTGGATGTAGGGTGGGCAGCAGTTGCAACAATATTATATGTCATTTGATATAAAAAATGCGACAATAATTATAATGACATATTGGCGTCAACAAATATATAAATCTATTTTTTAATGTATTTTGCATTCGATGCCACTGCTTTTAATAAAATCTTATTACCCAAGATTGCATCTCTAAATTCAGTGCAACTTGCATTAATATTAAAAAAAACGCATAATTCACTTCTAACAGTGTTTAAGCCCAGACGATTTCTTTCATCTGACCATAAATTCTTTATCACGCTGAATATTCTTTCTACAAAATCATTCGATATGGGAATGCTACGCTACATACGTATTGTACGATTTTCAACAAATTCGGTGCTGTTTCTTTATTCAAAAATTTAAACCAAATTTTAAGGGAGGTGCCTTAGGCTTTTTACACTATTTTTTTTAAAAACGAACTATCTCTTGTCTGGTTTACCAAGATTTTGTTGACCTGACAGACCTGAAAAAAAAACTGGACTGTCCGGTCAGAAACCGGACATCTGGCAACCCTACTGGCAACTGTAATCAGACACCCGTCACCCAGTTTTTTATACTGTCAAAGTTGGCTAAATGGTAGATTTTAGTCAAGTTGCAAATATTAAGTAATACCATTGATGTTCATGAAGGCGATCCCACCATCCGCCCAGACTCGTTCCAGGAGAAGAAGTCTCCTATTCGAGTCGGCTGATAATACGCCGGCAAAGATGCGTATAGGTGCGAGGAGTGTGACCTACGAGCTACCAGCTACCCCCGGGCAGCCTGCACGTCAACACCCCACCAGCATCCCCTCGCAACCGCCAGAAGGGCGGCCTCCAGGAATGCGCACCCCAAGAATCAGTTTACCCTCAAAAGCCCTGCATATACTATCGTATACTATCTCTTTTGTATACCATATTATATACACCACAGTGTCTACCTATTTTGACACAAAATGTCTTGTTTCTTTGACATGAAAACAAACAGAGAAGAACAGAGGCATCAACTCCTTATACATAGCAAAACAAATAATAAATAGAGAAAAGCATAGTAAGCAAGTTATAACCATTGATGTTCAGAAGAAGGCATTGGAGGGACCATGTAGCCAAGATGGACAGTGATAGACTTGCATATATAGCGGCGAATGAAATCCCTTCTGGCCGCCGCCTACCCGGAAGACCACCCAGGAGTTGGAAGGATAGCTGGACTTCGTCATCATATGAGGCATAGTTTCTGAAGAACAGACCAACTAGGTCTACTAAACGAAGAAGAAGAAGAATGATGTAAAAAAAATATTCTCGTAGTTATAGATCTCAGGTTCAATGTAGACATGTCACTAAATTTTAAAAAAATATCTTCTTTTTTTTCCAGCTATTTAGACCAAAACATGTTAAAATATAAGTTTCAACAAAGGAATCCTTCATGCCATGGGTCAACAATTTATTTAAAAAAAAAAAAATATTTTTTTCAGAATTCTATTCAGAAGAAACGGTCAACAATCAAGGTTTGGAGTGTTTGCGGTTCCTAAATGAAGTCATATCAGATTTCGATGCTGTAAGTATTATACAAACAAGTGCAAAAATATTTATTTATTTATTTTTTGTCAACAATTATAATGAAACATAAAAAACATTACAGTCAATCATCTCACTAGGGTTGAACCTGTATCGAGATGAGCGACTTTACAACAACGAGTGAAATAAGAACAATATTATAATTTTTGAATATTGAATAACAAAACAAACAAAAACATTAACAAACACTAAGTCAAAAAAAATATTTTTTAACAAATACTATGTTACAATGTTGTCTGCAGTTGGGCACAAGGAAGATAACTGTGACAATAATATCTATGCACCCAACACACAGACAACTAACACAAAAGAACATGACATGTATAGGGTGACCATATACTTCAAAGGCTACCAAAAAAATAAAAATATTAAAATAAAAATGAATTGATGGGAGAGGTTTTAATTAAAATGTGCTGCTTGACATTGCTCTTGAACAAAGCAAGCGGTTTCAATGCTTTTATATTATTTGGAAGGAAGTTAAACAGTAATGGTGCATGATAAAAATAATTTCTCTGTCCAAATGTTGATTTAACAATTATCGGCTGATAATTTAATATATTATAATCGGCTGATAATTATCGGCTGATAATATATTTTATTATAATCTGTAGCTTCAGTTCAAAGAGTCCTTTCCTTTAACTCTTTTTCATCCAGCGACATGATCTTTGTCGACCTTCATGGCTCAGTTGGTTAGGTATCTGACTGCAGATCCAAAGGTCCTGGGTTCGATTCCCGGTGGAGATACAGTTTTTAATTGTGTTTTCAGTCTGGATATGTGAGACGATTAATATTGTAAGTCTCCAGAATGTGGCAACTTGTTATTGGGTGATTGTTAAATTAATATTTGACATAGTACCTGTTAGTTGCCCGAGAAGCAATATCTTATAAATAAAATAGAATTTATTGTTGAATGACTGAGCATATAAATTATGATAAAATATAATATGTTCTCGTCCAACTATGATTTTGTTTCGCTAAGTTTGCAACATGGTTTCACAGATAAATGTCAAAAAATGGAACGCATATGCGATTATGACAGGTGTTTTATTTGGATGTTAAGGGGCCTACATACGGCCAACTTGGTTGACAACCTTGTCATCAACATGCCGTGTTGACGACAATGTTGAATGTCTGTGGGCATGTTGGCGGTTGATATTTCATGTTGACAACAATGTTGAGACAATATCAAATCGGTTTGATATTTAGTGGGCGGAGCTTGATGTTGGTGACGATGTTTAGCGTGTGTGGGGCGGTTGACAACCAAGTTGATCAACATCTCAGTATGTTTCAATTTTTTGAACGCGATGGAACAATAAAGTACCTATGTAGAAGTTTAAACTTGCACAGTGTATTTATTGCCTGTTTATTTATTTTATTTTTTGTTCGTATTTGTTGATGTAAATATTTAATAATCTTGTATGTAGGTACCTAAGTGATTATCCTATGTTTAGTTAATATATTTTATTTCACTCATTATTTTTAATGCTAAACGCTATACTGATATGAATCAAAAAACAACAAAGAAGTATAAAGTCACTTTAGATAAATTATAAATTCACTTTAAAAGAAGCAAAAGATTCACGCACGAACTTGTTGATTCAATAGAAACATCATCGGAAATGATGTTGATCAACTTGGTTGTCAACCTCCCGTTCGTTATTAAACATTGTTGTCAAAAAGGTTGACAAAAATTGTTGTCAACCAAGTTTGTCGTCTGTAGGCCGCTTTACGAAGGAATTTTAAAATGTAGAATATTATTATTTTGTACATGTTATTTAAAATCTATCGTATTGTACAAATGACGGACTCATAACCTAGAGGCAATTTGTTCCAGTCAACCATCTGAGAACAAAAGTTACATGAATAAATTAAGTTTCGGCATAGTGTAAGACATATCAGTTTACATAATATAAAAACACTTATACAAATATAACTACATTTAACCAAAACAACAACGAAAGAAAAAAGGGAGGATGAGGAGCAATCAAAAGGGATGGTGTGTGGGATGGGATTTACCTTGGAATAAATTTTATTTTTGATTGACAATTTGTTTTTATGTTTTTTAGTTAATGGAGTTGCCGAAATTTCAAGATATCATCAAAATCAAAACTATTGGTTCATCTTACATGGCAGCATCTGGTCTTAATCCTTCCAGACAAGTAAAGGTATTTATTTTATTGTTTCTTTCAATATTATTTGGTGTTTCAATATTGACAAACGGTATTATATTTATATGTTGGATATTTTAGCCAGACGATCCAGTCAGTGTGAGATGGGCTCACCTTTCTCTGCTTGTGGAATTTGCTTTGGAACTGAAGAAGGCGCTGCAGGGTATCAACGAACAGTCCTTCAATCATTTCGTCCTCAAGATGGGAATCAATCACGGGCCCATAACTGCGGGGGTGATCGGAGCCAGAAAGCCTCACTATGACATCTGGGGGAACACGGTGAACGTTGCTTCCAGGATGGAAAGTACTGGAAAAGCCGGATGCATTCAGGTAAACTACACATTGGTATTGATCTTACTATCTTAATGCATAACATTTTCCGTAGCCAAGTTGCCATTAACATTTCTGTTAAGAGAAACGTCTGCTTGTTTATCTTTTTGTATGCCTAATTCACAGAGAGTTGACCAACAACAATTCATTTGGATTGGATGAATATAATGATGGAGTTAAAAACTATAGAGGTTGCCCCAGAGATAATCATATAGACCTGGTGATCAGTGATATGTGTTGTAGCAGCTACCAAGAAAGGAAGAGATTGGTGGATAATAGAAATAAGTAGAGAGATCCGAGTACTTGGTGCAGACCAATCTTAGGATTGTGACTCAGAAGCAAAAGAACTCTGTTATTTGATTCAGTAAAACCTTAAGACGGAGCTCTAAAATATAAGTTCTGTCAATATTGACAAAGTAAAAATCATTATAATATATTTATTTCCAGGTGACAGAAGAAACTTGTCAAATCCTTCAAAACTTTGGCTACAAGTTTGAGCAGCGAGGGCTAGTTTCTGTGAAGGGAAAAGGTCAGCTCTTGACTTTCTATCTATTGGGAAAGGGAGATGACTCAAGTTCCAATAATCCCAAGGTCACAAATACCACACAGGTAATATGTTACTCTTAATATATACCTACTTGAAAAAATATGTTCTTAGAATAGAAACTTATACATTCTCATACTTGTTCTAAAGGTGAATTTGAGAATCAGTAGAATTTGCACCCGGATCCACTGTATTACTAGTCATGTGTACTAACTCCTCTGCCACCGCTTAAATTAAAATTATTATGAAATCACCAATTTGTTGGGAAATCATAAAATTCAGTATTTATTTTTTTAACACTTCCTTACACCCTGTGTAAGATCTGCCAAATGGAAATTTCTTCCAATTAATCAGTGTTTACAGCCTAGAGAAGCAAGAAATAATTTTAAATAATTATTGTGTTTATTAAATTCAATATATTGTTACTTCGGATATTCGTTTAAAATTTATTTTTCTTAAACTTTAGTTGATATTAAAGAAAATGTTGATTCATTTGTGAAAATAAATGCTTATATTTTTCCAAAAATAATTTCAGGCATTAGATGGCGACCTCCCCATACAGACTGACCCCCCTCCACTCCAAGAAGACAAACCCTCCAACAACGCAGCGCCGGTACATTCCCCGAAGCAGGGCATCACTGTCCGAAGTCCCAACGGAAGTGTCCGGACGGCTGAATGTAACGGAGTAGTCCTACTGCCTCTAGAGGCTGAGTGTCAAGTGAAAGACAACTCGGAGGACGAAGCCAAGTCTGGTCTTTTGCAGGACGACAACTTTGTTGACATTAGCGTTGATGCAAGAGAAAGTGATGCACTGTTAAAACATTAAGTGAAACGTTTCATTTATGTTTATATTTGGTGATAACATACAGTATGCGTTCTTTGTTCGCTACAGTATTTCTAATTAATCCGTATGATATTTATTTTATTTTTAAGTTTGTAGCTAAACAAAAAACGATATTGCCAAATAATGTATACATGGTATATTATATTCTCATAATTTTTCGATTGACTTCACATTTTTTTGATGAGAACATATCGAAAGCTCCTAATTACACCATCATTGATTAATGTATTTGTTTTAATAAAACAAAGTCCTTCACACACTGTTCAAAGATGTTATTTTTAAGCTCAGATAAAATAAAATCTTCAAACTTGATAATTACAGTCAAAACACGTTTGTCACAAAAAAAAATTCTTTGCTCATTTTACAAACTCATCGCATTTTTTTGTAAGTATTAACATTCTGACGTAAAATTCTTTTCAAAAATGAAATGTTTAGTTCAACACTCCCATCAAACATCCATTGGACATATCCAGCTCTCCTGGCCAAGTATTTAATCTAACATTTCTGTTCTGAAATGTCTGGTTGTTGTTTTTTTCTGTATGGGATTTTACGCTGTGATATTACTAGCCAGGGGGGCTACTCATGACACGTTCTTAATGCATTCTTACCTTGCCTTAGTCTTAAAAATGTATAAATCAGTACTCGATTATAATCCAATCTTTATCTTTCTCTACATTTAACCACGAAAAATTGTAAATATCAACGTTTACTGTGAAATTGTCATTAATTGTTGTATAAATTAATATTATTATTCACTTAATTTAGCCTCAAAGATTGCTAAATTCTGAAGCTGATCTTAATTTTACTGTTATCCACTTCATGAGTAGCCCTGCAGATGTCAAATTCCGTTACAAAAACAAAAACCTGGCGTTTTTCACTACAGAAAAGTTTCAATTTACAACTTGGCTAGGGGGGGCCTTGTTGGAAATCAAAGAGTTGATGCATTTATTTTCATCTTTTTTACAATATCTCTCTTTATCTTACATTCCTGCCTTAAATCCTCATTGTTTTAACATACATATATTCAAAATTGTTGAATTATATCTGCTCAGTAAAATGTTTTTATTCTAATTATTTAATTTTATCTGAATAATATTATTTTGGTTTATATATTGTGGTGTAATATTAGTTATTATTTTGTTTATTTCAGTATTCTTAATATATATTTTATTATAGTTGTTACTTAAAACATATTGGTAAATAATTTTACAGATTTTGATGAATTAGTTAAATGGAATCATTTTGTCTTTTTTTTATATTCTTATTTTGATTTCACATGTGTCTCAGTAGAGTATATTTCATTTAAGTGCACTTTTGGTTATGTTGGTATGATTGACTTTGTTGTTGTTGATACATTAAAAACAGGATGTTCCATACAGTTAGGTTTTTTTCCTTTAGTAATTTTTGTAAAAGTTCTTCTTATTCTTCTTTGTCAGCCATCTCTCCACTGCTGGATGTAGGCCTCCTCCAATGAACTCCATCTCTCTCGGTCCTGTGCTTCCCCCAGCCAACACCATCCCACAACCGGAATGATATCGTCCACCCATCTTTTTTGTGGTCACCCTACCGGTCTTTTATTTTCCCACGGTCTCCATTTTAGTATTCTGGGTGTCCACCTCTCGGTACCCTGTCTTGCAACATGCCCTGCCCACTGCCATTTCAACTTTGCAACACGGTCTGCTATGTCAACGACTTTTGTTTGGCGTCTTATTTCTTCATTTCTTATTTTATCCCGGAGGCTCACTCCTAACATTTGCCGTTCCATAGCTCGTTGCGTACATTTCAGTTTGTATATTGTGTTGGCAGTTAGTGTCATTGTTTCCAATCCATATGTTAGCACTGGGAGGATACATGTTTCAAAGACCTTTCTTTTCAAATTCATCGGAATGTCTTTGTTTTTCAGGATGTGACCGAGTTTACCGAAGGCCGCCCAACCTAGTCCAATTCGTCTGGGTATTTCTGCTAATTGATTTTCCACTCCCAGTTTTATTTTGTGCCCCAGGTATATGTAATCTTCAATGGCTTCAACTGTGTTGTTATTAATTTTCAAATTGATTGTAAAAGTTATTGATGATGAATCTGCACAAATCGTTAAAAAAATAAGTGTGTTTTGTTTAAAATAAATACAGAAGACTTGTTTCATTCTATCATATTATTATGTTATATTGAAACCAACTTTCAGTTTAGCACACTTTTTATTGATTTTGACAGATCGTATTGTGTCACTTGTTGTGTGGGTATGTTGTACATAACATATCTCCCCCCTGAATGAATAAATGAATGAAATAATATGAATACAAATAATATGAATTAATAATTTGTAAAAATGTGGGTTCCCCTTGGGATACCCAGTATCTCTCTAATGTCTTTTTCTGCAACACTCTCCTTTCCCTCAGCTTGTCGTGGACTTATATGTAATTGATTTAGATGTCGGGTAATATTCTGATCATCTTCAGTTTTTATAATAAACTTAGTTGGACCTAATTTACGCCAGACTAAACCTCTGCCCCATTTTGGTTTGTCTTTTGAATAATTCCTGTATAACACAGTCATGCCCTCCTCAATTGTGCGAACATTTACATCTGCATTACTCTTTACGCATTCGTTGACCTTATTTTCACTGGCTGTCTGAGGATGTATTGCATCTAGTATGGTTCGAAACATTCTTTTATTTAAGAGTTCCGCTGGGCTTTTCTTTGTTACTGAACAAGGTGTAGATCGAAGTGAATACAACATCCTTGGAATTCTGATATCCCATGGTATATCAGACATCTTGCTTAGTTTCAATTTTACCGTTTTCACCATTCTTTCAGCTTGCCCGTTGGATGCTGGGCTATACGGTGGTACCAATATGTGTTTTATTTTGTTGCTATTCAAAAATATTTTAAATTCATCAGATGTAAAAGCTGTTGCATTATCCGATACTAAAACCTCACATAATCCTTGAGCGGCAAAAATATCCCGTAAATTTTTTATTGTAAATGCTGTCGACTGGCTGTTAACCAATTTGACCTCTGGCCATTTTGAGTAAGAATCAACAACGATGAGAAAATTTTTCCCCATATATGGGCCAACAAAATCTACATGTATTCTACTCCATGGGCGTGTTGTAGGTATCCAAGAATGGACTACCTGAGCTGGCATTTGTCTGTGTTGCTGACAAATTTTACAATTGGACACCATTACTTCTATGTCCTTGGATAAATCTGGCCACCAAACGTAACTCCTGGCTACAGCCTTAGTAGCAACCATTCCATTATGGGAATCATGAAGGATTTTCATTACGCTATCCCTCATTCCTGTGGGAATTACCACTCTAGTACCCAATAAAATACATTCATTCATTAATGACAGTTCCAATCTTCTATGCCAATATTTTTTTTCTTCATCAATTGATACCTTTTTTATATATTAATTGATAGTCGTAGGAATTCAGTAACAGTGCCCACCGTGTCATTCTCGGTGATAATATTTCCGGTATTGGTTTTTCTGAATTAAATATACCTAATAGAGGTAAATGATCTGTAATAATTGTTACTTTATTACCCATTATATAGTTATGAAATTTTTTTATCCCGAAAATGATGGCTGCTGCTTCTTTGTCAATTTGTGCGTATTTTCTTTCATGTACCTGTAAAGTTCTCGATGCCATAGCAATAGGTCTTTCTGAACCATCATCCATTATATGTGATAAGACACATCCTAAACCATGAAAGGAAGCATCGCATGTTAATGTTATCGGTTTTTTTAAATCAAAATGTACTAATAATCTATCAGACGTTATCAGTTGTTTTGCATCATTGAATGCTTTTTCTGCACTTTGCGACCACTTCCATGTAGAACTTTTATCCAGCAATCTATGAAGTGGTTCGAGCAACGTAGCCTTATTTGGTAAGAATCTCTCATAAAAATTATATAATCCTAGGAATGCTTGGAGCTCAGTGACATTATTTGGCCTTGGTGTGTTGTGTATTGCGTTAACTTTATTTTTATCTGGTTGAATACCTTCAGTACTTACTGTGAATCCCAAAAAGTTTACCTTTGATTGTAAAAATTTACATTTTTCTTTATTTAGCTGTAGTCCAGCTTGCGTTAATTTGCTCATCACTTGTTCTAATCTTTTATTGTGTTCTTCTAAAGTATTGCCAGAAATCAACAAGTCATCCAGTAAAATAGCAACACCTTTGATTCCAGCCATTAAGTTGCACATAAGCCTCTGAAAAATTCCAGGGGCTGCCTTTACTCCAAAGGGTAATCGATGAACACTAAATAATCCTTTGGTTGTATTCCATGTCAATATTTTGGCAGTACTATCGTCCACCTCCAGTTGTGTATATGCACGATCCAGATCCAATTTTGAGAAGTATTTACCTTCCGATAAACATGCAAATATGTCAACACTAGTTGGCAATGGGTAAGTGTCTGTCTCTGTGGCTTTATTTACAGTTGAACGATAGTCTCCACAAATACGTATCGCACCACTCTTTTTGACAATCGGAACAATAGGTGTGGCCCAATCAGAGTACGGAATGGATTTAAGCACTCCTTCTTCGACTAATCTATCAATTTCTTGTTCTACTCGTTCTCGCAGCGCATATGGTATCGAACGACTCTTCATAAAGATAGGTTTCTTTTCGTTGTTCACATTAAGTGACACCTTAGGGCCAGTATATTTTCCTAATGTACTGCTGAAAATGTTTTTATATTTTAAAAAATAATTTTCATTCATATCCACAGATGTTAAATTGTTCACTCCTTGTAGAGATATACCCAATGGTTCAAACCAGTTTCTTCCGACTAGGCTCTGTTCTTTACCCAAAGCTACCATCACGTTCAATTTGTGTTTTTTTCCTTTATACTCCACTGACACTTGTGCGCTTCCCATAATCTTAACCTTATCACCTGTCCACGTACGTAACATGACATTACTTGGTCTTATATATATATCACTGTTACTAAACAATTTTTTGTATGTTTGATAACTAATTATTGTTTTTCCTGCCCCTGAATCAACTTCAAACATGTGATTTTTATTATTTATAGATAAATTTATTTTCACTGGTTTCATTTGATTTTGTTCTTCAACATTATTTAATGTGTTGATATTATATTCACTTGCAGATTCATTATCATCTACCATTTCATTTATTTGTCTTGATTTGTAAACTTTTTTTTCATGTTTTGTTTTCTTTTGACATACCCGTTCCAGGTGTCCTTTATATGAACAATATCTACATACAGTGTTAATGAACCGACAGACACCACTGTGTAAAACACCACAACGAAATCATTTATTTTTTACTTTTTTGTCTTCAATTTTATTAACTTCCATAGGACACTCCATGGTAGTGTTCTTTGTACAATCACTTGTGATATTGCAATATATATTTGCACAATTATTTTCTGCGGATTCGGCAGCAATTGCTGAATCAACAGCATCTTTATATGTCAACACATTTTTTGACAGCAAGTGTTCTTTTAATCTTTTATCCCGCATTCCGCAGACTATCCGATCTCTCAGCATTCTCTCCAAGTCCACAAAATTACAATGCAAACTTATTTTCCGTATTTCACTTATGAAGTCTGCCATCTTTTCTCCCTGTCTCTGATCTCTTGTATAAAACTTATAAGATTCTGCTATTTCATTCTTTGCTGGAGAAAAATGATTAGTTAACACATTTATTTTCTCTGTTATACTGACTTGGTTGGATTTTAGCGGATGTATCAAAGATAGCAATGTTTCATATGTTGTATTCCCACACACAGCATAGAAATTTGCACGTTGTATAATTTCATCTGTTATGCCATTTGCCACAAAACTATACAATAATCTTTCACAATATGTCTTCCATTCATTTAATTCTGGATTAAACTCATGAAAATTTATTGTTTTAGCCATCGTCGCCAATATTATGTTATATTGAAACCAACTTTCAGTTTAGCACACTTTTTATTGATTTTGACAGATCGTATTGTGTCACTTGTTGTGTGGGTATGTTGTACATAACACATATAAAACTCAGATTGTTTTTTTTTGCAATTCTTCATTAATTGGCTTTATATATGAGTTGCTTCTCGAACTCTTTTGACAGTAGCTCGGCTGTGGAACGATCTTCCGAATTCTGTGTCTTTCCACCTTCCTACAACCCTGGTTTATATAAAGATCAGAATTAATATTTTCCTGAACAGATTGCAAACTTATATATCTGGTTTTCCTTACATAGCCATGTTAAAAGAAATGAGATTAGTGAAACTGAATTTGGCGATAAAGCAACATTATTCAGTTTATTTGATTGACTGACTGATTGACAGTGGTACCAACATTACTATGAAATGCACTTTTAAGTGAAACATGCTCTAATTTTATTTTCACAGCAAGTATCTTCTGCCATATCCATGTTTCACTCGCACATTAAGGAATTGGATTGACAATTATTATTGCGTTATGTTAAGTGGGTCATACATTACTGTTTCAAACTATTACACGATTCATCAACCAATTTGATCCGCCTTGATGCGCAAGTGCTGTTATAGGTGCAATTATTTGTGAGGTAATACAAAATATATTATTTAGTTGCTGTGTTAAACAAGTATCTTTTTATAATAAAAAAATTGACGATATGTTTGCATCAATGAAAAAAACTTAATATTTCATAATTCTGCCGTCCTCCATCTGTATAAAATAATTTATTTATTTATTAATATTGTGTATAAACAGCATGGATTAAATATAAATTTAAAAATATATTTCAGGGTATATTATAATGGTAGACTTTGGTTTATCATTTTTATTCAATTTTGATACACATCTTAAAAAAGTTAATAAAATCATGGTGAGACATTTATAACAAAGATTAATTTAATCTATTTTTAAATGTTTAAAATTATCTACCTGTTAATATTGTTTCATCAAAATTATCATTTTAAAAAAAAAAAAAATAGTGGATATTTTGTATTATGTTGATTTTTTATAAAATGGCTATGTTTTTAATACTCATCTTAATATAAATGGAACAGTTTGTATTTCTAAAGAGGAATGATATATTGTAAAAGTTTTTTATAGAGATTTTCAAAACATTTCCGACTTTAGTTGAAAAATTCACTGTAATAGGAATTTTATTGACATCATCAAGAAATATTTTTGTATGATAAATAATTTATGGATCTGTATTTTTCAAGGTTAATTGATCTTTCAAATATACATAGAACGATGCATGATAGGGTAAGAAATGAGGAAACATGGAAAGAACGTAAGATGAAGAAAGATATAATTAACAGAACGATAGTTAACACATTGAGATGGTTTTTCGCACATGGGAAGAATTAATTCAAAGCTGACAGGAATGGAATAAGAGTTTGGGGACATCTAAGAAAAGGATGTCTCGACCATGTGAATGATATTCTGAAAGACAGACACCTAAGAAGCGTGAACAACAGACAAAGGTGTATGAGATGATTCATGAATGTTGACGTGGCGATGAATGTGTATCAAGATAGAAAAATATGACGAACGGTTCTCTCTGCCAACCACTTGAGGGACATGGCGTGATGGTACGTATGTATGTTTCCATTAAATCGTACAGTTGTTTATATTTAAATTTCTTTAATATAAATTGAATTTAATTAAAATAAATTATTTTATAATTTAAAATAGGTATGCTTTAAATATATATAGGTACCTATATTAATTTATTATCAATAAGTATATTTAATTTACCGAAGAGTGTGAACATGTAACCTTTGAAAGCTTTTTAAGGGCTGTGAAAATACGGAGCCTAATGTATTAAAAATTGTAATACGTAAATACTTATTATTTATAAAAATAATTACGACTAAAACAAGAAATATTTGAATGATATATATCATTGCAAACTTTTGATGAATGGTACTTTGTTTGTTGTGGATATTTCTTAGATGATTTATTAAAATGTCTTATACTTTAGCCGCATTGCTGGAAAAATATTAAAGAATCTTTGAAGTGACTAATGAATTAAATTAAATTTTTAAATCTGTTTATGCGTTGAATATGTCAAACCCTTGTAAAAATTTACTGTGAACTGACAGATTTAACCATCTTTATGTAATATAAAAGGCATTTTATATCCTTCTAGCATGTAAATGTTAATTTATTGTAATGTTTTGTATTGTAATCAGCTTTCTAAGCAAAGTTAAAAAAATCATAGATATGGTGTTTCTTTGAATGAATTTTATTACTTCAAGTTCCAATGTTATCATTCAAATCTTTAGATGTATGTCTGATGCTTATATGGTGCATATTTTCGTTGAAATAAATCAACGGGAATTTTGTGCAATCGTATAATTTGTTATTTTTAACTTTGTTTTAGTAAAAGCATAAAAAAATGTATTGCTTTTGAATTTCATCTATGAATAATTTTGACATAATTGTACATCTTTTAAGAATGTTCCTCGTGACATATTTATCAAGTAAATTTTGGACAAAATGCATCAAATTAAAGGGAACTCTTCTTCTTCAATGGCCCTACAGTCCATATCGAGCACATATTGGCCTCAAACAACCCTCGCTTCCAACTCTTCCTATCCTCCATTGGAATATATTTAGTTTTGAACAGTCTTTCATTGCAAGACCAGAATTGATATTATTTAAAAATTAAACGTAATGACATTTAAAATAAATATTACATTCAAAGTTATATAAAATCTGCAGCAACTTGAAATTATGTTGAATAGAATTTTATATACATATTATGTACCTATTTGTCTTACAGAGCAAACCAATATGTTTATAATATGGACCTAGCACACGGTATTGAAATAAGCAATATTTTTCAATAATGAAATTCGTTTACAATTTTTCAATTAGATTTTATGTAATTGTGTATTCAGTAATTTACATTTCAGACACCAATTAAAATCTTTTTTATTTATTTATTTAAATTATTAATGTAACTGATTATACTTACATGTTTTTATAAATAAATTGATGTCTAAATAAATGTAAATTCTGTATTTATGTATGTAGGTACTTACTCGATAACTATTAATTTTATATATCATAAAAATGGATAAGAGACTTCAATATTTTGAATAGGATCATTATTTTTTATTTCTATATTGATAGATATATGTGTCTGTACCACAATAAAATACTTGTTTAACTTTTTAACAGATAATTCTTGATGAAATAACATAGCTTTTAAGTTTTAAGTTGTATTCTGAATGTATGATTCAACATGTTCATGAGAATTTCAGTATCTTAAAAACTTAAATTTATTACAATATTGTAGAAAAAAAATATACTTTTCTTTACTTTTAAATATTTTTACTGTTATGTAGGCATTGTATCTAGTCAAAAAATATCAACATTAGATCATTGTAGGTGTTTTTTTTTTCAACTAAACTGTTGTATATTAAAATAACTTATTAAAATAGTCAGGTATCATATACAGGAAAATATATTATATTACATATATTTAACCTATAGGTAGTCTATCAATATATGCACACTATTTGAAAACACCAATACATACATACATATATTTTAAATGAACTTTTAATGGCTTTATGTGTTAGAGTGGTAGACATCATGCTGTTTGAATAATTACTTCATTTAATTTTCATTAGATTTATCAAATAGTATTAAAAAATACTTAGTACAATAGTAGATGTGCATTTTGAGGGCAGCAAAGATTGTTGTACACAAGGCTGTTTCAACCTTAAATAAAAGTCAGTTGTGAACTTGGGAAAAAATGAATATGGGTAGAATAAACCCTGGTGAAATGAGGTGTGTGTTTACCTAATAATTCAATACAGAATAAGAAATGAGGACACGAAATTTTGTGATAAGACTGGAAGAGATATTCTAAATGAGATAAAAGTTGGTGGACGCGTAGAGATATAATTTATGGAGATGCAATCCCATACCAATTATTAGTTTGATACTTGGACCATGATGGATTATGGAGTTTTATTGCACTCTGGTAAGTAGGGAGAATCACAAATTCCGATGTATATTAATAAGTATGAATCCTCTGAGTATGCAATTGAAAGCAACGTTCCCTCTAATTTTTCTATTTTGTGTGCGGATCTTCGACGCATCTGTGCAGTAAAATTTTTCATTAAAATGTATATTTTTAGGGTATTTATTAATCACAGTGATTTTATATAATAACAACACTAACAAAGATAATTTTTGAAATAAATAAAAAAGATAACTAAAATCTGGCAATGGAAACTTTCTTATATAATATTGACTGTGCGGAGGTCAAAACATGACATGTGTGCGGAGACATTTTTGTAGGTGTGCGCGCGCACACCTTACAGGGAACATTGATTGTAAGTCATGTTGTCGACTTAGAATTCCTTCCCAGATTGCTCCTTTCCTCTTCCTTTATGATACTGCCTTTATACCTACTATGTTCATATTTTCTTTTCTTTAATTTATGTTTAATGTGTAATTTGTTGTACAGTTTTTTTTTCTTTTTACATGCTATTGTTTTAATATTTAGTTTAATGTATTTTTTTATTATTCTAGAAAAACCTTATATATTCAATTTCGTGGAATCCACTTAGTGTCATCTCTATAATGCCCTTACTCTTTGTAAATGTATATTTTTTTGTAATATTATTGAAGCTATTGGTTTTTCCCAAATATACATAATAATAATAATAATAATAATAAATGGATAATTTCTATAGCGCCATTTTTGTGTATCCACCTCAAGGGCGCTTAACAATAATACCTATATAAATGAATAACATAACAACAATTTTTCACTGTATTACCACCAGGTAGAACTGTCACGGACAAATTATTGTCTGACTGTCAGAGACTTATTGCAGTCGTGGCCACTAATTAGTTATATGTTATTGATACTCAATTGCAACTCTATACATTATGTCTCTATGGGTGAATGTATATAGAATGAACAAATGATAAAGAGTTGACAAGATGGAAACATAAAACATGAGATAATGGATGGCTGAGAATGAGGTGATAATTGTTTGTCTTGAGAGAAATCACATGATTTCCTGGTTCTCCTATAAATATATATTCCAACTTTTTCTCTATCGAGATTGTCAAAAGTTCGTCAAAAATATCATTAACTCCCACCAGGGAAAAAATCAATGTTTACATAAATATATGTGATCATAAAATATTTGCTTAAAAAAAAAAGAATTTTTTTGCCGGCTTGTTCAAAAAACTATTAATACCATTGAGGGTTATATTTTAAACAGTAAACTCACTATTAGTTTTTAAATACGATTTTTATATTGCCTCATTTAATAAAATAATGTGTGTAAATTTTAAATTAATATATAAATATAAATCTATTGATTGTATAATAAATGTAATATGTATTTAATATTACTGTAATCTCTAACCTTTGCAAAGTTTATGAAACGACTGATTATGTAGCATTTAAAATCTTACTAAATATGACAGATTATAAATATGCAAATATTAAATAATATTCAAAAATTTTACTAATTAAAGGATTTTTCTTTTGTATTAATATTGCAGAATGACACTATTTACACAATGGCATTACAATACTACTGCCATAAAAATAAAGTGTCCGTGTCACACATGAAAATATTAATAGCTTTGCGTTATAATTTTTATATTATGGTATCATAATATTTATGCCATGGCATCATAATGTTAATACCGTGGCATCATAATATTTATACTGTCGCATGAAAACATTTATATCATGGTATTACAATGTTCATGTTTATATTACAACATTGACAATGTTTATGGCGTTTATGGTATAATAAAATCAATATTGGGGCATTAAAACTAAAATCATGCTGTAATGTTTATGCAGTGGTATTTTTGAAGCAGAAAATTACTCTCATAATAATTCATATCGTTAATTTTCAGCATTTATTTAGAATTGTACAGCAATTTCTGTCAAAACTTGACAATCTAAATTGTTTAGATTGTCGATGAATAGTTTTTGGTTTAATTTCATAATTTTCAATCACGGTTGCCATTGTATATATTCTAATGTATTAAATAAAATAGTATATGTATGTTAGTAATATTTTATAGGCATTATACATATTATTGTCCTAGTGCTGTGAAAAGTCACTTAAATGATGAGTTTTTTTAGATTTCACAATTCTCCTAATCAATTAAACTATCTTATTTTTAGAATTTTACAAATTTCAAAACAGAATTGACAGGTACCTACATAAAATTGTTATGTAAATAATAAAAAAACTTATTGTACCGAGAATAGATTGATAACAGTAGAAGCAGAAGTAATGGGAAGAAAATAATTCTTAAAAGGAAAATAATTATCGATTTTTGTGTCAGTTAAATTTTATTTTATTGAGTATATTATATAACAAAAAATTCTCTGTTGTAAGAAATAAGAAAACTTTATCAAAGTAATTAATCACTAAATCATTTAAAACATTTTAATTTCAATTGATCTTATCAAAGTTGAACTATTTGCCGCATTTTGCTCAAGTTCACCCCAGCTCAGTGTTGAATAATACTTTGTAAACAAATGCATATTAGATACACTTTTTTAAATGATTATTCTATAATTCCATTTACGATGCAAAATAAAATGAAAAAAATATATATTGTGTGAGTTTTATACGGCCTAATGTGGTATTTTATAATGTGAAAGGAGAGAATTTTATTCAATTGGACGATTGTTTACCATCAAAATTATATTAAAAAAAATCTAACAATCTTCTAATTTGAAAAATTTGTAAATTATGAAGTACGAATTGAAAATTATATTTTAGTAAGTTGTTTAATTTTTTGTACTATTGTCTACTCTAAATATTTTTTCTACACTCTTTAATGGATCTATACATATCTTCCAAATATACCAATTTATCTTTCTTCATGTGTTTATTTTTTGATGAGTTTTATCTATGTAGACGACAAGAGACCATTTACATATGTACACCAATATTTTTATGCAGAACTTATAATGATAGAAAAATAATTTTGTATACATAAATAATCTTTTTTAATATTTATTTAATTATTTATTTTATTTTTCAAAGGACAGCACACAGTACATGCATACAATTATTAAAAGGAAATAAACAAAAATACAAATAAGACATGTACCTCTTACGTACTATACCTAATATCAAAAGACAATAAAAATATGTGAATTAGTGTGGGTGCGCGCATGAGAGAGAGAGTAACAATATATATATATATATATATATATATATATATATATATATATATATATATATATATATATATATATATATATATATATATATATATATATATATATATATATATATATATATATATATATATATATATATACATATATATATATATATATATACATATATATATATATATATATATATATATATATATATATATATATATATATATATATATATATATATATATATATATATATATATATATATATATATATATATATATATATATATATATATATATATATATATATATATATATATATATATATATATATATATATATATATGAGTGTGTGGATGGGTGGGTGTGCATGTGTGAGAGTGGGTGTGTATGTGTGCATATTGCTAATTTAGCTATGATTTTCTAAAAAAAAATTTGTTTATCAATTGTCCATTCGGTAGAATTCTCTTATAAATTGATATACTTAGTAAAACAAATTGTTTTGATTCTAAATTTTAACGAACATTGTCGATATCTATTTAGTTATACATTTAACTATGTTTGAGCGAACATTGTCATTTTGTTGCCAGGATTTTTCAATATGAAATATAATTTCTAAATAGTTGTATAATCTAAATTTCTTGTTCAAAGATTAGTCGTTGATAATTTCTGTCATAAAAATATTGGTCCAATGATTTTCACAGAATCTCATAATATTTGTTTTGACACATATTGACTTTGTCAGACTCTTAGACAATAAAAATCATGATAAAAATATTGTAATGAAATCTAAATGTACATGGATAATTTTAGTGTGGTTTTATTTATTTTTAAAAGAAATGATGCAGTTCCCGGGAAACGTATAA